>JARHVA010002529.1:1210000-1930000 GCA_037957365.1 Torreya grandis | reverse complement strand
AAAATGAAAAAGGTAACAAAAAGAGAGGATACGGATAACCGAACACCTAAACACCTAAAAAAAAGGAGGTAGAATAATACATACCTTAAACAAATCTCTGCAAACTATCTCCCAAAGGGGCTTATCCATAAGATAATAATGCCCATTGCCCTCATTTAGAAAGGAGGTCTTCTAGGGTCCATTGAGAGCAATTGGATATGAGAGAGTGTGCTCTGCCCTCAGTAATTCTGCCTCCAATCTATGACCTTTCTTCTTTTAAGGGAATCCAACATCCACGTGTTGCTTACCAGGCCTGGAAGGGGGAGACCAAGGAGGGTTCGCTCAAGGAGGGTTTGAACAGGGCTTGAATTTTTTTGCAAAGGATCCTCCATAGAAGGGAAGGACTAGGGTGGGGACGGGGAGGGAGGAGGAGCAGGGGGAGCAGGCCTAGGACATCCCACAACAATGTTTGTCATCATCACCAGATGAGATAAAGGGGGCAATAAAACTTTTTGTGATTGTGCCACTTGAAAAATAGGTCAAGTTCCCCTTATTTTTTCTTCCAGACTTATTGAGAACATTGATGAGGATTGGAGGGACTCCAGCGATGCGATGACCAGGGGGTGGCAATGGAAGTAATGGAAGAGAAGACCTTCATAATTGAGATGTTGAGTCCATGAGCCCTATAAGGAGAACAGATTAACTAAGAAGGGGAAAATTTTGGTAAGGTCAATAAAAGCACAAATGCAGACCGACTTGAGGCTCTAGGAGGCAGCATCAACCTTTATGAAAGTATCAGCGTTGTCCACCAAGAGCTTGATGAAGCACTCATTCCTCATCACTAAAGGGAGAGAATGAAGATGAAGCCACATCGGGATAGCCTTGAGTTGGACCAAATCCATTGAGAAGAAAGGGTTCTAAGGGAAGAAGAAAATGTTGGAATGGTTGAAGAACCACGACCTAGAGTTTAACACAAAATCCCTATCAGTTGAGCTTTGAAATTCTACCAAGAAGAATCCATCATGTAATAAGGAGAAGGAAGGGGGATCAATGGAATGTCAAATCTTGAAGGCCCAAGTTGAGAGGGTTGAAGGAGAATCAAATTTTCCCACACATTTACCGATTAGGGATTTATTACCAATATCTACTTTCATCTCCAACAATGGAGGCTCTAGGATAACCAGCTTAGGGATTGATGAGGTGACCCAAATTTAAACATCACCAAGTAGAAGGTCCTCAGTTGTGACCAGAGAAGGAACACATGAAGCATCTACTTGAAAAAGGGTTGCATAGTCATATCATGAGGGGATCCAAGATTTGTAAAAATCATAATAATGGTGGAATGGTTTAGGAATATTCTTGCATTTTATATACACCTAATGAATCTCATGACCTCCAACCACCTTGTCTGAGATATTTGATGGAGGAATAGGAAAATGGTCATGGAGAGAAGAGCCCAAAGGGTGACAATCATCCAAAAAAATTACAATTGGGGAGGACACTTGATCATCAAGAGGAGCAGGTGTGGGAGCCACTGCATGAAAGGGTTCAACCAAGGCATCTGCAATAGTTTGAGGTAGATCATGAATAAGGCCAGGTATCCCCATAAGAGAAGGCAAAACAAGGGAAGATGATCCATTTGCATCAACCACATAGGTATACAAAATAACAACCCCATTGATAGAGTGAATCCCCCACATAAATAATGGTCACCCTTTGACTGAGGAGAGTGGTCCATCAAATCAAAGCGATCAAGATTACTAGTGTTGATAGAGTTGAGAAATCCTTTTTGCAGGCCATGGAAATTGCCCTCTATCTCAGTATCATGTTCCTCCATAGAATCCCTAGCATCAAACTCCTTAGCTTCAAGGATAAGAATAGTCTCAAAATATTTATGTAAAGCATGATCAATAGACTTCAAGCTAAGTCTGTGTCTGCTATGATTGGATCTATTCTAAGGAGGGATGGAGTGCATAATGAAATCAACTTCAGAAGCATGCATAACAGAAGGCAGAAGAAGTGTTAAAGACCCTTTGTAATTTGAAATTATTTTTTAGCGAGAGAACCGTTTCATAAAGCATTTTGATGATCAATATATTAACATATGCATTTCTTCTTTTCTTATGTTTCAAAACTCAATGGTAATGTTGGAATGCTCTTATGAAACAAAAAATAAGTGATATCTTACCTTTTTTGGTAGAGGTTAATGTTTTTTTCCTTTCCCTTTGTTTATTAACATGCCTATTTTTAAGTCCACGAGAGGCTTGATATATTGGAAAAGTGAGAAACAAGATCCCCTCAAGAGGTTCGGTGGGGATTGTTTCCATATTAAAAAATATAACATTTGTGTTTTATTAAAAAATTATATAAATATTCAAAACACTGTGTTAATTATGTGAAATGATGGTATAAAGTAAATTTAATTAAATATAATAATAAATAGTAAATTTATATATAATTAAGGAGGTTATTAAAATATTACAAATTAAACCCTCGTTAAAGGGTCAATGGTAGATAAGAACGATATGAGAAGCAAAAAGGAGGTAGTTTAGTCTTCTCCATAACCTGGTTGGTTTAAATTGAATTTTTATGGAGTACAGGAGCATCTAGGACAGGTTGTGTGATTAAGGACTGTAGTGGTTCTCTTATAAGAGTAATGTCATTAAAGCTAATGGATGAAATAAATAATGAAGCTGAGGCCCAGGCTCTGGTAGTTGATGTGGAGATGGCTTTGGAGTGTGGGTTTTTCTTTTTGGAAATTAAAGTGGATTTATGGGTAGTCATTCAAGCTATGAGAGTTTATAGGGCTAGATCATGGAAACTAGAGAATATTTTGGCTATAATATGGCTTAAAATAAACCAGTTTGAGGATTGGAATTGTTCCCATTGCTTTTGAGAAAGCAATAAAATAGTGTAATTCCTTACTAATATAGGAATTGATCAATCTATGAATGAGAGAGTGGATAATGTTAGAACTGGATGGGAAGATTGCAAGGGTCTGGACCAAATTGACTTGTAATATATATTTTGCTAATTTGTAATTTTATTTCTAAATAAAATTCTAATTTTCAAAATTAATCAATTGTAATGATTGAAGGTGAGTTTTTTTTGTAATGGTTTGGTTTATTTTTCCATGGGATTTATCTTGGCTGGTCATGATGACAGCTGTCAAACTTTGAATGCTCCATAATTGCTTCAAATGAAAACATATGTGCTAATTTATCACTTCATGATAGATTTATGTGTGGAATGTTTGGGCATAGGTTTTTATTTGATATGGATGTGGCAAGTGATTTTGTGGTCTGTATGCTTTGCATTGTTAAGATGGATCAGAATTGCATGGAATGAACTAGATGGTCTTTGATCTTCAGCAAAGCTAAAACTTGGGAGATGGGATTTTTGGGTGTTATCTCTAGGATGTGGCTCTTTAATGTATTTTATATTCCCATTATGGAATTTTCAAAGGACATTGAGAAAATATTGGGGGTGGAGTTGTTGGTGATGAGTAAACGGTATGTGTGAATTTAGACTTGGCATCTTTTTTTGCAAGCAACCTCTTCATGGTGATGGTGGATAAAGAGTAGATAAATTCATTGGTATATTTATTCATCTAGACCTAATATAGAGTGGGGTTAATGACAAAAATTGATACCCTTCCTCTGGGTCCTTTCCCAACCCTCCCATTTTCAAGAAATTGATGAGATGTGATTGAGAGAGCAGAAGAATGAAGAGAAAAGAGACATAGTCATGCTTGAAATTCAAGATATTTTGAAGCCAATTCCACATTTAGAAGAATGGTGTGCATAAAGGAGGAGTCCTAAACATGTGCAAGCCATAAAATGGCTCACCAAAGGTGTCACAAGAGGTATTTTAAGGCATCACCTCACCATGGTGGAAAGAGAAAGGTTAGCCTCTAAAGGAACCAGGTAGTAGTCAAAGGAGATTGGTTTTTTCATGGTCACAGGGGGTAGTAGGCTCTGTGTTAGTGAAGGAGGTGGTGATGGTAGGCTTAGTTTCAGAGGTTAGAGACTAGGAGGTGCATGCTACCAATTTTAAAAAGAAAGTAAAATTTCCAGCTTTGGGTGAATTTCTATTAAATAATGATAAGATGGTCAATTTGATCGTTTTATAATAAATCCAGTATTAAGTTGTTTTTGGTGATAGTGTGGTAGGATTTTGTTGGCTATAGTTATTTTGAGGACTGTGATGTATACCATTTGAAGTTTTTTCCAAAACTTTTGATAATTTTTTTCATTTTGTATGGTTAAAATGCCTTAAAATTTTTGATCATAAAGCTATACCAGTAATGTTCTTTGAAAAACATATGTTTTTATGGGTCAAGGACCCTTATTCCCTAGCATCAATCTAAAAAAAATAACAAATTGTAAATTAACAAATAAAAATGAAAGGGGAATGAGGAAAATAGATACATATATGGGATAAAATTATTTGGATCTTGATATATTCTCAAAATGCAGAGAAGAAGGTTTCCAAAATTAGAGTAAACTCTATGATGATGACCACTTATGTGTAGCACTAAAAAAATTTAACCACTTTCAATGCCACTTTCATATGATTCCAAAAGTGACATCACTTTCCACCAAAAAATTCAACCACTTGCATATGATGTTGAAAGTCACACTTTCTACCAAATGTGAAAACCTACCATGAATGTTGCCTTATTGATCCTTGTAATCAAAAATTTTTTAAACCCTTCATCAGTGACAAATGCATAGATGCCTCTCTCAAATTTTTGAATAAGCATTCACAGATGTCAGAGTCTTGTTTGCTCTTGAAGTAACCTTAATTTGGCCTCAATCACCTAACAACACATCTAAAGACCAAATAAATGTGAATGAAATTAACTTGGCCCCCTTGAGGGTTGCAATCACATATTTTACATACTCATAATCAAGTCTTGATGTGGTTATAAGTCTTTTGAGCGTCCGTACCCAAGAGGGAGAAGAGTCAATTTTCTCTCCCTAATATAATCAAATGCAACTAGTACACGATCTTTCATTTTGGCCTTATTTTGGTACAAATTTATATAAATGGAAACCTTAGAAACACTTGAAAGATATGAATAAATATAATATAGTATGCCTTAAACTTGCACCATATGATGTGTTGTCATTACTTGTTATTGAAATGTCTTAATTTGCTTTGTACATATATATACTTCTCAAATTCGAAATAGAAACTTATTGGTGTGCAAGCTAACACAAGAAAAGAGAGAAACAATGATAAAATAGGTCCACACAAAAAACACAAATGAAATAGGGGCCAAATACCCCACTCAAATAAATTGACCACTTTCATATGATATTGAAAGAGGCCAGACACCTTCCAGTGACCTGCAAACACTCAAACTTAATCATTAAGTGTTTGACAATATTTTAATATTGACATCTTTACCCTTACTTCATCTATTCACTATTTTATTGACTTTTAATATCTATACTAGAATTCATTACTATATTCACTATCTCATAACTTCTCAAAACATCATTCAAACATCTATATTTTACTTACAAACTCATGTCAGACTAGTTCTAACAATGTATGTCCTTTTGAGACAGGACTGCACTAGGTCAAATATGGTCACACTACAGCCTTGTCCCCCACACTCCAACAATAATTTTTTAAGCTAGAGACATTATATTATATCCCTCCCACACTTTTAGTAAAGTTGGTCAGCAGCGATATTCAAAATATTCTTCTATATAAACACATCAAGGCCACCCAATGCTCCACTTGATTTATCTAACAATCACTATATTAATTGTGACTCCCTATACATATCTCAATGAAAACTAAGAATTTGTTATAATTACACTTAATAAAATGAATTTATAAAAAAAAAAAAAAAACCTCATCCATACAACTCATTTAATTATCTTTACTATTTCACACATCCAAATTGAATTTTGTCACTATGAATTGGATAGCAATAGCAATTATGACACTCCTCCATTATCCTTAGCATAGATTGGATTTATGTCATATATCCCATTTGCTTTTAACACATTAATGGTAATGGTTTTAGGTTCCCAAAACACTTATATATAGCACACTTACCATAAAATCTTGTTAAAACTAAGTGAATCAAACAAAATATTCTTTTTACATTCATTTCATTTCCCAAGTCCCTAGGTACATCTCCAAGCTCAAGGACCACTGTCATTAATAATATACACTATTTTAAATTTTTCTTCTAAAATTAGACATTTATGATAATGTTAATTTTATATCATCTTTTTTTTCTATTTCTTAGTTTTGTATTATGTAATAGTTTTTTAATCTTCTCTTATTTTATTTTTTTTAGATTAATGCTTAGCTTTTAATCGGAGCTATAACCAGTTTTGGGGCACAAATCGTGGGCCCAATCCCTAAGAGAACTATAAAACTATTAACACATATACCCTAGAAAATCCCTTTTAATCAGTGTAGATCCAAATAAAAACTACTAATTTTAGATTGAAAATAAAACATTTAATATTCTCTTATTATTACTAGTTATAGATGTTTTTTATATACTTGAATTAGATATTATATACAATTTATTAGAAATTATATAGTGATTTTATTTTTTTGGAACTTGAGATCAAGGATTATTTTGTATTTAGATGTTATCTTTAGTATAAGATTTGTTAGAATTATTTTATCCTTTTTAGAGACATATAATGCTCACTAGACCTCATGGCTTATATTGATCAAAAATATTTATCTCTCTTTTTTTCGCAAATGTTTGATTTTCATAAATATTTGACTAAAGGCTTCACCTCTAGAATGATATACACTTAGAGGACTATTTATTTTTCATCTTTTCTTCTTCTTCAATATTGAGTAGGAAGTAATTGCATAACATGTTTGTAATTAGGGTGGTCATTTCATATTCAATGACTGTATTACAAAATTACAAATGAACAAGTGATCATTTAATGTATAATAATCACAAAATTATAAATGAACAAGCGATCATTTAATGTCTAATAATCACTATAATCAATCAAATTCACTCTTAATGATAGATGGAATCAACCACGCCCATTTAAAGCAGGAACTCGATCTAAAATTTTAATGCACACAAACATAGAGTCCAATTTACCCATTTGTTTGAATGGTGAGATCAATAAACACAATAAATATCTTCTTATGGTGTGATCAATAAATACAATAATGGTCTTCTTACGTCACCAAGGAGAGAAGCCTTATATTTTTGCTCGAAATCCTTTTATAAGACAAACTTATATTTTACTCTCTCATTTCAATTATTTAAACATTTTTCTCCTTAATTCTTCTAATCATCTAATGCATAACACCGTTCACACAATTTGTTATAAAATAATACCCTTTGAAATTACCAAACCAAGAGTAGCCCAAGGTAAAGCAAAGGTGTATAAATCCAAACTTGGAGTAATTAAAATAATTTTTTCGAATTGAGTAAGTAATTTTGAAATGCACAAGAGTTTCATACATGCACTTAGCA
The DNA here is from genome assembly GCA_037957365.1 of Torreya grandis. Lineage (NCBI taxonomy): Eukaryota > Viridiplantae > Streptophyta > Pinopsida > Cupressales > Taxaceae > Torreya > Torreya grandis. The sequence continues at coordinate 1,922,532 of JARHVA010002529.1, read as the reverse complement.
ACTTTGTCATAACTTATAGAATGTTTGTATTCTCAAAGTAGATGCCAAAATCTCTGGATCAAATACAAGCTTATCTATGAAAGTAGGAAAACTCTAAATAAGGGGGAAATGTCCATAATAAATAAATATGGGAAAAAAGAAAACCTCTACTCTAACACGTACAACTGTAAATATGATTGAATGCCACCCTACTACATTACCTTTGATATAGAATAATTATATGTGGAAGCTTGTATATGTACCTAACGATTATCCAATACCTTTAAATGTAATTTCTCTACGTTTCAATAATTAACACAACCACTTTCAAATATAGTTATTATTGTAATGTTTAGTCTAACACATATATAATTTCATCTACCTTATTTCAAGTTAACATTACTCCATTTTTTTCTTTTTGAACTAGATGCAGGGTACATTCGAATTTAGTTTTTAAAAAGTTGATAAACTACAAAAGCTTACAAAAATTTTGTTAGTCCTTACTAAGGCAACCTTTGGATAGTATAGTATTCATCCCAGAAAATAATATTTTATCTCTAACTAATAATAATTAATACATGTATCATTCACTATTATATTAAGCTTATATCATAATTTGGAGGAGGCCGATAATAAAAAATATTTTTACCATACGTAATTTTAAGATTGAATTTTGATATATGACACATGATACACATCACATCAATTCCATTAAAATATGTTAAATAATCAGAGTACATTACATTTTAAATCATTTGTATTACTTATTTTAACATCTTCATATATATATCATATGTCCTAGTCATTACTTTTATGATATAGACTATCAAAATATTATATTTCTAAATTTTATCATTAATAATTTTCTGTATTTATTGTTTTTAGTTTTTATATATTATTTACTATTAAATATATATTAGAAATTAATATGTAAATTTGATTTTAAATCATTTACAATTTAAACATAGAAATTAATAGTTACAGAATATTTTTTTATATATATTGAAAATAAACATATTACATAGGGGAAAATATTAAAGGAAGCATTTGCAAAATAAAACTAATAGTAACAACAAAGCGTTGACATCGAACCACAGTATACAGAGCATTTATTAATTACATTTCACAAGATATTATAGATTTCAATTTGACACATTAGTTTCATTCAAACAAGCCAAGTCAATCAGATCACCATTTCTTTGATCTTCACAAAAAGTTAAAAATAAAAGACATTAATCATTGTACCTGAGAAAGATGACAAAGTGAGTTTTCTCTTTTATTTTTATTATTATCACGTTTTGATACATGACGCACGATACACATCAGATCAATTCCATTAAAATATGTTAAACGATCATAATACGTTACATTTTAAATCTTTTGTATTGCTTATTTTATCATCTTCATATATATAACATATGTCCTACTCATTACTTTCATGATATAGACTATAAAAATATTATATTTCTAAATCTTATCATTAATAATTTTCTCTATTTATTATTATTATTAGTTTTTATATATTATATTAAATATATATTACAAATTTATATCTAAATTTGACTTTTAAATATTTAAAATTTAAACATAAAAATTAATTGTTAATCATCTCAAGATATTATAGATTTCAATTTGACAATCAGACCACCATTTCTTTGATCGTCATAAAAACTTAAAAACATAAAAGACATTAGTGATTGTACCCCACATATTAAATGTCTCATTTGAGAAAGATGACAAAGTGCGTTTTTTCTTTTATATTTATTATTATCATACATGGGGGACAAGAAGATACCTTTTGACTCATTATGACCACTTAAATCCCCCCCACCAAAAAAGAAAGAAAAAGAAAGAAAAATAATAATAATAATACTAATAATTAGTTGATATGATGTAAGCCTATCTTGTGCATGAATGGGAGTGGTTAGCAAATAATTAGCTCTAAGTTGGGTTTGATATTTCTGACATTGAAATCATCAAGTCAAACTTGTGTTTGTTAAGATTTGGGGACAAATTTGGTAATCACGTTCAAACATAATATTGTACCCGTTAAGGTAAAAATAATTATTATTATTATTATTATTATTATTATTATTATTATTATTATTATTATTATTATTATTATTATTATTATATTTTTTTGATATTATAATGTTTGATAATTTATATTTTATTTATTCTTCTTAAACGAATTTTATTTTAATAATTATTTTCATTTTTTTTAAATTTAATTTAATCACAATTTATAAACATTTTAAATATATTAATCAATTAAACTAAAAATATTTATCATCTTTTATGTATTATTATTTGTTTCATTTAATATTTTATAAAATGTAAGAATATAACAAATCAAAGTCTTACAATACAATGATATATACAAATTTTATTGTAAATGAAATCATTAAATTTTTATAATTTAATTTAATTTATAGATTAATGTCTATTAAAGTTCATATTCATGCGTGGGACTACAAAAGATATTATGTAAAGAAGATAGGGAGAGTACACTAACACACATAAAAGAATATAAAAGCAAACTTAATCACATGATCTAATTAAGAAAGCTACCAGAGCGTTAACATCTCTTTTAAGTACATGTCTATAAAAAATGTTTAATTAATTCAATTCTATGTAATTCAATACATCATCAAGTATATGTAAATTAATTATTATTGGCAACACATTTATGATGTAGGACATGGCATGTAGGCAAGAAATTTATGTAATAATAATTATTTGAATTCAACGTCAAGGATACTATAAAATTATTGGCAGGCACATATTCAAGTGGCAAGTGTGTCCAATGGACAAGGGTAGTTATTTGGATAAATTTTAAATTGCTTGAAAATTTAGAAGTTAACAACTTCCTTCAACTTGACACATTGGTCGCACATGATGTAAGAATTAAGAGCTCTGAACCACTTTTATTAATTACGTGCATTTCCCTTTGGAACCATTACAATTGACATATTACAAATAAATATTCCCAATGTTGGGCAACTTAACCACATGGTCTTTCTAAGACAACTATTGTGGAGCCGTGAAAGGGACATGTGCCCTATTAAACACACTCATGTAAAAAAAAACATTCACGTATGAGTTATTTAGTTGTTAATACCTTGCCTCTTGGGCCCTAGGGACATAATAGCATGGGTTCCTTCATCATATGTTCTTTGGCCCACCATTACATGCCCTTCATTCTTACAGTTTTCAAACTTAGACTAAATACTTACAAACTTTTTCCATTTTCTAGTTTTTTTTATTTTGTACAATGAAGGCTTCACTGCTCTATTACATAGTTATTTTCTTAATATTTTATTTTGTAATTTGGAAACTCGTCATGAATGTGGCTCTATTGATCCTTGTAATCTGAAAATTTTTAGAACTCTTCATCAACAACAAATGCATAAATGCCTCTCTCAGAATTGTGAATAAGCCTGAGCAAATGTTAAAATCGTGTATCCTCTTAAAACAACCCTAATTCAATCTCAATCACCTAGCAACACATCTAAAACTAAATAAATGTGAAGTAAATTAACTTGGGCCCCATTGAAGGTTGTAGCTACATATCCTTGATGCTCATAATCAAGACATGATGTAGTTATAATGCTTGTAAGTGTGCCAACCCAAGTTAAAGAAGAGTCAATCTCCTCTCCCTAAGACAATGAAATGCAACTATTATGATCTTTCATTTAGGCCCACTTTTGGTACAAGTACACAGAAATAAAAACCTTAGAAACACTTGAAAGATACAAATAAATAGAATTCAATAAGGCTTAGACTTGTACTATATGATTTATTATCATTACTTATTATTCAAATGTCATGGAATATTTTGTATATATAGACTTCTCAAATTCAATTTAAGAACTTATTGGTGTGCATGTTGACACAAGAAAAAATAGAAATGTTGACATAACAAACTCACACAACGAACAAAAATAAAATAAAGACTAAAGTGTTCATACAAAGAAATTGACCACTTTCATCCGATACTGAAAGAGGTCAGACCACTTTCGACTGCCTAATAAATCATTATAAGCTAAAAATAATAGAAAGAGAGAGAGAGAGAAAATCTTCAAATACAAACAAACACACAAAAAAGAGAGAAATAAATAAATATAACCATACAAAAAAAAAGAGAAACAAAAATATAAAAAAGTACCAATAAATACTTAATTTAAACCAATAATTGATATATACAAAATTACATTAAAAATAATATAATAACAAACTTTATACCAAAATAAAAATTTTATTTTTCAATTCAATATTTCTCTTCAAATTCAATTAAAAAATAATAATTTATTATTATTTATTTGGTTGATTCTTCCAACTAAATTACCAACTCATGTTAATCTCATCTTTTTTATTCTGCCATAACATGATACCATAGATTTCATGATACTATAGATTTCAATTTGATACATTAGTTTTATGATACCATAGCTTTTAGTTTGACATATTAATTTTATGGCATTCACCAATATACAATCTTCATTCCAAGAAGCTACACCTCAATCTCCATCACCATTTCTTTGATCTTCACAAAAGGTTAAAATATAAAAGATATTAATCATTGTACATGCACCTTCCACTTCACATATTAAAAACAAGTTGAGTCATTTCTTTTGTTTTTAGTCTTTTATTACCCACTGGGAATGAAGATGCCTTTTGATTCATTATGACTATTTAGCTACACAAAAATATTTGGTTGATACGATGTAACCCTTTCTTGTGCATGAACACTAATTTAGGTTAGATATTTCTCTGACATTGAAATGACCCCAAATTTCATCTCAAGGGTTCGTCAAGATATGGGGACAAATTTTGTAATCACATTCAAGCTTCACATTGATATTTTTGTATCCCACTTCACATTTGCCACTAAGCCTCATTACCCTAGCATATTCCTCCTCTTAGAATAATTTTTTTAATTTTTCAAAGCAATTTATTTGAGAGGGAATTGCTTTTTTTTTATTGAATAAAAGTAACAAAAATTTACAAATGGTAGATTATAGATGTTTTGTTAAAGACATGTAGCACAGTTTAATAGATTACAAAAAACCAGAAAAGAGGGAAAAACTATTGTTGTGCAGTCATACATAGTATCACAATAAAAATAACAACAAACTATTGTGCCATCATGGAATTGTTAAGGATCATGGAATCTCTCTCAATTAGCTTTGCATTACCAAGTTGGCATAATGACAAACATCACCTCCTCCTTTACTATTAAAAGAGATAAGATCTCCTCTCTATCCTCTTTTGATCTATTGAGGGCTCTAATTTGAGGGAGAGGGAGATAATGCTATTGATCAATATGAGCTTTAATATCATTTGATTATTTAGAGGGTCTTTTAGACTACCCACCCCTTTAATAATAGGATAGGCATCAACACAAGGCCTTTGCATCACTATGATAATATTTATGTTATGGATATTGAACCATATATAAATAGGGGCCTTTACATTGTTAAGATGAGGTCATTCCTTATGTTGACAGGTTAACATTAACGTTTGAAAGGCTAAGTCACATATAGATAGGATCCCTCACACCATTAGGTTAAGGTTATCTCTTGCATCAACAAAACATTATTCATGCTTAAAAGACTGAGGTTATTTCTCAAATCAACAAAAGGAAACTAAAGGGGAGGGTTGGTATATTTATAGAGGGCTCTTTTCAACCAAAATAATGGTGGTGGGATCGAACCGATAGTAAATAATGAAGGCTAATAGTAGGAGAATGAGTAGTTGGAGGGCAAACATATCATGTTCAAATTTGTCTCAGTAGTAGGTTCCTCCATATAATCCCTAGCATCAAACTCCCCAACTTCAGGGACAAGAGCAGTCTCAAAATATTTATGTAAAGCACAATCAAGAGACTTCAAGCTAAGTCTATGTCTGCCAGAATTAGATCTATTCCAAGGAGGGATGGAGTGCACAATGAAATAAAGTTTAGAAGCGCGTATAATAGAAGGTAGAAGAAGTGATGAAATCCCTCAGCAATTTGAAATTCTTTTTTAGCGAGAGAACCGTTTCATAAAGCATTTTGATGATCAATTTAGTAACATATGCATTTCTTCTTTTCTTATGTTTCAAAACTTGGTGGTAATGTTGGAATGCTCTTATGAAACAAAAAACAAGTAATATCTTACATTTCTTGGTAGAGGTTAATATTTTTTTTCCTTTCCCTTTGTTTATTAACATGCCTGTTTTTAAGTCCACAATAGGCTTGATATATTGGAAAAGCGAGAAGCAAGATCCCCTCGAGAGGTTCGGTGGGGATTGTTTCCATATTAAAAAATATAACATTTGTGTTTTATTAAAAAAGTATATAAATATTCAAAACACTACGTTAATTATGTGAAATGATGGTATAAGGTAAATTTAATTAAATACAATAATAAATAGTAATTTAAATTTATATAGAATTAAGGAGGTTATTAAAATATTACAAATTAAACCCTCATTAAAGGGTCAATGGTAGATAAGAAGGATATGAGAAGCAGAAAGGAGGCAGTTTGGTATCCTCTACAACTTGGTTAGTTTAAACTAAATTTTGATGGAGCTTGCAGAGAAAATACAGGAGCATTTGGGTCAAGTTGTATGACCAAAAACTGCAGTAGCTCTCTTATAAAAGCAATGTCATTAAAGCTGTTGGATGAAATGAATAATGAAGTCAAAGCCCAAGTTCTAATAGCTAGTGTGGAGATGTCTTTGGAGTGTGGGATTTCCTTTTTGGAAATTAAAGTGGATTTTTAGGTAGTCATTCAAACTCTAAGAGTTTATAGGGTTAGATCATGGAAACTAGAGAATATTTTGGCTATAATATGGCCTAAAATGAACCAGTTTGAGGATTGAAATTATTCCCATTGCTTTCGAGAAAGCAATAAAGTAGCGGATTTCCTTGCTAATATAGGAATTGATCAATCTATGAATGAGAGAGTGGATGATGTTAGAGTTGGATGGGAAGATTGTAGGGAGCTGGACCAAATTGACTTGTAATCTATATTTTGCTAATTTGTAATTTTATTTTTAAATAAAATTAGAATTTTCAAAATTAATCAATTGTAATGTTTCAAGGTGATAGTTTTTTTGCATTGGTTTGGTTTGTTTTTTGGTGGGCTTTATCTTGGTTGGTCATGATGGTGGGTGTCTTTTCAACAATTGAGTTGGCAGCCGAGCTTTGAATGCTCCATAATTGCTTTGAATGAAAACATAAGTGTGAATTTATCACTTCATGATAGATTTACATGCAGAATGTTCAGGCATAGGTTTTTATTTGATATGGGTGTGGTAGGTGGTTTTGGGGTCTTTATGCTTTGCGTTGTTAAGATGGATCAAAATTGCATGGAACTAACTACATGGTGTTTGATATTCAATAAAGCTAAAACTTGGGAGATGGGATTTTTGGGTGTTATCTCTAGGACATGGCTCTTTAATGTATTATAGATTCCCATGATGGAAGTTGTAGAGGCCATTAAGAAATCCTAGGGGTGGAGTTATTGGTGATGAGTAGATAGGTGCACGTGAACTCAAACTTGACACTTTTGTTTACGAGCAACCTCTTCATGGTGATGGTGGATAAAGAGAAGATAAATTCATTGGTAAATTTATTTGTCTAGCCTGAATATAGAGTGGGGTTAATGATGAAAATTGATACCTTTCCTTTGGGTCCTTTCCCAACCCTCTCATTTTTAGGAAATTGATGAGATGTTCTCAGGAGAGCAGAAAAATGAAGAGAAAAGAGGCATTATCATGCTTGAAATTCAGGATATTTTGAATCAAATTTTGCATTTAGAAGAATGGTGTGCACAAAGGAGGAGGCTTGAACATGTGCAAGCCATAAAATGGCTCACCAAAGGTGTCATAAGGGGTATTTTAAGGCACCACCATGGTGGAAAGAGAAAGGTCAGCCTCTAAAGGAACCTGGTAGCAGTCAAATGAGATTGGCTTTTTCATAGTCACAGGAGGTAGCAAGTTCTCTGTTAGGGAAGGAGGTGGTGGTGGTAGGCTTAGTTTCAAATTTTAGAGACCAGGAGGTACATGCTGCCAATTTTAAGAAGAAAGTAAAATTTCTAGCTTCGAGTGAATTGCTATTAAGCGATGGTAAGATGGTCAATTTGATCATTTTGTAATAAATCTAATATTTTAGTGTTTTTTAGTGATAACATGGTAGGATTTTGTCAGTTGTAGTTATTTTGGGGACTATGATTTATACCATTTGAAGTTTTTTCCAAAAATTTTGATATTTTTTGTTCATTTGTATGGTTAAAATGCATTAACAATTTTGATTGTTAAGCCATACCAGTAATGTTCTTTGGAAAACATATGTTTTTATGGGTTAGGGACCCTTATTCCCTAACATTGATCTAAAACAAATTACAAATTGTAAATTATTAATGAAAATGAAAGGAGAATGAAGAAGATAGATAAATATATGGGATAAAATTATTTGGATCTTGATATATTCTCAAAATGCAAAGAAGAAAGTTTCCAAAAATTAGAGTAAACTCTGTGATGATGACCACTTATGTGTAGCACTAAAAAAAGTCAACCACTTTCAATGCCACTTTCATACAATGCCAAAAGTGACATCACTTTCCACCAAAAAATTCAACCACTTTCATATGATGTTGAAAGTCACACTTTCTACCAACTGTGAAAACCTACCATGAATGTGGCCTTATTGATCCTTGCAATCAAAAACTTTGTAGAACCTTTCATCAATGACAGATAGACAGATGTCTCTCTCAAATTTGTGAATAAGCATTCACAGATGTCAGAATCTTGTCTAATCTTAAATTAACCTTAATTTGGCCTCAATCACCTAACAACACATCCAAAGACCAAATAAATGTGAATTAAATTAACTTGGCCCCCTTGAGGGTTGTAATCACATATTTTGCATACTCAAAATCAAGGCTTGATGTATTTATAATGCTTGTGAGTGTCCCAACCCAAGTGGGAGAAGAGTCAATTTTCTCTCCCTAATATAATCAAATGCAACTAGTACATGATCTTTCACTTAGGCCTTCTTTTGGTACAAATTTACATAAATGGAAACTTTACAAACACTTGAAAGATACGAATAAATATAATTTAGTATGCCTTAGACTTGCACCATATGATGTGTTGTCATTACTTGTTATTGAAATGTCTTAAAATGCTTTGAGTGAGTGAGTGAGTGTGTGTGTGTGTGTGTGTGTGTGTGTATCATTCACTATTATATTAAGCTTATATTGTAATTTGGAGGAGGCCGATAATAACAAATATTTTTACCATGCATAATTTTAAGAATACTTTTTGATACATGACACACGATACACATCACATCAATTCCATTAAAATATGTTAAATAATCAGAGTACATTACATTTTAAATCATTTATATTACTTGTTTTAACATCTTCATATATATATATATATATATATATATATATATATATATATGTCCTAGTCATTACTTTTATGATATAGACTATCAAAATATTATATTTCTAAATCTTATCATTAATAATTTTCTCTATTTATTATTTTTAGTTTTTGTATATTATTTATTGTTAAATATATATTACACATTTATATGTAAATTCGATTTTAAATCATTTACAATTTAAACATAGAAATTAATAGTTACAATTTTATATATATATATATATTGAAAATAAACATATTACATAGGGAAAAATATTAAAGGAAGCATTTGCAAAACAAAACTAATAGTAACAACAAAGCGTTGACAGCAAACCATAGTATACAGAACATTTATTAATTACATTTCACAAGATATTATAGATTTCAATTTGACACATTAGTTTCATTCGAACAAGCCAAGTCAATCAGATCACCATTTCTTTGATCTTCACAAAAGGTTAAAAATAAAAGACATTAATCATTGTACCTGAGAAAAATGACAAAGTGAGTTTTCTCTTTTATTTTTATTATTATCACGTTTTGATACATGACGCACGATACACATCACATCAATTCCATTAAAATATGTTGAACGATCAAAATACGTGACATTTTAAATCTTTTGTATTGCTTATTTTATCATCTTCATATATATAACATATGTCCTACTCATTACTTTTATGATATAGACTATAAAAATATTATATTTCTAAATCTTATCATTAATAATTTTCTCTATTTATTATTATTATTAATTTTTATATATTATATTAAATATATATTACAAATTTATATCTAAATTTGACTTTTAAATATTTAAAATTTAAACATAAAAATTAATTGTTAATCAGCTCAAGATATTATAGATTTCAATTTGACAATCAGAGCACCATTTCTTTGATCGTCATAAAAACTTAAAACAGAAAAGGCATTAGTCATTGTACCCCACATATTAAATGTCTCATTTGAGAAAGATGACAAAGTGAGTTTTTTCTTTTATATTTATTATTATCATACATGGGGGGCAAGAAGATACCTTTTGACTCATTATGACCACTTAAATCCCCCAACAAAAAAAGAAAGAAAGAAAAATAATAATAATACTAATAATTAGTTGATATGATGTAAGCCTATCTTGTGCATGAATGGGAGTAGATAGCTCTAAGTTGGGTTTGTTAAGATTTGGGGACAATTTTGGTAATCACGTTCAAACTAATTATTATTATTATTGTTGTTGTTGTTGTTGTTGTTGTTATTATAAACGAATTTTATTTTAATAATTTTTTTTATTTTTTAAAGATTTGATTTAGTCATAATTTATAAACATTTTAAATAAAAGGTAGTCAATCAAATTAAAAATATTTATTATTTTTAATGTATAATCATTTTTTTTAATTTAAGATTTTATAAAATATAAAAATACAATAAATTAAAGTCTTACAATACAATAATGTATATAAATATATTGTAAGTAAAATCGTTAAATTTTATAATTTAATTTATAAATTAATGTCTACTAAAGTTCACACTAATTTATGAGACTGCAAAAGACATAATGTAAAAAAGATAAGGAGAGTACACTATTACATATAAAAGAATACAAAAGAGAACTTAACCACATGATTTAAGTAAAAAAGTTATTGCGGTTTGTTAACATACATTTTAAGTACATGTCTACAAAGAATGAATAATTAATTCTATTCTATGTAATTCAATGCATCATCAAGTACATGCAAATTAATTAATATTGACAACACATTTATAATGTACGACATGATATGTAGGCAAAAAATTTATATCATAGTAAGTATTCGAATTCAACATTGAGGACACTATAGAACTATCAAGAAGCACGGATTCAAGTGGCAAGTGCGACTGATGGACAAGGGTAGTTATTTGGATAAATTTTAAATTGCTTAAAAATTTAGTAGTTAGCAACTTCCTTCAACTTGACACATTGGTCGCGCATGATGTAAGAATTAAGAGCTCTAGACCACTTTTATTAATTACATACATTTCCCTTTGGAACCATTACAATTGACATGTTACAAATAAATATTTCCAATGTTAGGCAACTTAACCACATGGTCTTTCTAAGACAATTATTGTGGAGCCGTGAAAGGGACATTGAAAGGGACGTGTGCCCTATTAAGCACACTCATGTGAAAGGAAGCATTCATGTATTAGTTATTTAGTTCTTAATTCCTTGCCTCTTGGGCCCTAGGGACATAATAGTATGGGTGCTTTCATCATATGTTCTTTGGCCCACCATTACAAGCCCTTCATTCTTACAGTTTTCAAACTTAGACTAAACACTAACAAACTTTTTTCATTTTCTATTTTTTTATTTTGCACAATGAAGGCTTCATTGCTTTATTACATAGTTATTTTCTTAATATTTTATTTTGTGATTTGGAAACCCATCATGAATGTGGCTATATTGATCTTGTAATCTGAAACTTTTTAGAACTCTTCGTCAACAACAAATGCATAGATGCCTCTCTCAGAATTGTGAATAAGCGTGAGCAAATGTTAAAGTCTTGTATCCTCTTGAAACAACCCTAATTCAGCATTAATCACCTAGCACCACATCCAAAAACTAAATAAATGTGAAGTAAATTAACTTGGGCCCCCTTAAGGGTTGTAGCTACATATCCTTGATGCTCATAATCAAGGCATGATGTAGTTATAATGCTTGTGAGTGTGCCAACCCAAGTTAAAGAAGAGTCGATCTCCTCTCCTTAAGACAATGAAATGCAACTATTATGATCTTTCATTTAGGCCCTCTTTTGGTACAAGTACACATAAATGAAAACCTTAGAAACACTTGAAAGATACAAATAAATAGAATTTAGTATGCCTTGGACTTGTACTATATGATTTATCATCATTACTTATTATTGAAATGTATTAGAATACTTTGTATAAATAGATTTCTCAAATTCAATTTAGGAATTTATTGGTGTGCATGTTGACAAAAGAAAAGAGAGAAATGCTGACATAACAAACTCACACAATGAATAAAAATAAAATAAGGAATAAAGAGTCCACACAAAAAATTTGATCACTTTTATATGACATTAAAAGAGGTCAAACCATTTTCGACTGCCTAATAAATAATTATAAACCAAAAACAACAAAAAAAGAGAGAGAAAAGGGATCTCCAAATACAAACAAACACACAAAAGAGAGAAATAGATAAATATGACCATTCAAAAATAATAATAATAATAAATACTTAATTTAAACTAATAATTCATATATACAAAATTATATTAAAAATAATATAATAATAAATTCTATATTAAAATAAAAAATTTATTTTTTAATTCAATATTTCTATTCAAATTCAATTAAAATGAATAAATAATTTATTAGTTTTTTTTTTTGGTTGATTGAGTTGAGTGACTCTTTCACCTAAATTACTTACTCATGTTAATCCAATCTTTTTGTTTTCCCTGATACCATAAATTTCATGATACATAGATTTCAATTTAAACTGATACCATAGCTTTTAGTTTGGCACATTAATTTTATGTCGTTCACCAATATACACTCTTCATTCCAAGAAGCTACACCTCAATCTCCATCACCATTTCTTTGATCTTTACAAAAGGTTAAAATATAAAAGATATTAATCATTGTACATGCACCTTCCACTTTCCATATTAAATGTCTCATTTAAAAAAGGAAAAACAAGTTGTCTTTTCTTTTGTTTTTAGTCTTTTGTTTTGTTTTTAGTCTTTTATTGTTCACGAGGCATGAAGATGCCTTTTGGTTCATTATGATTCTCTAAATACATAAAAATAATTGGTTGATATGATGTAATTTTGGTTTATTATGACTATCTAAATACATAAAAATAATTGGTTGATACGATGTAACCCTTTATTGTGTATGAACGCTAATTTGGGTTAGACATTTATGTGACATTGAAATGACCTTAGATTTTATCTTAAGGGTTGGTTAGGATACGAGGACAAATTTTGTAATCACATTCAAGCTTCACATTGATATTTTTTTGTATCCCATTTCACATTTGCCATTAGGCCTCGTTACCTTGACAAATTCCTCCCCTTAGAATAAATTGTTAAAGTTTTCAAAGCAATTTGTTTGAGAGGGAATTGTTAAGGATCATGGAATCTCTCTCAGTTGGCTTTGTGTTATCAAGTTAGCATAATAACAAACATCATCTCCTCTTTTATTATTAAAAGAGATAAGTTTTTTTTTCTATCTTCTCTTGATTTATCGAGGGCTCTAATTTGAGGGAGAGGGAGATAATGTTGTTGATCAATTTGAGTTTTAATATCGTTTGAGTATTTAGAGGGTCTTTCAGACTATATACCCTTTTAATAATAAGATAGGTATAAACACAAGGCTTTTGTGTCACCATGATAATATTTATGTTAGGGATATTGAACCATATATAAATAAGGGCATTTGCATTATTAGGATGAGGTCATTCCTCATGTTGAAAGGGTAACATTAATGCTCGAAAGGTCAAGTCATATATAAATAGGATCCCTCACACCACTAGGCCAAGGTTATCCCTCGTGTCAATAAAAAATTATTCATGTTTAAGAGGTTAAGGTTATTGCTCACATCAAAAAAAGGAAACTAAAGGGGAGAGTTGGTATATCTATAGTGGGATCTTTTCAACCAAAATATTGGTGGTGGGATCGAACCGATACTAAATAACAAAGGCTAATAATAGGAGAATGAGTAGTTGGAGGGAAAACAAACCCTATTCAAATTCGTCCCCTAACTTTCTAGAAGGTTTTAGATTTCTAGAAAGCTTCTATTTCTTGGGCTTAACATGGGAGGTCAATGTGAGAGGCACTATATATGTATGGCTTTACCTCCCGATCATAAATAAATGTGGTTGGCAAGAGGAATTATCCATAGTAGTCTTTGACACCCCAAACAAAACATATACATGTTGGCACAAGGGCCTATTTATAGTAACCCTTAGCTTATTTTTATCGACTTAATATGTCAGGGTTAGGGTTAAGGCATGATCTCTTAGGGCCTCCATTATAGTTTGAAAAATAGAAAAGGTGATGGACCATTATCTCCCTAGTCCTCCCATCCAACCACCTAAGAGGAGAAACTATCTAGCAAGTGACAATGAATTTACAAGGCCTACTCAGTTGATGAAAGGGACTTTAGGTAATTTATGCTTCTCACCTAATAGGGCTAGGAATGAGTACTCTCCTTCATCAGTGTTGGAGGTTGGAAATGTAAAAGGGTCCGTTTAAGGAAATTTAGAGTGTGGAAGAGATTTGGAAGAAAAGTGCAATCATGACCCCTTTTGGAGTGTGTAAGAGGGTGTAACGAGTGTGTGAGGTACAAGAGAGTGTAAGAGCTTGCTTCCACTCCTCTCTTTTCCCATTGACTTTCCTTGTGATGTCACATAAATGAGATAGTATTGTAATTTGATTTGAGATGAATAAATAATTCCAAATCCATAAAATTTTCTATTAGAGAAAGTTTAGGTTAATTAATTAGGTGATTAATTAACCACTTAGGAGAAAGTGACCCTTGTAATGTTCTTTTACTAATCAATTATTCATTTAATTATCCTGTAATAATACTTTCAAAGGATCAATTTGATTTGGGATGTTGATGTTGAATCAAATGTTGTGATATGATGTATTTCCCTAATCAGGGATGTGTTATTATAATTTTGGATTAAATCAGTAATTGTACAAATAATTGGCTTAATTGATTATTTTTTAGTAGATTTGTATGTGATTTATGAAAATTTATTTTGATTGTAGTTTAAACATGAAAGTGGTGAAATGAAGTGTCTACATTTTCCCCCTATTTGAGAAAGTGTTATGAGACACAAGGCATAAAAACATCTTTTAAAAGAATGGAAAAAATCATTAAGAAGAATGTTTTGAATATTAAGTAGATTATGTGTTGACAATCATTAAATTTATGATTTTTGAGTAGATTTATATGTGATCTATGAATTTTTTTTTTTTTTTGCAGTTTAAACATGAAAGTGTAGAAAATGAAGTGTCTAAATTTTCCCCCTATTTGAGAAAGTGTTATGAGACACAAGGCATAGAAACGTCTTTTAAAAGAATGGAAAAATTCATTAAGAAGAATGTTTTGAATGTTAAGTAAATTATGTGTTGACAACCATTAAATTTATGGGTCAATGGATTCAGATTGATACCCCAAATGTTGTTTGATAATCCTTGGATGCCCCCTTGAGGGAAAGGTCAGGTAATGCTTAAAATAGCCAAGCCCTAAAAAATGAGGAAAGAGCATGGTCCAGAGGTGAAGAGGTCTAAAAAAAGGGGAATACAGAAGAAATGGGACTAAAAACAATTAACAAAGTCAAATGAATCTTCAAGGAAGAACATAATGATAATAGAGAGCTAGGGGTAAAAATCCAAATTTCAAGTTATATATTCACCCCTTGAAGGTTAAAAAAAATTATTGTTACCTTCCCTTTTGGAAGATTTGAGCTCTGGTTTTGCACAAGAGATAACAGTGAAGAATGGCTTACCATCCATGATAGAGGCACCTAAGCAAGTAGGTTTGAGAGCATAGGCAACCATAGGAGCACACACAATTGGTATGTAGGTCTTTCTTTAGTCATTTTTTGGTATTTTAGTGCATTTAATGCTAGTACTAGTTAGGGAATGGTGATTCTACCAAATTCATAGGAAATGAAATCGATAGTTTCACCAATGAAAATGGTAAAAACACTAGAAGATTGGTGAAAACACTAAAAACAATGAAAATGCCCCACAAAATGCTGAAATCACCTTTTTGAGTGGGAAACACCAAAATGACATAAAAGTGAAAATAGAAAAAGCATCATGAAATCGACGAAAATGTCAAAGAGGAAAATAGTAGGTTTGTTATTTTAGAAGTTGTTAGAATTAGTCAAGGCACATATTAGATTGATTTGGTTAGATAGATAAATGTTTTAGAAGTGTATAAGCTTTGATTCTAGAATGCAAGGTAAGAAATCAAATCTAATCTAATCTAATCTAAATTAGAAATTTAGACTTCAATGATAGAGCAACAAATGAAACAAGCAAACTCAATACACACACTTATAAAATAGAAGTGGACTAAGCTTCATGTTAGATTTCAAAATGAACTCATAATCAGCAGGATCTCTCCTGCAAACCATTACCACGGAGTATTCATCTTAGACATTATGCACAAACTAGTCTTTGCATTATTTCCTCACAAGATTAATACAATCTTGATATCTCTCTCTCTCTCTCTTCCACCAATCTAGGAGAATTAATATGTATGTTTAGTAAATAGATATAATAGGTTATTACACACAACAAATAATTTTTTGTGTGAAACTAATATTAGTTGATATGGAATATTTGCATGCACAAAATAGGTGTGCAAATAGTTGACACATAACAACTAATTAACTAACTGCCAATCAAGCTTAATTATATGGGTGAATTTTTTAGCTCGCTCCCCACACCCCACCCTTAAATACAAAATAGGGATTAAGAAAAGAAAAATAAAAGAGATTAAATGGGTCCCAACAACAAGGCATGATTAGGTACCCATGTACAAATCACAATGAAATACAAAATGTCCCCATGGTAACCAATCCATCTTATCGGAGTAGATAGATGTCAAGTCTTTGTAACCATGTTATGGAAATTATAGGGTCTTAGTTTACTACAACCAAGTGCAAGCATGGGATACTCCCTTTACACTCAACATTTAAACACTTGATTGCATTGGCATCAATCCACGTAAGGCACATGCCTTATATGCTCACTCGAAGCAAAACTGAGAAGAAACTAGGGTCCACATTGGGCTAGTTGTGTCATAGTGAAAGGCTTCATTATGGGGACTTAATAAACTCAACAAAAACTTAAGGCAAATCCATAGGCGCAAGCCTTTCTTAGATTAAGCTTGGGGTCCTATAGGTGCTTAAAGGGTCATGAGATTGTGTTTACTCATACTAAATAGATGAAATTTAAATAGGAATTAGGTTACTAATGTAACTCTATACTCATCCTCTATACATTATGATGACGACATCACAAAAATTATAGGGACTCCATTTAAGTATCAAAACTACCAAAACTGTATAAACTAGTAAAGTGCACGAACATCAATTCACATCATTGAATTAAAAGTATGACATCATAATTCTTTGCATTGCATTAATAATATAATAAGACATGAAAACTAGATAGTATATTTAATGCAACATCATTTATTACTATCAAAAATCCATAACATAGTATATATTCATATCATAATATTAACAACCCAGAGGCTCACAAATAAGCTTGGGCATATATAATTGGAGCTAGAGTGGCCTCCATTCAATATCTAAGCCTTAATGGCCACTAAAGTAAGATCTACATAACATGGTTTTAAAGTCATTCTTTAAGAGCTTCATTCTCATTCTTCTCTCCTCCTCGCTCCTTTGGCTTGATTTCCTTATATAATATTTCAGGAGCATCTTTGCTAAGGTAGAAGTTACACACTAAATGTTGAGATAGAAATTCATCATCATAATTGTCAGCTCCATGACTTTGTGAACTCTATGTTTTACTTGTCATGTCTCTTTAAATATTCTATGATGCCTTCAAGATCTATGGGATGGTTAGCCACCTACCATCTAGCACAAGATTTATGTTACAACCTCTAGCTAGCTACAAAAACCCTTAGGCTAACCACTTACCAAAATTATCTTCTCGCACCCAGGTGGATGTCATGTTGGCATGGATACTTTATTAATGGGTTAGGGGCCCAACATTACCCCATACAAAAACTCTAGTCCACCCTCAAACTAAGTCATCAAACTCTTAGAAGCATATAACTCAAGTGCATTCTCCTGGAGTTTGATGTTGAAGTCCTCAAAGCCCTCTATGGCCAACTTGATCTCTTGTGAGGCACTATCAATCTCAGAGGATGCAATAGTGAGTGAAAGTACATATATCTTATCCAACTCTTTACAAAAGGATTCTACATTAGCTTTCACCTTTGCCACACTTCTGTCTAAAATCTCCCCTTGCTCACAAGCCTTAGTCTATAGATTGTGGAAGAGTTCTTCCAAGGTTCACTCCTAATCTTTGATCTAATTACTTAGCATGTTCACACTACCCATGATTTGTGATCATTCTACCCTACTTGTAGAGTATACTTGAGCCATCAGCTACTCCTCATCCTTCACTTGCTTTAGGCATGCATCGATTACTGAGGATGGTTGGAAAAGCTTAATAAAATGGTATCTATTATATTTTCACCCTCTTTTAACCTTGTAAAGATGTTTTCTACCTCTCAGAGCTTGTATAAAATCTCTTTATTCAATGTGATGTTATTGTCTTCCTCTTTTTCTTCTTCTTACACTAGCTTGGGTTGTAGTCTTGGGAGCATCTGCTCCACCAATACCCAAATCTTGTCAACCTTTGAAAGGTTTGAAGTATTAATGTCAATTAGAAGATATGGTTCAGTCACTTTCACGCACTCACAAAGTTGTTGAAACATGAACCTATCATCCTATGCCTCCTCCTTGGCTTCCTTAAGGAGATTTTTATATTTCCTAACCTTATCATCATTGATGATGTTTTGGTGCATGACTTCTATGGCCATCCTTATTAGTGCATTCCCAAATTAGACTGGGTTCATGGCACATGGGTCAACAAGAAGGGATTCTTCCCTTCCTCAAGATCTTCCAAGCTCAAAGTAGCCACTCTAGGCCCCTCAAATTGGGGCTCATCCATATAGTGGTCCAATGCAAATGATATTTGTTTTCATATCCTTGTCGTGGTGGCTTGGGGGGTATAATTTCATACATATATATATCTTCATCCCCCCAATTATTTTGTGTCATCTCCCTTATGCTAAGCTCACTATAATCCTTCTCAATGATAGCCTTCTCTATGTGTACTTCTTATTCTTTATTGGTAACACCACTCTCTTTGGTGTGCTCCTCTGAGGATTCACTTGTTTGGTCTTTGGGGGTTGCTTCATCGAGCTTCTCCCCTTCATCCACTTCTTCAACTTGGGGTTTTTCAATACGTACCTCCAGAGTTATCTCTTTGGTGCCAATGTTGCCTTGTTGTTGTTGATGCTCCTTAACTATCTTGATTTATTTCTCTTAGGTGTTAGTATCACCTTATTTTTATTTAGACACCCCTTCACTACTTGGGTATACCTCTTGTGTAGCTTTTTCTACTTGTCTGGTGGGGTTACTTAGGGCTTGTTTGACCACTTATATTATTGGTCATGCACTTAAGGAAACATTTAGGACCCTTTTTTCCAACTTGGCCTTCTTCTATTCTCAGTCAAGCTTTCACTTCTCCTCAAGCACTAAATCCCAATTGATATCTTCATAATTTAGTCCCATCTTCCTCTAGGTCACTCTTTTTTCCTTGACAGTTTGAGGGGGCATTGGGGAGGTATTATCCCTAGATGTCAGTGTCAATTTCTTTGGTGGGATAATTAACAAGGTGGTGCTAGATGTGAGGCTCACACTTCCTTTGTTACTTGTAGCACGGTGGTCATGTCACTTTTCAAGGCTTTCTATACATTTCTAGCACCGAGTTCTTCCTCTTCCCCTATTTCTAGGATATAGGTCCATGCTCTATCTTCTTCAGTCTCCTCTTCTATTATGGGCATGAGGGTCACCTCTCTATCCATATCTATAAGGGTCATTGTAGGGAATGCTAAAGTTCCCTTTTTCTTTTTCTTTGGTTTATTACTAGAAGAAGCACCCTTTTGCATGAATGTCATGTACTTCTTTGGGACAAGAGGCACAATTTGTTACTTAGAGGCTATTTTCAATTGTATGCACTCCATGTTCTTTTTTAATTTTTCACCCCTCTTCATTTAGAGGGAATTCACCTATAGCTTCAGCATATCCTTCCCTTCATCGCCGACTAGGAGGGGGAAATCATCATCCTTACTAAGATCTCTGCCCTTCCTATATAACTTCATCTCATAGTAAAGGTTAAAAGACCTTCCATTTATGATTACCTTTTAGAAGGGATGGATGTTAGGCCTATCATTGTCATCCTCCTCATCCCTAGTGTCCTTGGCTCTGAGGTGAACAAATTAGTGCCTCATCATTCTTTAATCATGATCCATGGCTTTGGCCTGGATCCCAATTTTTTATGTGTTAAGGATTCTCCTTAGCATTGAAATGAATTATTTGGCTGAGAACACATAAGGTAACTAGATCCACCCTAATAGATTTCCATTTGTGAGCACTAGTCATACCATAGAAAAATGTTGCATCACGGTAAATGTTTCCATTCCCACTAGTTGTTAAGGGAGTTCTTGTGGGATGCATCATTCTTTCCCAAGGGCCTCTACGTACCTTTCAAACCACCCATGCACTCTATTCTTATATTTTTATGAGAAGCTAAAAGAGAAGATGAATTCATGGTACTTCACAGGGGACTCATGGTTTAGTGGGGAAACCCACAAGTGGTCGTCATCACCATTCAACACACTTATCTCCTCCATCACTATTAGGATCAACATGTATCCCCATCAAAATGTTTCATGCACCTAATGGCATTCTTGTGCATTCTTTACTATATCCTTTGTGATGAGCTTGGATACATTGAACCTCACTCCCTATACCATTGGTGGCCAATACATAGGAATGTGTTACTTATGTTAGAACACTGACCACCAAAGCAAAGTTTGGTGCTTACAAGGTGTGTTGTTGCCTTTGTGCTTAGGTCTTGGATGTCCTTGATGGGGAATGTGAATCTTGACTTGTAGTAGCCTAGGAACTTTATGACCCTTTCTACCTCCACATCATCCTCCATCATCTCTAATATGTCTACTAATGAGGCTTGTATAAATCCTCATGTGTCATCCAAAAAAGTAGAATCAATTGACATGCACCCTTGAGAGAAGGAAATATACCAAGTCCTTTGCCTTGCTAAAACTTGGTAGTTTAAATAGTTGTATGGTGCACATGTTTTGAAATTTATCTCTAATGGAGACATCAAAGATCATGACACCTGTCTTGGTCTTATTGCTCATATTTATCATCTAGTCCTTATTCACATCTTGCATGTTATTGCCTATCCTATGGTTATAGTCCTTAAGATTACAAACATTCATGAAGGACACCCACTTCTTCCCCACCAGAATGTTTGGTGTGTACTTCATCTCTTTGTAGGTGAGTTTTGTGCTCATGACTAGATATATCTCTATGATTCTTACTCCCTCCACCATCTGTGCCTCTAGTTTTATGATGACTATTTCCCTTACCACCCACACCTTTTTCATATCTTTATGCACTTGTGGTAGACCTGTGCTTAGATAGTTCTTTCTGATCCTGAACCTACTACTATTGAACCATAGCTAGTTGATTATGTTGAAGCCCAAAATTGTGCCTATTCTTCTTTACAATCACAATAAATATGATTGCACATTTAGTTATTGAGCTTCCTTCCCTGTTAATAGTGGCTTGGTTATCCTTTGGAAATCTTGCTTCCTTATTTTTCCATCAATTTCTCTCTACTTGCCTCCTTTTCTTTTTAGGGCAAAATGTAATCTTCTTCATGTTCTTTTGTTATCGCTTAGGGAGGATATGGGTGACTGGTTCTCTCTTTGGTAGCATTTTTTTCATTCAGTAGCTTTGACTCTTTACTCTAGTTTGAACACTTGAAAATGATAATAAACTTCCTACTTCTACCATCTACTCTTTTATATGCTAATCTCATCTACCAAATTTATGGCTGGTAGCATTTAAATTCATTAAATCTACTAAAACTTTTGAAATACATAAAAATCTACCACCAACTACTCATTTAATGTGGATCTTTGTTCTTCTACTATTGTAGCATTAACTCTGTTAATGGTTTCTTCGATGAAGTGATTGGTGATTCAAATGGTCACTTCCTACCGACTATCAAGCGGATTAAAGCTATTGTAATGTTCATTATTTTGCACTTTGTTCAGCTTGGCATGACCTTTGCCATTCTTATGGTTACTTGGGTGCAACGCTTCACATGTGCACAAGTCAACCTCCTAGTTTTCATCTTTTCTTGGTGTTACACTTCCTTTCAAGCACACCTTTCCTTGGTCAAATTTTTACAATTTACTCTCTTGTTTTGGCCTTCCCTACCCCATATAAATCTTTGTGTTGGTCCTCTGTCATTAAAATTCCTAAGGAGCATTTCACCCATCAACATGCATAGTTTGCATACACTAGTCTCAAATATGTTGTGGATGATATAATCTCCCATCAACCTAATCTTTAACTTGCCTAGGTGCTTGAGGTATTTAGAATCATATAACAAGACTAGTGTACCTTCTATAAACACCTTGTGCTTGATGTGCTTATCATGCCATAGTTTTTGGTAGGCCTTCTCTATCTATTGCCTCCATTGTGCTTGGGTGTATGTCTCGTCCAACCTCTTTAAAACTTTCAGAAATGCACTTAAGGATTATTGGTCATCCAAGTGACCAATATGCATGATGCATAATGAGGTTACTAAGAACTCCATAAGTAAAATGACCTCTATGCCAAACACCAATTGGAATGGTGTATTCTTGTTTAAGTGCTTATATGTTGTGTGATACGCCCATAACATTATTGATACATGGTCATGCCAATCCTTGAGACCAACATCACATATTTTTGTGAGGCATGTCCTTAATATTTAATTGAATTCTTCTATGGTGCTATTTACTTGGGGGTGGTAGGGTGTCATTTTATGATACACCACCATATATTTGAATAACATCATTTGAACTATTTCATTGATGAAATATGTGCCATAGTTGATATTCAATCTAAATGGGCATCCATATTTACTTATAATATTTTCCCAAAGGAATATTACTACTATGGTGGATATACAGTCTTTGGTTGGCACTACTTCAACCCACTTGGTGAAGTAATTTATTGTAGCGAAAATGTACCTTGTGTATGTTTGCCTCATAACTAGAGTAATAGGCCCAACAAAATCAATGGCCCATTTTTTGAATATCCCCTGGGTAAGGATGGGGATGAGGGGCATCTTGTCTTGATGGTTTGGTTTTTTAGTGCACTGACAGATGTCACATGTTTTGGCATATTCTTTTACATTATAAAATAAATTTGGCCACCACAAGCCAGATTGTAACACTTTTCACACCATGGCATCTCTAGCACAATGTCCTCTAACAATCCCCTCATGTTCCTCTTGCAGTACTGAGCCCCATTCATGCTCTAGGACACCTTGGCACAAGATTTCCTCATGGCTCAACTTATACAGTTCCTTGTCAATGAATTGAAATAGGGTGATGTAAATCACAAGCTACTTCTTTTATTTAGTTATCATGGCCTGAGGTATAGATCTGGAGGTTTAAAATGTGGTAATTTTTGCTAAATCTTCTAGGATGCAATGGATTCGATAAAGTTGTGCATCAAGCATATCATCTTTAATTAGCACTATTTTATTACTAGAGTTAATGCAGGACAAATGGTATGGGCTTGAGTTTTGTTTTACAAGCTTAAAACAACTTAAACTTAAAATTATTTAAACAAGATGATCCATTGATAAATTCACCTGTGTAAAATAGGCTTATTCACTAGGTACTTAAGTGCCTTGTGATCAATGAAGAAGATGAAGGGGTTTGTTAACAAATATTATCTAAACTAGTGTAGGATGTAAACCATGGAAAACACCTTGCACTCAATTATTATGTAATCTTACTCTACCTTGGTTATTTTCCTACTTGAAAAATAAATTGATCCATTTTCCCTTCACCTAGTTGTGTAAGAATGACACTGATTATGGTACCAAGCATCAATGTGGACATGAAAGGGAGTTGCCCAGTCAAGAAATTACAATATCAATGCACTTGTCAGCTTTAGCTTTAGGGTCTTGAAATCATCCTCTTGCCTTGCACTCCAATATAATGGGCCATCCTTTCACAAGAGTTCCTCTTGTGACACCATAATCGTGACATAATTTCTTATAAACTTCTTGTAATACCCATAATACCCGAGGCATGGATGTCTTTCTATGTTGATGGTATTTGAAGCTGAAGGGTGATTTCAATACTAGTGGGATTAATGAGTATACCATCTTTGTAGATAATGTGCCCAAATAATGTGCCAAATGGTATTGCAAAAACACACTACTTGAGATTCAAAGAAATTTGTAACTACCTACACCTTTCAAATATTAGGCAAAAATTATCGTAGTGATCCTTCACCAACCCATACATTGTCCACTCATCTAAGTATACTTGGAGGAACTTATGAATGAATTTTTTGAATGTGGTGATCACCACTTGGGAGAAAATGACTGGTACTCTCTTCAACCTAAAGGGAATTACATTATATGAAAAACACCCCCATTCGATCATAAAGGTAGTTTTAGGCTTGTCCTCCTCCTCAATTTGGACTTGATGGTATCCTAAAAATCTATTAGTAAATGTGTATATCTCACAACCTATGATGCCATCCAATACTTCATCAATAAATAGAGTTGGGAAGGGGTCAATCATGCATGCAACATTTAATAATCTGTAGTTAACACAAATTTAGATGCATTCATATTTTTTGATGTTGATAACCATGGGATTGACCCATTTGGATTCTTGTATGAGGTAGATGACTCTTACGGCTAGCATGCCATCGATCTCAATCTTGACCTTAGTGTGAAGATTTAGGTTCATCTTATAAGGCCACTTTTTGATGGGTCTTGCACCATTGAATAGTTCGATGCTCATCTTCTCGAGGGATGGGTGTGCACCTTTCATAGCTTTATAGTTTCATGGAAATAGGTCTTGGAATTCTTTTAGGAGATCAATAATATGCATATGTTCCATGTTAGACCAATAAGCACCCAAAGTGGCAATTTTGGGTTCTCCCTCTGAATTAATATCTACCTTGGTAATTTTTAATAGTGTTCAATGGGTTCATTCCTCTCCTAGTGTTAATCCTCAACTTGTCTACTACCCTTGGTTATTTCTACCCGAAGATGGGTAGGGTCTTCTTCTTCTAGGGTGTTATCCTCAACTTATCTACTACCCTTGATTATTTCTAGTTGAAGATGGGTAGGGTCTTATTCTTCTAGGGTGTTATCCTCAACTTGGCACACTAACTTCTTTTTCCCTATCAAATTATTCTAGTTGTGTACCTTATATGTGTCATCATCTTCATCAATAGAGTTAATGTTCAGAATTTGATCTTTGAAGAAGATCAAGAGCACTAACCCTTTTTCATTGAACATGTCCTTTAGGTGCTCTTCCAATATAATGGTGTTTTCAAACATTAACATTCAAATGACCTGTAATGGCTTAATTAGCTCAATAGTCTATGAAAAAAAGGAAAATGTATGAACAAACCACTCTTTAAGGGCATCCTAGTATGTTGGTTCATAGTACCTGTCATTGAATACATACCACACCCATGCCCAAGTATTTAAAGTTATGTAGAAGGCATGCACCCATATATTTTATGGGGCATTTTCACTATAAATATTCCACATTTCTTTGCAAATATGTACATGTATGATGGGATCAGAGTTTCCAGAGTAGATTGAAATGTCTAGGTCCTCATTGCTTTTTTTGAACCTAGTGAAAATAGTTGCCTTTACATCCTACCAAGTTGGTAAGTTAGGTTTATGTGCTACCCACAAATGAACGGTAGTGTTTTTCAATGTGTACACTAGTGCACCCATTCTATCCACCTCCCTTAGGATGCATGACTCAATTTTATAGACATAGTTTTCCATGGGATTACTTCCTTCATATCTTGAAAGCATAACAAGCTTTCCCTTACTGAGGAAAAACATTTTTTCCCCTTTTCTTGGTGCAAAGGACCCATATTTTAGGAGTGTGATCAATCTATATCCACCTTGTCTTTACTAGTTTTGGCACTTTTATATGTACCAATCAATACCATCGACTAGTGGTCTCATATACTTCCTCAACCCATCGATTGCAAACAACATCTATGGTGTCTGAGGCTGATTGAAAATCTTCCTAAGAGAGGATTAATTGATCATTTGGCTCTATATTCTTGGTGCCTTGCACTATAATGTTATAGATATGGTTGATTTCATCCTTAATGTCCATGCTCTCGACATAGGGGGTTCCTTGGTCATTAGAAAGAGTTATAATTACCCTCTCTTTTATATTTTAAAAATTCACATAGTACCTTTTGAAATGCATATCTACATTTTTTGTATAACACCATGGTCTTCCTAGAAGCACTAGGTAGTTGTCCTACTCTATTAATTGTATTACTTTAAATTCAACACAGAATTCGGTGCCCATGATATTTATAACTATGATTTTTTTAATTCTAATAGGCTATGATTGTGTCCTATTGGCCATGAAGATTATATGTAGGGAAAGTCTCAAAGTTGGTCTATCCATTTTCTCCCAAGCATTCTTGGTCAAGATGTTGACCTCGGTGCCTATGTCTACAATAACCTCATAGACAAACCATTTGTCAATAATGGCATCCACCAAGAGTTCTTAGTCATATTTAGCATTTTATGTATGTCATACTTCTCATGCCCTCTCTATATGTGGCATGGCGACCTCAACTTGATTTTGACCTACATACTCTAGGATCAAATTCTTCAATAGAGCAACATTCTTTCTATTTGTAAGAGTTGTAGGACCTCAATTAATTCTTGTACTTTAGCTTCTTGGTTATCCAACTTCTTATGAGAGGTAGTGGCACGTGCTTATAGGTCTTTTGTTAATTAGAGCTCCCCCTAAAATTTTTGGATTACATTCATAGCCTACTATAACATATCCTTTTGGCACATTGGGTTTGGGTATGGTGCAACTTTTGGTTCAGGTCATGTTAGACACTCATTTTGACCCTTATCCCCATATTCAAGGCATAACTTAAGTAGTGGCATAGCTAAAAATTGAGTGGTGAATCCACTTCATGTAGTTTCTTGGACCGTGACTACCCCTCTGTGTGTAGGTTATGCCTTTGGGGTCCATTTTTCATCTTTTATTCATGCGTGATCATTCTTGCATCCTTATCTGTACCAAGCTTGCCTTGGGTCAACTTTTTGTAAAGGTTAGGGAATTTTTTGACCTTATGGGGCCCTTAAAAATACCCATATGTGGGATTTATAAGGTATTCACACTAGTAATGATTTGTTGAGCCACATTTATAACACGAGCACAGTGGGAACCTTCCACCACTACATCCTCTACCTCACCCTATAGTTCCTTGTTACATCCTGAAGATTGTATTTTGTTGATCATAGCTATTATTCCCTTGGTTTGATTATCCTTTGATTTATATTGTAGCCTATCATGTACCCCATTACATTTTTTTATGTATTTCATCAATCACCTGGTAATCAATAGTGGTATGGGTGTAGGCATCACACAAATGATAATAAATGCTTGTGTTGACTTGGATGGCACGTTGTAACAAAGGATAGTTTTGGATGTCATGTGTTTTTTGATAGACTTTATAGCTTAGAATCAAGGTGTGCACATTTCTTTATGGGAAATTAGTTCTATAATGGCCTTTGAATTCATATTCAGTACACTTTAGTCTACTACAAGCATCATACATGAAGATGGTGATAAGTTTTTGGATATAAGAGGCCATAAATACAATTTACACCTCTATAAATGGGTTGATCCTAGTGTCTTCACTTCTAACTACCTCAGCTCTTAACACAACTTCAATCACTTTTTGAGGGTCTATAGAAGTCTTCATGAAAAGTGCTCTTTAGAATGGCACAAATAACCCCCCAATGAATTAGTGGGTATGTTGGGAAGGATGAATACCATATGGGAACTTAAATCAAAAAGTTTTGAACTGTGCATTGTACAAGTGCACACTCTCTAAGTCCTTGGGTAATTTCTTTTAGTAGGATGATGCTCTATTGTTCAAAATCTTGGATGTCAAATTAATTTAAGAATGCATCCTTCAGGGTATCATAGTCAACCATGGCATGGTTAGGATCAAATTTTGCATACCAAGTGTGGGCATGATCAAGTAAAGTGGTTGCAAATTGAGTATCCTTGCACTCCAACTAGGTTATGCCTCGTATGCACCACTAGAGTTCACATTTTAGCATGTGTTGTGTTGTATTTTCCATGCCATGATACTCTGGGAGGTGCATAAACATTTTTTAGTAGATCTATTGTGTGGGGCAATTAGTACTTGAGGCACTTGTTCCCCTAGTGCCTGTCTTGGTGGCAGTCTTCCAACGCCTCCATCCCTAAAGGTAAACATTGGTCTTGTCATCCTTATTAGCACAATTGATTCCATTGGTGCTATGTTACTTATTTTTGGTGTTAGACCACTTATTATGGGCTATTTACCATTGTGTGTTAGTAACATTGGCTGACTTGGTATGCTCGTATTCAAGTTCTATTATGGTGAGCTAGTGCTTAATGGTCTAGAGGTAGTTGCACTCACCTCCTTATCTGGAATAATATATTCAATAAAAAATTTATATTTTAAGCCTGTAAGCTATCTAAGATCTGAGGTGTTAGTAGGGTCAACAATGTCTTCTATATTGTCTTTAAGTGGGGAATCTAGCACATGAGCATGTATTATAATTTCAAAGGGGGTGGGCATGTCAAGTGTATCTTCAGTCACCAAATTTTTTAGGAATTTAATGAATTCCACACTTTTTAAATGTCGAGATTGGTTTATTGCTTCAATATATTTCTCATCTCTATGTTGTTATCCTTTAAGAGATCCTTCCCCATGCCCTTCCTATTTGTTATAGGTCCTCTCAACACTCCCAAGTTTTATATCCTTCATCATTTAGTGTCATTTCTTATTATAGTGCTATATTCTAAGCTCTTAGGTGTTAATTTACTCATCCCCTTCCATTATGTCTCACCTACACATCCCCTTCTCCCCTTTTGTGTAGCTCATACATAAAAGGATTTTATTTTTATAACCCCAAAGTTTCAAAACCATAATCAACCATTAGTTTCTTGAGCTCTATGTTAAACTCCTTCATAAACATGCCTCTAGGGTGATGCAAAAATTAGTAATCTGCTTCCTCAAGGCATGAATAAGTTGATACATCAAACTCAAGTATAGAGCTATTTAGAGGTCCTTGCCATCATTTATCTACCACTCTAGTCCAAGCAACATCTAGGGTCTCAAGCCTCTCTAAGAACTTCTTTATCCACTTGTAGTACCATCCATAGCTTATTCTTTTATGGCTTGAATATGTAGCCAACCACCTATACATATGCTCAAGTAACTCATGGAAAAAGACCTCATATAAAACATCATATAGGTTATCCTGAACCCATTTTCTTAGCTTTTGTCCCTTGCAAGTTGGATGCTTCAATGTAAAACTATCTTCCACCTGTTGCAACTAGCGCTTAATGTTTTCAAGAGAGATTTAGTACATTATTCTATTGCACCATCACAACAACAAAATTCAACATGGGTCCTAATAATGGAACCAAAATGTTGTGGAAATTCTAGGGTCTCAGTTTATTACAAACATGCATAATCATGGGATACTCCCTTTGTGCTCAATATTTAAAGACTTAACTAGACTATCATTAATCCACATAAGGCACATGCCTTATACACTCATTCAAATTGTAGCTCAGAAATAACTGGGGCCTGTATTAGGCTAGTTGTGCCAGGGTGTGAGGATTCACTACGGGGACTTAAGTAATTCAATGAAAACTAAAGGTAGATCTATAGGCATAGGCCTTTCTTAGATTAATCCTAAGGTCCTATAGGTTCTTAAAGGGTCATGAGACTACTTTTACTCATACTAAATAGATGCAATTTAAATATGGATTGTGTTACTAGTGTAACTCTATACTCATCCTCTATATAATATGATGATGATGTCTCAAAAATTACAGGGACTCCATTAAAGTAACAAAACTAGAAAAACCATATAAACTAATAAAGTGCACGAGCATCAATTCACATAATTGAATTAAAATTATGACATCATAATTCTTTATAACACATTAATAATATAAAAATACATGAAAAACATATAATACATTAAATGTAACATCATTTGTTACTATTCAAAGTCAATAGTAGAATGTATATTCATATCATAATATTAAAAACCCAGAGGCTTAGAGATGAGCTTAGGCATATACAATTGGAACCAGAGTGGATTCCATTCAATATCTAAGCCTTAATAGTCACTAAGTCAAGGTTTACAAAACATGGTTTTGAATTCATTCTACCAAAGTTTCATTTATGTTCTTCTCTATTCCTCATTCCTCTAGTTTGAGTCCTTATATAAGCCTTCAAGAACATCTTTTATAGGGTGGAAGTTGCATGCTGAGTATTGAGATGGAACTCTATCCTCATAACCATCAGTTTCATAACTCTACAAACTTTGAATTATACTTTCCATATCACTTTATATCTTTGATAATGCATTGAAGATTTGGGAGATAGTCACCTGCCATCTAGCACAAGATTTGCACTGCAAACTCCAGCTAGTTACAAAAACCCTTAGGCTAACCACTTTCCAAAATTATTTTATTGCACCTATGTGGATGTCATTTTAGAGTTAATACTTTATTAAAGGGTTAGGGGCCCATCAAACAACCAATTCAAATAAGAATTGGTACTCTATACAAGGCTCACTCTATCAAAAACACTGATCACAAAACACTAGCTAAAAGAGTCACCAAAGATGAAATGTATCACCATAAGGTACCCAAAAAATAGTATAATCACAATGAGAGAGAATAAGATAACATATTCTATAAGACATCCCAATAAGCACAACTCAAAAATGTCAACACAATCTATAATAGGTGCACTCAATGGAATGAATCCTATCAAACAAAAGATGAACTCAATTAATTGCCTCTAAAATGAAAAGTGGTACGCTAAAGGATAGAAATAATCACAACACTTGAATAAATATGTACACACACACACCCCCACATAATGTTGAAGTGGGTGTAGTGACTCAAAATATATATGTGTATGAGTGGGCCAATCTCACTACAACACACTGAAATGCAGACACTATACTACACTAGACTAACTACTCTTTAAAGGGAGATCAAAGTCCACAAAGAATCTAAAAGAGATTGTCAACATCAAAGGTATAGATAAAAGTATCTCAATAATATGTCCATGGTGGTGATGGGATAATCAACAACTAAAGAATAAAGTGCTCAATATGGAGCATACAAGCATGAATAAAAAATTCCATGACTCTCAATGTGACCACAAATAAAGGTTATATATAACAACAATATCACCAATTAACACAAAAAAAGTCCACAATGTAGTCATTAGTAGATGACATCTATGAAATGGAAGATGTAGGCTCCAAAAAACACATATGCCTAAAAAAGAGCTCAAATATCCAAGGAACATCAAAAGGCAGGAGGAGAAATGTGCAATCAAAGAAGTTGAGTGGTAGAGGAACCTCACCTATAGAGTTCTCTCAAAGAATATTACCGATGCCACCAAGAATGATTAGAAGTCCACCCCAAATGAACACGAATGGTGGATGAAGATGCCTACATATGTGTGGGTGAAAATTCCATGGTAGAAGAATGTGAGCTAACATCCAAAGAAGTGTTAGGTAGATCATGTTTAACCATTGTAATCTCAAATTTCTCAACCCTAAGTGAAGGTGCATAATATCCCATATGTAGCTCATAATCTTAATGAAGAGTGGAGTGAAAAAAAGATGGAGCTCTATCAACAAATCCTAATGAAAATGAAGCACCTGCATCATAACTAACGCCATGCCAAGAAATCCATGTAACAGGATGGATAGGTCATGTAATGCCTTGTAAAGGCTTCCTAATGCCTACAAGTCTGGTAGTGTGACCCATGGAATGAAGCATGCAAGATCCAAATCTAGTGGTATGCTAATCAAAATAACCAAGCATATATGTAGGTGGAACTGGAGTGGAATGGGTAGAGTATTCAATAATAGTAGGCATAGAATTATCATCTACAATAATAGGATCAACATGAACAATGGGTTACTCAAATTTTAGTACATCACACTATAAAAGTGCATCAAGTGGATGCATACTATATTTATTACATGATGGCGTATTATATTGATGTTATATGCTAACAAATTTCTTCTATAGAGAATAAATGAGGGCATCATTTCCATAAATCAGGGAGCATAAAAGAGAATTTTGCATCATGAGTTTCCTATTTTATTCTTGAAGTGCTAAGAAAGAGGCCATAGGATCAATGGGCTACTTAGGGCTTGGTAGGATATCGTTAATAGTCATACCAAAATCAAAAATAAGAGTAATAACCATTGTATGAGAGTGTGCATCAGTATGTGGAGAAGGTGAAGGTACCTCATCCAAGTGACCACCATTAATCAAATCTACATCATGAGTAGTAGGAAGAGGTGGTATAAGTGTCTCATTTTAAAAAAATGTGTCCTCACTATATATGGAAAGCAGACAAGAACTAATATGAGGAGATGAAGATGAAAAAGAGTCCTCATGTAAATCACCATCAAGAATCACACCTACACAAATGGGAGAAGACACTGGAGAAATAATGTCACCAATAGATAAATCCTCACTATGAGAGAAAGAATAATAAGGAGGAGCATGTGGAGGTGAAGTGACCTAATCAAATATTATAGAAATAATATCCCAAGATCCTTTAGGTGATGTGACATGCTCAATATGAGTTTAGAAACTATCAAAAAGATGGAGGCAAATAAACAAACTTGCTTCATTTTGTAAAGATGCAATCCATACAATATCCTCTTCATATGAAAAAATATATTATCATTTATATATGTGGGATGTGCATAGTGTGTAACAATAGTAGGCATAAAATTATAGGAATGGCACAAAATGGCCACGTATCATGTAGTTAACTGATGAGGGAATTGATCCATCATGAAGGCAACATACAATGGTGGAGGTAAATGGCCAAATACAATCCACCATATAATTCTTATTGGATTAGAACAAAACATAACCCTTAAGGTGTGGTGGATCAAAAAATAATATGCAAAACCATCAATCTAGTAGGAGTTTATTGGCAATGAGAGGCAAGGAACCTGAACACTAAAAATATACATATTTCCTCTCTCAAAGTAATTGTATCATTATAATCACAAAGCCCAAATTTGATGCAATTTAAAAACTATATGTCACATGAATGGGATAGATCATATGGGAAAGTAATACAAAACGACAATAATGACATCCAAGGATGTGCTTTGCTAAAGCTGGTGGTTTGGTGGTTATAAATGATGTGAGCATGGAGATGTAGAGTAGACAATAAGACTAATATTCCAGCACATTGTGTCATAGAGTGAGGATGCTAGATAAATCAACAAATAACCTTTCATCTAATAATGTGGGCTATATATGATGAAACAGACCATGTGATGGATTTTTATGGGTGTTGAGGAGAGTTGAATCTATGGATAGTCTGAGGGAGTTAGAATGAGCCTTAAGAAGCTTACTCAAGAATGAGAAGATAAAATGGGTGGTAGAAACAAAGGGAATCTGAATTACATCCACTCTTAAATCCATTGATAAATTTGTAAACAAATTAACCACCAAACTATTTATCTAGTTGCAAAATGGCTCCTATGTGGAAACTATAATCATGTGCCACCAACCATATGCATAGTGGTTTGAGCAGGGGATAGATGGACTCATTGGTCTATCAAGACTAGGATCTTAGAGGGAAAATCTCACTAATATTCTTCAAAAAATATATTGGATTATCTTTTCCAGCATTTATGCATCCATCCATGACCAAATAAACATAGCCAAATATAAAAAAATAGTTGATCCTTACTAAAAATGTGGGTCAAGAGTCGAGGGTTGGCGGTTTGAGCGTAAGCCAAAAATAATGAAAAACCATGTCAAAGATGGTGTACAAGTTGAGGCTATTAAATCCTTAACAAAGAAGCTTGAGAAGAATGATAACCTTGAGGGCTTTATCGTGCTTCATCAAATCCTTACCATCTTCTATTGTGGGAGATGCTAAAACCATGATCCACACCAATGTAGAGATAAATCGAGCAACACAAAGACATGATAATCATAAAATGAATTTGATGTGCTAACATATTTATAACCTCAACATAGGCAAGTTATTTTAGAATTGTGTTGAGTCATGGGATTTGAATCCACAAGTGAAGATCCACAAACTACTTGTATGGCTTGTAACATGAATTAAAGAAATTGTCAAGAAAAAATCCACCAAGTCAAATTTACATTGCTTCAAATATGATTATACAACACCAAAAATAATGTTATAGTAGTTTACAAGAGGAGTTATGTCCAAATTAACATTATAAACTTCTAGTGCCTACTAGGATGGAGGCAAATAAAAACATTATTTCACTATTGCACTGTTGAATACATATAATTCAAACTTGTAAATCAAATTTTTAATGAAGATGTAAGGCATGTACCAAATAGATACAAGATCTAGTCAAACTTTGATCAATAAGTGAAACCAAGTTGAGTAATGGATATATAAGGTTACTCTGATACCATGTCAGAGTTCAAAATGAAATCATAATCAGCAGGATCTTTCCTACAAACCATTGCCATGTAGTATTCATCTCGGACATTATGCATAAACCAGTCTTTGTATTATTTCCTCACAAGAATAATATGACTTTGATATCTCTCTCTCTTCTACCGGTCTAGGAGAAGTAATAGGAGTGCCTATTAAAGAGGCATAATAGGTTATTATGCACACACAAAAATTGTGTGCAATATCAGTTGATATGGAATATTTGAATGTACAAAATAGGTGTGAAAATATCTACACATCACAAATAATTAACTAACTCCCAATCAAGCTTAACTCTATGAGTGAGTTTTAATGCTCACTCCAACACTTCATTATGATTGAATTTGATTTACACTAAAATTCAACATATGTGTGTTCTCAAATATTTTTAAAATAAAATGGAATTGGGTAGCGTTTTGGTATGTAAAAGGATTTTTGATGGCTTGGATTCACTTGACAATTCGATAACACTTCATTAGCATAAATATGGATGATTGAAAATGATGGATTACACATAAATTTATATTCTTATACGAGGTTAGTAAGATGCTTGAGGATTATTTAAATTTATTGAATTATTAAAATAATCAAAAGTGAGGAATTAGTCCTCATCCATGAGAATGATGACCAATTCCATTGGTTGAGAAGAAAGAGGAGTTGGTTGAATGACTCAGCAAAAATGGGTCAAGTTAGTTGGTTGAGTCAACTTGGAAGTTGAAATACTTAAGATGAATCACAAGGTAGTTGAGAAATGTGGTTGGATGAGTCAACAAATGGTTTAGATAAATATGGAAGATGTCTAGGCAAGGTGGAAAATTTAGATTTTAATTAGATTTGAAAGAAAATAGGTGTGCATGTTTTTAATTAATTAAGAATTAACCAATTATTTAAATTTTGGAAGGAAGTGATATTAATTTAAATCTAAATTATGGAATGAGAAGGGTTAACATGTCAAAGTGAATTTCAACATTAAATGGTGAAATTTAGGTGTCTAGATTTTCCCCTCTTTGAAATGGTGTTGTGAAGCAATACCATTTTGAAGAATAGTAGATAAAGTAGAGGTAGATGATTGTGGAGATGAAAGTTTCCTGAGGTAAGTAGAAATGAACATGATGATGCCCCCTTGATTTTTCATATGGGAAAGTGGATGAATGCTCAAAATTATTGAAGGGAAGATGATGAAGTGGTTAATAAATAATACCATCAATAAATTAAAATACTAATTTCAATACAAATACTCATAACATTATAAACAGTTCATGTAAAATGATCTGCCCCTAGCCATTAAATGCTAGAGAATATATTAGAAAAATAATATTTCTTGTTCAATGACTGCACACCTAGATGGTGCTTAGGACTCAAGGGTCACACAAGAAAATTTGGGAATGATATATTTGATGATGGTAAGTTGTGAACCTTAAAACAAAAAATATAGATTTTTTGATTTGTGATAAAAGTCTATAATATTGATAGTTGCAAGCAATGATAAATATGTTTAGCAATTTAATTAAATAACGATAAAAAATGTGAATGAAGTGACTTGGATAGATGATGTTGGTTGAATTAACCCTAGAGACCCTATGTATCTAAGCATTGCCTACACTATCTGAATAGACCTCAAGCCAATGTAGTTCTCCCAATGTGGGAACAAATGTAAAGTGATGATATATTGACCCATGGATGTTACTAACCCACTTAAGTTAATGATTACACATTATGATTGATTCAATGATGGATTTATTTCCCCCAAACAATGATATATGCAATGAGTGGATTGGAAATGATATATCTTGAGATAAGTTATAAGCTTTTAGGTGCCCCAATGAATCAAATTTCATAAAAGTGGATGTGGGGACTATATATCCAAATGACAATGTTATGATCTTGGATTGGATTGACTGATTTAATGATTGATTGAGTGATGGATTTATAAATAAATGATGGATGTTGTGATTTTATCAGTACCAATCGACAGGTGTAAGAGATTGAATGGAAAGATTAAGAAATGATTATGGATGATTAATGTGCGAGTATAAATAAGGAAGTTAAGAAAATACATGAATTAATGATGATGGATCATGTGATTGGATGGCATGGATTAGATATGGATGGATGGAAGAGAGAGGTGATTATGGAATGTATGGTGTAACAGATTTGGTTTTGTCTAGGAAAATGCTTAAAAAATGAGAGGAAAACATATTCACCATTCTTAGAATGGCAAATTTGGAATTAATTATGGAAAAATTGTTCTTGTGGGTGGAAAATTCAAAAGGTTAATTAGATAGAAGTGATGAGGTTGAATAAATTGATGTGATTTGTTATGGGATTGTGAATGTTATTGAATGTATTTGAGATGGATATGTATCCATTTAAGATTAACATAGTGTATATTACAAATGTTTAGGAGAGACGACATAGAATACCACCTATAAACACTCCATGGGTCAGTGTTCTCAACACATCATGGGTCCTCCAAGGAGTAAACCATAATGGCTTTGTTCGAGATGACACAAAGATTCTTTGTCTAAGTATGTGAGATGGTTTGATAGTTTATTTTATTTATTTATTTTTCTTAGAGTTCCAACAATATTTTTAACATTAATAAATGAGAAGAGTTAAACAACCTAATTTTTTATATTATGCATGAAAATTTGCACCAATGGTATAGAAAAACTATGATGATTATTGTGTTATATTTTTAGGGACTAATAGAGTCACAAGTGCGAGACTTGGTGCATCATGATATAGAATATCATAATAACACCATTTGTAATGCTCATAGTGATCTAGACATATAAAGTAACAATGAAAATAAGATAAAAAGAGACATTAAGCATCCGTAAAAACCATGTAAGTTAAAATAACAAAGAAGTAAACAAATATTGTGGAAGTAAATAAGTAAAGGCATATGAGATATTTGACAATGTTAAACTGATTGATGAGTAATCTATGTAAGGGATGACTAGGGTATGTAACTAAGGACAAGGATTTTTGTTTGATTTTTATTTTTTTGGATTTTATGATGTTTTTGGATTTTTTGATTTCATGTACAAGGGATATTAGTAAAATAAAAACCTATTCTAGCACCAAGGAATGGATTGATAATGGATGGAAGGGATACATTATGTATAGAGTATAGATGAATATAAACAGATGGGAATTAAAATGATAAGTTCAAATAACACATGGTGTAAGAACTACGTGTCTATTCATCAAAGGAGAATTGTATGGATACACCAAGATGTTTCTAAGAACATGTCTCAAAACATTTCCACTTCCTTATTAAGGTCAAAATGAGAATAAGGATGGTTCTATGATGGCAAACATTAGATTAATAAGGATGGGTTTTGATAGGTTTAGGAATAAATGGATAAGGATAGTTAAGGATGGATTTGAGATTAAATGGATATGGATACATTTGGATAGGTAATGATAATTAAGGATGGTCTAGGATAAACTTATGATGGTGAAGGATGGGTTTAGAATAGGTGCAGGATGGGTAAATATATTTTATGATAGGTGTAGGATGTGTAAGGATGGAGGGATGATTTAGAAGGCATAGGATGGAATGCGTTTGCCCCCAAGTGTAAGGTATTTATAAACAATTTATTATTTTACACATGACACTGTAAAATAATTTTTATCATGGTACTTGGCCAAAAAACCATAAAAATGATTTTTACTTTTGGATGGATTACTTCTCTCTCTTTTTTCCTTTTTCCATTTTTTATTTTATCTTGTATTTTTTTTGTCATCTCAATTATGTAAGGGTTTGATATGCATGATGTTGTCCCCTATTGTTATTTTAATTATGAAC
Organism: Torreya grandis; assembly: GCA_037957365.1. Taxonomy (NCBI): domain Eukaryota; kingdom Viridiplantae; phylum Streptophyta; class Pinopsida; order Cupressales; family Taxaceae; genus Torreya; species Torreya grandis. Next base: position 1,883,836 of record JARHVA010002529.1, on the reverse strand, counting down.
TTTATATATGTCTTTAGTAACTTTATTTCTAAGTTGGATTCTTCTAAATTTACCATGATAATGTCATAGCCTCTATAATAGAAGGTGTTGTCAAGCAAGGTGAATCAGAATGTGTGTTGAATGAAAGATGTGTTTTGAGTGCATGAAATATTTGAAAATATGGAATGATAGTGGGGATAAGTATAGGTGTCTTGATGTGAAGGGTGATTGGGACCAACAATCTCATGTTTAGAAAGATTGGAGTAACTGCAAGTTGGATGATTTGAGGAAACAATTTTAGATAAGTGGTGTCTTTAATATGTGATAGGGATCTATCCTACTAACATGATGATGTAGGGGGTAGATGAATTTTCTCATCCATTAGTGTCTTAGAAAGTTTTTCACCAAGGGATTCATCTTGATTTTTTTAATTGGAATTTAGATTTAGATTGTCCAATAGCACCTCAATGAGGGTTTTATTAAGGGACTTATATTTTTGGTTTCCTATATTTTGATTTGGATTTGGATTGAAATTTGTATTTTGATAGTTTAATAGTGCCTCATAGAGGTTTTCACTATGGGAAATGATTTGAGATTTGGATAGTAGGATTAATTTTGATTGAGGAATAATTGTTGTTCCTCAAAATATATAGATGTTTCTTAATGCTTTTCTAGCTAGAGGTTACCTAGAAATTCAATAATTATTTGATCATCATGGAAGAAATCTAATGGTAGGTAAAATTATTGGTCTCAATCAATGGGTGTAGGAAATGGACATGAAATATGGGAGGAAGGATTGGTGGTATTGATGAAAGAAGTGGTGGTATCATGATCCTCGTAGGGACTATGAATGGATCTTGTTTCAAGTATGGAGGAAGTTTCCTTAGAAACCATTAAAGTATCACTAACATATTTACATTTATCAATAAATGGTTTATAACTGAAGCCATGAGATTTATTGTTTCCTTCTAAATGGATGGGTTCGATAATTCCTTGGTCATGTACTTTGTTGTCTACAAGTACCTCAATCACTTGAGATATATGTTTTGGGGTGATTGGGGCTTTGACATGTGATAATAGGTTCGGTGTTTGGCCAATGGATGAGAGGTTATGTTTGTTGGAGGATTGGTCCAAGATAGGATCTTGGTCAAAAATGGATCTTGATAAAAGATATCTTTTTGGTTGAAGATAGGCTCTTCAATAAATATATGGTCATTAAAAATGGATGGTAGGTATTGGTTGTCAAAGGTGGGTTGATGGACTATGGATTGGCTAAAAATGGATGCATCAAATAGAGTTTCATGAGAAATGAATGGAAGATTATGACCTTGATGTGGAAGTGGAGTAGCTTGATTAGGCTTAGGAAAGAAATTTTGGCATAACCCCAACCTATGATTTTCAAATGTAGATACACTTGGATTTACCTTAATTTACCCTTTGTCAATAAAATCTTAGATATCATGTTTGACTCTCGTACAATGGTTGATGTAATGACCTTAGATTATGTGGTATTCACAATATTTTTTAACTCTATACCACTCAGGTTTTGGGACATTTTCATCAATTTGTTTGGTGTTGTGAAATATGACCAAGTTCACAATGAATAACTTTTGAAATAACATATCATATGGTTCTCCAAAAGGAATGAATTTGTGTTTTTTATTCTCTTTACTAGGTTAACCACTAGCCATGGTAATGTTGTTGGTAGGTTGGGTACTTCAAATTAGTTTTGTATTTAGTGATTGAGTAATGCTAGATGGTAGGGGTGTTATAATTTGGTTCTCTTTTCTAGTATGCTAATGGATGTTGGAATAAAGGATATAACTATTATATGGGATACCTGGTTGATTTTGGATAATAATTTTACTATTGGTAGGTTTATGTTTATATGGAATGGTTTGGGGTTCCCTAGTAATGAAGTGGGATGGAGAGATGGCTTGATTTTGCATTGGAAGTGTGGATTCCTTCCTTGAGAGTAAATTATGTAAGGCCTTGAGGTCAATATCATGGGCAAGCTTGGATCCTAGACTTAAATCTTCTAGCAAGACCTCATTCTAGTTGGATATAATATACTCTATGATTTGAGAAGGGGGTAAAATGGATATAGGTCTACATTCCTCATCTTTAACATTGTCATTGATCTCAATATGGTTTTATTGATTTACAAAGTGAAAAAGGGAATTACCAAAAGGCTCCTCTCTCAACCTAGGGTTGTTCAATAAGGCCATTTATCTTGTGATAGGAGATATTGCTAAGAGAAAGGCTTTTGACTCAAAAAAAGATAAAAGATTGACACTAAAATCTAAGAAAGTAAAATACCAAAGAGACTAAAATTTGATTGACAACAAGATACTTTTGAGTTTTTATTTTTTGGGTTGAACTTGTAATATTTAAATCTTTTTTGGATTATGACTTGTTTCAATATTCAAAATACTTTTATTTCCAATCAAATATTTCAACATGTGGTATGTCACAAGGAAGTAAACAAACAAGTTCCACTATAAACACACATGCATTACATAAAAAAGATAAAATCTAGGTAAAGGAACCTGAATAATCTATAAGCTTTTTGCGTCACTTAATTTTCCAGTGCATTAGCTCAACCTAATATTTTAAGGCACTAACAATGGAGGATCTTGCCATTCCTATGGCCCACTAAGCCCAGTTTTAAGAGTGAGTGAAAAGTAGCTTCTTGATGATAACTACTAACTAATACACTACAAGTTGAATGGTAAAAATGAATTTCCTAGGCTTAAAGTTTAAATAAGCTTATCTAGGAGAGTCCTCTATATACCTTTCGGTATGATGAAGCTTAAAACCATGGAAGAAGTTGATTTAATGGACACACACAAATGGGTTTAGTCCTAATGTACTCATATCAACTATAATATTTTAGCATGTTGACATCAAAAAACAAAAAAATGATTCATACTATCTAAAGCCTAGGTATTGGAGAATGAAACCCCCTCACTTCACCGTGTGCTTAAAACCCAACACCACTTATCCAATAACAATAACTCTAACTCAATTTGTATACCTCGCTAGTATATGGGGTTTGGCCTACCATAAGGTGATGAAATTTATGGTCGATAGAGTTCCTAATAAAATAAAACAAATAAGTTAATACTTATTTTTGATTCCTAGGTATTGTCATCAATGTGATGCCAAGGGAAGAGCATACACACAATCACAACTTGGGTAGCATAAAAGTCATAAAATTATTTTTTACACTCATATATCATCACTAATGTGATGCCAAGTGAAAAGCATGCACAACCTTATAACACACAAAAAATTACTTGAAATGTAAATTTAATTAACACTAAAAGAAAAATATGAGATAATTACTTTAAAAAAGAATATTGTTGGAATGAAACAATAAGGTTAGTTTGAAACTAAAAATATAAGTAAACATTAAAAACTAAAAATATAAGGAAACATTAGAAACAAAAAATAATAATTTTTGACTTATTTTTTTTAGCTTATCTTGGACATTTAGCTTGCACAAAATAGTTAGAAATGTTTTGAAAGTTGAATACTCAAAGCACATGCAAAGTTTGAAAAAAATGTTAAATATATATATATATATATATATATATATATATATATATATATATATATATACAAACTTAAAAGTTAAAAAAAATGAAAATAAAAAAAATAACAACCACCTTTTTGATGATATCATCTAAAATACAATTTGGGTTTTCAAATAAAATTAACAGTATGTTTCTAGTGTAAATCCAAACAACCCTAAAAAAAACTAGATTGTAAAAAATAGCTATTAGGTGCACTATTTTTATAGTCATGATTTTTTTAATCAAAAAATTAAATAAATAAAAAATAATCATACATTTTAAGATATCTTCTAAACTACGAATTAGGTTTACATGAAATTTGTAAAAGTTAGATTTAGTCCAAACTAGAACCAACTTATAAAAATAAAAATAGATTGTAAATTAAAATTTATAACTATATTTAGTCTAAACGCCAACCAACTTATTAAAAAATTCTAGATTATAAATTAAAATTTATAACTATTTTAATAGTCATGTTTTTTTTAAAACAAAAAAAAAATATGATTTTTGAGAAAATAATAATAATAAAATAAAGAACAAAAAAAAAGATCCAAATTAACCTAAAACCTACACAAAAATAAAAAAGTAGTTAATTAAACCTTTTAAAATAAAAATAAAAAGATGAAAAAGATTTGGAAAAGGTTTCATCAGACATGCCAAAATGTATAAACTCTAAATCTAGAATGTAGGCTAATAAATCAAATCAAATCTAAACTAGAAACTTAGACTTCAATGATAGAGAAACAAATGAAACAAGTAAACTAAACACACATACACACAGTTATAAAATCAAAGTGGACTAAGCTTCCTTCATTATGATTGAAAGTGATTTACTCTCAAATACAGTGGATGTGGGTGCTCAAATCTTATTTAAATTAAATGAAATTGGACAATGTTTTGGTATGTAAGAGGATTTTTTATAGTTTTGATTCATTTGGATTCACTTGACAATTTGATAACACTTCATTAGCATAAATGTGGACGATTGAAATTGATAGATTATACATCAATTTATAAGCTTATAGGAGATTAATCAGATAGTTAAGTATAATTTAAATTTGTTGAATTATTAAAATTATCAACGATAATAAATTAGTCATCATCCATGAGAATGATGACTAATTCCATTGATTGAGAAGAAAGAGACATTGGTTGAATTATTTAGCAAGAATGGGTCGAGTTAGTTGGCTAAGTTAACTTGGAATTTGTATTTTTCTAAGATTACTCACAACGTAATTGAAGAAGTTGAGGAAGGTGGTTGGATAAGTCAACAAATGGTTGAGATAAATATGAAGGATGTCTGAGTGAGGTGGAAACTATAAATTTTAATTATTTTTGGAAGAAAATAGGTGTGCATGTTTATAATTAATTAAGAATTGATCAATTATTTAAATTTTGGAGGGAAAAAATGTTAATTTGAATTTGAATTACGAAATGAGAATGGTTAGTGTGTGAAAGTGAATTTCAACACTAAAGGGTGAAATTTAGGTGTCTACAAGAAAAATAATAGATTAAATTTGGTTTTATATATTTCAACTAGTGAGATTGATTTAGATAAAATTAGTGATTCATGTTGACTTATCATTATTTGCAAGAGCAATTTGATGTACTAATAGTGCATGAGTATTGTTCACATTGCCTGTGGTCAGAGCAGATTTGGATTGGGGAGATGTGTGCCTTTTTATAGGTTATGGATATACTACATGTTGCTTATATGCTTACTAGTAGATCTAATAGAGACTATTTGAGTACATTCATAGAGAGGTGGCACTTAGAGACATCCACATTTTTTATCCATAGGTGAGGCCACATTCACATTGGAGGATATGTGGTGGATTTTAAGATTGCCTATGAGAGGGCAATCACTATATTTGACTAGTACCATAGGGAGATAAGGTGTGATAGAGTATTTTATTAGCCACATAGATGTTCCTATGATATATGAGACAGTTGAAACATTAAAAAAAATTCAACTAGATAATTTACCATGATAGACTCCCTCACCATCACTTAGATGATAGAGATGTTGTTGTACTGATGGCCATTACCAACAACATCATGTTGCCTAAAAAGAGTAGTTGTTACTTCCCTATGGGTCTACGTGGGATGATCAGTGACATGATTGACATGACCACTACCTTTGCTTAGGGGTCATCAATATTGGCCTAGTTGTATAGAGATATTCATATAGTGGCATATCAGGGAGGTTAGAGTGTTATTACATCCATGTTGCTCTAGGTCTAGTTTGGGATCACGTTGTTATTAAGTGACCAATAAGACTGATATGGGTGTAGCATCTAGAGTATATCATGGTTTATGGTTGGGTTTAGATAGGGGCCAGCCATTTAGGGCATAGAGAAGATATTTATCAGTATCAAAGAGTTATAGATGACATGAACTATGATAATTTTATTTGATAGACCAATCTATAGTTGTATATTCTATGGTTGTAGGATGGGTGGTACACAATGTTCATAACCACTAGGTGATTCATCACTAGAAAACAAACACAAATTATGGAGTATAGACTAGACTAGGTTCGGTGCATGTTTGGTATGCAAAAGGATGTGCCAGATGGTTTGTGCTTATTTGCATTGTGTTAGGGAGATCAGTGCAACAAATTAGCCTATAGATAGGTACTTGTCCATCTCTAGCTATATAGGGGTACCATAGGTTTTTTAGGCTTATATAAGGGGCCCAAAAGATGTAGGATTAATGATGGCATATATAGCATAGTGGGCCCAATTTTTATATGAGAGGTTGACAATACCCCAGGGTGCCCTACGATAGTTGATACCAGTACTAGTAGTATGTGTACTGGGATAGGGACATGCACTAATGTCTATGGATTTAAAGAGAGATATATGAGCCATAGATGATAGTAGCCTATACCTAAGGATAGACATTGAGATTAGTGGTATACATGATAGGGTTGGTTAGGATACACATATGGGGATGAGAGACCTAGACTAGGCAGATCCTTCAGGTATAACTAGAGCACGTGGAAATACAAACATGTTTGAGAATGAGAATATTATGAGGGTGGCTGAGATAGATGGTTTACATGCCAAGGTCACCCAAATAAAGTACTAAGTGATACACAAAGACAGATAGATTGCATCCCTTTAGTCATAGATTACTTCACTAAAGATAAAGGTGACCTATATGAATACAGTTTAGACCCAGATAAATAGTGTTAAGGAAGATGTGTAGAGGCTCCATAGGGAGTGAGATAGAATGTATGGTGTGCTTACATGTCTAGGTCTATCATAGATTTTACTTGAGAGTCTTCAGGCTAAGGATAAGGTAGTGTATTATCATATCATATAAGAGAGGGTTGTACTAGTAGAGGGTAGGGCACCTACTTTTGAGTCTCACAAGACACAAAGATCATCTTATATATCCATTAGGTCAAATACACATCATAATTCACCATCAAAGTAGCCATTGCATTATCCTCCACCTCCTCTACCACTAGGGCCCATGGATCTAGTGCAGCAAACATAGAGGACATGAGAGAGCACAGGTCATGAGGATACTCATAACCAGAGTTGATTGGCACATGATGATATCTCTTTGTAATTTTGATTATGAATTTTATATATTCATGATGTATATGACATTTATTCTTGTGAGATATATAGCATTTAATTTTTATCTTATTTATGTACGTGGACTCTGAAAATATTTTGACATATTTATGTGATGCTTTATTTTATTCAACCTTGTTATTGTCTCATATCATAGAATAGATGTGATAGAATAGAAAATGTGAGTGCATTTATATTTTTATTTTCTTATTCATATTGATATGGATGTTGTATCATAGTTTTTTTCCATGATTCTATTATTTTAACATTATGAATACAGATGCTTTAGCAAATGTGATTAATGTCATTTCTTGTACTATAAATGTGATATGTTATGACTTGGCATGAGATATTGGTATTGGATCCTGTCAGGTAATTGTTTATGACTTTTTATATACTCTCATTGGTTGATTTGTATTATTAATAGCATATAGATTAGTCATGTGATTTGTTTATTATGTTTAGATTGGTAGACAAGGAGGTTTATTTGTTGTGACATTGTTTGTTAGAACTCTAGTACTTAATTTTTGATTTTGCATTTGACATGATGCACCATAATTATAAAATAATAATGATAAATTTGGATGTCATAAGTGTAATATTTTATTTTAAATTCAAATGTAAACAACCTAGGGTCAATATATAAATAATCAAGACATAATTGTAAACATAATGCAATAAATTAATATTAGGGTAGACACAAATATCTATAACTCAAGGTAAAGATATAATAGATTAATACTTAAGTGTAGAGCATAATTCACTAAACTTTAAGGCAACTAAGTAAAATAAAACAAAATATACCAATAAGAAACTAGGAAAGCACACACAAACACATAATAAAAAATAAACAAGCAAGTAATTAATTAACCATTTGTGCATGTGTGATAATAAGGTGTTACTCATATGTCCTACCCCAAAGGTAAGAGACATGTTGAATAAGACTTGTTGACATCTATAGTATGGGTGGGGAATATAATAAGAGGGAAGAAGTGGTTGAGTTGGCTTGAGACACCACAAGCATCCAAGTGTTGCCTATATAGTCTATTGTGGACTTCAAACCAAATGTAATTCTCCTGTAACAAGCCCATGGGATTTTAATGGAATAGTGTAATTTTTTATTTTTTAAATTAATTACACATGTTCAACCTAAAAATTTCACCTTGATAAATCTAATTAAGTGATATTTAACTAAATGTATTTTTTTAGTTAACCATAAGGTTTATATCTAATCCACTTAGTTAATGATCACCATGAAATGCTATAACAAATCATGCATAATTCTAAATAAATAATAAAGACTGCATTTAATTCATTACTATAATAACACAATTTCAGCCATGGCTGATATAATATTATAACCATTATTATAAAAGCACAATGAATAACAATTATAGTTTTAGTAATTAATATTATGTCAAATAATAATACATGATACAAAGCTCCATGGATCATGAGTCTCCATGACTCAAGTATCAATCTATAATCTTAAGTGTAGTCACTAGTGTAAAACTACTATGGGGAGGGAGAGCATCATCTAAACATTTTTGCACACCAACCACAGACCATAGATCCCTTGCACTATGCCCCATCAAGGAATGGCCCTCCCTTCAAAGGATGGGTAGATAACAATGGTGTGAGAATTTAGAGTGATAACTAAAACCCTTGTGCTGTAAGATAGTTAATATGTGTTGTCTACCATATATAAATTCATTCTAACATGATATCGGACAAACATGTAAACTATACCAAACACATAAAATTATAATGTTTAACTAGAAACATTACTTTGGCCAAAGTTTTTAAATAGTTAATGATCTCATGGATCAGTAAATTTCATACACATCACTTGATTGAATTACACTGTCTCTATTGTATTAGAGATGCTACATAAGTGAAGTTCATCTCACTTGATTACGTAGGGGTGTCAATATGAGATAAACATAAATAAATATAAACACATATTCAAATAGAATATTCTTATTAGCATATATAAAATATGATAATTACGAAAATGTTAAGGCATACATTTAGTCCATCAAATATAACACAAGAATCTAATAAATAATTCATTTATTAAAATATAATAAATAGGATCATAAATAGTCCTCAATATAAGCATACTAATTGGGTACAGATTATATCTAAATAACAAGTTATTAAAATCACAAGTAACTAGAAATGTTATTTCATCCACAGAATAAATAACACATATCACAGTTTATTCATTTGTTCATATGACAATAAACTAATCATTAATAAAAACCCCATGTTTAGATATTTTTTGAATAGCTAAATACACAGTCAAAATTCAGCCATAATGATCAAGATACACCCATATGTATATTTGACATTCTTGGTACATAATAATAATTACCCGCATACTAGTAAAATATATATACAATATATATAGTATAATCATTTTTAATTTAGCTACTAGAAATCATACATCAAATGTCTTATACAGTCATATTAAATTGATGTATACATTATAATCTAAGTAGGCATCCTCTGCTTGTAACTTAAATTATCCCTTATACCATGGTATACATTACAGTCTATAGTTAAACTATCTATATACCCTAATATACCCATTGAAGTCCTTTTTAATTATTTTAGACTAAAACACATAGATTACAAGTGATTTATAATTCAAACAAAATCAAACATTTATACTCCACTTTAATTATTTCTAAATTATATAAACAATTCAATTCATAGTGCTAAATGAATTATTTTTACATATATACACTCAACCAAGTATAAACAATTTTTTAGATTTTAATAATAACTCATATCCTAACCACATAAATTATTTCATACAAATCATAAACCAAAATAAATACATAATGCATATATATAATTGAATATTCATTCCATTATAAGCCCAACATTAACGTGTATAGATAGGTTCAACTCATATAACATAGCCTTGTTATAATTTACTGTCCAACTCAAATTTTAGAAACGACTAAGCTGCCAATATATGCCTATAAATTGTAATTTATCCTCAGTCTTAGAATTTTAAATTCTCATACAAGCATTTATACAATAGTTCACAGACATACAACCTTAGCCAAATCAATATTCATTATATCTATGCTTCAAATCTATATGCTCAAACTTTTATTCATTTTGACCTGACTAAATATCTTATGTTGGCATCGTTACCCAAGTTCAAGGCCTCATAATTTATGTCTTAATCATAATTACTCCTAGACCCATGTATATTTAAATAGGTATGCTACATGATACTTAATTGAACAAGTATAATATATAAATCCAATGTAAATAGAATTCGTTTGAATCCATTCCTTGAATTTATTTATACCTATACCATAAAATAGTTATAAACAAATACATAGATTTATTCGAATAGCTACAACCTTATATATATATATATATATACACACACACACATGTATATACATATATCTATATATCATTGTAGTCAAATTTTAGTTATAAAAAGAGCCCATAATCATTCATACCCAAAATCTCAGTTGGGATTTATACACAAAGAAATCAGACGTAATTTTATATATGTATATATGTATGTATATATATGCATTAAATATATAAATATACATTAGTATGTGTATATATATCCAAAGTACTAAAAACCTATAGGGTATATATTCATACCCTTGTATATGTATATATCTTTAATATATATACATAGAATTTAAATCTAAATTTATGCCTTAGTGAATTAAATCCGTAAAGAGGTTTGATATTCACAACAGATTCAAAAACCCTAACCTGACTTAGTTATAAACACCCATCAAACAAAATAACTAGGGTTTAATATTTTAGAGTTTCAAAACTAAAAACACACAATTTCATCCATTTCTATTTAGGTTTACCCTGGGTTGCATGTAGGGTTCTATGGATAGCTGAGCCATCCATAGGTCCCTACATCTATCCCTATTATTATTTTTTCACTTTTATAAATGACAAAATCCTAGTAATCCTTTTTATTATATCCTTTAAAAATTCCACAAACACAATCACATAGGAATTTAAGTACATAACCAACTTGCAAGAGTGAATATACTACCAAGGAGTCAAACTAGTCTTTTTCCTTAGCTCAATATTCTCTTTTCTTTTTGCTTGCTTCACCCATGGATGTCATCCCTATATACTTCCCTCTTATTCTCTTTATTCTGCTCCATGCCATCAATCCTTCCCATTATTCTTGATAGACCAAAAATAACAAAACCCATGCATGGTGAGATAGCCCAATAGAACTCTTGTCATGCTATAGTTCACCACCATGCAACCAACTCCAAAATGAAAATAATGATTTTTCTAAATGATGCTTAATATAAGTCAATAGGGTTAGAAACCCTAATCAGCTTAAAGTTTCTATTAAAAAAAATTAATAATTATTTTATAATCTTTTTAAAATATGCATGCCCAAAGACTTTGTTAAAACTATCATCGACTTCCCATTAATCAATTAAACAATGATTAAAATAGTCGCATGTTCAAAGACTTCAACATTATTATTCATGCAAAGTCAACAATCAACAACCTTTATAACATAATGACTAAATGATAAGATATATTACTTTTGGACTTTAAATAGACCATCGACTTCCTATAGCCCATGCAAAGTCAACCAAATGACTAGGCCACACAATATGACATAAGACCATTAAGAGACCATCAAGGTATTAATTCATCAACCTTATAAACTTAAATCAATGATAATGCATTTTTATATAAGGTCAATAACCAATTTCTCTAACTTATAAAACTTTATCAAATGTCATAGTATGAGACTAGTTAAAACTAGGTCTTTGACAATATTTAACAAAAGTAGTCAATACAGCATGTATTCAAATATCAATGTAACCAAACACATTAATTATACATGTCATTCAATATCAAACATCATGATGTTCATATAATTTCTAAACAATGATATTGTTTAAAACACTTTGCATAATACTATGTTTATTTTATAAGCACTACTCATAACTAAATAATATTGAGTTTTTATTTCAGGTTACTAATGTCATTTGCTTATGTTTTAGCGATCAAATCACACACATCAAAATATATTCAGTTAAATATTAAACCATGATAAGTTATGTTAACATGAGCAAATTCATTCATACAACATAGCAGTACATTCACAATTGATTAATGCAGTAGCTACTAGATTGGTGAAATTATGAAATCAATCAACATGATCATATAAAAACACACATCACATCAGATAGGGATAGTATAAATCAAAGCATAACACAATTAGTAATAATCATAAAACATATTTTATGCTACAGTGTTGTGTACATGGGTTTCTTGTTATCCCTTTGTTATCCTCTAATGTCTCAATCTATGCCATTGTAACATCCCACCTAGAAATACATGATTTTTTTTAAAAAGACACATATACCAAATATATTTTACCATGAAAATATTAAAAAAGATCATACGAAATACTCAAGCATGATAACAGTAAATACTTATTACATCATATATCACTGATCTCTAATATCATGAGAACACAACATAATGTGAATATAGAAAATAATTACATAAACTCACCCACGGTTGATACAAGTCTTTAGTCACTACTGATAGTGTATAATAATAAATAATTATATCTCTTCATGATAATATTTCATCAATAAGTATAATACAATACAATGTACATATAAGAAATGTGGATTTTCTAGAGCATAGTTCTCAAACTCAAGTATTTGTGGCAATCTTAAGTGTCATCTCGATAAGTAGTACTATTGTGGGGAGGGAGAGCATCATCTGAGCATTTTTCCACACCAACCATAGAATAATAGTCAACTATACTAATCCCATCAGGAAATGGCCCTCCCTTCATAGATGAGTAGATAGTGACGATCTAGAAATCTAGAGAGACAAGCAAGTACCCATGTGTTGTATGATTTCTAAAACTAAACATGCAGTATATCATAGAAAATATATTCTACTGTAAGATATCATACAACCATGTAAATCCTACTTATGAAATGATAGTGTCTCACTAAACATACTTTAGTCAAAGTTTTAAGAATAGTAAATAATAACGATCTATAGAGCAATCAAATTCATACACACCACTTGATCAGACTACCTTCATCTAGAATTGTGATTCTAGTAAACAAGTGGATTCTATCTCACTCCTTACTTAATATCAGTTATGCAAGATTGGTCAACGTTAATTTAACCATAAGATTCACATAATTTACATCCTACTAGCAATCATATCATATAACATGCTAAATATAGGAGTAACCAAAGCATACATTTATTTCATCAAACATATGAATGAATCTTACTTTATTATCTATCGCATACTATAAATAATGACTACAATTAATACCATTCAGGTAAAATACACATTTAACTGCAAGTTCTAACTATCACAACTAGTTTCCAACATATTACATCTTATGATAACCCATATTACCACATTCTAGTGTTTTTAAACATAACTTTATGTATCACAACCAAGATAATAAATTAGTCATAAATCCAAGGAAACACAAAGTCATATACAACAATGAGATATAGCAAAATAAAACTTGGTTCACATGATATAATAGTAATCCAATCTAGCATTTATTTACATTTTAGGGGTTTGAATACATGTATTTTTTAACTTAATTATATGTAATTCCTTAATATATTTAATAATCCACCATGGAAATATAACCATAAGAATACACCCCTAACTACATATATAAGCTATTAGGTATATTAACACCTATATTTATTATTAAGCATATAGTAACTTATTTTAATCTTACATTCACATCTCATGTTTGTTTCACAAGTTATATGATAAGTAACTCTTACATATCATAATAAGGACTACATTAGGTTCTCTATTCATCCCATGCCTCATTAAACCCTTGAATGATAAATTAACCACATGTAACATCTATAGTTATTGGTATTCCCAAATAAGATTTTTGTGAGATTATTCCACTGTCTAAGTATCAAATAAATTGGTTATGTTTTATAATCTATAAATCATGTTTAGTCAAGTCTAAGACTTCTAAATAAACACATAAATTTTAAGTTAAAATTTCACTACTATAGGCTTGTATATACTTGAACTCACAGTTAACTGACATTATACATGAAATTGGATTTTATTGGGGTTCATATAGCAATACAGATTAATTTGACCCATGTAATGCCAAAGCTTTTTCTTGAATTTGTATCTTCTACTAATACTATTATTATATAGTCCCTACTATATAATTAATTCTTCTTTATAAAACTAAGGTGCTAAAGGTTCCATTTTTTTTTCCTAAAGCCACCAAAAACATTGCTAATTACTCCATTAAAATAAATGTCCAAATAGAAAAAGAAGTACACCCCTACATATAAAGACTCCTTAAAATATATATATTTAACATCATTCATTATTATAGAGTGAACATGTCTCCAAATCTATGTTATATTTGACATTACAGTTGTGCCATTCTAAGTTTTAACGTGCCATTTTAATTAAAATGATGCCACACAGACCCAGGTTGGATAATTATAAGTAAAGTGACCTCAATCATTAACAATGCATTGACTCCTTAAATATAGTTGGAAAATAAATAAGCTATGATGCCTTTACTCAATTTAGTGACTCCTAAAAGGGCACAGGGTATGAAAAGTATAAATATATAGCGATTCAACATATCTCTCTCTCTCTCTCTCTCTCTCTCTCTCTCTCTCTCTCTCTTCTCTCTCCTCTCTCTCTCCTCTCTCTCTCTCTCTCTCTCTCTCTCTCTCTCTCTCTCTCTCTCTCTCTCTCTCTCTCTCTCTCTCTCTCTCTCTCTCTGTGTGTGTGTGTGTGTGTGTGTGTGTGTGTGTGTGTGTGTGTGTGTGTGTGTGTGTGAGAGAGAGAGAGAGAGAGAGAGAGATACAAAGTTTAAAAATAGTGATGCCCTGATGGGATTTTAATGATCATAAACTTCTTTGTAAATAAAAATAGAAGTGACTATTTTTTATACTAAATATGTTGTAGGAATAACAATAGTGATGCTTCAGTTAAAATATATAAAATACTCTCAATATGAATACATTGGATGGAATAATAAAATTTACATCGATTCATTCCCTAAAGCAATTCAAGACTTGCCATTCACATTAGTGACCCAAGGTGGAATCAATGTAATAGCAACGACTCATTTGTATGTGATATGAGTTGTATAATGATGCCAACAATATAATTTTCTATAATATTCTTATATATAGAATATGACTTCCATTGCTATGTTAGGCAAGCTGAGGATATAGTTTAAGTGATGCCAAAGCAAGGAATAAATAATATATTTAATATGCTTGTTTACTTTTACAGATCAACACACTTTATAGTCCCATAGTTGCACTAAAGCTAGACGCCACTAATCTAGATATATAGCTAGATCTAAATACTATATTTTATCATACACTTCCATTTTTCTAACATGCAACCAATTTACTAGGTAAAAGCTGGATCTAAAAGTCATAGAGAGGCATCTAGTAAATAGAAATATACATATATTATGGAAAGTATCATTCCAAAAAAAATCCATGATTATATATTAAAATGGAAAAAACCTTGCCTCCCTAGAAAATAGAGCTGCAAATCTTCCTCTATGCTTCCCCCTTTTCTCCTTCTGGTTGTACTACACCTTCCTTTTGTCTGCTCCCTTTCCAATTTTTTTTTTTCAAATAATTATGATATTTTATTCTTTTTTAATTTCCACTTATATGAAACAAGCATAGTCTTTTTGTTTTAAAATATTTTTATTTGTTTTTTATTTTTATTTTTTTTTAATATATTTATTTCTTTTTTATTTTCCTAATTTTAATCATTTCCTTTCTTTTTATTTTTTATTGTCTTTTTTTTGTTTTTTCCTTTTTTCATGGTAATTTCTATTTTTATTTATTTTTAACATTATTTATCAAAAAATTATAATTTTTGAATTAATTAATCATCAATTATTGCCTCTATAAAATTAAATGATAATTCTAGAAACTATTATTCTATATTTTTAAATCTAATTACGCTAATAATATTTCTGCAAGCATTAATGACTAATGTACCAATTACATAATACAAATTCATTAAGCTATTTAAACTATATGAAAAACCATAGAAATTGATTATGTAATGTAAGTAGAAATAATCACATGTGCAAACCATTTATTATGTATTTTAACATGTGCTAACTACTATGGTGTGTGTAGTGTTATTACCATTTTCTTTGTCATCCTCTGACATCTCCATCTATGTCACCCTCTTTGATGATGCTCTCCCTCTATCATGCTCTGAGGGATGAGTTATCTTATGTCAACCTCACAACAAGTAGGTAGTTAGATCATATCAACATGATAAACATACAACATAAAATATAGCTAAACTAACACATCAACATGTTCCTAATGTAACCACATACACTACAACTAACTCATAGCAAAGTAAACATGTATTCTAAGCAATATCCTACTGTCCCATTACAACATATATCTCAAACCTTAGTAAAAAATTTAACTAAATCAAATGTGTCAAATATAAATATCCACAGATAGTCAAATAGTTTGCTTAGCAAGAAATAAAGATGTAACATCCTTATCCCCTAAAGCTAGTCATCATCCTAAATGACTCTTATTCAAACATATGTTCTGAATTAAAAATTATGTTTAGTATAAAATAACATAATATAATAATATATAATCAAGTAAATAAATCTAAAAATCTCCTAAAGAACTCATCATAATCCTCTCAAGTTTCACTATCTTCAGAGTATTGGTCCCATTGGACCTTGCATTGTGATATCTCTCTATTACGCAAACAAAGTTTGCATGTGCCAATTACCCTGATTGGTTTTACTATGACCACCCTAGGATCAAAAATTTGTAAAATATTCCAATCTAACTCATGTGTATGATCAGCTATATACTTTTTACGATAAAAAAATAGGGAAGATGTTATGTAAAAGAAATAGGGATAGGGAAATGCAAGCCTATGTAATATAGGATTGACCACTTCTAACACCTCGAAAGGTCTCAAATATCTTGGTGGCAATTTTGCTGACTTTCCAAATCTAATCAAGATCTTTTGCATCTTAACCCATAAAAACACTTTATCACCTACTATAAAGTGTCTTTATATCCTCTTCAGATCTACATAACTATTCTACCTATCATTGGCCTCAACCAATCTTTGCCTAATTAATCTAACTTGATTTTCCATTTTTGAGAGTATCTCGGGTCCAAAAACTACCCTATTCTCTAACCTATCCCAATTGAAAGGTGTCATGTACCTTCTCCCATAACGTGACTCAAATGGTGCCATCTTCAAAGTAGATTGGTATGAGTTGTTATATACAAACTCAATCAATGGAAGATAGTATTTCCTCTTTTAATGTTGATCCATGCAATACATATGAAGAAGATCCTCTAACACCTGATTAATTCTCTCAATTTTCCCATTAGTCTCTAGGTGATATGATGTGCTGAAATTAAGTTATATATCAAAAGCTAGGTTAAGAGTTACCTAAAATCTTGAAGTTATCTTTGGGTCATGATTTGATATGATATTATCTATAAATCTATGAAACCTATACACTTCTTTTATGAACTTCTTCACAAGGGTAGGTGCATCATCTATCAAATTACCTGGTATAAAGTAAACTACCTTAATTTGTCAACAACTACCAAGATCATATCATGAATGTTTTGTGAAATTGATAAAATTTGGACAAAACCCATACTGATCACCTACCATTTCCGTTATGGTATATCATGTGGACATAACAATCTAGCTGGATGAACATGCTCAGCTTTCACTCGCTGACACTCCAGACAATGTGACACATAATATGCTAAATCTTTTTTGATTCCATTCTACAAATATAGTGGTTTAAGCTCTACCATAAACTTTGTTACTCCTAAATTTCTTGAATATGGGGAATTGTGCAACTCTTTTAGCAATATGCTCTATATATTTTGTTGATCTAACACATACATCATTCCATTGTAATGCAAAAGACAATCACTCTTCAAATTGAATCTTTTATACCGAGGATTCTAAGGATTCTCAGATAATACTTCACTACTCTAATCATAAAATTCATCTCCTAGAGAGATCTCAATCACCCCATCCCTAAAATTACTCCTAATAGTAACTATAGCTACCATGTACCTTCTGTGATTGAGGGCATTGACTAATATGTTTTTCTTACCTTTGATATAACTACTATTAAACTTGTAATCAGACAAGAACTCAAGCTAGTGGCTTTGATGATAATTCAAATTAAGTTGGGTGAAAATGTACTTGAGTCCCAAGTTATCTATCTTGAGATCAAAAGGTTTTCCAAATAAGTAATTCCACCATACTTGTAAACCTTGCACAATTACTACATGTTCCAAATTATGAGTAGTATGGTTCACCTCATAAGGCTTTAGCTTTCATGACTAATAAGCCACCACTATACCATCTTATATAAGGACTCCTCCTAGTCCATCCCCTGATACATCTATGATCACTAAAATTTGACCATTGGGGTCTCAAAATATCAACACAAGTGTTGATGTAATCCTTCTCTTCAATTCTTGGAAAGTTACTTCGCACTTATCTGACCAAACAAAACTATGGTTCTTCCATTGTAAGGAATTAATCATATTAGCTATCTTGGAAAAGATCATAATGAACTTCCTTTAATATTCAATTAACCCCATGAATCTTCTAACCTCATACACATTCTTGGTGTCGACCATTCCATAATAGCTCTAATCTTTCCCAAATTTACTAAGATATCATCTATAAAGATAATGTGCCCTAAATATTAGACTCTTTCTTGAAAAAATGCACACTTAGACAAATTTCCATATAGATTGTGCTTATGCATTCATTGTAGAACCAATTACATATGTTGAAGGTGTTCATCTTCATTCTTTGAGTAGATAAGAATGTCATCTAGAAAAACCAATACAAAGTGATAAAGGTAATCTCTGAACACACTATTCATGAGATTCATGAATGCTACCAAAGTATTTATCAGTCCAAATGGTAACACTATAAACTCATAGTGCCCATATCAAGTTTTGAATGTTGTCTTCATAATATCTTCATCCTAAATCTTCAATTGATGGTATCCCATTCGAAGATCAATCTTATAAAATATTGTTGCTCCTCACATTTGATTGAATAGATCATCTATACAAGGTAACAGATACCTATTTTTGATGGTTGCCTTGTTCAATATTTTTTAATCAACACAAAGTCGAAGGGTACCATTCTTCTTAGCAAAATTACTAGAGCACCCTGGTGACACACTTGGCCTAATCAAACCTTTTGAAAATAATTCTTGAAGTTGAGCCTTCAATTAAACTAACTCAGTGGTTGTCATCTTGTATGATGTCTTAGATTGTGGTTCCAAACTAGGTATGATGTCGATATAAAAATTAAACACACGTCTAGGAGGCAAACTCAAAAATTCTTCTAGAAACACATCATGAAAATCTATAATTAATGGGTAATATTTGAGAGATGGTTCCTTAGGTTCCTCCATTTCATTTATCTTGATGATAAATGCTTGGCACCCTTTTCCTTGAGCCTTATTAAGCTACATTTCAAAAATCTACCTAAGCTTTGACTCTCTCTTCTCACCTTGAATTTGTATCTAATTTTTAAAATCATCAAGACACTCAACCTTCTTCAGGTAGTTGTCAACCTTGGCCTTGTGTTTTTTAATCTAATTGACTCTGAAGATCACATCATATGACCCTAGGGGTGCTACATATATATCCATAATTTTTGTGAATTTGAGCAACCTAATCTCTCCTTCAACTAAACACTTGTCAACCATGACTTTTGAGTCATTCACATACTATACTACCCATGCATCTTCCATTACACCAGTTCTTCTAGTTAATTTATAAGCATCCTAGGAGCTATAAAACATTATGTGGATCATGTATCTATCAAAATGGAAACTAGATGGTCAAACAAAGTAATTGATAGCTCTATGGGTAATGCCTAAAATTTAGTTTGTCGATTATCGATTATTGCATGAATTCACTAATTAAAACTACATTATTGAAGATTATGACCCTTTCCCTTTGACTTCTCATGAGGACAATCATGAGCATATTGGTGATCTTTACAAATGAAACATCCTTTGGGTGGTATTTTCCTATAATTTTATTAGTTTTCCTTGAAACTATCTTTGGATCCATTACCCTTATTCTTGTTGCCTGATCTATTATTGAACTTGGCATTCTAATTTTTGAACTTCTTCCTAGAGTCTCCACTCTTTTATTTCCAATTATTCTTCTTGAAGGTCAGCTTAGAATTTCTAAACCTTTTCTTGAACTTTTCCTTGGCCTATGAAATAAACTTCAACTTATGCTCCTATTTGATCACCTTCTTGAAGACCTGGTTCATGGTAGAAGGTCCACGAATATCTACTTCTCCATCAATATGGGGCCTCAATCTCATGATAAACTCCTTGATCTTGAACCACTCATCACCCTAATACTAAGGTATGTAATTCATAAGTTTGGTGAAATGCTCCCAATACTCACTCATTAGAAAATCTCCTACTTTAAATTCTAGAAATCTATGATTTTTTATCAAAATAAAATTGTGAGACCCACCGTGATCTAAATAATGCTATAAATTGATCCCAAGTTATGGTAGTTGAATTAAGATCCATTTCTAACCTCTTATTATCCCACCACATAGCGATCTCACTAGCCAACTAGTATGCTCCTTAAAATACCTTGGTGACCTCATAGTAGTTTAAATGTTCAAAATATTTTTCCATCTCCATCATCCATGCCTCAACTCTGTCATCTAGAATAGTCCCATTGAACTTAGGTGGATTCACCTTCTTCATGTCTCTAGCCAACTCCACATCTATCTGAGCTCTATCATCCTAAGGATTTTATTACTCGGTAAGATGCTCTTCAGGTTCACCCTATTAATCTTCTTCTTCATGATCATGAACCACCTACTCTAGATCTATAATCTAAGCCTTGGTCTCATTCATGACTATGAGAATCTAGTCCATCTTTGCTAACTGCACAATGCAAATCATCTAGGATCAAAAAGAGGGTTGTTGTCATTAACATTCAAAGGACCCTCTCTAAAAACTCTATATTTCACCATCCTTCTTTATATCAATAAAAGGATATGAAAATTTTAGTTGACTCATTAGGTCCTAGAGTTCAAGTCATAACTCTAATACCACATGTAACATCCCCGCTAGGATCTACCTAGAAATACATGATTTTTTTAAAATTAGACACGTATACCAAAAATAGATTACACCATGAGAATATAAACATAGATCATAAAAAATATTCAAGCATGATAACATTAAATACCTATTACATCATAAATCACTAATATCTATTATCATGAAAACATAATTTAATGCGAATATATAAAGTAATTACATAAACTCAGCCACGACTGATACAAGTCTACAATCACTATTAACAGTGTATAATAATAAATAATTACAACTCTTCATGATAATATTTCATTAGTAAGTAAAATATAATATAATGTACATATAAGATACATGGCTTACTCAAAGTATAGTTTCTGAACTCAAGTATCTATGGCAATCTCAAGTGGTGTCTCGATAAGTAGTATTGTTATGATGGAGATCATAATCCAAGTGCTTTTCCACACTAATCATAAACTAATAATCCCCCATACTAATCCCATAAATAAATGGCCCCAGCTTCATGGATGAGTAGATGGTGATGGTTAAGGAATCCAGAGAGACAAGTACCCATGTGTTATATGATTTCTAAAAATAAGCATGCAGTGTATCCTTAAAAACTCATTCTATTGCAAGATATCACACAAACATGTAAATAATACTCATGAAATGATAATGTCTCACTAAACATACTTTGGCTAAAGTTTTAAGAATAGTAAATAATAGTGATTTATAGTTCAATCAGCTAAGGTTTTAAGACTAGTAAACAATAGTGATCTATAGATCAATCAAATTCATACACACCACTTGATCAAACTACCTTCATCTAGCATTGTGATACTAGTAAGAAAGTGAAGTCCATCTCACTCTTACTCAGTATCAGCTATACAAGACTGATCAAACATAATTTAACAACAAGATTCATACAATTTATATCCTACTAGAAATCACATCATATAACATTCTAAATATATGAGTAATAAAATAATATATTTATTACATCAAATATTTGAAATAATCTTACATTATTATCTATCCCATACTATAAATCATGACTATAGTTAATACCATCTAGGTAAAATATAAATTTAACTTTAGGTTCTAACTATCACAATTAGTTTCCAACATACGATAACCCATAGTACCATAGTCTAGTGTTTTTAAGTATAACTACTAAGTATCACAACCAAGATAATAAAGTAGTCATAAATCTAAGGAAACATAAACTCATATACAATAGATAGATTTAGCAAAACAAAAATCAGTTCACATGATATAAAGAGTAATATAATATAGCATTTATTTACATTTTAGGGGTTTGAATGCATGCATTTGTAAACTTAATTATACGTAATTACTTAATATATTTCATAATCCACCATGGAACTATAACCGTAAGAATACACCCCTAACTACATATATATGTTATTAGGTACATTAACACTTATATTTATTATTAAGCATACCATAAATTATTTTAATGTTACATTCACATTCAGTGTTTGATTCACAAATTATATGATAAATAACTCTTACATATCATAATAAGGACTACATTAGGTTCTCTATTCATCTCATGCCTCATTAAACCCTCAAAGGATAAATTAACGACACATAACACCTACAACTATTGGTATTCCTAAATGATATTTTTGTTAGATTATTCCACCATTTAAATATCAAATAGATTGGTTATATTTTATAATCTAGCAATCATGCTTAGTCAATTTTGAGGCTTCTAAATAAGCCCATAAATTTTAAGTTAAAAGTTCACTGCTATTGGCTCGTATATACTAGAACTCATAATTAATTGACATTATACATAGAATTGGATTTTATTTGGTTTCATGTAGAAATACAGATTAATTTGACACTTGTAATGCCAAATATTTTTCCTTAATTTGTATCTTCTACTAATACTATTCTTATATAGTCCCAATATATAATTAATTCTTTTATGAAAAACTAAGGTGCTAAAGGTTCTATATTTTCTTCTTCCTAAAGCCACCAAAACATTGCTAATTAATTAATTAAAATAAATGTCCAAATAGAAAAAGAGGTACACACCTACATATGGTGACTCCTTAAAATATTTATAATTAACATCATTCATTATTATAGAGTGCACCTGTCTTCAAATCTATGTTATATTTGACATTACAATTGTGCCATTTTGAGTTTTAACATGCCATTGTAATTAAAAAAATGCCACACACCCAGGTTGGAGTATTATGAGTAGAGAGACTCATATTATAATTATATATATATATATATATGAGTCTCTCTACTCATAATACTCCAACCTGGGTGTGTGTGGCATATATATATATATATATATATATATATATATATATATATATATATATATATATATATATATATATATATATATATATATATATATATACTCACTATAAAATATTATGGTGATGCCCTTAATAATCCTTGAATAGAACAGTGACCTTAATCATTAACAATGCATCAACTCCTTAAATATAGATAGCAAATAAAAAAAACTATGATGCCTTTACTCAATGCAGTGACACCTAAAAGGGCACACTATGGAAATTAGAAATATATAGTGATTCAACATATATATATATATATATATATATATATATATATATATATATATATATATGCTACAGATTTTAAAAATAGCAACACCCTTATGGGATATTATGATCACAAACTTCTCTACAAATAAAAAATACAATGACTATTTTTATACTAAATATATTGTAGGTATAACAACAACGATGCTTCAATTAAAATATGTAAAATACTCTCAATATGAATACATTGGTTGGAATAATAAAATATACATCAATTCACTCCCTAAAGTGACTCAAGACTCACCATTCACATTATTGACCCAAGCTAGAATCAGTGTAATAACAATGACTCATTTGTATGTGATATGAGTTTTATAATGACACCAGCAATATTATTTTTATAATATTATTCTATATAAAATATAATGACTTCCATTGATATGTTAGGCAGGCTGAGGATATAGTTTAAGTGATACCAAATCAAAGAATAAACAATATAATTAATATTCTGGTATATTTTTGTAGATCGATGCCCTTTACAGTCCCATAGTTAAACTAAAGCTAGATGTCAATGCTCTAGATATAAAGTTGGATCTAAATACTATATTTTATCATGCATTTCCATTTTAATAACATGCCATCAATTTACAAGGTATATAGTTGGATCTAAAAGTCATAGGGAGGTGTCTATTAAATAGAAATATACAAATATTATGGACAATATCATTCCAAAAATTTCCCATTATCATATATTAAAATTATTGTAACACAACTAGATACTGAGAGGGGGGTGAATTATTATATTGATTAACTTAGTCCTTTTTGAAACATTTAATGCAAATTAAAACTATATGTAGAGATCGCACACACACAAAAACAAATAACACAAGATATACTATGGAAAACCCAATATGAGAAAAACCACCATAAGAATAGCTACTAGAATCTACCATTCTAATTCAAGATCACAATAAGGAACCTCATTAGTTACAATGTTTAAGGGAATTAACTCTAAAGAGAAACCAATCCCCTTATTTAAGAGCTTCAACTCTAAGGAAGCACTCACTTCCTAATTGAGCACCAACTCCAAGT
The DNA here is from genome assembly GCA_037957365.1 of Torreya grandis. NCBI lineage: Eukaryota > Viridiplantae > Streptophyta > Pinopsida > Cupressales > Taxaceae > Torreya > Torreya grandis. The sequence goes on along the minus strand of JARHVA010002529.1, from coordinate 1,858,844 downwards.
TACAAAATAGATTCATAAATGAATCCAAATCTCTGTTCTTTGTTATAGATCTTGTCTGTAACTGATCATACTCTACACATTATCTTAATTTTCTTCCTCTCTACCCCTCTATCTTTGTTTCTATATTTATCTCTATCTGACACACTTCATTTCTCTTACTCTATGCCTCTATCTCTCTGTTTGACTCTTCTCAATAGTAATAGTTCTATCATCATTTGCATGAGTCCTAGATGTCATATATATAAATAATTGATCTAAAGTTCCATATCTTCATTGTGTTCACACTTGGTTTCAAACACATCGCACTTTGTTCCATACTTAGTTCATTATCTCCTCAACTGCAAGTTTCCCACGTCTAGAACTCATGCATCACCATCATGATTCCTAGTCTCATTACTATCTATAACATTTTTTGGACTCTAGTTTTGATGCACATACACATTTACATAGATTTGATCGATTACATCAATCAATCTCATTGTCTGTGTCATAATTCATGGCTTACTTTCATGTTCTTATGTCTGACCATTAGACTGAACATATCTTTAAATATAGATCATTGATCTTATGCTTGGTACCATGATTTGATGATCTTTATTCAAATAGCTCAACTTTAAAATGCATCTATTCAATCACAATCTGATAGGCTCATGCTATTTATTGGATCCTTGTACACTTCCTAGCTTTAATGTTCTCAATTTTTTATGCATTGGATAGATCTTTTGATCCGATTTCTCATGTGTCATTCAATCTCTAAAGATGCATGATATTTAATTCTATTTATCATTAAATGTTGAGCTCTTTATCCCATCTCACTACTTCTCAAGTCTTTGGATCGCTTATGCTCCATCGATCTTCTCAAACCTACTCAATCTTTAACTCACCACTATGTTGATAAACCTTGAGCACTTTGAGTCCACTCACTCTATTATATCTCCTTTGCATGATTATCTACTCACTATTAGATCTTATGACAAGATCAATCTTTATCTTTGCTTAGCTCTCAAAAATGTGACACTTGGCATTAGTGCATGCCTTCTATACATTATTGTTAGTTCTTGTTATTAAAACACTTGGCATCCTCATATTTCTCATTGATGATTTGACTTTAATCTACACCATAGATTTACTATGCAAGCTTCACTAATGGAGGTCCCTTTGACAAATTGACTTTACTTACACTTCGTTGGATCTTCAATGTTGAATAAGTGCTAACCATTGATCAAGATTTAAACTTCAACCACATGTCTTGATCTCACTACATCCTAGCATCTTGGAGCCAACACACTCCATTGATCTCTTCTAGACTTTATCAAAATTTACCTTGTCTGTATTTTTCTAAGTATGGGGACCATCTCAATTATGCCTGGAAGGCTAAATTAGCACCTTCATATCTTCTACTTCGCTCAACCACCTGGTCTGAAATTTGAACCATATAAACTAGGCATGATAATGAAAAAACCCATATGATTATTTATTTATAAAGCTTTCATACATGTGATATATAATTCCATTAATATGTATATTATTCTATCACATATCTGGTTATGCCTATAACTTGCTTGGAAGGCCAACTTTGTCCTTACATAACTCTTGTAACACTTAGTCGAATGACCTAAAATTTAGCATATAAGATTCTATTACATGGGGTATTCCATCCATATATCCATTTGTTCCTAAATCCTTCTTATGTTCAATATATGGCATCATCAAAGTGCCTACTTAGTTTTATCTTGCAAACTAAAATTCGACTATGTTGGAGAACATTATCAAAATGCCTAGGAGCCCTACTTTGCCTAAGTGTATCTTTTATCATGCTACATTGCATGACTTGAGATTAAACACATAAAAACTATGCACAAAAATGAATAGACCCATATGATCATTTTATCCTGACACCTCTATATGTGTGAACACTGACCTCATCAATATGCTTACTTGGCTCTATTGAATCTTTTGCAAATTTGGCAAAGTGTTGGAACTTAGTGAATTCTATCCAAGTATCCAACTTTGCATCCCTGTATCTTCAACTATACTTCATCACATGTCTTTAAATATGGCACATAATAACTAAGGACTAATGTGATCATAACCATGTGACCAGTTCCCCCATACTCATTCACACATGGCAATGGTGATGTCAGCAAAATGCCTTCTCAAATTTTCCTGTCATGGACCAAAAATGTCTAGATGATCAATATAAAGAACCAAATGAATTATACTCATGCACATAAGCACTCCAATAATCCTTGAATTCTGATAGGATCCTTTGCATATCCTCTAATCATCATATTTAGTCTTGAACATAAATTACATGTTCATAATGTCCCTTTTGACATCAATGACAATCATATTTCCAATAATCTCCCCCTTTGTCATTGATGTCAAATTAAATGCTTTGATCTTCTAATACTTTGTTCTTTCTCTGGCATTGTTTGCATTGGCTTTTGATCAACTTGAACTAAATCTATTAATACCAAACTTGTTCCCCCTTAGGCAATGGCACATTTGCCTAATACTCAACTTGGACACTTGTTCTGCTTCTTCTTTGACATTTTCACTTTTTATCCAAATTTATGTAGAGAGCATTTTGATCTTATTCTCCCCCTTTGACATCCATGGTAAAGGGACTCTTTCTAATTATTTGTCCAAATGTTTCTCCCCCTTTATTAGATAAAGGAGTTTGTCCAAGAATATACAACCATTAACTCATTAGAACTTTATAAAGATATGAATACCTAGGTTGCCTTTTCTCTCTTCTTCTAGGGATTAAGAAAGCTTATATGAGACTCCTCCTGGACTCATGCCCTTCACTATCATCTAGTGATGTCGTGTAGGAGCCACCACACCCAACTTTTGTCTCAAATATTCAAATTATTCCTTAGGAAGAGGTTTGGTGAATATGTCTGTAATTTGATCCTTAGCTATCATATATTCCATTTTAACCTCTTGATCTATAACCTTCTTTCTTAAAAGGTGATGCTTGATTGATATGAGCTTGATTATAGAATGCATCACTGGATTATTTGATACGTTAATAGCACTTGAATTGTCATAAATAATAGAGATAATTGACTTGTACTCAACCTTGATGTCTTTGACTGTTTGCTTCATCTACAAGACTTGAGTGAAACATGCCACTACTACTACATACTCTACTTCTGATATATAAAGAGTAACTAACTCTTGATTTTTGCTTAGCCATGAAACAGTCCTATTTCTAAGGAAAAATACACTGCCTCTAGTGCTTCTTTTATCATCCACACTTCCTACCCAATCAACATTTCTATATGTTGTCAAAGTGAAATATTCACTTGTAGGATACCATAGTCCATAGTCAATTGTGCTCTTGATGTATCTGACGATCCTTTTCACTACATTGACATGTGATTCTTTAGGAGAAAATTGAAATCTTGCAACCATGCATATTACTGACATGATATCTAGTCTTGATGCAGTTAGGTATAACAAGATACCTATCATTAATCTATATATTGTTTGATTTGCATCAAGGGACTCATCCTCTTGGCTCAACTTGCATCTAGTTATCATGGGAATACTAATTGGCTTGTTATCTTCCATTCCAAATTTTTTGAGCATTTCCTTTGCATACTTGGTTTGGGATATAAATATCCCTTCTTCAGATTGTGTTATTTATAGACCAAGGAAAAATGAAATTTTTCGTAGCATAGACATCTCAAACTCACTTTACATTTGTGTAGCAAATTCTTTGCACATTTTTTTATTACTACCACTAAAGATGATGTCATCTACATAAATAACAACAATCAACATATGCTCACCTTTTGATTTAAAGTATAAATTGTTATCTGCACATCCTTTATTGAAACCTTATTATTGTAGGTACTAGTCCAATCTTGAATACCATGCTCTAGGTGCCTATTTTAGACCATACAGAGATTTCTTCAATCTACACACATAATCTTCTTGTTCTGACAGCTAAGAACCTTTAGGTTCTATGTAGACTTCCTCTTATAGGTTCCATTTTAAGAAAGAAGACTTACCATCCATTTAATAGACTTTGAGCTTCTCGTAAATAAAAAATGCTAGAAACATTTTTATAGCTTCCAATCAAGAAACTGGAGCAAATGTTTCCTCAAAATATATGCCCTCAACTTGTGCATATCCTTTTCACACCTATCTTGTTTTATTCCTTATAACAACTCCATCCTCATTGAGCTTTTTGCTATAGACCCATTTTGTACCTATCACATTATTATTTGAAGGTCTTAGAACTAATTGCCAAGTTTTTTTCTTTTCAATTTGGCTCAGTTCTTCTTCAATGGCTTTTAGCCAATTCTCATCCTTTTTGGCTTCAACATAGCTCTTAGGCTCAATTTCAGACATTAGAGCAAAACTTACTTGCTCCTTATTCATTGCATATCTTCTCCTTGTCTGAAATCCTTTGTGTTAGGGTGTGGAGCTAAAAGCTTCACCAAGGAGCACACTTATCAGTTTCGGGTCTACACAAACACCGGCGTCGGTCAGGAGCGACCGACGTCGGTCAGGAGCAGTTGCAGAGGCACCGACGTTAGCAGAGGGTCGGCTGATGACGGTCATAGACAAACAGCAGGAACTGACGTCGGTTACCTGCGTGTCTAGAAAGCTATTTCCGTGAACAAAAGCGAGTGTTTGCATGATGAGTTTGAGTTGTAGTCTCAAGCTCGCATCTCTATTGTTAGCAATACTATTTTTAGAGCCCTTGTTTAAGTGGCTTAACTGCTTGTTGGAAGTACATGCTCAAGTCTTCTAATTCTATATGAAGAATTAGATCTTCTTAGCTTTGTAGTAGATTATTGTAGTTGTTGGAGTTAATTGTGAATTATTGTATTTCATTGTATGAGAAGAACAGTACAGAATTAAATCAATTCAGGCTTGTTGGAATTGATTGTTCTTGAGAGAGAGAGCTCTTGAGGAATAGAGATCTAGTGAGAGATCTATACATCTAGGAGAGGTGTGGAAGAAAGAAGCTTTCTTCAATTGTATTCCTTTTGTAAAGAGTTTGTTAATACAAGTTTTCAGGGTGTTTTCTTGTATCTCTTGTTCTTGCTATTATCATTCTAATTACTTGTCAATCTGATTTAATTCTGCATTTATTGCTGTCACAATTGTAATCTATTGTTGGATTGATCCCCCAACAAGTGGTATCAGAGCCTTGGTTGCAGGTTCAGAGCTTGATATCCAATAATTGGTATCAAAGTTTAGGTGCACTAACAGGTGGTTCAGATCTGTGTAGTGTGTATTGATTACAGGTTCTCACAGGAGTTTCTGCAGGGATTTATGTTTGAGTGGGAGAAGCAATGGCAGATGAAAGTAAATTGAGAATGGAAAAGTTCAATGGCAAAAATTACCAACACTGGAGAATGCAGATAGAGGATTATCTGTATCAAAAATATCTCTACTTACCATTAGGTGGGGTTGCAAAGAAGCCCAAAGACATGGAGGATGAAGAATGGGAAGTTCTTGACAGAAAGGCTCTGAGGTCTATAAGACTGAGTCTAGCATCCACTGTGATATCCAATTTATCACAGGCAAAGTCCACAGTAGAGTTGATGACTATGTTAGCAAATTTGTATGAAAAACCCTCAGCTTCCAATAAGGTATATCTTATGAAGCAGTTATTTAATTTGCATATGAATGAAGGTGGATCTGTTTCTACTCATCTGAATGATTTCAATGGAATTGTGAATCAATTAAGTTCAGTGAATATAGTGTTTGATGATGAAATAAAAGCTCTTTTGATATTATGTTATTTGCCTGAAAGCTGGCATGGCTTAGTAATGGCAGTAAGTAATACTGCATCTGCATCAAATATTTTGAAAGTAGAGGATGTTGTTAGTGTTATCTTGAATGAGGAAATACGCAGGAAAAGCACAGAAGAGGCATCTAGGAACGCTTTAAGTTTTGAGAGTAGGGAAAGGCAGAAAGAGAAGAGCAAGAAAGGCAGATCAAGATCCAAGTCAAAGGGGAAAGGCAGATCTAAATCCAAAAATGGCAGAAGGCCACAATGCTGGAATTGTGGAAAGATGGGGCACATAAGCAAAGATTGTTGGTCAAAACCTAAGGAAGACAATCAGCACGAAGGAAAGGAAGAAGCCAAGATTGTAGGTATTGCACAGGATGCTTTAATTTTCTCTCTACATAATAATATAAAATCTTGGGTATTATATTTTGGTGCATCTTTTCATGCTACTCCTAACAGGGAATATTTCAGTGACTATATCCATGGAGATTTTGGAATAGTGTATCTAGGGGATGATGAGCCCTGTAAAATAATTGGCAAAGGTAAAGTGCAGCTGAAGATGCAGAATAGCAAAACATGGGTGTTGAGAGATGTGATGCATGTTCCTAGCTTGAAGAGAAATTTGATCTCTGCAGGAAAGTTAGGGGATGAGGGTTGTACTGTAACTCTCACAGTAGAATCTTGGAAGGTGACCAAGGGTGCACTTGTTATGGCCAGAGGTAAGAGAGAAGGTACTCTCTATTTGTGTAATTGTGTTACTAACAAATCTCCTTCTGTATTATCTACTTCAGATGTGGACGCTAAATTGTGGCACTCAAGGCTTGGCCACATGAGTGAGAAGGGGATGTCAATTCTTAAGTCCAAAGGTATGCTTTCAAATTTAAAAGGCATAGATCTAGAGTTTTGTGAGCACTGTGTATTTGGAAAACAGAAAAGGGTTAGTTTTCTCAAGACTGGGTCTACTAAGAAGAGGCACAAGTTGGGGCTTGTTCACACAGACGTGTGGGGACCGGCTCAGGTTGCTTCCATTGGAGGATCACAGTACTATGTATCTTTCATAGATGATGCTACAAGGAAGGTATGGATCTATTGTATTAGAAAGAAATCTGATGTATTTGAGACTTTTAAGGTTTGGAAAGCTATGGTTGAGAATGAAATAGGTAAAAGATTAAAGTGCCTGAGATCAGATAATGGTGGTGAGTTCTGTAGTCATAAGTTCAGAGATTATTGTTACATGCATGGAATCCGTAGGCAAAGGACGGTTCCAAGGACACCTCAGCAGAATGGAATTACTGAAAGGATGAACAAGACAATAATGGAGCGTGCAAGATGTATGAGATTGCATGCCGGGTTGCCCTTACAGTTTTGGGCACAAGCTGTTGACACTGCAGTGTACCTAATTAACAGAGGACCCTCTACAGCGTTGTATGGTGGTATTCCAGAAGAGGCATGGATAGGTAAAAAGGTTGATCTCTCATATCTCAAAGTTTTAGGTTGTGAAGCCTTTGTGCACATAGATAAAGAAAATAGAAAGAAGCTTGATGCTAAGTCTATGAGATGCATGTTTATTGGCTATGGCTCAGATGATTTTGGTTACAGATCGTGGAATCTAGAAACTAACAAGGTAATCAAGATCCGTGATGTTGTTTTCAATGAAAGAGTGATGTATTGTGATCAGCTAAGGAAGCTGAATCAATCTGAGCAAAGCAATGGTGAATTAGACGAGGTAAAATTCCAAGATGAGCTCACGGGAAAAAGAAATAATCACTTGCAGGAAAACACAGAGACCGACGTCGGCAGGTTAGGAACCGGCGTCAGCAGGACAGAAACCGGCGTCGGCCATACAAAGACCGACATCAGCCGTACAGGTACCAAGGTCGGTCACGCAGAACCGACGTCGGCCAGTAACAGGTCTGGAGGTGACCGAGGTCGGTCACTATAAGAGAATTTGGGTGGACAGCGTGTTGTGAACGAGTCTCAGAAACCCATCAGGAGGTCAAAAAGGGTGAGTAAGCCTCCAATTAGATATTCTCCTTCTTTATTTTATTTATTGCAAACTGATGGTGGAGAACTAGAGAGTTTTGAAGAAGCAATACAGGTGGAGTCCAAGAGTGAGTGGGAGCGTGGCATGGTTGAGGAGTTGGAGTCCTTAAGAGAGAACCAAACATGGGATTTGGTTGAATTGCCAGCTGGTAAGAGAACACTCAAGAATAGATGGACCTACAGGTTGAAGGAAGGTGAGAATGGACAGATGAGATACAAGGCCAGATTAGTAGTAAAAGGATTTACACAAAAGCCAGGTATCGACTTTGGTGAGATTTTTTCTCCTGTTGTTAAAATGACTTCTATAAGGGTTGTATTGTCTTTGGTTGCTTTCGAGGATTTGCATCTTGAGTAGCTAGATGTTAAGACAGCGTTTCTTCATGGAGATTTGGATGAGGAAATTTATATGGAACAACCAGAAGGATTCGAGGTCAAGGGTAAGGAGAAGTTTGTGTGCAGATTGAAGAAAAGCTTTTATGGCCTCAAGCAAGCTCCTAGGCAATGGTACTTAAAATTTGACAGGTTTATGACTGAGCATAGCTACAGTAGGTGTCAATCAGACCATTGTGTGTATTTCAAGAGATTTGATAACGGTAGATATATTATTCTATTGTTGTATATAGATGATATGCTGGTTACAGGATCTCACATGCAGGATATCTCAGAGCTTAAGGTGAAATTAGCTCAAACATTTGCTATGAAGGATTTGGGAGCAGCAAAGAAAATCCTTGGCATGAGCATTAAGAGAGACAGGAAAAATCACAGGTTGATATTGTCTCAAGAAGATTATGTGGACAAGGTGTTAAAACGGTTCAATATGCAGGATGCTAAATCGGTAAGCACACCTTTGGCTGAACATTTTAAGTTGAGTAAAGAACAATGTCCTAATTCATATGATGAGGTAGAGTACATGAGTAAGGTTCCATATTCTTCTGTAGTAGGGAGTTTGATGTATGCAATGGTATGTACTAGACCGGATATTGCCCAAGCAGTGGGAGTGGTAAGTAAGTATATGGCCAATCCAGGTAAGGAACATTGGAAAGCAGTTCAGTGGATCCTTAGATATCTGAGAGGAACCAGTAGTAAGCACTTGTGCTATGGAGGTTTAGATACTTCTCTACATGGCTATGTAGATTCAGATATGGTAGGTGATTTGGATGGCAGGAGGAGCACTACAGGTTATGTTTTCACTGTAGGTGGAATGGCGGTTAGCTGGATATCTAAGTTGTAGAAGGTTGTTGCCTTGTCAACTATAGAAGCAGAATATATTGCAGCCACAGAAGCTAGCAAAGAGATGATATGGATGACACGGTTCATGGATGAGCTCGATGGGGAGCATGAGAGTTTTAGATTGTATAGTGACAGTCAGAGTGCAATCCATTTGGCTAAGAATTCAGCCTTTCATTCAAGAACAAAGGACATACAGCTAAGGTATCACTTCATACGACAGGTATTGGAAGATGGTGAGTTGAAGCTGGAGAAGATCCATACAGATAGAAATCCTGCTGATATGTTAACCAAGCTAGTTACAAAGGAGAAGTTGAATCTTCATTCAACTTCTGTTGGTCTTCATGATTGAGTTGAAGATGGAAGAGCTAGAAGATGTTGCTATACAGGTACTGGTGCAGCTGTTTATCTCCAAGTGGGAGATTGTTAGGGTGTGGAGCTAAAAGCTTCACCAAGGAGCACACTTATCAGTTTTGGGTCTACACAGACACCGGCATCGGTCAGGAGCGACCGACGTCAGTTAGGAGCAGTTGCAGAGGTGTCGACGTCGGTAGAGGGTCGGCCGATGACGGTCACAGACAAACAGTAGGAACTGACGTCAGTTACCTACATGTCCAGAAAGCTATTTTTGTGAACAAAAGCGAGTGTTTGCATGATGATTTTGAGTTGTAGTCTCAAGCTCGCGTCTCTATTGTTAGCAATACTATTTTTAGAGCCCTTGTTTAAGTGGCTTAACTGCTTGTTGGAAGTATATGCTCAAGTCTTCTAATTCTATATGAAGAATTAGATCTTCTTAGCTTTGTAGTAGATTATTGTAGTTGTTGGAGTTATTGTGAATTATTGTAATTCATTATATGAGAAGAACAGTATAGAATTGAATCAATCCAGGCTTGTTGGAATTGATTGTTCTTGAGAGAGAGAGCTCTTGAGGAATAGAGATCTAGTGAGAGATTTATACATCTAGGAGAGGTGTGGAAGAAAGAAGCTTTCTTCAATTGTATTCCTTTTGTAAAGAGTTTGTCAATACAAGTTTTCAGGGTGTTTTCTTGTATCTCTTGTTCTTGCTATTATCATTCTAATTACTTGTCAATCTGATTTAATTTTGCGTTTATTGCTGTCACAATTGTAATCTATTGTTGGATTGATCCCCCAACAAGATTATAGCTTCCAATCAAGAAACTGGAGAAAATGTTTCCTCAAAATATATGCCCTCAACTTGTGCATATCCTTTTCACACCTATCTTGTTTTATTCCTTATAACAACTCCATCCTCATTGAGCTTTTTGCTATAGACCCATTTTGTACCTATCACATTATTATTTGAAGGTCTTAGAACTAATTGCCAAGTTTTTTTCTTTTCAATTTGGCTCAGTTCTTCTTTAATGGCTTTTAGCCAATTCTCATCCTTTTTGGCTTCAACATAGCTCTTAGGCTCAATTTCAGACATTAGAGCAAAACTTACTTGCTCCTTATTCATTGCATATCTTCTCCTTGTCTGAAATCCTTTGTTGTTATTTTCAATTATCTACTCTTTAGGATGATCCTTTTGAACAAATCGTGGAGGTGCCTTTTCATTCATTTCCTCAGCCTCTTCATTATTTACTTCTTCTCCAAGACCTAATTCTTTAATATTAATTTCCTTATAAGGATCAACATATTGCAATCCTTCTTCAACCCTGGCATTGATGTTTTATACAATATTGTGTAGGCTTTTATTGTAACATACATAGGCTTTAATTTGAATAGAATAACCAAGGAATATTCCTTCATCACATCTTGATTCAAAGCTTCCCAATTATCCTCTTTTTTCTTGATATAGCATTTTCTTTCAAACCCTTTTAAGTGTTTAAAAAAGGTAGGCTTTCCATACCATAGCTCATAGGGAGTTTTATTATTGTTTACCCTCAGTTGAACTCTGTCCAAGATGTACTATTATTTAGACTACTTCTCTTTAGTATCCATCAGGTAACTTGGCCTCTTTTAGCATTACTCTGGCCATCTCCTTAACTACCATATTCTTTCTCTCAATAACTCCATTCTATTATGGAGTCCTTATTGTAGAGTAATGCCTTTTGATCCCATGCTTCTCACAATACTCTACAAACTCATTTGAGGTGAATTCTCCACCTTTATCAGATCATAAACATTTAATTTTTCATCTAATCTCATTCTCCACCATGGCCCTAAAGATCTTGAATCTCTTAAATGATTGTGACTTGTCCTTCAAAAAGGTTACCGATGTCATTCTTGAATAATCATCTACAAATAAAATGAAGTATCTCTCTCCTTTATATTCTCTTATCTTAGTACAACCACAAAGATCAGTATGAACTAATTCTATAGGATTTGTAGTTGCATACTCTTTTATTTGAATTATGACCCTTGTTTGCTTGCCTAGTTGACATTCCTTGCTATTAGTGTCTGCAAGTTTGGTTATCATAGGCATATGTCTGACAAACTTATTTGTGCTTACTTTGAATAGGTTATAAAAGTTAACATGACCTATTTTTCTATGCCATAACCAACTCTCATCAATCTTTCCTATCAAACATTTATTACCATTCACTTCAACAAGATTATAGATATTGATTTCGGTCCATTTTCCTTCTATAACTATTCTTCTAGATCTATTTAACTTTCAACCTTATACATCAAATGTGACCTTATACCCATTGTCACACATTTGGCTAACACTTAGTAGTTTATGCTTCAATCCTTCAACATAAAGTACATCATGTGTAGGTAGTTTACCATCTATATTCAAAGTTCCTTTACCTTTGATCTTTATTATTGTGTTGTTTTCCAAGCTAACAGATCCTTCCTTATATTTGCTTAATTTGAAGAACTTGCTCTTAACACCAGTCATATGTTTTGAGCAATCACTATCTATTACCCACAAATTCTGCTCCTTGGCATGGAGTGCAATTTGAGAAATCATAGATTCATTTTTCACTCTCCATACATCCTTGGATTTCATATTTAGCTTATTTTTATAAACTTTTGAACCTTTGTTCACTCTAAGAGGCATGCCTTTGTTTACATTATGTACTTTTGATCTTACAAAGCTAGTTCTACATTGTTTAGCTATGTGACCAAAATTATTACAATTATAGCATATTACATTTGTATCTAACAAAGGAGTAAATGAGTTTATACTTACAAAATTTGTTCTCTTTTTAGGTACAACTCTAAAATCAATAGCCCCATAACTAAACTGATTACAGGTATAGTAATAACCATATAAATATGAGTAACACCTGGTCATAACATTTCTTTATCCAATATGAGGAGCTCTTCTAATCTTTGTCTTCTTCAAGTATCTCATTTTTTTGTATCCATTTGCATCAGATACCTTTATCTTCTTCTTTTCTTCAATCTTCTTTTCTCCTCCATCTTTATTCACATCAATAGTGCTTGTGTCTATCTTTGTGTCCTTCTAATCTTTCTCTTTCTTTACTCCTGATTATCCCTCTACTTTGAAGTTTTCATATAGGTTAGAAGATGTACTAGTTGTGGAAATTTTTCCCTTTTCATAACCAAGACCTAATCTCTCTTTTGAGAGATTTTTTGAGTTGATCAATTCATCAAGAATGCCTGATCCTCATATCAACTTTAGACTTTTTTCTAGTTGTACTTTAGCTTTCTCAAGCTCTTTTCTCAAAGCTACTATATTTGCTTCTAACTTCATGCACTTGTCAAATTTAGATTGTAGTTTAAGTTTGACGACATCTTCTATCCTTTTAGCCTCTTCAACTTATGTCTTTAGTATAACCACCATCTAATTAGATTTCTCAAACTTTTGGACATTTTTTCAATTTCTTTTTATCCAAGCTTCTTTTTTTTTGAGCTCTTTTTTCTCATCTTTTCAATTTCCTCTAAATCACATATGAGTTCACACTCTAGATACACTTCTTGTTCTTCATCTAAGTCTTCAACTTCTTGATCCATAGAAGTTGATCCTATTGTCAATAATAGGACTTTTTTTTCCTTAGCCACAAAGGTACAATCATGTTCATCATATGAACTATCATTGTCATCCAATGAGGCACTATCTTCTTTTGTATATAGGCCTTTCTTGTTTTTGAAGAATTTCTTCTTAGAATAGTGAGGTTTCACCTTTTTCTTATTATCCTGTTCAATGTTATCCTTCTTTTTAAAAGGTCATTCAGTAGAAAAATGTCCTACTTTACCACAATTAGAGCATTTAAAGGGTAAATTACCTTTGTACTTTCTAGACCCTCTTCTCAATCTTCTGACAAAGTTGGTTTCTTCTTCATCAGTCTCCTCAAATCCAGATGAGGATGATCTAATTTTACTTGTTTGGCTACTTTGAATGCAAATTCTCTCTTGAAATTATCTACTTCTCCCATTCTCATCTCATATGTAGTGAAGGTTCCATGCAACTCATCAATAATGAGTTTATCCAGATCTCTTGCTTCCTCTATTGCAAAGATTTTAGAGTCATATCTTGATGGCATAGATCTTAGGACCTTTTTTATAATGACTAATTATTTCATCTCTTCTCTAAGGATTCTGATTGCATTGACTATTTCGTCCACTCTAAGGAGATAGTCTACAATTTTCTCTTCCTCATTAATTTTAAGGCTTTCAAACTTGCCTTTGTAATTTTGTAGCTTGGCCTACTTTACCTTGTCATATCCTTCAAAAATGCTCTTTAGTTTGTTCTAGATATCTTTTGAATTTTGGTAATGCATCACTTTGACAAACTCTGAATTAGACAGTCTCCATAAAATAGCATTATTTGCCTTAACATTGCTCTCATATGCTTTCTTGGCAGTCTGATCAGTAGGAGTTGTAACAGGGGTTTTATATCCATTCACAATAGACATTCATACATCAAACCCTAATGAAGATAGATAAGCTTCCATTATTATGCTCTAAAATGCAAAGTTTGATCCATAAAAGAGAGGTTCTTTATTTGATTAATATCTTTCTTGACTAGCCATTTGTGTTCATCATTCCAAGATCTACCTAAGTTGATGAAGCTTCTTCTAAAGAACTAGGGCTCTGATACCAATTATTGGAACACAACTAGATAATGAGAGGGGGATAAATCAATATATAAATTAACTTAGTCCTTTTTGAAACCTTCTAATGCATATTAAAACTATATGTAGAGATCAGATACACACACAAAATGCATAACATAAGATAGACTGTGGAAAACCCAATATGAGAAAAACCACTATGAGAATCACTGCTAGAATCTACCATTTTAATCTAGACTCATAATAAGGAATATCATTGGTTACAATGTTTAAGGGAACCAAACCTAAGGAGACACCAATCCCTTGATTTAAGAGCTTCAACTCTAAAGAAACACCTACTTCCTAACTGAGCACCAACTCAACTTGTCTGATGGCACCGACCAATCAGATCTACTATGGAGCTAAAAATTTAATTTACAAAATAGATTCATAGCTAAATCCAAAACTCTATTATTTATTATAGGTCTATTCTATAACTGATCATACTCTACACATTCTCTTCATTTTCTTCCTCTTTTACCCTCTGTCTTTGTGTCTATATTTATCTCTAGTCGACACACTTCATTTCTCTTGCTCTCTACCTCTATTTCTATATTTGAATATTTTCAATAGAAATAGATCTAACATCATTTTCCTATGTCCTATATGTCATATATATAAACAATTTATTTAAGGTTCCATATCTTCATGTGTTCACACTTGTTTTCAAACACATCACATTTTTTTCTAGACTCAATTAATTATCTCTTCAACTGCAAGTTTCCCATGTCTAGAACTCATGTATCACCACCATGATTCCTAGTCTCATTACTATCCTAGAATTTTTTGGACTTTAGTTTTGATACACATGCACATTTACATATATTTTATTAGTTACATCAATCAATATCATTATCTATGTTGTGATTCATGGCTTACTTGCATGTTCTTGCATCTGACCTTTAGACTAAACATATATTTAAATATCAATCATTGATCTTATGCTTGGTGACACAATATGATGGTATCTATTCAAAGATTTTAACTTTAAAATGTGTCATTCTATCACATTCTAATAGGATCACACTATATGTTGGATCTTTGTACACTTCCTAGCTTTAATGTTCTCACTTTAAAATGCATCTATTAGATATTTTGATCCAAGCTCCTAAATGTTATTGAATCTCTAAACATGCATGATCTTTAAATTCTATTTAATAGTTAAACATCAATCTCTTTATCCCATCTTGTTGATTCTTGAGTCTTTGGATCACTTACAATCTATTTATCTTCTCAAACCTGCTCAATATTTAACTTACCACTATGTTGATAAACCTCAAGCACTTAATCTCATTTGAATCCACTCACTCCATTGGATCTCCTTCTCACCATCATATCTTATGTCAAGATCAATATTGATCTCTACTTAGCTCTCAAGAATGTGACACTTAGCATTACCACATACCTTATACATATTGTTATCAGTTCCTACTATTGAGACACTTAACATCCTTGCATTTTTCATTGGTGATTTGAATTTAAATTGCACCATAGATTTACTATGCAAGATTCATGATTGTGACACTTGTCATTATCAAAGGTCCCTTTGACAAATTGACTTTGCTTACACTTTATTGGATATTCAATGTTTGAATAAGCTCTAACCATTGATCAAGATTTAAACTTTAACCATCTATCTTCATCTCACTTTATCCAAGCATCTTGGAGCCAACATGATCCATTGATCTCTTCAAGACTTGGTCAAACTTTAACTCATATGGACTTGTCTAAGTATGGGTACCATCTCAATTATGCCTAGAAGGCTAACTTTACACCTTCATATCTTTTGATTTGCTCAATTGCCTAGTCTAAAATTTGAACCATATAAACTAGGCATGGTAGTGAACAAACCCATATGCTCATTTTTTTCTTGAAGCTTTTGTGCTTGTGATATATAACTCCATTAATCTTCTCACTTAGAATATTCTATCACAGAGCTAGTTATGCCTCAAACTTGCTTGAAAGGCTAACTTTATCCTTACGTAACTCTTGTTACACTTATTCAGATGACCTATAATTTAGTGTTTAAGATCCTCTTACATAGGGGATTCCATCCATATATCCATTTGCTCCTAAATCCTTCTTATGTGCAAGCTATGGCATCATCAAAGTGCCTACTTATTTTTATCTTGCAACCTCCAAATTTGATTAAGTGTTGGACAACACTGTTAAAATTCCTAGGAGCCCTACTTTGCCTAAGCATATCTTTTATCGTGATACATCACATGACCTAAGATTTAGTTCATAAAAACTAGGCACAAAAATGAATAGGCCCATATAATCATTTTATCTTGGTACCTCCATATGTGTGAATGTTGACCTCATTAATATGCTTACTTGGCTCTACTGAACCCTTTTGCAAAATTGGTTGTTGGAACTTAGTGAATTATGTCCAAGTATCCAGCTTTTCATCCCCATATCTTTAACTAAAATTCATTGTATGTCTTCAAAATCTAGAAAATAACAATTAGGGACTAATGTGATCATAACCATATGACCAGCTCCCCCATACTCATTCACATGTGGAAATGGTGAAGTTAGGAAAATTCCTTCTCAAATTTTCATGTCATAGACTAAAATTGTCTTAATGATCTATATGAAGAACCAAATGAATTCCACTCATGCACACACGCACTCCAATCATCCTTGACTTCCAATAGGATCCTTTACATATCCTCTAATCACCATATTCAAACCTGAACATTAATGACATGCTCATAATGTCTATTTTGACATCAATGATAATCATATTTCCAACAAAAATTGAAAACATTTCCTACATGTCAAATAGAGTTGAAAATATTCCTCTACACTTCCCCTTTTTCTCCTTCTAGTTATGTTATACCTTCCTTTTGTCTGCTCCCTTTCCAATCTTTTTTTTCAAACACTTCTGATATTTTCTTCTTTCTTAGTTTCCACTTATATGAAATAGGCATAGCCTTTTTGTTTTAAAAGATTTTTCTTTAATTTTTTTGTTTTTGTTATTTTTTTAATATATTTATTTAATTTTTAATTTCCTAATTTTAATCATTTCCTTTATTTTTTGTTTGTTTTCTATTTTTTCCTTTTTCCATGGTAATTTCTAATTTTTATTTATCTTTAACATTATTTATCAAAAATCAATAATTTCTAAATTAATTAATCATCATTTATTGCCACTATCAAATTAAATGACAATTCCACAAATTATTATTTCATATTTTTAAATCTAATTATGCTAATAAAATTTCTAAAATCATTAATGACAAATGTACCAATTATGAAACACAAATTCATTAAGTTATTTAAATTATACTATCAAACCATAAAAATCAACTATCTAATGCAAGTAGAAATAATCACATGTGTAAACCATTTATTATGCATTCTAACATGTGCTAACTATTGTGGTGTGTGCAAGGTCCATGCCAATTTCTCTATCATCCTCTAACATCTCCATCTACATCACCCTCTATGATGATGCTCTCCCTTTGTCATGCTCTGAGGGATGAGTTCTCTTGCATCAACCTTACAACAAGCAACTAGTTAGATCATGCCAACATGATAAACATATAGTATAAAATATAACCGAATTAAAACATCAACATGTTCATATTATAACCACATACACTACTGCTAACTCATAACAAATTAAACATGTATTCTAAGAAATATCCTATTGTCCCATTACAACATATATCTCAAAGCTTAGTAAAAAATATAACCAAATCAAATTTGTCAACTATAAATATCCATAGATAGTCAAATATTTTTCTAAGCAAGGAATTAGGATGTAATAGCCACCCTCTCTAATGATGTCCTCCTTCTATCACACTCTAAGGGATAGATTTGTCCTACATCCACCTCACACATAACAAAGGTAGTTATCCTAAATCATGATATATATCCATAAAATATTGTTGTGTAAATTAACAATTATGCATGATCATTAAGTAAAAATATGAAAATATAGCCAACTCATAGCTAACAAATCATGTAAATTAAGCAATAAAATAATGTTTGATAATTAGCATATGACATAAAGTTTAATCAAATAATAGTTAAATCAACTAACAATCATAATAATCCATAAATAATCAGATAAATTAGCTTAGAGAAAAATTAGGATGTGACATCCTTCCCCTTAAAATTGGTCATCATCTCGATGACACTTATTCAAACACAAATTCTGAATTAAAAATATTATTCAATTGAAAAATATCATAGTATGCAACATAAAATCAAGAAAACAAATGTGAAAACCACTTGTAAAACTCATCATAATCCTCCTAAATGGTATTATCTTCAAAATATTGGTCCCACTAAACCTTTCACTATGACACTTCTCTATTACACAAACTAAACTTGTGTCAATTATTCTGATTGATTCTACCATGACCACCACATGATCCAAAACTCTCAGCTACATAATTTTTAAGATAATATAAATGGAAGACATTATGAAAAATATCTAAATATGATGGCATTACAAACCTATACACTACAAGATTGACCACTTATAATACTTCAAAAGGTCCCACATATCTTGGTGAAAGTTTTTTTGACTTTCTAAACTTAATCATGCTTTTCTGAGGCTTAACCTACATAAACACTTTATCACCTACAAAAAATTATCTTATTGTTATCTTTAGATGAGCATAACTTTTCTAACTTTCATTAACCTTGACCAACCTCTGCCTAATTTTCCTAACTTATTCTTCTATTTCCATAAGCATCTCAGGTCTAAAGACTATCATGTCCTCTAACATGTCCCAATTGATTAGTGTTCTACACTTCCTTCTATACAATGTCTTGAATGGATCCATCTTTAATTTGATTGGTAAGAGTTGTTTTAGGAAAAATCAACCAATTATATTTACTCATCCCACTTATATTATTGATCCATACAATACATATGAAAGAGATCTTCTAAAACTTAGTTAACTCACTCTGCCTATCCATCAATTTTTGGGTGATAAGTAGTGCTAAAATTCAATTGCATACCCAGTGTTGAATTCAAATTTAACTAAAATCTATAATTCATCTTTGAATCTCAATCCAAAATGATATTATCTAGAAAACCATTCAATCTATACACCTATTTCATGAATCTCTTCACAAGCATAGGTGCATCATCTATCAAGTTTCCTAGTATGAAGTGGGTTACCTTGGTTAGTTTGTTAGTGACTACAAAAATCATGTCATGTCAGTTGTATGATAATACTAACCCTTGGACAAATTCCATGTTAATCACCTACCACTTCCATTTTGGTATATCATGTGGATATAATAACTCTATTGTATGTACATGTTCAGATTTCACATGCTGACATTCTAAGCAATGAGACACAAACTCAGTTGCATATTTATTCATTCCTTTCCAAAAATAAATTGGTCTTAGCTCAGCCATGAGCTTAATTACACTAGGATATCCTTAATATGGGGCATTTTGTGGTTCCTTTATCACTATGCTCCTCATATTTTCTCTATCATGTACATACATCCTACCATTATACCTTAAAATACCATCATTCTCTAACTTGAATCCTTCGTACCTTAAAATACCATCATTCTCTAACTTGAATCCTTCATACTTAGGATTTTGAGAATTCTCTATCAAGACTTTCTTGACTTGATCATAGAATTCATCTCCTGGTGAGAATTTATTTACCTAATCTCAAAAAATACCCCTAATAGTAGTTACAACAACCATATACTCTTACGGATTAGAGCATCAACAACTGTGTTCTCCTTGAATTTGATTTAATTAATATCAAAATCATAATTAGATAAGAACTATGTCCATCATCTTTGATGAGCATTCAAGTTTTGTTGGGTGAAGATGTACTTGAGTCCCAAATTATCTTTTTTGAGCTCAAATGGTTTACCTAATAGATAATGCCTCAAAACTTACAAGGCATTCATAATTAATACAATTTTTAAATCATGAGATGCATAATTCACCTCATATGGCTTTAGCTTCCTAGACTCATAGGTGACAACTGAGCTATCTTACATAAGAACTCCTCCAAGTCCATCCCTAGATGCATTAGTGATCATTGAGAATTAACCATTATAATCAAGAACTCGTAGCACTGGTGTTAAATTAAGCCTCATTTTTAACTCTTGAAAGGTTATCTCACACTTGTCTGACTAGATAAAACTCTAATTCTTTTGTTGAAGAGAGGTAATCGGATTAGCTATCTTAAAAAAAATTGTAATGAATTTCATGTAATAGCCCACTAATCCCATGAAATGGTTTACCTTATGCACATTATTTAGCATTGGAAACTCCATTATTTATTTTATCTTTGTTGGATCTACTGAGATACCATCTACAAAGATAATCTATCCCAAATACTGCACTTTCTTTTGAAAAATACACACTTGAACAACTTGCCATACAACTTGTGCTTTTGCAAACATTGAAAAACTAGTTCTAAATGTTGTAGATGCTCTTCTTCATCCTTGGAATATATTAAGATGTCATCTATAAATACTAATAGAAAACAATCTAGATAACCTCTAAACACACTATGAGATTCATGAATGCTTCTAGAGCATTCATCAAACCAAAAGGTAGCATTGTGAACTCATAGTCCCCATATCAAGTTCTAAAAGTTGTTTTCAAAATATCCCCATAGATTCTCAATTAATGATACCCTGCTATAAGATCAATATTAAAAAATATTATTTCCCCTCACATTTGATCAAAGAGATCATCAATACATTGTAATGGATATCTATTCTTGATCGTCGCTTTTTTCAACATCCAATTTCTATTTTGATTGATACAGGGGCTATAAAATGTTTCATTAAACCTATAATGCTTACTAAATCATCTAAAATTTATGGAGTTATGAAAAATTCATGGTCGGTACAATATGGAAATGAGTTTTATACCATAATGTAACAACCCCACTAGGTTTTACCAGAATAGTGTAAATTTTTATTTTATATTTTTTAATTTATTACACATATTCAAGCTAAAAATTTGACCATGATAAATTTAATTAAGTGATATTTAACTAAATATTTTTTTTAGTTAACTATAATATTTATAGCTAATCCACTTAACTAATAATCACCATGAAAAGCTATAACAGATCATGCATAATGTTGAATAAAAAATAAAGGTTGCATTTAATTCATTATTGTAATAATACAATTCTAGCCATGGCTGATATAATATTACAACCACTATTGTAGAAGTACAATGAATAATAATTATAGTTTTGATAATTAATATTATGCCAAATAACAATACGTGACACAAAGTTCCATAAAGCGTGAATCTCCATGACTCAAGTATCAATCTATAATATCAAGTGTAGTCACTAGTGCAATGCTATGATGGGGAGGGAGATAATTATCCAAGCACTTTTCCACACAAACCATGGACCATAGATCCCCTGCACTATCCCCCATTAAGGAATGTCTCTCCCTTTCGCGAATGGCTAGATAAAAATGGTGAGAGAATACAGAGTGATTTCTAAAACTTGTGTGCTATAAGATAACTAATATATGTTATCTACCATATAAAAATATGTTCTAACATGATATCAGACAAACATGTAGACTATCAAAGACATGAAAAGATAATGTTTAACTATAGACATTACTTTGGCCAAAGTTGTTAAATAGGTAATGATCTCACGGATCAGTCAATTTCATACACACCACTTGATCAGATTACATTATCTCTATTGTATTAGTGACACTGTGTAAGTGAATTCCATCTCACTTATGTAGGGGCAATAATACAAGATAAACACATAGATTCAAATATAATATTCCTATCAGCAAATATAAAATATGTTAATTACATAAATTTTAATGCATACATTAAGTCTATAAAATGTAATGCAAGAATATAATAAATAGTCCATTTATTATAGAATAATAAATAGGATCATAAACAGTCTTAAATATAAGCATACCAATTGGGTACATATTATATCTAGACAAGTTACTAAAATCACAAGTAACTAGAAATGTTGTTTCATCCATAGAATAAATAACATTTATCACAACTTATTCATTTGTTCATATAAAAATAAACTAATCATTAATTAAAAAAACCCATGTTTAAATATTTTCCAAATAATTAAACACAGTCAAAATTTAGCTGTAATGATCATTATACACCCATATGTGTGTGTGTGTGTGTGTGTGTGTGTGTGTGTGTGTGTGTGTGTATAATGATCATTACAGCTAAATTTTGACTGTGTTTAATTATGAGGAAAATATTTAAACATGGGGTTTGTGTGTGTGTGTGTGTGTGTGTGTGTGTGTGTGTGTGTGTGTGTGTGTGTGTGTGTGTGTGTGTGTGTGTGTGTGTGTGTGTGTGTGTGAGAGAGAGAGAGAGAGAGAGAGAGAGAGAGAGAGAGAGACATTCCTGTGACATAATAATGATTACCCACATATTTGTTACACACACACACAAATACATAGTATAACCTTTTTAATTTAGCTACCAGCAATCATACATACATCTTATACAGTCATATTAAAGTGAGGTATACATTATACTCTAAGTAGGCATGCTTTACCTATAACTTAAAGTATCCTATATACTTTGGTATACATTGCAGTCTATAGTTAATCTGTCTGTGCACCCTAATATACCCATTCAAATCCTTTTTAATTATTTTTGGACTAAAACACATAGAGTACAAGTGGTATATAATTCAAACGCAATCAAACATTTACACTCCACTTTCATTATTTATAAATTACATAAACCATTCAATTCATGGTGCTAAATGAATTATTTTTACATAGAAAGATCAAATATATACACTCATCCAAGTATAATCAAATTTATGTATTTTAATAATAACTCATAAATTCCTTCATACAAATCATAAACCAAACTGAATACACAATGCATAAACATAATTGAATATTCATTCCATTATAATCCTAGCGTTAACATGTATAGATAGGCTCAATTCATATAACTCATCCTTATTATAATTTACTATCCAACTCAAATTTTAGAAAATACTAAGCTGCCAACATATGCCTATAACTTGTAATTTATCCTCAGTCTCATACTTTTAAATTCCTCATACAAGCATTTATACAATATTTCATAGACATACAATCTTAGCCAAATCAATATTCATTATATCTATTCTTAAAATCTATATGCTCTGACATTTATTCATTTCAACGTGACTAAATATCTTATGTTGGCATTGTTACCTAGATTCAAGGCTTCTCATTTTATGTCTTAACCAGAATTACTCCTAGACCCATGTATATTTTAATAGGTATGCTACAGGATTTAAAACTGAGAAAGTATAATTTATAATGCCAATACAAACATAATTCATTTGAATCCATTCCTTTGAATTTATTTATACATATACCATAAAATGGTTATAACCCAATACACAGATGTAATCAAATTGCTCCATCATATATATATATATATATATATATATATATATATTCAAATTTAGTTATTAAAAGAGCCCATAATCATTCATACCCAAAATCTCAGTTAGGTTTATACACAAAGAAATGCAGACCTAATTCTATATACATTACATATATATAAATATACACTAGTATGTGTATACCCCAAGTCACACACACACACACACACACACACACACACACACACATATCATTATAGTCAAATTTAGTTATTAAAAGAGCCCATAATCATTCATACCCAAAATATCAGTTAGGTTTATACACAAAGAAATGCAGACCTAATTATATATACATTACATATATAAATATACACTAGTATGTGTATACCCCAAATCACTAAAAACCTATAAGGTCTATATACATACCCTCGTATGTGTATATATACTTAATATATATACATGGAATTTAAATCTACATTTATGTCTTAGTTAATTAAATCCCAAAATGGGTTTGATATTCACAATGGAGTCAAATACCCTAACCCAACTTAGTTATAAACACCCATCAAACAAAATAACCAGGATTTAATTCCATAGGGTTTCAAAATTAAAACATGTAATTCCCACTATTTCAATTTAGGGCTACCCTAGGTTGGATGTAGGGTTTTATGGATGGATGAGCAATCCACATGGCCCTACATACAACCCTATTATTATTTTTTAACTTTCATAAATAATAAAAACCCAGTAACCCCTTTTATTATATCCTTTCAAATTTCCAAAAACATAATCACATAGGAATTAAAGTATATAACTAACTTGTAAGAGTGAATATAATACCAAGGAGTTGAACCAATCTTTTTTATTAACTCAAAATTATTTTTATTATTTTTGCTTACTTCACCCAGAGATGTTGTCCTTGCATACTTCCCTCTTCTTCTCTTCATTCTTCTCCATGCCATCAATCCTTCCCATTATTCTTGGTAGACCAAAAATAACAAAACCCATGCATGGTGAGATAGACCAACAAAATTCCCATGGTGCTATAGTTTTCCACCATGCAACCAACTCCAAAACAAAAATAATGATTTTTCTAAATGATGATTAACAAAAGTCAATAGGGTTAAAAACCCTATTCACCTTAAAGCTTATGTTAAATTAATTTAATAATCATTTTATAATCCTTTTAAAATATACATGCCCGAAGACTTTGTTAAAACTATCATCAACTTCCCATTAATCAATTAAAAAATTATTAAAATAACTATATGTTCAAAGACTTCAACATTATTATTTCATGCAAAGTTGACAATCGACAGTCTTTATAACATAATGACTAAATGACAAGATATTATACTTTTGGACTTTACATAGACCATCGACTTCATATAACCCATATAAAGTCAAACAAATGACTATGCCACATAATTTGACATAATATTATTGAAAGACTATCGAGGTATCAAGTCATCGACCTTATAAACTTTAATCAATAATAATGTATTCTTATATAAGGTTAATAACTAGTCTCTCTAACTTATAAAAGTTTATCAAATGCCATAAATCAAATGTCATAGTATGGGACTAGTAAAAACTAGGTCTTTGATAATATTTAACAAAATTAGTTGATACAACATGTATTCAAATATAAATTTAACCAAACACATACATTATACATGTCATCCAAAAATCAAACATCATTATGTTCATATAATCGCTAAACAATGATATTGTTTAAATACTTTGTATAATACTACGTTTATTTTCTAAGCATTACTCATAACTGAGTAACATTGAGTTTATTATTCCAGATTAATAATTTGATTTGATAATGTTTCAATAGTCAAATCACAGACAACAAAATATATTCAACTAAACATTAAACCATGGTAAGTCATGTTAACATGAATAAATTCATTTATACAACACATCAGGACATTCATAGCTAATTAATGTAGTAGCTAATAGATTAGTGAAAATATGAAATCATCCAACATGATTATATAACAACACACAATCACATAAAATAGGCATATAAAAATCAAAGCATAACACAACTAGTAATAATCATCAAACATATTTTATTCTACAGTGGTGTGTACATGGATTTCCAGTTATCCCTCTATCATCCCCCAATGTTTTAATCTATGCCACCCTCTCTAATGACTCCCTTCCTTCATCACACTCTGAGGGATGAAACTACCTACATCCACCTTCCACACAATGTGTATATAGATAATATTTTCAAACTTTTATTGATTACTAACACTTTATATCTTGTAGGAACCTATCAAGTCTTAATCTCTCTAAGTGCATGCCTTAAAGGGTGCACCAGGAAAGGCGTGGGTAGACCATCAGTGCTTCTTAATATTATTATATTTTTTTCCACTTGCCATCTACACACTTGTATTTTAATATCATTTACCCTAAGCCTATTCTCCTTAGTCCTACCCATTCCTCTTAGTTATCATGCCTTATCCATCTTTTTCTTTCCTTAGCTCCCTTTTGGTCAATCGATTGTACTAGGTCAACTGGGTTGACCAAGTATAGTTTAGGGATATTTTTCACTTTCTTAGATTGTTATCCTTTCATCTGAGCTAGCTTAGACCTAGTGATTGATCCCAAAAAATGCATTAGGTCGACTAGGTTGACCCTGTATAGCTAACATTTTTGGGAGGATTTAGGGCAAGATTTGCCTATACATACAAGTTCATTTCCCACCATTTCATAAGATAAGAATTAATAGCAAAGAAGTATAAAAAAACATCTAATTATTGACCATTATACTTAAGGAATAAAGCTTAGGATTCCATACTTTCTTTAGAGATAAGGATCTTGTCTTGTAGAGAATTCTTTTGGATGCTTAGATATGTTGTGTAGACTAGATTTGATTTATCTTCGTTATCTTTACATACCACAACAATCTCTTGTGACAAGAGATTGAGGCTCAATGGGTTCATCTTTAAAGGTGAGTATTCCTAACTTTATTTCTCCTTTATAAGAGTAGATAGATAATGCATTTGTATTCTTCTTCCATGTATTAGGATTTTATATATATTGATGTGAGTATGTCTTCTAATACATGTTTAGTTTAGTTTTTTTATTATTTCTAACCCCCACCTTGTGCCAAAAGCTTTGGTGTACACTAAATTAGATTTACTTTCTTGTTATTATAATATGTGAATGCTTTAAACCTTAGGACTCAATTAGGGTTGTTGTATGATTGTGTTAGACTGTAGGCTTTGGAACCCTTCCTAGCATGATATGTTGTGACAAGTGATCCCCTAATCGAGTGTATCAGATCCCCATATTGGTCATGCTCTTGCTTAACAAGTGTATCCCAATCAAAAGTGTAAGTATGTTCTATCTTCTTCGAGCTAGGATTGATTTATAAATATGATGTATTTTTGATTGCATACATTCTAGAGAACCTAACATGAATTATATCCCACCACTGGTTGGATTGTCTTCATGTTTCCATTTTTGTCTCTTTTCTTGTTAATATTAGCATTCACTTTGTCTTCACCTTCATATTACATTATGGTGAACTTGATGTGAAACTAACCCTTATAGGATTTATTTCACTTATTTTCACTAGTCATTATTTTTATCACACTAGATCGACTATGTTAACCTAGTTTTTTTACTTTTATGTGCAAGTTTCCAAGAACAGGCGATTAGATCAACCTAGTCAACCCAGTATAGGTTTCTAACCTTTCAAACATCTAGTTCAGCCTACTAGGCTGACCCAATCAACCCTATACATTTTTATTACTCTACAGTAAGTTCCTGCATAGGTTGATCGATCCTATCAAACCAATTTACAGGTTTTACTAACATACTCCAAGGTCTTCATCAGCAATCTTCCTTCATTGCATCTCTGATCCACCAAGGTTCATTTCTACCTTCTTTTTTTTTGTCTTTCCTTTCATATTTTTTAGTCTTTAAAACTTCCCTTGCATAATCAACTAGATTGACCCTACCAACCCAACTCTTTGTTTTGTGTGTTGTCTGAAATAACTGGGTTGACCCTATCGACCTAGTTTATTTTTAGACCTTACTTACATAGTATAAGTTTGACCCTATTGACCCTATTATATATTTTATGAATATAATTTAAACATTATACCTTGTTTCAAGTTGGAATTAACCGCATATCTACTAGTAATTAGCTCACACATTTCTTTTCTTATTGTTTACATGCTTAGAATAGCTCACATAATTTAATTAGGGGATTTTTAATTAATCACTTAGTTTCACTATTTATATTTTTTGCACACATGACTAAATCACAAAAACATAAACAATCACTTTAACATTTTGTCAACCCAAGGCCAACCTACGTCAATTTCATCACCAAGGGGGAAGTTGACTTGATGCTTTGGTCAAGTATAAAGCATGGTTAATGGTATATTCTGGCTAACCACCCAACACTCTTATCACTACAGTGTGTGAAGTGAGTGGGTAGGCACCAATACCAATCCTATATCATGATCACTATAGTCACTTTCAACCTAGACTACTGAAAACCATCCTTATATTGCTATCTAGTACCTTACTTATAGCCAACTTCTAATCACATTAAAAATCATATCTTAATAATCTAATAAACATTCAGGTTGACCAGTTAGTTAGCTCTTTACTTTTCAAGTTGATTTCTTTCTCTTTTCTCAAGTGTGTGCATAAAATCTTGCATTATCTAGTGTTAGTTCAATATTTTGTTTTATTTGCTTCAATTAGATTGGCCAACGTTAATCCAACTAACTATCTATTTCTTTTCAATACTTATTACTTTTCATTACTTGAAAAATTATCTTGTTTCATTTTCACAATCTATTTTTAGGCTTATTTAATTCCCTATCTACTATACTAGATTGACCTAATACTTTTTCAACCTTCTGTACACTATATTGGATCAACCCATTCGACCATGTATAGTTTTATAATCCCTATTTCTATGCTAGGACAACCCAGTCGACCCTGTACTATTTTAGTCACCTCTTTTTCCTTTGATTCTCATCTCTCTTATTTTCCCTTCATCATGGACATTTTTTTGGGTGATGACACTGAGTTACAATCAACATACATCATGAACTTTACCAATCCTAATAGGGTCTCCCATATATAGAGTAGCACTCCTCTTTTGGATGCTAGTAATGTTTATATTTCCACTCACACAGTGAAGTATGGGACCCCACCAAATACCTATTTATAGCATAATCCTATTCTTTTCTTATAATATCAACCTGAGTTAGAGTATACTCCTGAAATGATCTTCTTTATCACTGATTTTCCTCAACATCGAGGAAATGATCCTTCTACCATTTATAACCTCATGATTAGTGACCAAACTGAAGAGATTTATTCACCTACTCCTACATTAAATAATGGATTTTGGGGTACCACTTTCCTTAATTCTCAGCCTCTTCCTTTAATTTTGACTCCTTATGCCATGACATCTTCTCTAACCTCTTCTACCTCCATGCCTAGTATATCAGCATGAAAATGAAACTACCCAGGCCTTTGTTAAGAGATGTAAGACTTTGTCAAAAAAATATGAACATAACATGGCTAATGATAATATTTTTCATCTCTTTACAAATGCTATCTTTCATAAATTACAATATCAAGTCTTAACTCTTTCTCCATGCACTTTGGAGGAAGCTATTGACCAAGCTAAAAGACAATATTTCTTAATACATCAATTCGAGCCACCCCAAGATTTTATGGGTCCTTGTCTCTTACTCAAAAAAAAAACTAAAATATTACTAATGATGGTGTTACCAATTATTATGACACCATTCACAATTATCACGCTATCATTCCTAATTGTTCTTCATAACTAGCTCTTCTTCTTAACAATACACTAATCCTCATTTATCCTCACCTAACAACATTAATGTCCACAAACTTTTATCATCATTTTAATTGCTTAAGAATCTACCCAGACCTCTTCCATGAGATCTTAAACCTACTCATCCTATGAAATATTGGTATGATCCTAACAAATTTTGTTGGTATCATGCTAGTTGGGCTCATTCTAATGAGACATGTAGATAGTTTCATAATTTAGCTATGGGTTTTCTTCTTGGTCCTAATTTTGATCATAATTTCATAATATATAAGTGTCAACAAATGATATTACTTTCAAGGATTATAAAATACATGATAAAACTCAATCTTTGAATCAAGCCAATGCTCATTTGGCTATCTACAAATATCCTTTACCTAACCATTAACCGATCCAATAAAATAAAGACAAGTCTACCCCTTCCACCAATAATGTAGAAAGTATTTTTGAAACAAATTCTAAAGAGAATGTGTTTAGCATGACTAATATGCAAAGGGTGGTATATTTCATTAATCCTTAACCTATCCACACCCCTCCTTCACCTAAGACATACCATGTTATCCAATATTCTTCTCCAACTCATTTAAATGAGTTGGGGCAAGATGATCTTATCACTTTTGATGATATAATTTATGTTTTTCCCTTAGATAACACATCACATTCTATTTCTACCACTCTTCCATCATCTTCCAACACTAATGATAACCAAGTTTATACTAACACTTCTTCCAATTCTCAAAATCAACTTTAACCAACTAGTTCATTATCTCAACATGATTTACCACCTTTTTCTAAACCACCTTCTTCTTCTTACCAACATAAATTTTAATGCACTTGACTCCTCCTTTTGAGGATCTCCTTAATCACCATGCACCTATATCTAATAACATTATTATGGGTTATGATGAATGGGATCCCATTGTAGAACTCACTAATCTCCCATCTCAGATTTTGTTTCTTGAGCTTATGAGGACTTCCCCACATCATAGAAACTACCTCATGAAACTCTTATTTGAGATGAATGTCCTTCATCATCCTCTAGTAGGACAAGAGGTAGAATTCAAAGATAGTATATTACAACAATGTGAAGAAATGTCTATCAACATTGATGAAACTATAGACATTTCTCTTTCTCTATGATTTCTTATCACATCTATCATTCTTGATGAGATTCTACTTCATGAAGATTATCCTCTCTTATTTATTAGCATCCAAATAGGCAATATCCAAGTCAAGCACACATTGATTGATGAGGTTTCTAGAACTTATGTCATTTTTCTTGATTTCATCAAAACTCTTATATATTTAAAATGTAATCTTAAGTATAAAAACAACACATGTCAAGGATATGGTAGAAATCAAATGCCTCTTCTAGGTTGCATGTGGCTTCCCATTACCATCCCACCTATCACTGTCCATGTGAAGGTGATGATATTTAAGTTCCCCCTTTCTTATAACATCTTTCTTGGTAGGCCGTGGACTCACCGCATGAGAGTTATTGTTTCCTCTGCTTGACAATGTGTTAAGTTTCCTCATAATGGAGCCATTTATAGGATTCAAGGTGACACTAACCCTTGAAATTTTAATCAATTCCAAGATCTTAGTGTCTTTAAGATTCCTACTCTTGAACCTTTGCCAAGAATTCCATTCCATGAGTCTCAACTTTCTCATTAATTTAACCTAAGGTTACAGTGGGCATCTTGAGCTCATTACTAACATTCCTCCTAATCTCTTGATGATGATGACCCTAATGAGATTAAATTAAGATCAAAAATTTAGATCTCTCACCTAATCTCATCTCACATCTTCTTACTTCCTTGAAACCTCATTCTCGTAAGCCTCATTGTGATGACATTCATGTCGTCTTAACTAAGACTAGGCATTCTATTCACCATGCTTCATCGGATGACAAGGTTATCCCTACCTATATCATCAATCTTTACACCATAGATTATGATGATGGCTATTCCTTAGATGATCCATTGTTAGGTAGTCTTCTCCAACCTCATGACATCAAAATTATCCATTATCATTCTTCTTTACTTGAGTCTTTTCATGCATCTCATCATTTTCCTTCACTTATAATTCCTGATTTTTGAATTTTCCCCCTTTATCATAGGGTAGAGATGGCACTGACACCTCCAATTTTTGAGGAGCCATGAAGAACTATGTTCATGGATCGTGCTATGATTGGGCCTTATCATTTTTTTAGTTACCTTGAGCCTCATAGTTGGTTTACCCTTGAGGCTAGTGTAACTCTCCTTTGACCTTCTGTATATCTTGCTCCTCCCTCAATAGAGCCTACTATAGTTGAACCTCTTCTCACTTCTACTATATTTCATCCTATTTTTTATCCTACTATTGCTGAGCCTACCCCTATTTCTAATTATATCACTCCTATTCATCCTAATTTCATTCCTTCCTCATCATCACCCTCCCTTGGTAATGGTTTATTTCCTTTGCCTAAGATGGATCTTCTACCCACCAAATGGGTTAACAAGTGCTCTCTAACTTCTTCCACTCCTATTATACCTCCTTTTATGAGTGTTTATGCTAATATCACTCACAAGCATATATATTTCTTTCATGGGACAAATAATCATTCATCCACCCATTATCGCAAGTTGTGACAATATAATGATACCTTGCATCCTTATTCCCCATCATCAGACAAAGTCATACCTCCCTCAAAGGTACTTCCTAAATATCTACCCAAGTATTGTGAGGTATATTATCTATGGCATTTATGTGGCACCCATCACACTGATCATTGTTTCATCTTACAATAACATTTTAAAGATAATCTCATAGTCATTCCCAGACCTTCTTCTATTCCTACCATAGGTCATTCCTATAATAAGGCTTTTCCTTCTTTTCCCATGGCTCCACCTCCAATGGTTTCATCCCCTCCTGTGGTCACTTCACCACCTTTTGTACCTCCACCCATGATTCCTTCACGTATGCACCTTCCCTCACCCATGGATTCTTCTACACTAGTGATTCCTGTATCTCTCATAGAGCCTATTCCCATGCATTCTCCTAACCATCATTTGCCTAATTTTCCTCCTCAACATGATCCATCAAGTATTCCTAATTTTTTAGTTAAGGAGATCAAAAAAGAACTATTTTTCTAGTATTCATTGAAGATTGATGAAACTTTAGAAGCAGTGCGTGTCCAACTTCATAGATACTTATCTGATGTATTGGATAATGTGTGTGGATAGATTTACCAATATTTATGAGCACATGCATGGTGCTTTCACATTTATATTTTATTGTACATGTGCTCCAATATTATTTCTATCTATTATATCATTTGACACTATGTCAAATTTTTACTTATCTTATATCATGATCTTACTTGTTGTAGTATATCTTGCTTATATTATCATTTATATACGCATATGGTTGTCTTTTATCTTTTCTTTCCATTTTTAAATGGAGATTTTCTCAAAAATATCTTTCTTATATTTTTATGATTGTTTTACTTTCTTATCCCTCCTTTTCATACATAATTTACAATGGTGACTTGGTTATACAAACCATGTTCCCTTTGGTTATTATATCCCTTTACCATGTGATCAATTAGCAAACAATCTATCTAATTACTATCTCCTTACACCAGTCCACTTTTTGGATCTTCTTTTTCCCTTATTCCTTTTTTTGTAAACTAAGCATATACACAGTTGATACTTGAGATCACATGTTAGTTCATTATCAAGCCTAAGTCTCCTAGTCAGTCTTTGTCTTTAGTTACTTAGATTCCTTTAACCTTAGCCTACAGCTCATTTGTGTGTATAAATACATCTTTCATGATTGGTCATTCCAAATATATATGGAGGAGGAATCTTAAAAGCCTTCAAAAGAAATTTAAAAGCCAAATCATTTAAATAAAAGGCAATGATATCAAAAGGAAAAAATATTCTTAAAAGTCAAATCACACTAAAAGACATGATTCAAAGCACATCTCCTTCTTTTACTCAAAGCTCAAACTCTACAGTTAGCCTCATAATAGAGCCAAGGTCCTTTGGGATATGGTAGGCTAGTAGATTAGAAGAGGAGAATAAAAAAATATTTTAGTGCTACCTACTCTCTCACACAAGTACCCAATCTTCAATGTAGACCAACGGCTCTGTAAGGGGTTCTGAAGAATGGGGAACAAGTCATGGGAAGGTAGGTCCATTTTAATTTATTTTATACCAATATACCTTCATGATTTTACCTTAGTAGCACACTTATTTGCCTACAAAGCTTTGTGTCTATAGCAAACAAGTTTACTTTGTATATAGATGACCACTAGTCATTTAGTGTCTTCTTATGTCCTTTGTATGCATCTTGCTTCCTAGGGTCTTCTCATAAAATGCCTAAGTCTTGATTTTTACACTCCCTTTTTCACTCCTTATATCCCTTATATTTCCTTTTGAGAATATTGTTTTATCTATTGATCTCTCCCCTTGGGATTTTATTTATGAGTTACTTTATAAGACCACGGATAGGACATAGCCATCCTCACAAATTTCCATCTTTTCTTTCCTATTACCCACATCCTTTATTACCCAATCTTCCTATTTATTCCACCCTACTAATGTTATCTTTATCAAGTTATATTGTAATACTATGGATAGGACTTGGCCCTCCTCACAAAATTTTCCAATACCCAATTCACCATCCAAATTACATGTGTTGAATTTGAGATAAGATTCGATTGATTATGAATTTACATGTCATTTTACATGATTCTCATATTGATTTAGTATGTTTTATAATTCATTTATTTTTCACCTTTTTTATCTTCTTATTTTTTGAGTGCGTGTAAGATTACAACCATTTCTTGAATTTTTCATACTTCCTAGCTTGAATTAGTATGACCAATTTAAGACCAAACTTTTATAAATTTTTTTTTCTTTCATACTTCCCAACATGATTTAGTATGATTGATTGACTTAATTAATTTGTTTTTATTAACATTTATGACTTTTACATACCTTCCATTTTATTACATTATTTTCATACTTGCCAATGCGATATTAGTATGATTTTACTTGTTTG
Organism: Torreya grandis; assembly: GCA_037957365.1. Lineage (NCBI taxonomy): Eukaryota > Viridiplantae > Streptophyta > Pinopsida > Cupressales > Taxaceae > Torreya > Torreya grandis. Next base: position 1,824,497 of record JARHVA010002529.1, on the reverse strand, counting down.
AATTTGTTGCAAAAATCTTTCACATTGTTTTAAAAACAAATTCTTTTTTACCATCTTGTTTTACTCTCTCTCATATCTTTATACTTAATCATTTTCTTTTTATTACACATTTCCCATCTTGAAATAGTGTGTAGTACATTTTTTTATTTGATTATATTTTTCTAAGTCCTTTTGCCTATTTTTTTAACCATGCATGTGTCCTACATAATGCTAGAAAAGAAACCACGTCACATATAATTCCTATAGTATATACAACAAAACTAAATACATGTTCTAGAAATAAATATACCCAAAGCATCCACAAACATAGCCATCATAATGACAACATACATATCCAACATCAATATGCCAAAATGATTCATAATATATATATATATATATATATATATATATATATATATATATATATATATATATATCATGAGTTTAATACAACTATATACAATGCTCTAATTCTATAGTTGGGTCCCATCATGTCTATCTCATGGCCTAATCATGCTGCCTACTGAGGTCTCAATCTGACTCCACCAAATAATATGCTATAAAGAGTCCATCTAAGATCTCAATCCCTCTAACAATCCCTATAGGTACACTACCCACACTTGTGACTCTATGAACTGGGTCTAAATTTGTATCATCTATGCTACTATAACTAGATGTGCAACTTTCTCTATTAGGGCTTGCCATGCCTATATCTCCCCTAAACCCATCCTTACTAGTGGTTGTACCCTCTCTTTTTGTGCCTATATCTGCCTCACTACCTCTCCAACTAATTTGAACCAGCTCACTTGAGCTGGGTTAAATGGTACACTCAGATCTTCCAACATCATAGGGTCATATGGCTATAGAGTCTCATCCGGGACATCATGGAGTGCTCCCCTCACCAAAGACTTCCATCTCTCCTCATCCTCAGCTACACCTATAAAATCCCATAAGATGGTTATTAGATCATTGTTATATCTCAAAATCTCTATCTATTTATCTCTATTTCTAAAATAAAAACCTAAGTAATAATATTCAACCACTTTTTCTTACATGTTTATGTTTTAGCTATTATTGTCTTGCTATCTATGTGATCGCTTAGCATAGTCTCCCCATCTTCACGACCTTCTATCACCTCCTCTATAGGTCACCTCCTTAGCTCAAACTTAACTATCATAGCTCATGTTTATCTCAGCCTATGTCTTAATGGTGTCTCTATCATCTCCTCTAGCTCACCTATGGGGTCATTCAAGATGGCAATAGTCTTCATTCTCTCTTGCTTATCCTACCTTCATCAGCACCATATCCTTAATGGCTATTGCTCATCTCCTTATGGATCTGGTAATGGTACATCTAATATATTTACCTCTATAGCCCTATCCTCTTGCTCAGTTCCTCATTATACCTGACCAGTCCATAGTCACTCTTGGCATGGCCTCAATGTTGGCCTAACCACTAGTGGCCCCAATCCTCTCCTCCCTTATGGATCTCTCACATGTTGAGCCTACTACTCAAGAATAAACATTAGTGTCACTAGATGATGTAAGCCCATCTGACCTAGAACTTGTACCACCATATATGGCTCTCTCCACCATGTGTAGTGTTTGACCACCTCTATCCTCATTGTCGTTAATGCAACTGTGTCCCAAATCATCCATGTAGTTGTTATGTGCTCATATGGATTTCACACTATGTCTGCACATCTCACTACTTAAAGAATTGGCATCTGGGGCACAATCCACACTACCTATCCCTCCCTCTATATCTACACTTGAGGTGACCTATCATTAATCGCATGGGGAAACCTACTCGACCAATATATAGAAACCTCTCATATACCTAAGCTATCATCAATATGATCAATCCCATGGTCTTCTACCTTTTGACTACCATCTCATGCAGATCATGTATGAGTTGGACCTAGATGATAGAGCCTAAATCATATATAACTTGCTCCTCTAAGATCATCTTGTTCAAGGCTACCATGAATAGTGGTACCTTGCCATTTAACTTATGACATAGCACCCACTATATCACAAGGCCTATCACAACCTTCTAGATATCTATAATTTATGATGTATAGACATCAAAAATACTAACTCTCCTACTTGGTAATATCATCTTAGAGCCTGTAGCCCACATGGCTAAGGATCTCTTCTCCTTTAGGCTATCTGATATCCATGTGGTCACCTATGCTCCTACTATAGGTGGCCATAAGATGGCTTAGACATCCTCTAGCATGATAACCACCTCTACTATATCCCCATCCACCTCCCATCTAAAGGTGTTGGTCAATCATTCCTAGCAACCAAGGAACATGACTAATAAATTAGCACTAAGGGGGGATCTAGCACATATTAGCTATCTCACCTAGATCTATGGATCCTAGTATAGACCTATCTCCATATGATAACCTATCTAACAAGTTTGGTAACCATACCACATTTACAAATCTCTAAAATTTTCATCATCCCTGCACCCAAGAAATAACAAAGGATGTATCAGTTCCTCCATGTCATATAAAGTCACAATACATTATTTTTAATCAAAAAACATAAGCCTAAATTACTTTATTTTTGTCATGTTAACCAAATTTTAGCATAATTAATCCATCTTGACCTTACTTGGTCATTTTAGGCCATTCTAGCCCTCTTTCATCCTTTTGCACACTTTTTCGTATCATTACATCTCTTTGGTCAAACTAGTTTGACTAAAAATTTCCTATTTTTTTGCCTAGTTGACTCAAAAATCTAACTCAACCCCCTTCTCTTCCCCTCCCTAGTGTTTAGTTCTATTCTCAACCTTTTGAAACACCTAACAACTCTAAACTAGGTCATCATCTTACATAATGTACACGGTCAACCCATACCTTCTAGGTTGGCATTGTGGATTTTGCTCATTTCCAGCCCACTAGGTCGATTGGGTCGACCTAGTGCTTTTTGCCTATGACCCCTTGTATTTACCAAAAAAAGAGCAATTTTCTTACATTATTCCCAAAGCCTCTAAACCCATTTTCTATCTTCCTATTTTCTACCTCTAGAATCTAATTTTGTTTCATTTTGACATCTAAGAATGCTAAAAATTACATTTTTCTAAAAATACACTTAATTCAACAAAATACTCAAAAATTGGATTAAGATTCAAAATTTCCTACCTCTAATGCCCTTTTTACTACCTTTAGAGCTCCTCCTCACCCATCATATCATCTCCTCCCCATCCTAGCTCATTTTTGTCTTCAAAGCTATTTTTCCCCTCTCTTATATATCAAAATAGTAAATGATACTACGCCCCTAACCTATCACATGTATTAGGATAAGAATAGCCAACTTGTGGCTTACTTATCCCTCTTTGACTCTATATCACATTTCTCTATGCATTCATTTGGTTAGTAGGTCGGCCTATGGAGTAACCATGGCCTAGATAGACTATATATATGAGGTAGTGGGTAATTATTTATTATCATATGGTGAATTTTATTCTTATTGAAACTTGTGGAGGTTTCCCCCTTGAAGTGGCTTGTCTATTATCATATATTTTGATATATTTTAGTCATATTTGGACCTATTTCTATTATTCTACTTTATTGTTGAAGTAATTTCATTACAAGTGGTATAAGAGCTGCGATTTGGGTAATCTTGTGGGTGAAACCCTAATTCTTTAATTTAGATATATCTAAAAACTAGTTGTGAATTTATATGCAATTTTTTTATTGGAGGTGATAAATAATAAAATTAATCTTCCATTAAAATTTTAGCTCATTTGGATTTGTTTTACAAAAGTTGTTGCCATTTTGGGTTTTTCATAAAATTGCTCTATAGTGCATAATTCAAAGAATTTTCTGATTTATTTACATTTTTGGAAAGTTTAGAAAATTTTGGCTATGGTGTGTTCTTTGTATTTTTAGATTTGAGGCTGAAATAAGTCCAAAATCACTTAGTCAAAGTTGGGTCAAAAGTGCCAATCAAGGTCAACATCATAAAGCCCTTTTATGGCAGGTCCACAAACTCAGGGCTGAGGAAAGGGTGCTAAAACTCTAGGTAAAAATTATAAAAAGGAAGAGATGGATTCAGAAGGGGGATGTACTAGATCCTTTATACTAGGGTTCTCTAACATAGATCACAAAGTGAGCCAGCTTGACTATAGTGTGCAAGGCATTCAAAGTGAGGTGCAGGGCATACAATCTAATATGAAATCCATACAAGATAGTTTGGTAGATATCGTGATGGATTTGAAAAATAATCATTCAAATCATCTAGCTATCACTATTGCACAACCCCACCAGGGTGGTTCTCTCAACTAGTCTACTTCAAATCCAACTACATTGCCATAGAGGAACCTGTTACCAAAGGTGGATATGTGCAAATTTGATGGAAAAGGTCCACTCAATTGGATCAACCAAATGGAAAAAAAATTGATCTCCATTAGATCCTATGTGGATATAAGGTTACCATGGCATCCATGTATCTTAAACCTAATCAATTTATTTGGTATCGATGGTTGTGTGCTCAAAATAAAAAGATGACTCTCAGTGTCATCTGGTTAATTTTTAAAGAGGAGCTACAATTACACTATGGCAATAGTGTGACAGAGAATTACCTTAGCCAACTGGTGAAATTGTGATAGATTGCCTCCATCAAGGATTAAATTCATCATTTTTAGAACCTATCCTTATGTGTGGAGACAATTTTTGAGGAGAACTTGAATGACCTATTTTTGGATGGACTCAAGGACCACATTCAACATGAGGTACACATTTTTAATCCACTTAAGATTTCTAATTCTATTGTCATGGCACACAGAGCTGAGAAAAAATTCATAACCAACAAGAAAAATCCATTCACTCGTTTTAAAGATCATAGCATATCAACACCAACATTTCCTCCACCTACCAGATTGACCTCTCAAAAAATTGAAGAGAAGCATGCAAAAGGATTATGTTTCAATTGTGACATCAAGTGGAGCAAAGGACATATATTTACTGAGAATAATTTATTCTACATTGAGGGATACAATGAAGATGAAGAATAAGATGATGCCTCTAATGATGATGAGGGAGAGATAGAAGAGGTACCTAAAGATTCCCAACCTATAATCTCTTGGCATGTACTTGCAGGTATTAGCACTCCACAAACTCTTAAGGTGGTGGGTTTCTTCAAGAAATAGAAGGTGATAGTGTTGATTGATTTGGGGAGCACACATAACTTCATCAACCATAAGTTGGCCACTTGATTGAACTATTTCAACTATCCAGCACCAAAATTTTAGGTCATGATTGTAGATGGTAGCACAATTAATTGGTCAGGCAAATTCCATAGTATTAAGTTTGATATGGGTGAGTACAATCTTGATTCTCCTATGTTTGATATTCCCATGGGTAGCACAGAAATTGTTTTGGGAGTCCAATGGCTCACAAACTTGGGTACCATTGATATGAACTTTTAGGAACTATTCATGTGCTTTCATTCTGAAGGTAGGAAAATTAAACTATGTGGATTACAGGCAAAATCTCCACAATTGATTAGTTCACATCAGATGACCAAGATTCTAAAAAAGGGGGTAAAGAGAATTATTTCATGATTATGTTCCATATAAGTTCCACCCACACAAGAATCTACACATCCTGATCTATAGATGATTCTTGATGACCACACATCTATTTTTGGGCCCATGCCAAAAGGACTACCACTAAAAAGAGAACATGATTATGCCATTCAACTACTTACAGGGAGTCAACCACCAAATATCAGACCATATAGATATCCATATTCATAGAAGAGTGAAATTGAAAAGATGGTCTATTAGATGCTAGAGGTAGGGATCATCAAGCACATCCAAAGTGCATATTCATCACTAGTGGTCATGGTGCGGAAGAAGGATGACACATGGAGGATGTAACTAGATTATAGGGAACTCAACAAATACACCATCAAAGATAAGTTTTCTATTCTAGTAATTGATGATTTACTTGATGAGTTGCATGGTGCTAATTATTTCACAAAATTGGATCTTCACTCGGGGTACCATCAAATTAGAATCAAGGATGAAGATGTTCATAAAATTGCTTTTAGAATGTTTGAGGGCCATTATGAGTTTTTGGTAATGCCCTTTGGTCTTACAAATTCACCATTTACTTTTCAGAGCTTCATGAATAGTGTTTTCAGGGCTTTTTTAAGGAAGGTTGTGCTGGTTTTCTTTGACGACATATTTATTTATAGTTAGACATGGTAAGCACATCTGCAACATGTGAAATAGGTATTGATAGTTTTGGAGAAGCATCAGCTTTATGTGAATCCATCCAAATGTGCTTTTGGAGTATAGGAGTTAGAGTACCTAGGTCACATTGTTTCCCATGAAGGTGTCAAAGTTGATCCCTAGAAGATCAAAGCTATGATGGAATGGCCCATGCCAAAAACTCTCAAAATTCTCTGAGGGTTCTTAGGACTAACAGGTTACTACCAAAGATTTGTGAAAGGTTATGGCAGCATAGCAGCTCCACTCACTGCATTGCTAAAGAAGGATGCCTTCCATTGGAATGATGCTACCACCAAAGCATTTGAGAAACTAAAAGTAGCTATGTGCACCACTCTAGTTTTGGCTACTCCAAACTTCTCAAAGACATTCACTGTTGAATGTGATGCTTCTGGATCTAGGTTGGGAGTAGTACTAATGCAAGAAGGAAGACCCATTGCATTTGAGAGTCATCAATTCAAAGGTAATAATCTACAAAAACCTATCTACAAGAAATAAATGATGGTTATTCTTCATGAAGTTATACAATAGAGTCCCTATCTGATGGGTAGATACTTTAAGGTGAAAACAGATCATGATAGTCTCAAATACTTTTTGGAGCAAAAATTATCATCTAAGGAACAACAAAAGTGGGTAACCAAAATGTTGGGTTATGATTTTTAAATCATCTACAAGAAGAGTAAAGATAATATAGTATCAGATGCACTATCCAGATAGGCTACATCCACAGAAGCATTACTTTGTGCAATGTCCATGTTTCAAGTAGATTGGGTGGATGAAGCTAGGTTAGAATGGGAGCAAGACAAGGATACATAGATTTTGATTTAGATTCTCCAGCAAGGTACATTAGCCTCTAACAAATTTGAATGGAAAGTTAATATCCTAAGGTATAAGGGTAGGTTATATTTGTGCACAGATTTAGAACTTAAGCAAAAGATTCTTATGGAGTTGCATGCATCTTCAATTGGGAGACACTCAAGGTTCTTGAAAACTTATCACAAAATTAAGAAATAATTATTTTTGGAAGGACTCAAGGGAGATGTACAAAATTTTGTGGCAAAATGCTTTATATGCCAACAGAATAAAGGTGAGACAATTAAGACCCCAAGTCTGTTACAATTGTTAGCAATTCCTAGACAAAGGTGGGAGGAGGTTTCCATGGATTTCATCATAGGGTTGCCTTGTTCTAAAAGTAATAATGTCATCTTGGTCATTGTGGACAAGCTTAAAAAATATGCCCATTTTTTTGCTCTCTCACACCCATTTTTAGCAAGTAAAGTAGCATCTATTTTTCTGGAGGTAGTTCTAAAATTACATGGAACCCCAAAAAAATGTAAGTGATCATTATCATATTTTCAATAGTAATTTCTAGACTAAACTATTTTCTTGTTTGGTTACTCAGCTAGCTCATAGCTCATCTTACCACCCCCAATCTGACAGACAAATAGAAGTGGTTAACAAATGTTTAGATGGGTATCTCCATTATTTTGTATCAGATAAATAGGAAAATTGGGTTAAATGGCTACCACTTGCAGAATGGTGGTATAACACATCTTTCCATACCTCTTCTAAAATGTCTCCATTTCTAGCACTATATGGTTACCATCCACCTTCCATCACTTCTTCATTAAAGGCGCAAACTAAGGTTTGAGATGTGGAGGAGCATATTAAACATCAACAAGAGGTTTTGGCTAGTTTGAGAGAGAATTTGGCCTTAGCACAAAACAAGATGAAGCAACAAGTAGATCAACACCATAGTGAGCAAAATTTTGAGGTGGCTGACTGGGTATTTGTATATTTGCATCCTTACAAGTAGATGTCCTTAAAGCAATAGAAAAATGACAACAAACTTGCTCCTAAGTATTATGGCCCTTATTAGGTTCTACAAAAAATTGGAAGTGTGGCTTACAAGCTTGAGTTACCTCATTCATCTCGCATACACCCAGTATTTCATGTTTCCTATTTGAAGAATGTCATTGGACAGAAAGTTTCAGCCTAGACAAAGCTCCTAGAACTAGATGAATAAGGGAGAGTCATTTTGGAACCAAAGAAGATCCTCCAAACACATACTAAGAGGTTGAGAACTAGAGAGATTAGGGAATATCTGATTAAATGGAATAACCTAAGCAGTGAAGATGCAACTCAGGAAGGTGAAGATTTTTTGCAACAACATTTAGAGTTGTTCAATGTTGAGGACAACCTTGGTTTCAAGGGGAAGGGTATGCTACGCCCCTAACCTATCACATGTATTAGGATAGAAATAGCTTACTTGTGGCTTACTTATCCCTCTTTGATGTTATATCACATTTCTCTATGCATTCATTTGGTTATAGGTTGGCCTATGGAGTAACCATGGCCTAGATAGACTATATATATGAGGTAGTGGGTAATTGTTTATCATCATATGGTGAATTCTACTCTTATTGAAACTTGTGGAGGTTGCCCCCTTGAAGTGGCTTGTCTATTATCATATATTCTAATATATTTTAGTCATATTTAGACCTATCTCTACTATTCTACTTTTTTTTGAAGTAATTTCATTACAAATGAATTATCTTTTTCCCTATTTAAACACAATTTTCAAAATTCAAATCTTTTATTTATTTTTCAACAGATTCCTTATTTTACTTATATCTTTGTTTCTACTCATCTATTTTGCAAACTGTAAAATGTGTTAGATTTGTGATGATGTAGAGATTATTTTTCCACTATCATATACCTATATATCAAAATTTCAATTTTTGGCTATTTCTTGCACTAACTTCTACAGGTTCATCTAGTGTTCTCTACATTAGACACCTTCACATTTCTTATAGTCTACTTTTTTATCTATAATATTAAGGTAAGTTAAAGGTATGTGTTTTTCAATTCATTCTTTTTGTTTATCTTATTTAATGTTTACTACATTTTACTTAGCATAAACATTGTGTGTTATCATGTTATATCCCAAATAAGTATCCCATGTTTTACTTACGTGACATGTGATGAGATTCAAGTGGGTCATATGTATACACATAATATTTTTAAATTTTTATTGATTACTGACACTTTGCATTTTATAAGAACCTGTCGAGTCTCAATCTCTCTGAGTGTATACCTTAAGAGGTACACTAGGAAAGGGGTGGGTAGACCATCAATGCTTCATAAGATTTGTATACCTTTTACCACTTTCCATCTACACACTTGTCTCCTAAAATCATTTACCCTAAGCTTATTCTCCTTAGTCCTACCCATTCCTCTTAGTTGTCATGTCTTATCCATTCTTTTCTTGCCTTAACTCCCTTTTGGTCAATTGGATGTACTAGGTCCAATGGGTTGACCCAGTACAGTTTAGAGGTTTTTTTCACTTTCTTAACTTATTAGCCTTTTGATTGACCTAGCTCAAACCTAGTGATTTGTCCCTAAAAACACACTGGGTCAAGTAGGTCAACCCTATACAACTAACATTTTTGAGAGGATTTAGAGCAAGATCTACCTACATACAAGTGAATTTCTCACCATTTCATAAGAGAAAAATTAATATTGATTAAGTGTGAATGAACATCTGCTTATTGACCATTTTACTTGAGGAATAAAGCTTAGGGTTCCATACTTTCTTTGGAGATGTAGATTTTATCTTGTGGAGAAGTATTTTAGATACGTAGATAGGTTGTGTCGCCTAGAGCTAAATTATCTCTGTTATCCTTACATACCATAACAATCTCTTATGAATCACCTTGACCAAGGGAGAGATTGAGGATCGATGGGTTCATCTTTAAAGGTAAGTATTCCTAATTTTTTTTTTCCTTTGTAAGAGTAGATAGATAATGCATTTGTATTCTTCTCACATATATTGAGATTTCATATACATTGACATGAGTATATATTTTATAATACATATTTAGTTTAATTGTTTTATTGTTTCTAACCCCCACCTTGTGCCACAAGCTTTGGTGTACGCTAGATTATATTTACTTTCTTGTTATTAGAATAGGTGAATGCTTTAACCTTAGGACTCCATTAGGGTTATTGTATGATTATGTTAGACTGTAGGCTTTGAAACCCTATCTAGCATGATATGTTGTGGCAAGTGATTTCATAATCGGGTCTATCAAATCTCTATTTTGGTCATACTCCCACTTAACAAGTGTATCCCAATTGGAAGTGTAGGTATGCTCTATCTTCTCTAAGCCAAGATTGATTTATAGAGATGATGCATTTTTTATTGTATACACAATGAAGGTAGTTATCCTTAATCATGATATATATCCATAAAATACTATTATATAAATTAATAATCAAACATGATCATTAAGTATAAATATGAAAATATATCTAACTCATAGCTAACAAATCAAGTAAATTAAGTAACATAATATTGTCCCATAATTATCATATGAAGTAAAGCTTAATTAAATAATAAGTAAATCAACTAACAACCATAATAATTCATGGATAATTAGTTAAATTATCTTAGACATAAATCAAAATGTGACAGATAGAGGAAAATAGAAGGGGCTCATAAAATGGCAAGAACATGCAAATGATTATCTCACAAAATGGTGAGAGCATGCAAAGGACTAGCTCATAAAACTATGAGTGTTGAATTGATTGGAGAAAGGAGAATGACAATACAGTGGTCAAGATGACATGAGATTCCCCATGCGTCTAAGCACTACCTATATATTTTAGTCAGACCTCAGGCCGATGTAGTTCTCCCATAAATACGAGGATAATGTAGAGATGACAATGTTGATTGGAAATGATTGTGACTAGAGAAGAGATTTTCACCCTTTAAATATTTTAAATTCAATTGGAGGGTTACCTATGCAAGTCTCTAAATAGCCCCACCTAAAAGAAGACCAAAGGCCACTTGTGCAAAGGATGATAAATGGTTCAAATATTTTGGGGCATTATATCTCCTTTGGAGGTTTTAATTCTTTTTCTGAATTTTATATTTTTAGGATTTTTGCAATTTACAATTTTTAGATTTTTTACAGCCTTATATCTCTTATGAAGATTTGAAGCCATTTTTTGGAATAAGATATTTACAAGAATAGTTGATAAGTAGGATGCACAAGGATATATAAACAAATAGATAAGGGAACCATCTAGTAAAGGAAAAAGTAACCTTGGGTAAGGGTTCAAATGGTTAACTCATAAAATGGTGAGAACTTGGTTAAAATAACTCATAAAATAGTGACAGTGTGGCTTTAAATATCTTGGGGCATTATATCTTTTTTGGAGGTTTTAAGTCTTTTTCTAAATTTTATATTTTTAGGATTTTTGTAATTTACAATTTTTAGATTTTTTACAGCCTTATATCTCTTATGAAGATTTGAAGCCATTTTTGGAATAAGGTATTTACAAGAATAGTTGATAAGTAGGATGCACAAGGATATATAAACAAATAGATAAGGGAACCATCTAGTAAAAGAAAAAGTAACCTTGGGTAAGGGTTCAAATGGTTAACTCATAAAATGGTGAGATCATGGTTAAAATAACTCATAAAATAGTGAGAGTGTGGCTTTAAATATCTCACAAAATAGTGAGAGTGTGGATTAAAATTCTCTAAAAATGATGAGAGCATGGAATATGGGTTGGTTGAGCAAACCTCAAAAATTGAATGCTACCTACATAGTTTGAATGGACCTCATGTTAATAAATTAGGAATCAAGAATCTAAAGAGGGTTAAATCATTGTTAGTGAATGTAATAAAAAAATTATAAGACCATAACATTATAATCCAAATCCCTATAATTGAGAAAGACTAATCAAATGATGAATTAAATAGAAGATAAAACATTAAAATTTATATCTTCCTTGAAATACTTCATTTGTTTATCAATCCAAATAGGTATGTGCTCAGCTTGTAGAACTAGAGATCTTTATCAATGTCAACTTTACATGCGATCAACATATCCTTTTGTATAAACTTGGTTTGGCTTAATAATTGGCATGAGAATGGTGAAGCTCCTTATATATTTTGAGAGAATAAGTTTAGGTTCACGAAACGTGTCTTAATAGAGGGGTGACCTTCAATTTATAGAATTGCTCAATTAGTGAGGACCTTCCATCTTGATCTTCAAATGGAAAGCTAGGAATGAGTCCTCACCCTCATTAGTTTTGGAGATTTGAAATATAAGAGGGTAAAATTAAGAAAAATTAGAGTATGGAAGAGATTTTGAAGAAAAGTACAATCATGACCCTTTTTGGAGTGTGTAAGAGGTTGTAAGAAGGAGGAGTGTGTGAGAAGGTGTAAGAGATTGTAAGAGGTTGCTTTCACTCCTCTCCTTTCCCATGGTCTTTCCTTGTGATGTCACCGAAATGAGGTAATATTGTAATTTGATATTAGATAAATAGAAAATTCCAAATCCATTGAATTTTATATTAGAGGTATTTTAGGTCAATTAATTAGGTTATTAATTAACCACTTAGGAGAATGTGACCTTTGCAATGCTATTTTTCCAATCAATTATTTTTAAATTATCTTGTAGTAAGGCTTGTAAAGGATCAATTTTATTTGAGATGCTAATGTCGAATTAGATTTTGTGATATGATGTATTGCCCTAATCAAGTATGTGTCATTGTAATTTTGGATTAAATTAATAATTATGAGAATAATTGGTTTGATTGATTAGTTTTTGTTAGATTTGTGGGTGATTTATGTAATGTTGTTTTGATTATAGTTTAGACATAGAAGTGGTAAAAATAATGTGTCTATAGATATAAACTCAACTTTAGGTCATTACTTCACATTGAGAAGTGGGTTGGTGTCATGGTCATAAAAAAATAAACTATAAATACATTATCCTATACTGAAGCTATATATAAAACCCTTACATTAGCTTGCACACAAGGATTATGGTTGAAAAGACTCTTAGTTGATTTTAGAGAGGCTCAACTTAAACCAACACAAATATTTTGTGATAACAATGGGGAAATATAATTGTCTAAGAATCCATTTTTTTATACTAGAACCAAGCATATTAAACTCAAACATCATTTTTTTAAATACTTGGTCAATGAAAAATATTTTTTCATTGAGTATGTAAGAAGTGAATATCAATTTATTGATATTTTCACCAAGGGATTATTGAAGAAGATTTAAGGAAGACTTAAGGAGATGATATATATTTCACCTTTTCGCATCAAAGGGGAGAATGTTTAGGATGATGTCAATGTCATCACTTGATAGTTTATGTCCTAGATTAATTATTTGATCAATTTTAGACATTTTATGGGAACTTTTTTAAAAATAGCTAGAAGTGTGAGTTAGAGTCCAGATCATTAAATGTGTACTTAACTGAGATCAAATATTTATACATTCATCTCCAAGAGGTGGGATACAATTTTTAAAATTTAGTTAATTTAAATTAAAATTATTTTAGTCAATTTCTTATTTATATGAATTTGGAGTGCCTAGCTTGTCTAATGTCCATGAGCTGCTTACTTGCTAAAAAGTCTTCTTACATGTTGAGCTTATCTTATCAATGATTCAACCTTATTTTGTTGTGTCTAATTTTATTTATTTTAGAGTATATTTTTAAGATTCTATTTTTAGTTTATTACTAGTATTCATTTGTCAGGTCAAATATGCCTAAGACATGTTAAAGAAGTACAATATTTATGATTCTAAACCAATGGATACACCAATTACGAGTGGATAAAAGTTGATGAAAGAAGATGGGAGTTATTTATATGATTCAAATAATTTTAAGAGAATGGTGAGAGGTTTGATGTATCTCACTATGATGTGAGATTCATTATAAGTTATGAGGTTTCACTAATTTCTAGATTTATGGGAAAACCGTCACTCAAATATTTTCAATGAGTAAAAATAATTTTTAAATATATAAGAGGTAATTATAATAATGGTATTCATTTCAAATGAATAAGTTATTTATGTCTAATTGAATACATATATTTATATTTGGGGGGATCTCTTGATGATAGAAAGTCAATTTCAGGTTATTACTTCATATTGGGAAGTGGGTTGGTTTCATGGTCATCAAAGAAACAAGCTACAATTGCATTATCATTTAATGAAATTGAATATACACCCTTACATCAGATTTCACATAAGGATTATAGTTAAGAATAATATTATATAATTTCAAAGAGGCTCAACTTAAGCTAACATAGATATTTTATGATAATAATGGGATAATATAGTTATCCAAGAATCCAGTTCTCCATGTTAGAACCAAGCATATTGAACTCAAACATCATTTTTTTAGAGACTTGGTAATTGATAAATATTTTTTCATTGATTATGTGATAATTTAATATTAATTTGTTGATATTTTCACCAAGGGATTGCTGAAGAATATTCAGGCAAGATTTAAAGAGATGATAGACATTTCACCTTTTTGCATGAAAAGGGAAAGTTTGAGTATGATGCCAATGTCAGTGCTTGATATTTGATGTTAGATTCAATTTATCTGGCATTTAATTAATTTATAAATATTATTTAATTCATTTATATCTTAGATTAATTATTTGGTCAATTTTGGAGACTTTCTAGGAACTTTTAAAAAATAACTACAAGTGTCAGTTAGAGTGTATTTCATTTAATGTGTACTCAACTAAGCTCAAAAACTTATCCAATCATCCCCAAGAGATGAAGCATACTTTTTATAATTGATTTAATTAAAATTAAATTTATTTTAGTCAATTTCTTATTTTAAAAGAATTTGGGATGCCTAACTTGTCTAGTGTGCATGAGTTGCTCTTGCTAAGAAAGACTTCTTGCATGTTGACTTTGTCTTATCAATGATTTAACTTTGTTTTATTGAGTCTAGTTTTAGTTATCTTAGTGTCTATTTTTAGTTTATAACTAGTATTCATTTGTCAAGTTAAATATATCTAAGACATGTTAAATAAATACAATCTTCATAATTCTAAACAAGTGGATAATTCAATTATAAGTGGAGAAAAGATAATGAGAGAAGATGAAAGTATTTCAGTTGATGAAAATAATTTAAATATCATGGTGAAAGATTTGATGTATCTCACTATGACAATATTTGATATCAGTTATGGAGTTTCACTAGTTTTTATATTTATAGGAAAACCATCACTCAAACATTTGCAATCGTAAAGAGAATTTTTAGATATGTAAGAGCTATTTATAATCATGATATTCATTTTAGACTAATAATTTATTTATCTATTTTTATATATAGATTCAAATTGGGGATGATATCTTGATGATAGGAGGTCAACTTTAAGTTATTACTTCACACTAAGAAGTGGGTTGGTTTCATGGTCATCGAAAAAAAAGATACAGTTGCATTATCTTATACTGAAATTAAATATATAACCCTTAAATCAACTTGTACAAAAGGATTATGACAAGAATAATATTATCTAAATTAAAGAGTCTCAACTTGAGCCAATATAGATATTTTATGATAAAAATAGAGGAATACAATTGTCCAAGAATCTAGTTTTCCATGTTAAAACAAAGTATATTGAACTAAAACATCATTTTATTCAGGACTTAGTTAATGATAAATATTTTGTCATTAAATATATGAGAATTGAATATCAATTTTTTGATATTTTTACAAAGTGATTTTTGAATAAGATTCATAGAAGACTTAAGAAGATGATAGGCATTTCACCTCTTTGCATAAAATAGAAAAATGTTGAGTATGATACCAATAGCGACACTTGATAGTTGATTTCAAATTTTATTTATTTTTTATTTTATTATTTTAGAAATTTTATTTGATTAATTTATATCATAGATTAATTGTTTGGTCAATTTTGGACATTTTACAGTAATTAGATTTAAAAATAGCTAGAAGTGCCAGTTAGAGTGTAATTCATTGAATGTGTACTTATCTAAGCTCAAACACTTATCCATTCATCCCCAAGAGGTGTGGTGCACTTTTTAGAGATGATTTAACTGATTTTAAAGTTATTTTAGTCAATTTTCTATTTTATATAAATTTGGAGCACCCAACTTTTTTAGTGTGCATGAGTTGTTTACTTGCTAAGAATAACTTCTTGCATGTTGACTATATCTTATCAATGAGTCAACCTTGATTTCTTGAGTCTACTTTCAATTATCTTAGATTCTATTTTAAGGAGTCTATTTTTTTAGTTTTTATTTTTTTTAAATAAATGTATTAATTTATATTTTACTTTTTAATTTTTTTTGTCATGTAAGTTTCTTGTAATTAACTTGTTGAGACTTTATTATACTAGAATATTGTGCACCAGTGTGGCATGATAGTTCTTATTGGAAATTTATTTTGCTTATTTTTATCTCTAATTTTAATTATAGGTATTCACAAAGAAAATATAACAAACATTAAAAAATTTATTTAAATTTATTCAGTGTGTATTCAGTCATCAATCACACTTATGACATTACTAGATTAATAACTAGAGATTTTAAGACAAATTGAATGATATATAGTTTCATTTTCAAATTAAATTAGAAATTATTTGAACTCCCTCCATACATTCAAAATATTCAATTTGGACGTAAATATCATGTCTTGTTTTTCTCTTTTTTTGTAGCAGTATTGGCTAGGGAATCGAGTTCCCCTGCCCTCCTACGTGGTTCTTCTTTATGCATTGGTAGTAGCTAGGGAACTGGGTTATAATGCCCTCCTACATGGTTATTTTTCATGGTTAACTCAACTAACTTCCTCCCATGGCCAAGATAAGTGTTAGGATAAGAGGGAGGCATCCCCACATTATCCTTCTCCATCAATGAGACTTATTATGTTGGAGTGTTCTTGTGGCTGCATTTGATATTATATATTTTGAAATGGTGTCTTTAACATTCTTAAAGGATTCCATTTGGCTTATGAAAGTCTATAATGGAAGATGTGCTAGTTAGTTTTCTAGTTGAATAGCCTACTTGAGTTTTCTAGCCACGAACCAAGTCTCGTCTTGCTAACCTTAACCTACCTCATACCCTTGATGTTCATTATTCTCAAAGATGTGAGTCCTAAGCTTGAGAGTGCCTAGGGAAGTCACCTAATGATGGAAAATAGATAAAAGGAGAGCCCCTCCTTCGATTGGCCTTGTGGGTTATATGTCAAGCATACTTGAAGACTTGTTATTAATTGTTTTTTTTATAATTTGTAAAAATGTTATTAGATATTTTAAAATCCATTATAATGTGGTATTCAGTTGTAATTATTACTTTGTGTGCAAAGTGAAAGAAAAGTTGCAATAGGATAAAGAATTAAGTATGCATTTTTTCTCTCTCTTGCACTCTCTTCAAGGCAAATTATATTGGATTATGAATGAAGATAATGATTTTTAAGTATGAAAATTAAAGCATATTTATGTTCATTAAGTCTTATAATACATGTTCTTTTATGCATAATAGATTACTAGTTTTTACTTCACTTGGAAAGTTGTAAAACCCCTTATTCAACTTAAGGCCTAAAAGATATTATTTTGTTTTTATAATTTTTATACATAATTAATGTTAGTTAAACCTTCCAAAAGTAATTTATTCATAAAGTATACTCTACTAAGATTTCTTATAATTTCATAGATTATTTTTTGGAGTCACCAAAAGAAAGATACAATTTTTTGAAGTTAAAACTCATAATTTTGCCTAGATCTCCTTTATAATCTCATCGTATTATGAATAATTATTAATCACGTAAAATGAGGTAAAATTGGGCCCAAAATAGATTATAATAAAATTGTTTTTTTGGGACTCAACACTACCCATTTCATAAATTTAGGGTTATGTTGTGGTTGTGGTGAATCTTCAAAAATTAGTTGTCTCTAGGGCGGTTCTTGACTACAAAGTGCATGTTAAAGGGCAATGACTTCTTATTGTAAGGTAACTATATTTTTATTTAGCACTCACCCATGTGATCACATGACATAATAGACTATCCTTAAGGTGGCTGGGGCATTGTTTTAGCACATTTTTTATGCAATTGACCACCAAGGTCAAGGCTTGTGTTGTTCACCTACCAAAGTGGGGGGTGGGAACCATGTGTATTAAAATCCATGTGATGATCCCACCACTTCGATTTGAAATTCATGGATGTGGTCAACCAATGTTGACTATTGCCACTTTATGTCATATGGTTAGCACAAAGCTAACCCAAAAAATTGTTTGCTTAATTTATTCAATTTAAATTTATTAAAATTAAACTTTTTTCTAAAGTCTTGTAACTGCAACTTCAATTAAAACTATAAATATTGTTATTAGAACTGACCTATTATTACAAAGCCCAATGTAGCTACCTATGGAATTAAAGGTGGGGGAAAATAAAATAAATCCCCCTCGATTTTTTGTGCTCTTCCACAAACTATTTTCATTACCCTGAAGTGACACCTTTTTAAAGTTATGTTATTTTTGTCCTCAAGAGGTCAATTTAGATGTTTTCAACATTTGTAGGCTCCTGGAAGCCTAAGGATGGGTGGACCCAAAAGGTAACCCCAATTTATTCTATCCCCTTCCACATGAACTAAAATTCATAGCTTAAAATAGAAAATGGAATGTTATTTCTTCTTTGATCTAGCTTGGCAACCATTAATGGTCATAGAAGAGTTTAAAATTTTTGAACCGTTGTTTTGATCACCACAAGAATTTCAAACCACCTAGAGTATTTACATTGATTTGGGTACCTAAACTATAATCCCATACACATTTATATCATGCCATTATTTTGAAAATGAAATAAATCTAATTGTGTTAAAGTTTAGAGAAGCTATTAATGTCAGTCATCCAAGTGTGAGGAAAGTGGAGAGGGATAACTATAGATAAGTGATTCTCCAACACTTTCTCCCCCTTTTCCAAATTTGATTTTAAACCTAAAATGAGGGGTTAGGAACCTTTATATGACCCCATAAGGATTTCTCAAATTTTTAACATGTTGTCCTAATTCGATGATCGACACTGATCAAATCTAACATTAGAGATGGGTTGTTCCATCTTTAAGGGGATTAATTGAGATATTTTAGAAAATTTTAGAGTTTTTATGGGGAATATATGATTTTTGGTTTCTCACTTTATATTAATTTTAATTAAGTCAAAAATATATTTTAATTATGTCTTAAGTGCGAACCAAACTGTGTGATTGATCAGAATCACCCAAATAAGTTTTTAAGCATTGCAAAGAGTTAGATATAATCATTCGAGCTAGTGGTTTATCAAACCCACCTTACCTTAGTCTAGCATCCTTTTTGGCCTTGGGGTTATGGGGCCCACTTTGTCATCTTAGAGAGTGTTAGGCTTGTTAAGAGCCTATAGGCCGATTTGAACAAGTGGGTCTGACATGGTTGCATAAGTTATCATGCGACCACACATGTATTTTAATCCATATTGAAGGTAGGTGTATTTATTATAATGAATTTTGTGCATTTTGTCATGTATTTGGTTAACTATTGGTAGTGTATGTGAGTATAATGTGCTTTGGACATTTTCAAAAAACAAAATTGATTTATTTTTTGTGTATTTTAGTCATGCAAATTTTGGCCATGGCATTTTGGTATCAAAGCATAGTTTCAAACACTATGAGCTATGGGGATTATTATTTGATACCACTTATTTAAAAATGTATTGATACATGTACTTGCTGGGTGATACACATAATTGAGAAGATAGGCATAATACACATGAAAAATTATTTGGACTATGGACTCCTCAGAGTATTAGATGACTGAATCCTTATTTTGGTCTTTCTACCTGAGAAACCCATGCCTATATTATTGGACACCTACCCATCTAGTAGATTGAATAAGGTTTGTTGATGGTTTAGAACAAAGGTTCCAACCAAGTGTTAGGAATTTTGGTGCCCATGAGGGCCAAGTGACCTTTTGATTGTGAGCGAGTTATTGTGTGTTAAGCTGATGGGGATTTTCCTTCACCTTTTAGATATGCACTTACCTTGGAAGAATTCATAAATAAGTTATTGGGATATATTCGTTTTGGTTCTCAAGGCCATGAGTTTTGATGTTAGCTAGATAATAGAGTGTTTCATACACCTAGAGTTGAGATGTGCCTTTATAGGTTCAGTGACACCATTTCAAGCATTGCCTCGCCACTCAATTGGAGTGAGTTTAAGGGTTTCTTGATGTTTATTTCACCTTGAGTGATGATATTGAAATGAATTGAGATGTATTATAGTAAACCATCCTATTTTCCTTAGTTGTTGACTCTTACCTTGCAAGTAGTTCCATGAAGAGTTTGGGCATAGTCCCTCCTTAGCCTAAAAGTCTTGTCTTGGTAGAGACCACCAAGGGTTATAGAGACCTAAGGGACATACTTGGTCTATGCAATGGACCAAAATCCTCATGGTGTCACACATGGGTTTTCCACTAAAAACCTATATGCATACATATGAATATTATTAGATTTTGTCTTCACCTTATGTGATGGATTGGTGATATGATATGGAGGGCCTTATTGGGGAGCCTCATGTGGATCACTTTTTTTTTCTATCCTTATGGTGAATGAATTATTTTTCCTTTTGTAAATGAGATATTACTTTTTTTTCCTATCCTTGTGGTGAATGAATTATTTTTCATTTTGTAAATGAGATATGACTTGTTTTTTTAGGCACACTATGGAGAGACTATCTATTGGAGTTAGACATCAGTGATTTTGGAGAGGAACATGTGGGCCTTTATGGAATCTTGGAACCAAGTAGGTGATTGACTTAGTAAAAGTGATGACTTTATTATGGTGGTATTATTATGTTTTATTGATTTATTTCTTGATACTAAGGTATACAGATCTAGTTTGGATGTTGCTATCCAAACATTTTGGTCAATAACCCCTTTAAGTTTATGACCCTATTTTTTGGAGCATCTGTATAGAGTATATGCTTTTGTTGAACCAATAATGGTTCATATGTGACCTTGTTGATATGGACCCTTAAGAGAAATGTGATTTTTTTTTCCTCATTACTAATAAGGTTAGAGTGCACCTTCCTACTTGTGGAACATCTTGATTTGATCGATGTATCCATTATAGTTTGATTTCCTTGATATTAGTGAGATAATTTCCTCATAGATAAGTTTTGTTCCCATGTTGTAGAAGCTAATTGAGTGGTTTCCTATGAGTTTTGATAGCACTAATGAAATATAATTTTATTTTGGATCTAGATCTAGCATTAACCCTAAGTGGGTGTCCTTGTTTTTATTTAACATGATCATGATAAGAGTATGCTTTTACTTTGGTATCTTATATGTTAGTTACCTCGAGCATGAAGTTTAACATGGATTATGATATTCGATCTATTTTGGGTGTTAACATTTTGAGGTGACCCTTTTCTTTTTGTGTTGGTCATTGCATACTTTGATAGTACATGTATAAATGCATGCAAAATATAGAGGCATGTGGTACCATATGGGATGCTTGTGTAGGTTCTTAGGGATTGTAGTGCCTCATTTTCATAACCATGCCAAACCCTTGTATGGATTGTAAGGTTGGGTTCATCCTTGTGTATGGATTGATGAACAGTGTAGGTACTTAACATCTATAATTCTTGGGATTTAGTTTTCCTAAGAGGATGCATTGTATAGTTGTGTTAATATCTTAATCATCTAGGAGTGTCACTTATATCTTGAATCCATATATGATCTCCTATTCACTATATTAAAAATGTTATCATAGAGTATTATTCAAGTTACTTATAATCCCCAAGAGAGAGTGATTTAGATTTGATCTAGAGGGGCTAAGCTTCAAGGAACTATAATAGATATGACACATAATTATTTGAAGCTGGGATGATTTATGAGGACCCTTTTTAAAGGTTACTTGTGATATAATGAGTGTGTATCCTTAGGGAGTACATGTACCTTCATAGAGTATTTAAATGGTTAGTTTAACTAAGATTTATGAGTGCTTGTTGTGTAACATGTTGGGTAGCTGAGTACCTAACATAGTTCATGAGTGTCATGAACAAGAGGTTCTTAAAAACTTCTTGATCATTATATATTGAACATCATTGGTGATGTTTAAACCTTTTTATTTATAAACAAAATCATTAAGAGCCACTTGTGCTATGTGTATTGGGTGTTGTGTGATAATGATAAGCACCTCACTAAAGCAAGTGTACACCTATTTGATGTAGTAATGTGCCTTTAGAATGTCAATTATAAGGGAGGCAATCTCAGTAGACCCTTAAAATATTGATACCACCCTTGAGTGGTGGGTATCCTCCTCATAGTAGAAGAGTGTGGTTTGTTATGCTATTAACTTCCTACGTGTTAGGATTTTTTTATTAAGTGATATTCCATACATTCCATTGGTTTAGGAAGAGGTGTTATTTTAGTAAGCACTTAACTATTATTAAGATGAGTTGATACTCGTTCACCATCAAGTGACATCATCATAAGTCCATTGAGTGAATTTATATCTTACATAGAGTTAAGTGTTCCTTATAATCAAAGATTTGTTTCTTTAGTGTTGATTCACCTACATTCCTTGTCTTTTATAGGATGATGCCTTCCACCTCATGTTGGCTAGATAAGTGTATAGATGGAATAGCTTGATGCCTCCATGCGGTTTAACCTTTTCTCTTGTTTTGGTAAATTTGTTGTGAACCTTTCCACTTACATGTTGGTGTGTGGTGATCTTCATAACTTAGAGTTGCGATGCATAATTCATATAGCATCAGGGTATTGAAGAGTTATAATCTAATTTGTTAATATTTTAGCTCCCTACTCCCCACTAGTGGTCTTATAGAGCCACACTTTTTAGTATTATTGTATTTGAACTTGTGATCTTTATTATGTGATGTGGCAAACTTTAAATTATTTTGATTTTTTATTGGGAATTATAAGTTTATTGGAAACATTTTTTTATGGTTTTCCTTGATATGGATTTCAAGGTTGTTTAGTCATTTATTATTTTGAACCTTTTTTTAAAATATTGAGCTCCTACTTTTCTTTAGTATATTTGGTTTTGGATTAAATTGGGCTATATATCCATTTTCACCTTTATTATTCTTTGTGTTATATTAGGTTGTTTAACCTTTTCATTTGTTATCCTTTGGGGATTGAGTTGGGATGCTTAACCAATTTGAATTTACTCCTTTATTGGATTCATAAATTTTCAACTTATTAATGTGTGTTGTTGTGATGAGCCATTTTTGTACCTTTCACCTTATGAGAGTGTGGGAGTAGTAGGTGAGAAGTATCTTGTTGAGCAAGTTAGGAGACATTGTCTCACTTTTTCCTTCTAGAGAGGTTGTAAGGATGATGTGAACCTTAGATTAGTTTTTTATGTTGATATAAACATATGTTTATTCCTAATTATAAGGGTGATGGAGATGGATTGTGTTGTGATTTTGGATATTCCTTGATAATTTGTGTGTTTGGGATTTGGGCATTGATATGATTTTTCAAAGTCCTCCCAATGGATTAAGGAAATAGGGTATGGAAAATTGTGATATATTAATCCCAAGTCCTCCTATTGTAACTAAGTGAAGGGTTGAGCACTAATGATAAATTAATTTTGAAAATTCTTCCTTCTATGATTCCATTGATTGGAAACCAAATATTAATCAACAACACTTCAAAATATGCCTTGAAGCATAACTAACCCTATAGTCAAATGGAATTATATTTGGCCATGGATATTTTAGTGTATTGGATTACACTTTGTGATCTATTAGTAGAAGATCTGAGATAATTGACATAGAGAGACTTTTATTCTGAGTTAGCATGATTCCTTGAGCTTGTGATAACATCCTTAAATCTAGACTTTTGACTCTCAGTGACTTCTAGGAGAAGTCTACATAAGGGGAGGGGATGTGAGACCTCTATTTTCAAAGTGATTACTTTTGGACATTTTTTTATGGTGCACACATCCTAATATGACATGTTATATATGTATTGAGACACAAAATTTATTATTACCTTATGTTTGAGATAGTGGAATTTTGGACATTTTATTATGGTGAACACATGCTGATCTGACATGTTCTATATGTATTGAGACATGAGATGTTATTATTACCTTATGTTTGAGATAGTGTATTTTATATGTGTGATAATGTTATTTTACTTATATTATTTTAGTTGTCCATTATGATGCTTATTTTATTTTCATAATTGTGGAGTTACTATTTCTTAAGTATGTGATTGAGTATAGAAAAGTTTAGATCATTGGCACAAGTATATTACCACTGAGATGTTATGGCTTGGATATGTTCATATGCATTTTGTATGGATTGAGATTACTTGGTTTTTTTTTTTTATTCTACATCCTTGGCTATCTAGGGTAGTGCATTTTATGTGTGAATTGTTGTGTAGGTGATAGGGGAGGCCAATAAAGGAACTGGGGCTACACTAAGCATGAGTAGATATTTGGTATAGTGGTGAAATGACTACTTGAATTACCAAAAACCAAACCCAATTCTAGTGTTGTATGTAGACCTAGTCGTAAGTTGTGAACCTCCTTACGCCTCCTAACACTATTCACCCTTTAATAGTATTCATACTTCTTATTTTAAACCTTAAGAGTCACTTTAACATTATTATCACTTAATAAATTAAATTTCTAAACCACATAAGTGGTCCCCTTGACCAAAAACTCGTATTGGAACTTTTAACCAAGTTTGCAAGTGGATGTAGCCATTTAGAGGTATGTAGTTGTGTATTTAAGACCCTAATTGACTATTTATTGGTGTAGGACTTGTTTGGAGTGTGGATCAAGCCATAGTACAATCCATATGCCCATTTATGACATGGGATAGTAGGATCATTGAAGAGGCATGGACTTACCTTGCTTGCCCACATGGGCTTGTAAGAGAAGATAATGCTTGTGTGTAATTTTCAATCAAAATCCAAGGAATTGGAAGGGACACAAGTGACCTTCCCATTGGCCAATGGATGTGAGTGTTTTTCCTATATGAAGAGCTAAAACCTTCCTTGGAATATTTTTTTTTCATTTTCAATTTAAGAAGTGGGAAGAGAGATAAATGGGAGAAAGAGAAGCTAAAGAAAGAAGAAAGATATTTTGTCTTATGTTACATCTCGATTCCTTGCCAAGTAAACTTACTTGATTATCCGTAGATATTTATAGTTGGTAATTTGGTTTGATTATTACATTAAGTCATATGTTGTTATGGGACAGTTGTATGATGTTTTTATGTCATGATGGCATTGTTATGAGTTAACTGTAGTGTATATTCTTTACATTGTAATCATGTTGATTTGTTATTTCAGTAGTATTTTGTGATATATAAGTCACGATGATATAAACTAACTACATCTTTATAATGAGATGGATGTAGGAGATATTCATCCTTAAGATCATGATGGAGGGAGAGTATCATTGGAGAGAGTGATGTAGATGGAGTTGTTGAAGGATGATAGAGGAATAGCTAGAACCTTGCACACACCACATTAATGGCACTCTTTATATGCATAGTTGAATGTTAGTATTAGTGTATTTTTAATGTTGTTTGCATTTAGATAATTATTTATGCATGGTTAATTGTGTGTTAGCTTAGTTTATTGCTTATATGGAATTAACCTCGTGTGATTACATTGTGGATATTAAATGTGGATCTAGTGTAGAATGCTAATATGTGGTTGTCATTATATTTTAATATAACATTGTTTTATTTACCATTTTGGATTTAAAAACATCATCGACCTTATATTAGTCATATTTTTATTAAGTTGTGATGTTGGTCCCCTATACTTAATTAATAGCAAACTTACATTGTTATTCTAAGACTAACCTATGAACTAAGCCGAAACATTATCAATAATGTAAATTAGAATTTAATGATTAATGAGTTAATTGTTATTATAAAGTTAAAAAACACATAAAGGGAAAATCCTCGTACAAGAAATAAAATGAATAAAATAAAGAAAAATAAAAATAAAAATAAAAGAAAAGAAAAGGGGCGAGCTTCAAAAGAATGGGAAGTTTTTTAGAAAAATATATAATTAGAATAAAACAAAAGATTAAAAATAAAGAGGAAGGAGTGAAGCTTTGGATGAAATCAAAAAGGAGATAAAAGAATAAAATAAGGAGTGAAGAGCAATACTCGTAAGGAAAGAAAGAAAAATCATAAAAAGAGAGAGAAGCATGTGGAAAAGAGGCAGAGCATAGAAGGGAATAGGAGGAGAAGAGGAAGGGTAATACAAGGGTGTGTGATAGAGCAGAGGAGCATGAAATGGAGAAGAAAATTTGAGTGGAGTAAATCTATTTATCCAAACCAAACAATTCCAAGTGGGAGCTTTACCAGGTAGGTACAATTATTTTTGTGAAATCTATAAATTTTTATGTACTTTTATAAGTGTAAGGACTGTGTGTATTCCTATTTTTACAAATTAAGGCATTGTATAATTGTACAGACTATGTAAACCATACATCTAGGTTGAGATTTTAATATTTATAGTTATGAAAATGAATAGCTATGTAAACATAGCGATCTGTAGTAAATTTAAACAGTAAATGGATGTATAATATAGGTGGCGATTACATGTGTTGTCTAATATAACACAAATATGGTGATTATATTTATATAAACACCTTTAATAGCTGAGAACATGATGACACGGTTATATATAGCGAATCCATAATAGTGAATTATTTATAATATTCAGCTATATAGATAATACATAGTGAATTGAAGTATATTTAGAGTGAAGATATAACTATGACTCTATGTATATATAGTAGCTTATGATATATTTATATAAGATAAATATATGATACCAAAATAATTTCTTGAGTGTTATAATTGAATTTTACGTCATAGTTGAAACTTATCTTGATCAATAGCTTGATCATAGTGAAAAGTCTGTCACATAATATAGTTACCGATTGAATGAACTATAATGTAAACTCATAGCATATAACACCAGGATATATGCATAGCTTATCAGGGAATTAATATATTATACTTATTGATATATCTAAAAATGGTTACGAGGTGATCTGTGGGTTACTCAATTTTGTATATTTATAACATCATACCACTCATGCAAACTAAACCTAGTAATCTGGTTGATGATAACGTGATCTGGTTATTATATTTATTTAAAGTGATTTACAGTTTTGACAAAAGGATGAGCTGAGTATATTAGACTTCTAACTTATATGATACAGATTTTATATACAGTGCCTTTGTCCTATTAAAAATAATGCTCTATCAAACCTAAAATGAGATCAGGTTTGTTCTATTAATATTTTGATCAGCCTATTAAAACCATGCATAATACACTTTAATGTTGATCGGATTAATGCTTTGTCATACATACACTAACACTAAAACTTTAATGAGCATTAATGGCTAATTTTATGGTTTATGTTCCATTAATGAGAACATATATATACACAACGTTTTATAATGTTAATTAGATTTGTTCTATTAATTGAGATCAAATTTTATATCGTGCTATAACACTTTATATATGGTGCCTTTGTTTTATTGAAGAATTGATGTATATATTACTAAACCAATATATATATATATAAAATTAGATGTATATATTTATATATGGTATATCAATTCTATACTCAATATATCCTCATATATATTAGCCTTATTTTATACATTATAAAGTCTATGTTTTCTTGCCTTTTGAAATCCGATACGTATATAAAAAAAATTACTATGTACTCCTGAAATATTGTGTGTGTGTGTGTGTGTGTGTGGGCCGGGTGTGTGTAAATAATACAGAAAATTGTGAAAATATAGAAATATCTAATTAATAGGATATACATAATTCTCTATTACAAAATAATGTATATACTATTTGACTATATATATGAAGAATTATAAATGAATCAATATATATTGAATAGCTACATTTATAAATAGTAAACTATGTAAAAAGGTATTGACTGAGGGAGTAAATGGAAAACCATGTCAAGTGCATTTATATATTTAGTTATGGATTTTTAGATACTGTGTGTAATTATACCCCAAATCAACTATATATAGGTATGGGTTCATTTGGTACAAGGCCTATATTAAATACCATATTGATTTTACCCTCTCAATTTGATATGTTGAATATAAAACTCTTCATTCATAAGTATACTTGTATTATTAAATAATGTAACTCACAATGTATTACTAAATATTGACCTAGTGGTTAGTGGTTGGTATATGCCATGATTGTTCTATTAATAGTTAGTATATTTATGGACTATGTATACTATTAATGATGAGTATACTGTAACATAGGCTACTAATACTTATTGAAAATTATTGGTTAGTGTATTGTAAATTATTCTATTAAAAATGTGTGTATGATATGTACCATGAGTGTACTATTATGTACGAGTGAATCTACTTATATAGTAGTACATGTGATGATTACCTATATTTATAGTTCCATTGATGGTTTAAAACTAAGTCATGGACTTCTAAAGAATAGAACCCTACTTACCATATTGATTTTACCCTCTCAATTTGATATGTTGAATATAAAACTCTCCATTTATAAGTATACTTGTATTATTAGATAATGTAACTCACAATGTATTACTAAATATTGACCTAGTGGTTAGTGGTTGGTATATGCCATGATTGTTCTATTAATAGTTAGTATATTTATGGACTATGTATACTATTAATGATGAGTATATTGTAACATAGTCTTCTAATACTTATTGAAAATTATTGGTTAGTGTATTGTATATTGTTCTATTAAAAATGTGTGTATGATATGTACCATGAGTGTACTATTATGTACGAGTGCATAGACTTATATAGTAGTACATATGATGATTGCCTATATTTATAGTTCCATTGATGGCTTAAAACTAAGTCATGGACTTCTAAAAAATAGAACCCTACTTACCATATTGATTTTAGCCTCTCAATTTGATATGTTGAATATAAAACTCTCCATTCATAAATATACTTGTAATATTAGATAATGTAACTCACAATGTATTACTAAATATTGACCTAGTGGTTAGTGGTTAGTATATGCCAAGATTGTTCTATTAATAGTTAGTATATTTATGGACTATGTATACTATTAATGATGAGTATATTGTAATATAGTCTACTAATACTTATTGAAAATTATTGGTTAGTGTATTGTATATTGTTCTATTAAAAATGTGTGTATGATACGTACCATGAGTGTATTATTATGTAAGAGTGCATCTACTTATATAGTAGTACATGTGATGATTGCCTATATTTATAGTTCCATTGATGGTTTAAAACTAAGTCATGGACTTCTAAATAATATAACCCTACTTATACATGCATACAACCTCCTAAAAATATAACAATTATTAAAATAAAAGATTATGTGTTCATGAGAATTATGACTTTCTAATTATGACTCGCTATTGAAATTGAATAGTGTGTACAATGCTTGTCATATAATATACTACATTTGTGTTTACTTACGTAAATTTGAATATGTAGTCTAAATATAGGTTATACCTAGTTGGTATAAACTACAATTGTTATGCTTATAATTTATGTGATAAATAATATTATGGAGATTCATTCATATGTTTGATGGACTAAATGTATGCATTTTAGTTATTCATATATTTAGCATATTTTAATTCTGCTAGTAGGAAATAATTTGTATGAAACTATTGGTTATATTTTTGTTAATCAAATCTTGCATTGTTGGTACTAAGTAAGTAATGAGACAGACTTCACTAGCTTACTAGCATCACCAATGTCAGATGAAGGTAATCTGATCAAGTGGTGTATATAAAATTGACTGATATTAGATATCAATAACTATTAGAAACTTTGACCAAAATAATGTTAGTTAGACATTGTCATTTCATATGTATGATTTACATGTTTGTGTGATATCATGTTAGAACAGATTTTTTTATGGTACACTGCATGTTCTTAAAAATCATACAACATAGGGTACTAGCTTATCTATTTAGATTCATGTACCATCACTATCTACTCATCCATGAAGGGAGGCCCCTTACCTAATGGGGGATTATGCAAGGGATCGATGGTCCATGGTTGATGTAGTAAAGCGCTCAAATAATGCTCTCCATCCCCATAGCAATACTTCTTTGGAGATGACAATTGAGATTATCATAGATACCATATTTTGAGGAACTCATGCTCTATAAGCCTTGTATCTTGTAAATTATATTGTATTTATTATAATTGAAACATTATACCTGATGAGATGTAATTATTCACTTATTGTACCATGACAACAGTGGCTACATGTTTGTACCAATTGTGGCTAGAAATTTGTGGTTACTCTATATATTTAGTTATGTATTTTTCATATGATGATAGTAATTAGTGATGGATAGATGTCACATGCTTATTTTATAGTTATCATATTTAGAGAATTTTAATTGGATCACTAATTAAATTCTTGTGGTGTAATCTAATGAAAGAATACATTATTTAAAAAAATTTAAATCGCGTATTTCTAGGTAGATCCTAGTGGGGATGTTACTTCTTGTCAGGAAGTGGACCAACCCAACCAATTGAAGAGAAATTATATTATGCTGAACCAAGTAATGAACCGAATATAAGCTTTCATATTCCTTTGTATTAATTTCTTTATGTTATTGTTTTAAAAGATTTTTTTTTTTTTTTTTTTGCTTATTTTCAAGAGGTGTAGGGTCACTTGGCCTACCCTCTTTTCACCTTTGCTTGCCATGGTTGTGCTTATGGCCACCATGTGGATTTTATTACCCAATATGTATTTGGAGATGAACCATCCCTTCTCTTTTGATTGATTATTTCTAAAATCTATTTCTTGACTCATTTTGACAATGTTAGGCTACCCATTTTGGATTATATTACTTGTCTTCTTTTTGAATTTTTTATGTAGTTGTAGTGTCTAGGGAACTAGATTCTTAGGCCCTCCTACGTGGTTCTTTGGCATGGTTGAATGGGCTAAATTCCTCTTATGGCCAAGATAAATGGTAGGACATGAGGGAGGCATCCCCATGTTTTCTTTCTCCATCAATGAGCTTTATTATGTTGAAATGTTCTTGTGGTTGCCTTTAATATTAATTATTTTGAAATGGTGTATTTGAAGTTATTGAATACTTTTATTTAGTTTATGTAAATCTCTAATCAAATATGTGCTAGTTATCCTTCTAGTCGTATAGCCTAGTTTAGTGTTCTATCTACCAACTAGGCCTTGACTTGTAAACATTAACATACCCTATACCCTTGATGTTCACTATGCTTAGATATGGAAGTCTTAGGTTTGGGGGTGCTTAGGGTAGTTCCCTAATGATATAAAATGAATGGGAGGTAAGCCCCTTCTTCTATTGACCTTGTAATTTGTATGTGGAGCATACTTTAAGACTTGTTATTTCAATTATTTTGTAATAATTTTTAAAAATGTTATTGGTTGTTTTGAAATAAATTATAATTTAATATTAAGTTATAATTATTAATTTATTTGTAAAGTGGAAGAAAAATTGTAATAGGTTTTAGAATTAAGTGTGAAGAAAAGACTTTCTTTGTCTTACACTCTCTTCAAGGCAAGTTGTATTGGACTATGAATGAAGAGAATGAATTTTAATTTTGAAAATTAAATCATGCTTATGTTCATGAAATCTTACATTGCATGTTATTCTATGCATAGTTGAATATTAGTTCTTAGTTCTCTTGGAAAGTTATAAAAACTCTTACTTAGCTTAAGGTCTTAAAGAGGTTATTCTAGTTTTATAATTTTTATGCATGATTAATGTTACCTAAACATCCCAAAAGAAAATTATTCATAAACTAGACTCTTCCAGATTTTATATCAATTCATAGTTTAATTTTTTGAGTCATGGAAAGAAAGATATGAATTTTTGAAAAAACTCCTAATTCTACTTAGATATCCTTTGTAATTTGCTCCTAATTCACACAATTATTAACTATGCAAAATGAGGTCAAATTATGTCCAAATAATTTTATAATAAAAAATGAATTTTTTTGTGACCCAATGATGTTTGTCTCATAATTTTTGGGCCTACAATGTGGTCATGGTGAATTTTTGAAATTGGTTGTTTATAGGGAAATTCTTGATTACACAGGCCATTTTTAAGGGAATTGACCTCTTATTGTAGGGTAACTAGATTTTTAGTCAAGGGTTACCCATGTGATTACATGACATAGGAGATTATCCTTAAAGGAGTTGGTGCTATGTTTTAGTACATTTTTTATGTAATTGGCTACCAAGATCAAGGCCTATGTTGTTCACATGCCAAAGTGGTGGTTAAGAACCACATGGCTTAAAATCCACATGGTGATCCCATTGCCACAAGGAAGGTCAACCAAGGTTGACTACTACCCCTTTATGCCACATGGTTAGCACAAAGTTTGTTAAAGTAGGTTATTTATCTTAGCTCATATTCACCTAAGTATCTAGTTATTCCCACCCATTTATGTGTGGATATTTCATTAAAAATTAGTTTAGATATTATGAGATATTACATATTTATCTCTTAGATATTATGTGTATATTTTCTAGTTATTCTTATCCTTTAGGGATAGTTATCTCTTAGTCCTAGGTTCGATCTCTAACTTTAGCTCTTAGTTATGATTCATCACTCAACTTGATCTCTTAGTTAGAATTGATCTTCTTTACCTATATATGAAAGGCTCATTCATTTTATTTTATGAAGCTTTAGAAATATTGTTCCCAAAAATAGCTTTCACTCATTTTTGGAACAACCCCTACGAAACTTGTCTGTTTCATATTTTTCTCTCTAAGTTCATCTTTTGAGGCAAGTTTTTCTTGTTCTCATGTTCGCTCAACTAGCATCATTCAAAGTTCGTGAAGTTCTCTTGTTACATTTTCCCAAAAATGTGAAAATCGTCACCATCTTGATGCGGCCAGATGACCATTTTCCCCCAAGTCTTAGAGTTAGTGTTTTCTAGCATTTCCATGTAGGGGCAACATTTTTTGCCGCCACTGCATTTTCTTTGCATTTTCCATGCAAAGGTGGCATTTTTCACTGCCCTTGCATCTGTCATGCAAGAGTGGTGAAATTTGCTGCCCTTGCATCTCTTGATGCTTCTCATGCAGGATCGGCAATTTTTTTCGCACCTACATATCCTTTCAACCTCCCATGCAAGAGCGGTGAATTTTGTTTCCCATGCACAACCTTTATTTTTGTGCGCCACATTTATGGTCATGCACATCAAGTGGTTGGGGGTGATTTTCACCCCCATTTAATCTCTTTTTCCCTCATTTCATCTCATTCATCCATTGTTTCTCCTCCTCTCTGCCCCTGGATGATCGAGCGAGCTAGAAGAAGCACGTTTTTGCCAGATTCGAGCCTTGTTCCACATTGTTTTTTAGGTAGGGTTTTTGTTTTTTTTTTGTGTTTTTCTTCTCTTTTTATGTTTTTCTTTTTTTTTCTTTCTAGGTTTTTTTTTCTTCTTTTTCCCCTTCTCGTTCCTCTTTTTCCCATCCAACCTCGTCAGAGTCTCCCCCTCTTCTTCATTCTTTCCTTATTGACTATTCAACCGATGTTGGGGCGATGAAATCTACCACCCTTAGGAAACCCAACCGCTATTCCAACCCCATAAGGGTGGTGAATTTCACTGCCCTCACATTTTCCCAATTGATGAGTGTGAAGGCAGTGAAATTTGTCACCTTTACAAACCCATTGCCCTACCATGTGGAAGGGTGGCAAATTTTGCTGCCCTAACACTCCCCACCTTCACTCATGTGCATCGGTGGCAATTTTTGTCGTCGATGCAATCTAACCTTATGTATTAGCGACAAAAATTGTCGCCAATACACTCGACTACCTCACCATGTGCAAGGGCGGCAATTTTTTCTGCCCTTATATGAAACATTCAACGTTCTTCATACATCGATGGTGATTTTTACCGTTGATGCACCCTCCTTTGTAATCAACGAGCACAAGCAGAAATTTTTGCACCTATGCATAAAAACCCCTTCCACATGCAAAGGTGAAAATTTTTTCCACCCGTGCATACCTTCTCCCCTTTTTTCCTAACTTTGAGAAAATTTCATTTTTTTTATTTTTCAAGCCCGGTCCACTTTCCTTCCACTTTCCAACCTGCTCTCACCTCAACCCTTTCAACCACATTTTCCTAGTCATGATCACCCAACGTGTAATTTTCCCAGATTGCCAATTTTTCCCTAATTGTGCAATCATGACTCTTATCACAGTTCCTCCTCGAGATCCTTCTTCGATGATGTACTTTTGACAAAGGCTCATCTTGATGACTGAAGCTTCTCCAAAGAACTCGAAGACGATGAAGTATCAATATCAAGGTGTTTTCTCAATCACATCGGTCACTTCTAATGTCGACGACATTAGGGACACAGAGATCAGCCACAGAGATATGGCTGAGTTCATGGAGAGAACTAAGATGAAAAATCTAAGCTCTAAAATGAAAAGGATAATTGAAAGCAACATCCATCTAGTCTCCTCTTTCCCTGTGGTGGCACATCACACAAAGTTCATCCTCTAGTGTGCCCAATTATACAACAAAGAGACCAGAGCTATGTTAGATACTAGTGGCAACGTGGTAATTCAACTGGACCCCAAATTCATTGATAAAGTTTTCATGTGCCCTCCTGCTACTGAAGTATTGAAGATCAATTTTGTTTAAGCATAGAAGGAATGTGACAAAGATCCCGAGAAGGCGATGAAGGTGATCAACAATAGGTGGCTGAAGACTCCCAGAGCTAACTTATCCAGATGACCCTGGAACTTTTTGAGGAATGACTTTATAGAAGAAATTGGTGACTTAATTACTCTTCTTAGCAAGGTATGAGGTTTACCCTCTTCTTCTCAATTTCATGAATGGATGTATCCTTTCATCAAGATAATTCTCCAAGGGAAACAAGTCATCTTTTGGGGTGAACAGATCAATAATGCTCTGCATGAGCAATTGACAAAAGTGTCTACTACTTCGAAGTTCTATATGACTTCATACCTAGTGTACATTACAGCTTCAATGAGAACTTTTCTAGGTTTGACGTTAAAGGGAGACAGAAAAACCACCCCCATTTATCAATATTACCCTCAGCTAACATTAAAGGGATCAATCCATCACTTTAGGAGGGTAAATGACACCTTATTCATAGTATTTTTTTATCTTTTTGATCCTCAATTAGAACAAAAGAGAGTATCAAATGAAGCCTAGACTATCGTTAATGACTTCGGCTGTATGTTCTTACAATTCTCTACTTTTTGCTATCTATCAGTTGGCTTTTTCCAAAGCTATCCCTATATGCTCCCTAAATTTCCTTCTAATAAATTGGTCCTAATGGAGCTATATAGATAAATTATTGTTGTGCACAATAAACAAATAGAACTTAAAAAACCAGGTTTCAAGTTTCCAATCAAAATTGGTAGATACTCGATTTTGACCACTACAAAAGTAAGGGCAATGAAAACTAAAATGCAACTTGTCACCATGAAGCATTTCAAAAGAAGGCCCAATTTTGATTACAGAGGTGTCAAAGACATGATCAGAAGGAAGACTCAGTTCCATGAGCCCATGATCGAAGACATCTGGATAGATTTAAGAACAGCATAAGATATCAAGAATATGGACTACAGTAGACTATCTCTAGAACAAATCAAATATCTAGGGCTCGTTGATATTCCTCTAAATCTAGTAGATGATAGAGGTCAGGTAAATAGCAGGTATCTTGTTGAGCAAGTCACTAACTCTCCTCTTCCTCCGATCCAATAGTCTAAAAAAGAGTTGACCTCTTTAAGAATGAGATTCAAACCAATATTGGCTAACACCAATGATTGGTTAGCAAACAAAGGGATCACATTAAAATAATTCATCATGAGATCAAAGGCCAAATTCCAAGAAGAGATAAGAAGGAGAGCAGAAAATAGGACAAAGAATAAAAGTGATGTTCCTTTTCCTTCTATGCCCCACAAGCCTAAGATCATCTTTATGTCAAAGAAACTAAAGGTTGCCAAGAAAAAACTAGAGTCAATGGATATGGGGGTTGAGAAAAAACGCACCCAAGAACAAGTGATAGAACATATAGAAATAGATGACAGGCCTACAGGTCAATAGGGGACGAAAACACTATCTCCACAAGAGGGGGCACAACCAGTCACAGGAATTTCTTCTTCTCCACCCCAATCACCTGTTGCGACTCCTTCACCCATTTCTCCCATTAGTATTTCTTCTTCTGGAGTTGCCTCTCCTTCTAGAGTTATTTTTGGCGACCCTCAAGGTGCTTTTGGAGATTTTTTTCGATCATCAGGATCCATCCCTAGTATTTCATCTCCTTCTTTCAACATCAGAGATAGTTCCACCTTGACCAGTCAGTGACAGGTGTAGTTTTGCTTGATACTATGCCTACTACACCCACTACGCCCATTATTTCCATCGACAGTGTAGATGTTACCCTAGTGACACCAACTATAGGGACTATTGCTACTATAAGTGCTTCTACTCTCCCACCTTGGTTATCAACTTTTACACCTAAAAGGAAAAAGCAATCCATCTCTCTAGATGACTTTGACCTTAGAAAAATAGTACCAATGAAATCTAAGACCACTAAAAAGCCAAAAATCCTTTCAAAAATGATTGGAGATAAGAGGCACAACTTTTTGGAGATAGCCAAACCCCCACAGGATGCAACCCTTGAGAATTTTGATATGAGCAGCTACTCCATTTCTCGAGTTGAGTTGGGGAAAATAACTCATGAGGGTGTCAAGAGTGATTTACAGTCTGTAATGGATATCATGGTCTAAAAATTTGATAGAGAGAGAGATGAAAGATCATTACAAAGTAAAGGCAGAACAATTAACCGTAGTGATCAGGAGATTCACTTTTGCTCTAGAAGCAACAACTCCAGAGGCTTTCTCCATAGATGATCCTGTAATCCAGAAAGCAGAGAAGACCTATCTAAAAGGAAAAGTACTTGAAGATTACCTAGATAAGATGCATGCACAAGGGATTTCCTTATTTACAGAGGTGGCTGAGAAGACAAGTAAAATGAAGAAAATGAGAATAGAGTTAGAAGACTTTATCTCTATTATTTCTCAAGATATTTATAGCACAAATAAATATCTTAGCAAGTGGACAAAGATGCAAGCACTGAAGAAATATACCTTAGTATCAATTAGCATCATTATCGATAGAGATTCTTATGTTGAAATCAAAGAATCACTTA
Organism: Torreya grandis; assembly: GCA_037957365.1. Lineage (NCBI taxonomy): Eukaryota > Viridiplantae > Streptophyta > Pinopsida > Cupressales > Taxaceae > Torreya > Torreya grandis. The sequence goes on along the minus strand of JARHVA010002529.1, from coordinate 1,787,210 downwards.
TATACAGGATCTAGGTACTTAAGGAACTGATCAGTGACCTTGAATCTTCTAAGGACGCTAGTGAAGAAAGTGACACTAGTCTGTTGAACAAATTAGAGGAATTGCCTTACAGACTCACCTCTTGAGATAACCAATTCATTTCAGTAGAGGAAATGATTCAGGAGTTTGAAGGTATGATTCAAAGGGAATTTAAGGAAAAAGCATTCTCAATGACTTCTGTGGATAGTATTTTAGATAATCAGTTAACTCCAGACAATCTGAGAACTAGGTTAACTAGTCACGCCAAGTCAATCACAGCAGTGATAGATGCTACGGTCAGAGCTAAGATGATCTTCAAAAGTACTATTATGCCAGACACTATTGAAATACAGGCATCTATCACCATGTATGATGCTCATCTGAAGAAGCCTGGTGACAAAAGTTGAACTATTCTTCCATACTCTCTTCTTCATTCTTCTCATGTACTTTGTAATTGACTTGGGACATTTTCACATGTACTTTTTTAATATGTAATTACATGTAAAAATCTAGAAAAGTCCCAAAGTCAACAGTAACTCATCTTTGACTAAGTTTTCAATATTTAAGAATTTTTCCAACTTTGAAGGTTTTTCCCTATATATATAGAGGGAGCCTCTTTTGTAAAGGCTCTCAGGATAATTGAGAGCAAAAACTCTGCCAAAATTGAGATACTTCTTGAGACTTTGATCTCAGCTTGTAAATCAAATTTTCTTTAATGAATGAGAAGCAGGTTATTTTCAGACTTTGTGTTGAAATCATTTGTGTTATTTAGGAGATCATTCTTATGTTCTTTTTCCTAATAATCTCTCATCTGTTTGATTAAAAAAAAAGCAAAGTGTGTGTGGAAATTATCTGGAGATATTCTTAAGGATATCAGAAAGACTTTGAACTACTTTTATCCTTTGTGATCTTGTTATCTGTTGTAGTTTTAGGTGAAGACTTTGAGCTTTACTTCACTCTACTATTACGTACGCTTTGAATCAGTGAGAGAAGCAATGAAAGACTTTGTGCTTTTATTGGTTTCTCATCGACCTAGTTACTATTCTAGAATATTTTTTGTTATTTTTTGAATACCATTCTTGAAGGAAGAGGAATGCTTTCAGGCATCAACCAGGATTTCTCTTTCGCTCTATAAACATCATCTTTGAAAAAGAGAGATGGATGGTGTTATCCTACCCTGAGTATTATTTTTTGATTATATATATATATATATATATATATATATATATATATATATATATATATAAGTGATTATAGGGAACCTTCCCTTGATGAGAGGAGAGATTTATCTCATTAGAATGTGGTAAACCCACACTTTTTGCCATATAAATTTCCTTATATTGTGGTTGATATACCCATTTTGCCATCAGTTAGCTGACAACAAAATATTCATCTAACAAGAAATATACAATATTTCTCATTATATGATCTATTTGTGTATGATATAGTGAAATATTATTTGAGCAATGCATCAATTTCTTTTATTGTGGTAATGGTTTGTAGATTTGACTCTGGGTGAGAGTTTTCTAAATTATTTCATGGTATCCGAATGATCTCCAATAGCCATTATTCATCTCCTTAATTCTCCTTGCTTAGCATCTAGTATTCTCTTTTCTTGCTATGTATTATCTTCTCTTGCATCATCTTTGAATGGTCCTCAAAATCATAAAGGTGTCCAATAAATTCTAATTTTTTTAGGGACTTTCTCTTTTTATGTTTTTTATTGTAAGTAAATTTGGGAGATTATAAGAGTAAATCAAATCTCAAAATTGTATCCATATTATCTTAGAAAGACATAATCACATCCAATTTCATCCTAGTTGGATATCAAAGGCAAGATCTATAAGATTTCTATAATTCTATTTTTTTGATTAAAAATGATTGTTCTTTTATAGATTATAAAAAAATTGTAAATGATCATTCATAAAAAAATTTAGGTTTTTTATGCTCTGTTTTCTAATTTCCATAACATTTTTAAATTTTTAATTTCATTAAGAACTGTAAAAGTTATCATAGTTATACTAAGCAGTACTATTCTAAAAAATATGACTTTTCTTTCTTTAATTGTGAGAAAATTGTAAATGATCACTCAAAACAATTTTTAGGTTTTGTGCATCTTGTTTTCATATTTTCATAACATTTTTAAATTTTAAATTTTATTATAAATTTTATAATTTATTTTAGTTTTACTAATTATAGTACTATTCACTAAAAAATCATTGTGGGGGAATTTTTTAAAGAGTTTTTTTAATTATTTTTTATAAAACAATATCTTTAGGTGATTTTTTGATTATTTTTTTATTAAAAATAATATTTTTTATTTAGGATACATAAGGAGATATTGTATTGTTTGGCCACATACCTTTTTTATGATCTCATTTATCGAAGACCACAAGGTGAGCCTCAGTTTGGCAGGTGGCTAAACCCCCTCACAAGCAAACAAATTTTTCCTTCATTAATTTCATCTTCTTGATTGCACTATATCATGGATGCATTATCATTTGAGCTTAACATCCCATTTGTATGTAGTTTATAATTATTAAAAACCACATGGTGAGGTCCAATCTAACAAGTGGCAAAATTTCCTCACAAAAACACTTTATTACACTCATGCTCATTTATATGTATACTTTTAGATGTATTTTTTATAAAGCCTAACATCTTGCATTGTTTGACTATGTTTTTTTGTGCCACTTATGTTTTTGGCCCACATTTCTCCCTTGTTTTTGGATCAACTCTCATGATTTGTAATGACTTCTTCGACAGATCGACAGTCTCCTTGTTTAGAGCTATTTTAGTGTATACATTATCTTCATTGTTTTTATTTGGTGTTTTTTGAGATATATTATACTTTTACTAAATTATAAAGTGTAGTGGGGGGTTGATTTTACAACCTAGTCTACCTTCATGCATGTGTACCTTAGTTTGTGCAGCGTTTATTATTTGAGTTTTCAATCTCTTCCATCACCACCATGACCATTTTTTTAGATTCCTCCTTTACACATGGATATATTATTCAAGCACTTGGTTTGTCAAAACTCATATGAGGATTGTTATGTCTCACTAATATTCTTGGTGACTTTTATGTAGTGACACCAGTGTGGCATCTCCACCAGTCTTTGTGCTCACTTTTCACCATTTTTTAGTCCACTTATTTAAAGACTTTAATTGCCATCTTTTCCTAGTTTAGCATTGAGGGAGGGTGTTCAGGCAATGTTTCTTTGGAGGTTCATCATTCTACCCAATATTTTAGAGTACATAGTTAATATTTAATGATTTTTATATTTGACACCTTCCTACTTCAACTTGGCAGTTACAGTGACTCGATATTCATGTATTCTAACAAGATCGATTGGCATATATAGGGCAGTTGTCTTCAGACTACATCATTTTTTTTGTATAGGTACCTCATTAGGCCTTGTTGTCAAGACCCATTTACTTCCTTTATTTCTTTGTTTTTGGGGGGAGTTTTATTTTTCTTTGGTTTTTCTCCCTTTATCCACTTTATGAGAGATTGTTTCATGGATATATTGTATATTAGTACCTAATTAGGCCTTGTTATTGGGACTTATACTATGGATATACCACTTTTATTTTGCCTCTAGCTTCACTTGAGGAGGGGTGTTAGAGCAGGTTATTTACCTTAGCTCATGTTCACTTAGGTATATAATTATCCCCACCCACTTATGTGTAGATATTTCATTTATCTTATTTTAGATATTATTAGATATTACATATTTATCTCTTAAATATTATATGGATATTTTTAAATTGTTTCTCTTCTTTAGGGATAGTTATCTCTTAATCCTAGGTTTGATCTCTAGCTTGATCTCTTAGTTATGATTGATCACATAGCTTGATCTTTTAGTTAGCATTGATCTTCCTTGCCTATATACACAAGGCCTAATCATTGTATTTGATGGAGCTTTAGAGATATAGAGTATTTTTCACTGTATGATCTATTTATGTATAATATACTGAGATATTATTTGAGTAATGCATCAATGGTTTTTATTGTGGTAATGGTTTGTAGATTTGACCTTGGGTGAAATTTTTCTAAACTCTTTCAATGCTAACCCAAAAAACATAATTATTAATTTATTCAATTTAAATTTATTAAAATCAAATCTTGTTTTTGCCAAAGTCTTGTAACTGTAACTTCAATTAAGAAAAGAACTATTATTATTAGAACTAACCTATTTTTTAAATCTAATTATGGTTACCTAGAGACCTAGAGGTGGGGGAACCCAAAAGGTACTGTATCAATTTTTTGTGTTCTTATTCATAGAAAAGGTTTTATGCCTTGAAGTGGCATTATTTTCAAATTATGTATTTTTTGTCTTTAGGAGGTTAGTTTAAACCTTTTCGATGTTTGCAGGATCTTGGAAGCCCTGAGATGAGTGAACCCAAAAATGAAACCCCTTTTTCCTCTCCCCTTTGGTATTAACTAAAATTTAAATCTTAAAATTGAAAATAAGAGGTCATTTAATTTTTTATTAGCTTTGTGCCCATTAATGGTCGTAGAGGAGTTTGAAATTCCCAAATCATTGTTTTGACAACTAAAGGAGTTCGAGACCACCTAAATACTTTATGTCAATCTAGGTACCTAAAAAATGACCCCTTGCACCTTTATATCATGTTATGATTTTGAAAATAAAATTATTTAATTACGCTAAAGTTTAGAAACCCCATTGATGGTAGTCTTCTAGGAGTGAAGAATGTTGAAAGGGATGACTATGGAGAAATAATTCTCCAACACTTCCTCCCCATTTACCAAGTAGGAGTTTAAACCTAAAATGAGGGGTTAAGAACCTTTATGATGCCCATAAATATTCTTAGGTTTTTTTACACCCTTTCCTAATTTGATAGTTGGGACTGATTAAATCCTTAATTGGAGATCGGTTGCTCCATCCTCAGGGGGATTAATTGAGATATTTTACATCTATATGATTTTTGGTTGAGCACTTTCAATGATTTTGACTTAAGTCAAAAATAAATTTTAATTACAACTTAAGTGCAAACAAAACCTTATTAATGGCCAAAATCATCTGAATACATTTTTTAGCATCACAAAGAGTTAGATAGAATCAATCAAGCCAATGGTTTCTCAAACCCACCTCACCTTACTCAAGCATCCTTTAGGGCCTTTAGGTTGTGGAGCCTGTTTGGTCATCTTATAGAGTGTTAGCATTGTTGAAATCCTATAAGCTAATTTGAGTGAGTGGGGTCTACATGGTTACATAAACTACCATGCGACCACATGCATATTTGAATCCAAGCCATTTAGGCATATGTGTTTGTTATATTGCATTGTGTATCTTGTAATACCTATTTTTTCAACTATTGGCAGTGGGGGTGAGTAGAATGTGCTCTGAACATTCTTAAAAAAATTGGTCTATTTTTGTGTGTAGTATAGTCATGCGAATTTTGGGTATTAAAATCATTCCCTCCTATTAGATGGGTGTCGAGTTGTAATAACCACCAAGTCAAATAGGAAATGGTGTTGTATACAATAGGCTTTTTGAAATTATAATATGTCAAACATATAAATCAAGCAGATGTAAGCATTAAATAATGTATCTTAGATGATAAGTGCATGAGTAGAACAAATCCATAATGTTCTTGTAAGTGTTTATAAAGTTGTCATGAACAAACTGGCATGCTCAAGTATAACCATCTGAGATATCAAAAAATATGATTTGATAAACAACCAAAGGTTAAAAGAAAAGACAACAATGAAAACTATTGTATCTAACATAAAATGAAAATTTTGACTATCTCAATGCATTTTTCTTCAATAAATATGCAATTTCAAAAAAAACACAATGAAATGCTTTCATATGCAAAATTTATTATAGATTGAAGCATGAACATTATAAGTGATATCTAAAAAATTGTGAATAATAAAAACAGCAAAACAAATATCTAAAAACTAAATATACCACTATAAATCTCTTGAAAAATAATCACAGTAAAAAATAAACTACTAAATATCAATGTATGATCAAAATATGACATGTTAAACTCAAAGTACTAAAAAATAGAGCAAAATCTTAAAAGTTAATTTGTTTAAAATTATTCAAAATAAATGAAAAGTGTCTAAACTTAAAACAATATATCTCAACTCTAAAAAGAAAAAATAATATATAATAAAAAAATTTAAATACTTAATTTGTCTCTTTTAATTTCTTGAAAATGTAATATTAAAATATTGACATTAAAAATTAAAGGTCATGAATTTAATACTTAAATCAAATTACTATTTAAAAAAATACATTATTCTAATTATACTTAAATATTATTAAACTTATCTTATTAAAGAAAATTATAATTTAATAATTTAATTTATTAATAAAGTGGTGTCATCTTTTATTAAGTTTGAATTAGTTAATTACTGCTCCTACTCTATACTCTGCACTCTAATCCTTTCGAATAACAAATTACATTACCTAAAATATATTATTATACCTAGAAGTATTTATCATTATGAAGACCCACCAATAAATAGGCACCTTTCATTGTAAAAGGAGAACATCACTTTGTTGAGTTTTATTTAAAATAAAAGTATTAAATTTTATTAGTTGGATTTTGATTTTTAGCAAGTCAAATTCACTGTTTAAATGCAATGTATGCTTATGCTCATTTATTATTTAATTTTGATTTATTTATTGTAGAATGTGATATGCATGTATTGTTGTTGATAAGTGATTTTAATAAATTAAATTTGATTTTAGAATTTATTGTGTATTCGTATTATTTAGATTTTTATATCTATATTTATTTGTTATTTAAGTTTCAATTTATTTTATTTTTAAATAAATATTTTTTATTTTTAATAATAAAAAATCAAAAATATATATATAAAAATTTAATATTTATAAATTTATTTGTAAAAAACAATATTACAAATCAAAAAAGGTCTTCATTTTATATATAAGGGTTCTTTTCAAATTAATTGTGTTATATTTAACAAAGAAAGAGATTTTTAAAGATAAAAGTTAATACCATATAATTTTTATTGGAAAAAAATTAAAAATTATTAATTATGTCTATGAAATATGTTTATATCCATTTTACTCGTTCAATTTTTATGAATTAATTTAAATGATAACTTATAAATCATGGTTTTAAATCACTTATGTGTATAAATTACAATTATAAAATAAAAGTTTTATTTTAATTCATAAATTGTGAGATTCTAAATAATGAATGTAAAGAAGAAAGAAAGAAGTGAAGGAAAAAGAAGAAGAATTTATAATTTCATAAAACATTTTGAACAACAAAAGAAGCCAATAACAAAATCATTAATAAACAATAATAAAATAAAGATAATCAATACATTTTAAAATTATTTTTTAATAATAAAATATTTAATATATTACCCAAAAAAAAAAAAAAAAAATTACTTAAAACCTATTGGAAATTAAAAACCTTAAAAATGTAAAAAATAAATTATCCATATAAAAGAACCAAATATCCCCAAAACCTACTTAAAGAAAAATTAGAATATAATTAATATAAAAATAATAAAATTAAAAAATTAAAAAAATAACTTTGAAAACTAATCATTTATTTATTTATCTTTCTTTATTATTAGTTGTTAGATCATCTTAAATATTTAATTTAAATAAATCATCGTAAATTTGAAGAAGTATTAGATCATCTTAAATATTTAATTCAAATAAATCAACATACATTTCAAAGAGAAAGAGTATGATTTCTCTCATAATAACTTCCAAATTCATAATATACAACTTCAAAGATTGAAGAAAAATAAATTTTAAAGAATATATAATATAATATAGATCAAGTTGGAATAAATTTAACAAACGTTATGAGAACCAAATTATAAACTGGTGAGAAAATTTTATTAGACATTAAGATATATTTAAAATGTGGGAAAATATGGAAATGACGATGGGCGCGTTCTAGTTGCGAGCTAGGGCTCGCATGCCCTAGTTGTTGTACCTGCTCTCTGTTCATGGTGGCGACCTATAGTTTTGTGTGTTGGGCGAGGGGATTTTGTGCTGCCGATAAGGTGTGTGGGTGCCGATTGTGGGGTCTTCCGGTTTGGCTGAGGGTAAGCACTTTATTCTATTGTTTGGTGGGTTGTTTCGGATTTTGGTCAAAGTTCTTTGGGGTTGGGGACTGTGGGTTCCTATCCCATCTTTTGCTGGTGGATGTTGGGCTTGCCCTATGGAGAACCAGAGATTAGTGCTTTCTCAGATTGCCTCTAAGGACATGGAGATGGTTGATCCATCTTCTTCAACATAGGTCAATGGCGAAGGTCAGATGAGTAAACCTACAATGGGAGATGGGTCTCATCCTCTAAAGGAATGCCTCGAATTAAAAAAGTAAATGGATGTCTGGAAAGATCTGAAGACTAGCATGTGTTGGTTATTCAACCTGAGTAGATTTTAGAGGATATTGAGTACTGGCGTAACCATGCCCTTATTTGCAAATTTTTGGGCCTTCGACTCTCCTTACCTGTGCTAGATTCCTAGGCTTGTCGGGTTTGGAATCCCGAAGGTGATATGGAGATTATTTTGGTAGCGAACAATTATTTTTTGGTTATTTTCTCTTGCATGTCAAATAGGAATAGGGCATTTGAAGGAGGCCCTTATTTCTTTAACCAGGTGGGGCTTTTCATCAAGCCTTGGCACACGGGCTTTAATTCAGCTGAAGAGATCCCCTCGTGGGTACATGTGTGGGTTCGGTTGCCAAGACTTCCTTTGGAGTTTTGGAGGGAAGATATTCTTCACTCAATCTCATTACTTCTTGGAAAGCATGTGGGAGCGGCTACACAAACTCAAGATCGTAAGGTAATCTCTTATGCTCTTATTTGTGTAGAAGTTGACTTAACTAATCCATTACCAGATTCTATGTAAATATGCATGGGATCCTCTTCTTGGATCCAACAGCTGGATTATGAGACCCTCCCTTTTAGATGTCAAATTTACCATGAATATGGCCATTTACTCCGCAAATGCCCCAAATTTAAGCCCGCTCCCTTGGATGACTCTGGATCTCTTAAGGGGGATAAGGGGAAGGCTCCTGCATCTACTATACTTACTGATAATGAGGGCTTTACTCAGGTTAAATCCCGTAACAAAGGCAAAATTAAGAAGAGAACCTGGATGGATAGACACAATGAGGGTATTTTTAACAGATTTGAGGTTCTTGAAGACTTGGTACAGGAGGAAGGGATTCCAGTTGATCTTTCTTCTGGGGATAAGGGACTACAAGAAGTTTAGGAAGAAGGGGAAATGAAGGAGCATCAACTGCTATCTTCAGAGGACCCTCAGAGCATACAGATTGATGTGGACCTACCTATTCAGGCTCAAGATACCAGGGATACCTAGGGGTCATAGACTCTGATGAGCTCGGTTGTGGTGGTTTCATATCCCCCTATTCTTAAAGGGGCTTTAGATTTGGTTAAGAGCAGCAAAGCCCATCCTAATTTAGGCCTACAATATAAATCCTTTAAAAAGGGGCCTCTTGATAAACCATCAAGGAGTGGCAGAAAGTCTGATCAAGAGAAGGTCAAGATTATGGGGGACACTTTGGTTGAGTTAGGGTCTATGAAACCCATTGATTCCCACTTTTCCCACCCCCATAAATGATTGTTCTATCTTGGAATGTCAGGGGGTTGAACAGCATCCCTAAACAAAAGGCTATTCGTAGATTCATTGATTCTCAGTTACCTAATGTGGTTTTTATCCAAGAAACTAAGCTTACAGTGGATGGGTTGGAAAGTAGTGCTTTGCGCATATGGCCCCAGGGTAATTGGCAGGGGGTGGGAACTCAAAATAGTTCATGGGGGATTGCTTGCTTCTAGAACCCAAGGAAAGTTCTCCCCTTATGGTGGATTTCTAGTCGATCCTCTATCTCTTTGGTTGCATCTTGTTTGGCGACTGGGGAAAGGTGCCTTCTATCCAATATTTATGCTCCTACTGATATTACAGGCAAGTCAAATCTTTGGGCTCATATTAGCTACATCCGAGCCTTAGACCCATATCTCCCATGGATTTTGGCTGGTGATTTTAATTTTGTTATTAGTTTAGAGGAAAAATGGGGTGGAGTTGCCAAGTTGGACCCCTCTACATATCTTTTTAGGGATATGATAGATTCCTTGAATCTCATTGATGTGAAGCCAAATAATGGTATCTTTACATGGAATAATAGGAGATGTGGTGCCGAGGCTATCTCAAAAAGGCTCGATAGATTTTTGGTTTCCTGTTATTGGATGAATGACAGGTTGATTACCAGTTCAAAAATTCTTGATTGGAGAGGCTCTGATCACTGGCCTATCAAGCTCTCAGTTACGACTTATGGGGTTTCCAAAAACCCATCTTTTAAATTTCAGTTAATGTGGTTAAGAGATCATTCTTTGTAGGACCTTATGGAGGAGTGGTGGTATGAGGGGTTGCCTACCCATGGGACAGCAATGTTTACTTTCTGTAAGAGACTTCAACATGTGAAGTACAGGCTTAAGAAGTGGAATAACAAATGTTTTGGAAACCTATAGGCTCAGAGTATTGCAACTCAGGCTAAGTTAGACAACATAACTCAGTTGATTTGGGATCAAGGGAGGACCCTTGACCTTAGTGAAGCTGAGTCTTTAGCTCTTAAAGGATTAGAGGAGTGGGAGCTTCAGGAGGAGATCTTATGGAAGAAAAAATCTCGAATTGACTAGCTTCAGGAGGGGGATAGGAACACTGCATTCTTTCATAATTCGGTCAAGGCTCGGACACAAGGAAATTATGTCTCCTCTTTAATCTCGCCTGAAGGGGCTCATCTCTCATCCAATGTTGATATTTACAAGGCTACGGTCAACTATTTTTTCAAATCTCTTTTCTAAGGAGGGTCTTGTCGTTAGGGATGAAGAGAGGGTGATCTTGGATTGTATTCCTCACCTGGTCTCTACGGAGATGAATGAAGCTCTCTTGCGGCCTATTGTGCTATCTGAGTTGGAGGGGGTGGTGTTTAACATGAAAATTGGTAAGGCTCCCGGCCCTAATGGGTTTCGATTGAGTTCTTTCAGGAATTTTGGGAAATAATAAAGTTTGATCTCCTTGAGGTGGTTCAATAATCTCATAAGAATAAACAGATGCTCAAGCCCATGAATTCTACTTTTTTGGTGCTCATACCTAAGCATGAGGGAGCTAATCAGTTGACTCAATTTAGACCTATTGCACTATGTAATGTTTTCTATAAGATCATTACCAAGCTGATTGCGGAGAGACTTAAGCCTCTTTTTAGCACTTTGATCTCTACAGAGTAGAGGGGTTTTGTTGAAGGAAGACAAATTTTGGATGGTGTAGTGGTGGCAATGGAAGCTATTCATTCGATGGCTAACTCTAAGGAGAGGGCTATGCTTATAAAGCTTGACATGGCTAAAGCTTATGATCAAGTGAGCTGGGAGTTCTTACAGAGCATTCTCTTGGTGTTTGGCTTTGTTGAGGAGTGGGTGAATTGGATTTTGAGTTGTGTGACCTCTTCTTCCTTTTCAATTCTTGTAAATGGGGAACCATCAGATTTGTTCAGTGCTTCTCGGGGGCTTCAGGAAGGAGACCCTCTATCTCATTATTTATTCATTTTAATGGCAGAGGGTCTTGGAAGATTTGTTAAGTCTCAAGTGGGACGGGGTCTTATTCACGGTTGGAGATGGAATGAATCTCTTCCTCCCTATTCTCACCTTCAGTTTGTGGATGATACTACGCTAATGGGCATTGCCAGAATTAGTGAAGCTGTGAACTTCAGACTAGCTTTAGACATCTATTTGAAGGCTTTAGGTCAGTGTATTAATGATGACAAATCTTCCATTTATTTCTTTAATACCCCCCAGCCTATTCAAATTAAGATTGCCATAATCCTTAGATTTCAGATTGGTTCTCTTCCCCTAATATACCTTAGGGTTCCCTTGTCTTTGGGATCTTAGTATCGAGTGTATTGGCAAGGAATCTTGGATAAGTTTCAAATTAAAGTTAATCACTGGACTCTCAGGTGGCTTTCTTCTGTTGGGAGACTGGTTCTTCTAAAGATGGTGATGCAGTCTCTTCCTATTTACAGGTTTTGTGTACAAGTTCCTCCTTCCAGCTTTGTGAGGGATTTTGATGCTCTTTCTTAGAAGTTTCTTTGGTCTGGTACACTCCTCTCTTTGAAGTGGAGTCTAGTTAAGTGGGAGTATGTTTTTAGGCCAAAGCATACTGGTGGCCTTGGGCTTAGGTCTATGGTGTTTGTTGTCACGACCCTGGCTGCTAAGCTGTATTGGAGGTGGTGTACCAATCAGCAATTAGATTGGGCCAAGATTCTTACTCACAAGTATTTTCCTAGTGTGGATAACTCAAATGTGCCATGACTTGCTTTGATGGGTAAAGGATCTTGTGTTTGGGATACCCTTAAAAAGGGAGCACAACTAATTAAGGAGGGGCTTTTTTGGATTTGCAACAGTGGTTCAAATGCTTTGTTTTGGCATGACTCTTGGGATGGCCACCCGCCCATGATTTCTAGCTTTCCTCAGCTTCAGTCTCTTTGCCACACTTTTACTAATGCTAGCTGGTGTAAGGTGGAGCATTTCAAGACTGTTAAGCGCTTGGGTCAGGTGGAGGTGACTTGCTAGAAGGATTCTCAGGAGTGGCCTACTGGTGGCTCTGATGAGGACCGTGCTCTTCTTTCTTATGTGTTGGAGGATAGGTTTTGTAGCTCCCTCAATGGAAGGGATGTTTTGGCTTGGAGTCCTAGCCCAAAAGGCAAATTCTCTATGGCTCAAGGCTATGCTATACTTGACAGGAACCTACATGGTACAAATGAAGTGCACTAGTGGAAGAAGGTTTGGAATAACTTCTCTTGGCCTAAATGTAATTTTTTCTTATGGTTGTTGGTTCAGAAGAAATGTCTCACTTGGGAGAATCTTCACAAAAGAGGCTTTCAGGGACCTTCTGTTTGCTCCTTATGCATGCACAATGAAGAGTGTACCTCTCACTTGTTTTTTATTTGCCCTTTCTCAAGGGATATATGGCATAGATGGTGGGAGGCTTGGAGTCATGGGTGTATTCATGCCACTTCTCTCAGTGACTTTTGGGAAAGCTTGGGCAGACCTCCAGCGAAGACTTCCTTCTTGCAGGTTGCCTAGACGGTTAGATCGGTTTTTATTCTTTGGAACCTCTGGTTGGAAAGGAATCACAGAATTTTTTGTGACTCTAAGTTAGATGGCCTTCGATTGTGGAGGAAGATTCTTAATAGGCTTCAGGAGACTATCTTGGAAAAATGTGATATATCTGAAAGAATAGATCCTGGTGATCAAGCTATTGTGAGGAATTTGAACCTGGATGGCAACAATCAGGGAGGCACTCTTAGGAAAAGGCCTTGCCATGGTAAGCAACGTGTTTTTAGGGTTGGGCGATGGACTCCTCCCTCGGCTGGGATCTTAAAGATCAATACAGATGGATCTTCTCAGGGGAATCCAGGTCATGTTGGTATTGGGGCTATAGGTAGAAGTAATGATGGGGAGGTTGTTTTCCTTTTCTCTATCTACAAGGGTCAACACTCGAATAATTTGATGGAGGCCCTTGCTATTAAGACTGTTGTTGAGAGAGGATGCTCTTTAGGCTGGAAAAAGATCATATGTGAGTCTGACTCTCAAATTGTTGTTGACATGTTGAATAACCAGAGTTTGGAGAATGTTAATTGGAAATTAGCCTCTCTGGCCAGACAAATTTTAAGTCTGTGTAGTTCCTTGGATTCTGTCTCCTTTTGTCATATCCCTCACGAATGGAACAGAGTTGCAGATTGTTTGGCAAAGTGGGCTGCAGAGAATGAGGATAGCTGGGATATTAGCGGAAGGGATGAGCTTCCTTTGGATTATCTTGGGATTTTTGATCAGCTTTTATTAGAGGATAGGAATATGTAGTTTTGAGGTGGGCCTTTGGCCTTTGCTCTATAATTTGGATTTGATTGAATAAATTTTTACCCCTTTTCTTTTTAAAAAAAAATTATAAACTTATTTTTTCCTTTAAAATTATCTCCTTTATTATAGTAAACATGTAATATATTATAAATTTCCTTTAAGTAGATAACTTTAAATAATTTTAGTGGTTTACATGCTAGATTTTTAATAACTTCTAAATAAAAATTAATAAATATACAATATAGTATTAAATTATCATTTAGAAATTTTACTTTTGTTTCTTCATTTTATTTTAATTTTAAGTTTTTTTTTTAATTTTTTAATTATTCTTTATTTATCTCTTAATATTATTTTTTAATTATTCTTTATTTATTTCTTAATATTTTTTTCAATTATATAAAAAAAAAAAGATCATTATATAAACCGTATAAGTTCATTGTTACAATCTTATGTCTTTACTTGTTCATAACATTCGATAATTTTATATTGCTAATACTATAAAATAATCTCTCTTAAAATGTTCATTCACATCCAAAAGGATCTCTTGAAATATTTTACTCCCTCCAAAGATTTTAGGACTGTTTAATTATGTCAACTTCTTATTAAAAGGTGAAGTCAATATGAAAGTATATAGGTTATAATATTAAAGGACTTAAACTCAGAACTTATTCAAATTATATGATGTGTAAAGTTTGAATATTTAATATATATAATTTTACAAATTTTTACATATTTATTATTAAGTATAATTTTGTTGGGTTGTGGTTAAAAGATTGATATAAGATATTATCTTATAAATTTATTAATTGATATATTAAAAAGTTTTATCTAAATGATTTAAAATTAAATTTTGATAGATGTAGAGTTATTGTATGTTTATTGGAATTTTTGACCCTATAAATATAAGGAAGCAATGTAGAGGTTTAAAAACTTCCTTTTTAGGTATTTATCAAATTTTCATAAATATTACAAGTAATCATAAGTTTACATAGGAAAAATATTATTCTTATTTAATAAACTATTAAACATATAAATTAGTATTAAAAAATAGTCATATATTCATAAAAACTTGTTTCTTTTAATATTGTAATTCATCTAACACACAAATGAATGTTAGAAAGAATGGGTTACACATTCATATTGAGCTTCTTACCCTTATGATAAGTTATGGAGAATAGTTCACATAGAACTATTTACCCTATGGTGGTCCATGAAACACACAAGTTACTATTAGAAAATAGTGGTCATTAATCCATATAAAAAAAGCTACCTTTATGAAGAGTTATAAAGTGTAGTTCACATGGAGCTTAGTACATTTTGTATAAGTTATCAAAGACACAAGTTAGTATTGAAAATAAATAGTTGTGAATTCATATAGAGCTTTCCACTCTTACAATGAGAAATGAAGCAAATTTCACATGGAACTTGTTGTTTTTATATAGAATCATCAAGTTCATAGATTTGTATTTAGAATAAATCAAAAAAATATACGACCCTTGTTACCCTTATGATGTGGTATGGGTCTATGAAAGTTAGAACAAGAAATTTTTGGTCATAAGTTCACATAGAGAATTTTATAATCTTATGGCTCGCTATAAAGTGTAAATTTCATTTTATTTTTTTTTACATGTACAATTATCTATGAATAACACATACTATTTACTTGGAATAAGTGATCATGATTTTATATAAATATCATGAATCTTATAATAAGTTGTGAAGTATGCAAGACAATAATCAAGATCACTAAAAGTAATATTTTATTGTCTTTTCCATATTTCAATTCAGATTAATAAAATTGAAAATTATAACATTAATATAAAAATTTCAAAACTTAACTCAAAAAAATTCTTTATTATAATATACATAATTCACAAAGATCATCTAATCCTATATTCTATATATTAGATTTAATTACAATTCAAAACTTATTTTAAAAATTTGGAATAAAAAAAATTCAATAATTTCATAGGAATTCATTCTACTTTCAATCGAATAAGCCTTAACCTTCTTTAATTGTCTTTTATATAATATCCTTGTTGAAGAGCACTCTTAACATGCTATTAACAAAAAATGGTGGTATAAAGGTGTTGTATAATCATTTTGGACAAGGGCATGCTCTCATTATCAATTGTAATGTAAATGAACAAAGTAAAAGATATTAATAATATTAATTGATTGATCTTTAAATATAAAATTATACAAATGGAACAAGTAAATGATACTAATAATTATTTTAAGCACGTATAGATTCCATGATTGTGATTTATATGGAAAATTATTCCATGTGATTAAATTATTCCATATGATTGTGCCTTTAATAACTTATATTAAACTTTGATTTCAAAATAAGAATAACAAGGAATCTTTTATCTCTTTGAGTTTATTCAAAATAATAATGATTAGTACTTATAATTTTTTAAAGATTTAATTGGTTCGTAGGATGAAATAGAGTGTGAAGAAAACACTTTTCATATTTGTTCTTAATATAAAGTGTTTTTTTGTTGATGGAAAATTTTGATAAAATATTTATTTATTATTTATTGAGAATATATTGAGTATTTGTAAGTATTTAGGGAAAATCAAAAAAATATTAAAATATTATTATTATTTGAAGTTAGTATTTAAAAGTAGAACACTTTTAACATACAATTTATGATTTTATGTATTTTTGAAGTTATTCATATTAATATTATTTATTTATTTTTTACTTCTTGATATCAAAATTTTTACCTTTTAAGATTTAATAATTAAATGGTGTTTAGGTTATACTAACCTTCAAGTAATAATTTTTTTTTGTTTTATGTATACAAGTGTTGTAATATGAGAATTGGAGAAAGGAAATAAGAGATTAAAACTAGAAAAACTTGGTTGTAAATTTGTTTCGAAGCTTACGTGTTATATTTTTGGAACGTAAATTATTAATAAGGATTTTACAAAGCATTTCCAATACTTTTTAAATCTATAATTTTTTTTGGTAAGGTTGTTGATACTGTTGAATGCATATTTTCAAATTATGACTCGAATGACAATTTGGTGATAATGATTAATTTGAAATATGACTTTAAATCCTATGTTTATCCTTTCGATTGATTTATAAATAATTAATTATGTATTGATCTAAATTAATTTACATATTTATTATAATGCTTAGTTAAATTTAATTCAATTATATATTGTATTTAGTTTGAATTCATTTAATTATTATTAAGTTTTATTAAACTCACATTGTCTTTCATACCTTTTAAGACTTTAATCTTTTTAACTTTAAATGAGATTATACCTCTGAAAGTTAGATATTTTTCAATATTGTAATCGATGTCAATTTATTCAATTTTTTTAAGGTTGATTTTATTGTTATAATTTTTTTTAAGATTGATTTTATTGTTATAAATAGATTTGAAACTCTAGTTTCATTTTGTTTGATTTACTTTATTTTAATCCCTAAGTTAACTTAGTTTTTAAAAAATACTTCAAACCTTATTGTAATTTTATGCTGAACATTTATCATATTTTTTTAATAATTTAACTATCTAATCTAACTATTTATAAAATTTAATTTAGAATAATTTTTAAAATTAATCAATAACTAATATATCTTGTTGAAATTCCTTCAAAAATAATCCTAAATTAAAATTTAAAAAATAAATGAAATCCAAAAATATATTTAATGAAAAAAAAATTATTATAAAAATATATAAATGATGTTGTTTGAAAAATTATAATGTATATTATTTATTTAATACAAAGCTGAAAAATATTATAAATGCTAGTGAATCTCAAAATATTAATGTGAATAAAAAGAAAGAAAAACATTTTAATCAAAAAGACTTTTTTAGATGCTCATCTTTATTTTTATAATATTACTTTTATTAATATTCTTTCTAATGTTCATGTTGTTTCTCAACATGCTTTTATGATTCCTTTTCAATGTGTTTTTACTATGCTTTTCATTATAACATTCCTTACATTTCTCTACAATTTCTTTCTTATTATTGTTTTATTTTGTGATTGATATAATTTAAATAAGATAAAACTTTAAATATTTATTGTATATAAAATAGGTTAATAATTATACGAATTTGAATGCAAAAGGGTATATTAATATTAAAATTAATATATTTAGAATCAACCAAGTAATGAAGAAGAGAGGTATTTAGATGATTTATAATTTTTATTTCTCACTCCATTCATCAGTTATTGAAAATAATTTGTATCTCTTTTATAACTACTCATATTAAGACATGACAACTCAAACTCTTCAAGGTGTTACCAGTGAAGCTTAGAGCCCTGTGATAATTGGTATTATCTAGATTTTGTCGATCATGTTTATGTTGATTGTGTAGGTTTGTGCCACCTTAGGTCACTACACTTGCACTGGGAATTGCTGCTGGAAATCATATATGGGCCACTCCAAAGGGAATCAAACTTTGTGTGCCTTCCTAGTTTGGCCTGATCCTCATCCCACTTGAGGACTAAATCTTCCTCATTAAAGCTTCATTAGGAAGCACCTTTGTCGAATGTTCTTTTTACATGTGCCTGATGACTTTCCCTGGCTAGCATGGCTCAATTTCTTACCTCTTCTAGCTCCATAAGTTCTGCATACCTGATCTCCATAGGCTCATTTTCTAACAATTTGAGTTGATGCATTATTTCTAAAGCTAGAAACTCAAGAGAAATAGGTAACCTTGCTTCCTTACCATAGACTAGCTTGTAGGGGGAGTTGGTTATTGACCTCTTCTAAGTGATCTTGTCATCCCATAGTGTTGACTTCAACTTGAGATACCATGATCTTTGATTGTCTTCAATAGTCCTTCGTATGATTCTCAAGAGGTTCTTGTTTGTAGACTTAGCAAGGCCATTTCCTTGTGGATAATAATTTGATGAAGTGTTGAGATAAAATCCATGTTGGACAGCCCATTGGTTGATCCTAGATCCCACAAAAGCCATTGCATTGTCAAAAATAATTGTTGAGGGACCTCCAAATCAAGTGATCAAACCTTCATAGAAGTCAAGGACACTAGTTTCATTTGCTTCCTTCAATGTAATTGCATATGTCCAATGTGTGAAGTAGTCCATTGTTGTCAGAATCCACTTATTCCTTGAACTGGAAGAAAGGTTAATGATACCAATGAAGTCCAATCCCCACTGGACAAATGGTTGATCCACTATAATTGGCTGAAGGGGCATGGCTGCAAGTTTAACTTTTCCTACAAACATAGCATATTGTTTGCACTTTCTAACCCATGTATAGCAATCACTAAATATAGTAGGCCAATAGTACCAGTTGACAATTTTTCCCCAAAGGGAAGAACATATTTATTCAAGTAATTGAAGGGTTCACAAATTTGTTGAAGTGTCATTTTATCGGCCAAGAGACCAGTTGCAATTTTTCTAAGAAAAAACCAAGTAAGATGCCGAAGGAAAGAGTCTATTACAAGAATTTTGAAGGGCAGGGTAACCTTTGGAAGGGTCACTTTCAAAAAATCTAAAGGGCACCTACCCTTCGAGAAGGTGAAAGAATAGATTCAAAACCTTTGCAAAAAGGCCAGGTGTCCTACAATTCTTTTGAAAAAGGACAGACATGAGCAACTAGCCCTTGCAGAGGGCACTTGGTCAATGAGAGGACCATGGTGAATTTTTTGAAGGGCACATTTCAAAGGTACTCGAAGGCACAGAAAAGGAACATAACCTTCACACTTTTTGTCTAAAGGAATTCCTTTAGACAAAAAGTCTGAAGAAATTTTGAAGACATAGGAAAGAAGACCGAAGACAAAATGTCGACCATAAAAGACAAAGGGGCTTCAGAGAAGTTAAAATAAATAAAAAATACAAGGTAACCTTCAAACTTTTTGTCTGAAGGAATTCCTTAGGACAAAAGTCTGAATAAATTTAGAGAAATGGCCATGTAAAAAAGACTAACAAAATAAACTCGAAGAAGAATTCTGAAAGCCAAAAGAAGTGATCGAGATAATTCTTGTGGACATTTTGTCCATGACAAAATGACTAAGATAAAAATATGACTAAGACAAAAGCCTGGGCAAAGGGAAAAGAGAAGGAAGATATCCTTTAGAAAAAAATTTGAAGGAATTCCTTTGGAATTTTTGTCTGAAGGAATACTTTGGAGAATAAAGCCGAGAGAAAGAAATGTTGTAGGAGATTCAAGGAAATAAGAGAAGTCCAAAGGAATAAATGCCAAAGGGTGACGTCCCACTAGCTGTCAAATTCTGATTGTGGGAAGTAACTGTTGAAATAGGGGTAAAGCTATAATTCTGAACGCAAATCCCAATGGAGAAAATATAGACCGAATATAGATTAATACATCTGAATATAGAATCTCGCTAGAAATAGATAGGAATAGGTAGACTGGAATAGGATAAAATACATGCAAGTATGGGCTAGTTTCAAACACCGTTCAAAGCTTCAATTGACTAGTTATTAAAGTTTCACTCATCTCCAGATCATCTCATGCATCCAAGGGTCTAACTCAGCTTCAACAGAGATTCCAAATTTGAATGTCGAGTTGACTATTCCAGATTTAGAGTGGACTAATTATTAAATGTCACATCTAATAGGAGCTTTCCATGTGAACGAGAATGATCTCTTCGACCAACTCATCTTACCAAATGGCCAACTCAGCCTTCCCAACATTCCAATTCGACATCAAGCAGCGCACGTAGAGTTTTAAAATTAACATCAGCTTGGAGGAGGGTAGTTCATAACAAAGACAAGTTCACTTCCTCAAGTGCAAGAAGCTTCATGCAAAGACAAAATAAAACATATTTTATTGAAAGGCCAAGTAAGCCTTGAGTTAACCGAAGTGAATCCTTCTCTTCAAATTTTCAATGCCAATCTTTGGCCTCTTGTAATTTTCTATAAAATGGATTTCAGCCTTGATTAAAAATTCATCCAATCTCTCTCTTGTTAGACCAGACTCTGTCATTGGTGAGTTGTGTAACCTTTTCGATCAATATAAGGATTATACTTTTAGATTTCAAGTATTGGCATAGTGTATATTTCATTCAACAATTTGCATAAGTGGTAGATTTCTCTCCCTTCCCAAATTCTAGTTCATACCTAGTTACTAGATTATTCTTATGCAGGTCATGTTAAAGTGTTCTGTATGTCTTTTGCTAAAGTTGTAAGTGGATGTTAGGTGGTTACAAAGCATCTTTTATCAGACCTCTCTCCATCATTTTCCCTTAGGTTTTGGTTATTGGATCGAACCTCTTCATGATTTATTTATGCATGAGTGGTTGATTGAAATCTAAGGAAGGTCTTCCTTTCTCCTTTTTTCATTCAGTGTTCAAGGTTCCAAGTTGAGTGGATCAAAATTTTGGTGTATCACCCCCTTTTAGGTAGGATTTCCCCTTTAAAGTTTCCTTCTCCCTTTTCCACAGTAGTCCACAACATAGAGTAGAGATCCTCATTGATACATCATACAGGAACCAGCCTTGTAATGAAATTACTTCAAGAATTAAGTATGATAGCATAATTATATCCAAATATGACTGAAATATATCCAAATATATGATAATAGATAAGCCACTTCGAGGGGGAAACCTCCACAAACTTCAATAAGAGAAAAATTCACAATATGATGATAAATAATTACCCACTACCTCCTATATATAGTCTATCTAGGCCATGGTTACTCCATAGGCTGACCTACTAATCAAAAGAAAGCATAGATAAATGTAATATAACATTAAAGAGGGATAAGTAAGCCACAAGTCAGCTAATACTATCCTCATAAATGTGATAGGTTAGGGGCGTAGCATGCCCTTCCCCTTCAAACCAACATTGTCCTCAACATTGAACATCTCTGGATGTTGTTGCAAAAAATCTTCACCTTCCTAAGTTGCATCTTCACTGCTCTAGTTTTTCCACTTGATCAAATATTCCCTAATCTCTCTGTTTCTCAACCTCTTAGTACGTGTTTGGAGGATCTTCTCTGGTTCCAAAATGACTCGTCCTTCTTCATCTAGTTCTGAGAGCTCTGTCTGGGCTAAAAATTTCTATCAACTGACCTTCTTCAAATAGGAAACATGAAATACTGGGTGTATGTGAAATGAATGAGGTAACTCGAGCTTATAAGCCACACTTCCAATTTTTTGTAGAACCTGATAAGGGCCATAATACTTAGGAACAAGTTTGTCATCCTTTTTTTGTTGCTTCAAGGACATCTGCTTGTAAGGCTGCAAACGAACAAATAACCAGTCACCCACCTCAAAATTTTGCTCACTACGGTGTTGATTTACTTGTTGCTTCATCCTATTTTGTGCCAAGGCCAAATTCTCTCTCAAACTAGCCAAAACCTCTTGTTGATGTTGAATGTGTTCTTCCACATCTTGAACCTTGGTGTGCACCTTTAATGAAGAAGTGATGGAAGGTGGATGGTAACCATATAGTGCCAAAAATGGAGACATTTTAGAAGAGGTATGGAAAGATGTGTTATACCACCATTCTGCAAGTGGTAGCCATTTAACCCAATGTTCTTGTTTATTTGATACAAAACAATGGAGATACCCCTCTAAACATTTGTTAACCACTTTAGTTTGTCCATCAGATTGGGCGTGGTAAGATGAGATATGAGCTAGCTGAGTACCCAAACAAGAAAATAGTTCAATCCAAAAATTACTAGTGAAAATAGGATCACGATCACTTACAATTATTTTTGGGGTTCTATGTAATTTGAGAACTGCTTCCATATAAACAGCTGCTATTGTACTTGCTAAAAATGGGTGTGAGAGCACAAAAATGGGCATATTTTGTAAGCATGTCCACAATGACCAAGATAACATTCTTACCTTCAAAACAAGGCAACCCAGTGATGAAATCCATGGAAACCTCCTCCCACCTTTGACTAGGAATTGCTAACGGTTGTAACAGACCTGGGGTCTTAATTGTTTCACCTTTATTCTATTGGCATATCAAGCATTCTTCCACAAAATTTTGTACATCTCCCTTGATTCTTTCCCAAAATAATTTTTTCTTAATTCTATGATAAGTTTTCAAGAACCCTAAGTGTCCCCCAATTGGAGATGCATGCAACTCTGCAAGAATCTTATGCTTAAGCTCTGAATTTTTGCACAAGTATAACCTACCCTTATACCATAAGACATTACCTTTCCATTCAAATTTGTCAAAGGTTAAATTACCTTGCTGGAGATTCTATATCAAAACTTGTGTATCCTTGTCTTGCTCCCATTCTAACCTAGCTTCATCCACCCAATCTACTTGCAACATGGGCATTGCACAAAGTAATGCTTCTATTGATGCATCCCGTCTAGATAGTGCATCTATTACTATATTATCTTTACCCTTCTTGTAGATGATTTCAAAATCATAACCCGACATTTTGGTTACCCATTTTTGTTGTTCCGCAGATGATAATCTTTGCCCCAAAAAGTATTTGAGACTATCATGTTCCATTTTCACCTTAAAGTGTCTACCCATCAGATAAAGCCTCCATTGTTTAACTGCATGAAAAATAGCCATCATTTCTTTCTCATAGACAGGTTTTTGTAAATTCTTACCTTTGGATTGATGACTTTCAAATGCAATGGGTCTTCCTTCCTACATTAGTACTGCCCCAATCCAGACCCAGAAGCATCACATTCAACAGTGAATGTCTATGAGAAGTCAGGAGTAGCCAAAACTAGAGTGGTGCACATAGTTACTTTTAGTTTCTCAAATGCTTTGGTGGCATCATCATTCCAATGGAAAGCATCCTTCTTTAGCAATGCATTGAGTGGAGTTGCTATGCTGCCAAAACCTTTCACAAATCTTCTATAGTAACATGTTAGTCCAAGGAACCCTTGAAGGTTTTCGAGAGTTTTTGGCATGGGCCATTCCATTATCTCTTTGATCTTTTGGGGATCGACTTTGACACCTTCATGGGAAGCAATGTGACTGAGGTACTCTACCTTGTATACTCCAAAAGCACATTTAGATGGATTCACATAAAGTTGGTGCTTCTCCAAAACTATCAATACATGTTTCACATGTTGTAGATGTGCTTCCCATGTCTGACTATAAATCAATATGTTATCAAAGAAAACTAGCACAAACTTCCTTAAAAAAGGCCTAAAAATAGTGTTCATCAAGCTCTGAAAAGTAGATGGTGCATTTGTAAGACCAAAGGGCATTACCAAAAACTCATAATGGCCCTCATGTGTTCTAAAATCAATTTTATGAACATCTTCATCCTTGATTCTAATTTGATGGTACCTCGAGTGAAGATCCAATTTTGTGAAATAATTAGCACCATTCAACTCATCAAGTAAATCACCAATTACTGGAATAGGAAACTTATCGTTGATGGTGTACTTGTTGATTTCCCTATAATCTGGGCACATCCTCCATGTGTCATCCTTCTTCAGCACCATGACCACTGGTGATGAATATACACTTTGGCTATGCTTGATGATCCCTGCCTCCAACATCTCATGGACCATCTTTTCAATTTCACTCTTTTGTGCATATGGATATCTATATGGTTTGATATTTGGTGGTTGACTACCTAGAATTAGTTGAATGGCATGATCATGTTCTCTTTTGGGTGTAGTCCTTTTGGCATGGCCCCAAATATAGATGAGTGGTCCTCAAGAATTATCTGTAGATTAGGATGTGTAGATGCATGTGTGGGTTGAACTTCTATGGAGCATAATCATGCAATAATTCCCTCTACCCCCTTTTTTAGCATCTTGGTCATCTGATGTGAACTAATCAATTGTGGAGATTTTGCATGTAATCCACATAGTTCAATTTTCTTACCTTCAGAATGAAAGCACATGAATAGTTCTTGGAAGTTTATCTCAATGGTACCTAAGGTTGTGAGCCATTGGACTCCCAAAACAATGTCTGTGTTAACCATGGGAATAGCAAACATAGGAGAGTCAAGATTGTACCCACCCATAGTAAGATTAATACTATGGCATTTGCCTGAACAATTAATTGTGCCACCATCTGCAATCATGACCTAAAATTCTAGTGTTGGGTAGATGAAACAGTTCAATCGATTGGCCAACTTATGGTTTATAAAGTTATGTGTGCTCCCTGAATCAATCAACACTGTCACCTTCTATTTCCTGAGGAAACCCACCACCTTAAGATTTTGTGGAGTACTAATACCTGCAAGTGTAGGACAAGAGATTATAGGATGGGAATCTTCAAGTACCTCCTCTATATCTTCCTCATCATCATTGGAGGCATCATCTAATTCTTCATCTTCATTTGGTCCCTCAATGTAGAATAACTTCTTCTCAGCACATCTATGTCCTTTACTCCACTTGTCGTCACAACCGAAACATAATCCTTTTGCATGCTTATCTTCAATTTGCTGAGGGGTCAATCTAGTAGCTGGAGGAAATGTTGGTGATAATATGCTACGATCTTTGAAGTGATTGAATGGTTGCTTCTTGTTGGCTATGAATTTTTCCTCAGCTCTATGTGCCATGATAATAGAATCAAAAATATTAAGTGGATTAAATGTGTGTACCTCATGTTGAATGTGGTCCTTGAGTCCACCCAAAAATAGGTCATTCAAGTTTGCTTCAAAAATTGTCTCCACACGTAAGGACAGGTTCTAAAAATGATGAATATAATCCTTGATAGAGCCAGTTTGTCAAAATTTTGCCAGTTGGCTAAAGTAATTCTATGTCACACTATTGCCATAGTGTAATTGCAGCTCCTTTGTAAAAATTGACCAGGTAACATTGAGAGTCATCTTTTTCTTTTGAGCACATAACCATCGATACCAAATGAATTGATCAGTTTCAAGATACAAGGATGCCATGGTAACCTTCTGTCCACCTAGAATCTGATGTAGGCCAAAAAAATTCTCCATTTGGTTGATCCAATTGAGTGGATCTTTTCCATCACATTTTTGCATATCCACCGTTGGTAATAGGTTCTTATGTGGCCGTGGAATTAGATTTGAAGTAGACTGGTTAGGAGAACCACCCTAGTGGGGTTGTGCAATAGAGTTAGCTTGATGATTTGACTGATTAATTTGAAAATTCATCATGATATCTCCCAAACTATCTTTTATGGATTGCATATTAGATTGTATGCCTTGCACCTCACTCTGAATGCCTTGCACACTATAGTCAAGTTGGCTCACTTTGTGATCTATGTCAGAAAACCCTGGTACAAAGGGTCCAGTACATCCCACTTCTAACTCCATCTCTTCCTTTTTAGGATTTTTACTTGGAGTTTCAGCACCATTTCCTTGGCCCCGAGTTTGTGGACCTACCATAAAAGGATTTTACGATGTTGACACTTATTGGCACTTTTGACCCAACTTTGACCAAGCAATTTTGGAATTACAGCATCAAATAAAAATATACAAAGAGCATACTATAGCCAAATTTTTCTAATCTTTCCAAAAATGTAAATAACTCATAAAAATTCTTTGAATTGCCCACTATAGAGCAATTTTATGAAAAACCATAAAATAGCAATAACTTTTGTAAAACAGATCCAAATAATCTGAAATTTTAATGGAAGATTAATTTGATTATTTCTCACCTCTAGTAAAAAAGAATTAGATAAATTTGAAACCATTTTTTATATATCACAAAATTTAAAAATTTAGTGTTTCGCCCATAAGATCGCCCAAATCGCAGCTCTGATACCACTTGTAATGAAATTACTTCAATAATTAAGTATAATAGCAAAATTATATCCAAATATGACTGAAATATATCCAAATATATGATAATACATAAGCCACTTCGAGGGGGCAACCTCCACAAGCTTCAATAAGAGAAGAATTCACAATATGATGATAAATAATTACCCACTACCTCCTATATATAGTCTATTTAGGCCATGATTACTCCATAGGCCAACCTATTAATCAAAAGAAAGCATAGATAAATGTAATATAACATCAAAGAGGGATTTTTAAGCCACAAGTCAGCTAATACTATCCTCATACATGTGATAGGTTAGGGGCGTAGCAAGCCTTCTCTGGAGGTTCTTCTCACCTTTGAGGCACCCACCCTCATGAGAAGATCCCATTGTTTCAGCCGCATAGAGGACTAGCCATTTCACGCATGTCCTTGAATCAGGGCATAGCTCCAGGTTGACAATAGTTTTTGGCATGCCCAGTGGGACCAAAAAAAGAGTCCTTTACATAAAATATTCATAGCAAAGGAAGATATTCATTTACAACCAGCGAAAGAGTTCATAGCATCATTCAAACAATCTGTTCATGCCAAAAGTTACCACAAGATCAGCAAGCAAAAGTATTCCTTTTGAATTTATAACTTATAAAAGAGCAAGATCTAAGAGGTCAAGTCCATATCCTCAAAGGGAATATTTACCTCCCCCTCATCCTATTGTTCTAGACACTGAAATCCTCACCATGCAGATGGCCAATAGAAATCAAGTATTTGTTCCATTCAATGGAGGGAGCCCACTAAATATAGCACAATTAGATGATATACATGTATCTACCCTCAAAAGTATTCCATTCTTCTCAAGAGAAAATCAAACAACCCCTATTGAGCATATCCAGGATGTGGCTAATCTTTGTTCAGTTTATAATGTAATTGAGAATAATATTGCTTTCAGATTACTAGTTGCTTCTTTCAAAGGAAAAGCATTACATTGCTATAGAACCCTCCCACTTAGATCTATCTCTACTTGGGATGAATTAGGTGCTACCTTGGTCAAACAATTTGAGGACAATCTGACCACTTATCTCTGGTTGAGCAATTAATTGCCATACAGAGAGCTCCTCATGAGTTCATGTTTGATTTTAATCTCAGATTCCAAAAGACATGGCACAGGATACCAGTTTTAATTAGGCCATCACTTGAATATGCATTTTTATATTTTTTGAAAGCTCTCAATTCTGATATTAGTGTGATGATATAGTCAATGGGTGGTACTACTTTGCCAGATGCCTATGAAGTTACAATAAGGGCAAAAAATAGTTTGATTCAAGTAGGGAAGCTTGCTCCATTACCTCTAATGCCCATATTTTAGGAGATAAGTTTAGTTCCAGTCCTTTAAGTTCCTCAAGTTCCATCCTTGGCTCCAATTCTAGCACCTCAACATCGTATTGCAACCTCTACTAGTCAATCTAGTGAGATAGCAGAGCTAAAAAGTCTATTACAATCTTTTGGAAATGAAATAGTACATCTTAAAAGGCAGCAATTTTAGTTAAATAGGGCTTATCAACAGCAAAATAAGAATAGCTATTAACCCTTCAAAGATCAAAGGTCTCCTTATCAGGGTTTCAGATAAAATAGACCACCCTATCAAGCACAAGAGGTCATAACTCCAGCTAAGCCATATGTTGCTCTTGATCTAAATTTTCCTTCCACTTCAAAAGCTATTGTTCCAACCCCAACTCAGAACAACTTGGTGCAGGATTCAAGTTGGCAGCCCTCAAATTTTAAAAATGTTCAAAATCAGAGCTTGGCAACACCAAACAATACCATGCCACAGATGACACAAGAGGATTTCTCTTTTCAGGAGAGTTAATATCAAGATACAGGGTTGGCATCACAAGGAGCAATCCAAGGGAAGCCAGATGCTATTAAATTTAACTGGTAGGTAGATGATCATATTGCTTTTACTTAAGATGTTAAAATTAACACTTTAAATGATCAAGTTGTAGCTCTAACCTATCAGAAAAATAAAAGAAGAGTTGTTGAGGAAGCTCAAGTAGTGACAAATATGTCAAATGCTCCTATTATTATTCCCCAAGGTACTAAAGAATATCTTGCTGCCCCCACAGTCCAAAATAAATAGAATGTAGAGGTTGGTAAAGTGCAGCAAATACCTCTAATCCGTGAGCAGTAAGTACCACAAAAGGTGCAATCAAAGGTTAGTCCATCTCAGTTCAATATTGTAGATCAAATGAAAAATTCTAACATCAACATTAGCATGTGGGATACTCTTTCAATTCTAGGCCAAAAAGATAAACTCGTTCAAGAACTTTTAGCTCTTGAATTATCTTCAAAATTAGTTGATAAAGAAGGTGTTGTCTTGAAAAATTTGGATCAGCCAACTAAGCAATAGGTACAGCAAGGAGATAAGATATCTAGGGTGGACAAAACTGAGATAAAAATAAAGAAAACTCCCCCTTTCTATCTTTCTTTGATAGTAGGTGATACTTTAGTCCATAATTGTATGGTGGATAGTGGAGCCAGTAGTACGGTGATGCCCAAATAGATTGCAGACAAGCTCAACTTTGTTTATGAGCTAAATATTAAATGGGTACTACAGTTAGATGGTTCACCTACAAAAATGGTATGGATTATCAAATATTTGAAATTAACATTACATGCATGTCTTAACATAACTATTCAGCACGACGTTGTAGTGGTGGATCTACGTCCCTATTTTGCCATGTGCCTTTCAAGAGATTTCACCTCAAAGATTAGGGGATATCTATCAGCTGATTGGACTTACTTGTTGTTTAGGACCAGATATGGCACAAAGGTAACAATTCATTTAGAACCTATTGCACATTTTCACATGGAACCTTATACGCCAAATGTGGTCAATATGAATTGTATCATTTTAGATGAAATAAGACAAACTAGTGATGTAGAAAAAGACTCACCTTTGGATGGAGTTCTAGATTTGTTTCACTTTGCATGAACATGATCCCTACAAGCTGATTGAAAAAGAAGGTCTTGGTGTGTATTGTCTTCACGAGCACAATGTGCCAATCCCAGCCATGGTCAAAGAGGATGAATCTAATGAAGGCTTGTGGAAATTATACTTCGATGGATTAATAAATAAGCATGGGACAAGAGCTAGAATGATTTTAATTTCTCCCATGAAACAAAGGTATTTCTCCTCTATTAAATTTTATTTTGGCTATTCAAACAACATTGTTGAATATGAAGCACTAGTTCACGATTTGCAATGGCCTAGGAAGATGAAGGTAAATAATTCACAAGTGTTTGGAGATAGTGAACTTGTAGTTCACCAAGTAATAAGCTTGAATGTATGCAATAATATGTTTCTTAAATCTTATAGACACAGAGTATTTGATCTACTTGAAGATTTTCAAGCTTTTAATATTCAGGCCATACCAAGAGATAAGAATAAACATGCTGATAGGTTGGCTGTTGTTGGAGCATAATTTGATATCCCAGCTGATGTAAAAAATGACATTTATTATTCACATATAAATATAATTGTAAGGCCTTCTATCCTAGATAATCAAGAAAATTGGCAGGTGTTTGAAAGTGACATTCAAATTGTGAGATTTTTGTAGGAAGAGGCTGAGTTTTTTTTAAAAAATTAGTGAAAACACTTACAACAGTATGGTGATCAGATTGTACAGCTAAAAACTAATAAGTTACCCCAGGGATTGGTCACCCTTGAAAATATTTTCAGTGAGGATGATGAACTAAGGAAAGAGAAACCAGCCTTGTCAACAAAGGAAGAGCACTATGCCAATATAGAGATTGCAGCTAGTAAGATTTTGAAATTGGGCAAGGTAAGAACTTCTCCACAAAAGAATGCTTTCATTGAATTATGCAAAAATTTTGCTGATATATTCGCATGGTAGTATAGTGATCTCAAAGGTTTTGATCCAAGTTTGGCTCAACACACAATTAAATTAGAAGATGAAACTAAACCAATACGATAAAGACAAAGGCTAATTAATCCAAAACTTAAGCCTTTGATGAAAGATGAGCTTCACAAGCTCATAGAATAGACTATCATATTTCCAATCAAGCACTCAACTTGGGTGGCAAACCTTGTTCTAGTACAAAAAAATAATGGTGAGATTCATTTGTGTGTTGATTTTCATGATTTAAACAGAGCTTCGCTCAAAGACCACTATTTATTGCCATCAATGCAACAAATTTTATAGCTTGTTTCAGGTTCAGAGAGGTTTTCTTTGTTGGATAGGTATAGTGGCTACAATCAAATTTTGGTCAAAGAAGAGGACCAATTCAAGACAGCTTTCACAACTAAGTGGGGAACATTTGCATACAAGAAGATGCCATTCAGTCTATCCAATGTTGGAGCAACCTTTCAGAGAGCCATGGATATGGCCTTCCAAGGCCTTCTTAACAAATTTGTGTTTGTCTATTTGGATGATATAATAGTATTTTCAAAAGATGCAGAAGATCACATGGTTCACCTCCAGCATGTTTTTGAAAGGTGTAGGCAATTTGGGATATCTCTAAATCCCAAAAAAATGTGTATATTTAGTTCATGAAGGTAAACTTCTTGGACATGTCATTTAAAATCATGGTTTAAACATAGATTCTAAAAGGATTCAATCCATTCTTGCACTCTCCTTGCCTAAGAGCAAAAAGGCCTTGCAAAGTTTCTTTGGAAAGATCAATTTTATAAGGAGATACATTTTAGATTTTGCTACTGTAGCTAAACCACTTACAGCCATGTTAAAGAAAAATTAGAACTTCAGCCAGTCAAAAGAGGGAATAATAGGGTTTTAAGATGTTAAGAAAGCGATAGCAAGTTCTCCTACGCTTTTGAACCTAGATTTTATAAAAGACTTCATTTTATATATGTATGCTAATGTGGACACCATTTTAGGCATTCTTATGCAGTAGAACCATGAAGATTTGGAGCAGCCAATAGCCTTCTTTAGCCAAGGGTTGTAGGAGTATGAGACAAGGTACTCTTTTGTTAAAAAGCATGTTCTTTCAGTTATAAGGTCTCTGAAGAAATTTAGGCACTTGTTGTCTAATAATAAAATATGTCTAATGGTCGCTCATCCAAGCATCAAATAATTCCTTTTGAACAAAGACATAAATGAGAAAAGGGCTGGTTAGATAACCAAAGTGATGGAATACGACATAGAAATTAAGATCACAAAGTTAGTTAGAGGCAAAGGACTTTGTGAGCATCTAGCTCAGGACTTACAAGAAACTAACGAAGCTATTTTAGTGTCAAATGATGAATAAATTGTTGTTGTTCACACCTCATCTTCCAACTAGTTTCGTGATTTGGTAAGCTATCTGCAGGAAGGCTGTTACCCTTCTCACCTAAGTGCTCAAAAATAAGGTATTTCAAATTGCATTCAATTCCATTCTTGCTCATTGACCACATTTTGTTCAAAAAGGATATCAATGGAATGTTACTAAGGTGTGTGGAGCCAAGTCATACTCAAAGATTACTTGAAGAATTCCATGATGGACTTGGTGGAGGGCACTTTTCTAATAGAACTACAACATTTAAAATCAATGGAGGTGGGTATTATTTTTAACCTAGAGTTGTGCCCTAATTCGAAGATGTGCGTGAAATGGCCAATCCTCTATCTGGCTGAAATAATGGGATCTTCTCACGAGGGTGGGTGCCTCAATGGTGAGAAGAACCTCTAGAGAAGGTTGGTTTCTGTATGATATATCAATGAGGATCTCTAATCTATGTTGCAAACTATCGTGGAAAAGGGAGAAGGAAACTTTAAAGGGGAAATCCTACCTAAAAGGGGGTAATACACCGAAAGTTTGATCCACTCAACTTGGAACCCCGAACACTA
Organism: Torreya grandis; assembly: GCA_037957365.1. Taxonomy (NCBI): domain Eukaryota; kingdom Viridiplantae; phylum Streptophyta; class Pinopsida; order Cupressales; family Taxaceae; genus Torreya; species Torreya grandis. Next base: position 1,754,787 of record JARHVA010002529.1, on the reverse strand, counting down.
AATGAACAAAGGAGAAAGGAAGACCTTAGATTTCAATCAACCACTCATGCATAAATAATTCATGAAGAGGTTTGATCCAATGACCAAAACTTGAGGGAAAATGATAGAGAGAGGTCTGATAAAAGATGCTTTGCAGCCATCTAACATCCACTTATAGCTTTAGCAAAAGACATAAAGAACACTTTAACATGACCTGCATAAGAATAATCTAGCAACTAAGTATGAACCAAAATTTGGGAAGGGAGAGAAATCTACCACTTATGCAAATTGTTGAATGAAATATACACTATTCCAATACTTGAAATCTGAAAGTACAGTCCCTCTATTGATCAAAAAGGTTACACAACTCACCAATGGTAGAATCTGGTCTAACCAAGAGAGAGATTGGATGAATTTTTAATCAAGGCTGAAAAGCATTTTATAGAAAATTACAAGAGGCCAAAGATTAGCATTGAAAATTTGAAGAGAAGGATTCACTTTAGTTAACTCAAGGCTTACTTGGCCTTTCAATAAAATATGTTTTTTTTTGTCTTTGCATGAAGCTTCTTACGCTTGAGGAAGTGAACTTGTCTTTGTTATGAACCGCCCACCTCTCTTTGCATGGAAATCCATGTTGATGTTAATTTTAGAACTCTATGTGCACTGCTTCATGCCGAATTGGAATGTCAGGAAGGTTGAGTTGGTTATTTGGTAAGCTGAGTTGGTCAAAGAGATCATTCTCCTTCACATGGAAAGCTCCTAGTGGATGTGGCATTTAACAATTAGTCAACTCTAAATCAAGAACATTCAACTTGACATTTCAATTTGGAACCTCAGTTGAATCTGAGTTGGACCCTTAGATGCGTGGGATGATCTAGATACGAGCGGGACTTTAATAACCAGTCAACTGAAGCTTTGAATGGCATTAAAAAATAGCCCCTACTTGCATGTATTTTATCATGTCCTGGTATGCCTGTTCTTATCTGTTTCTAGTGAGATTCTATATTTGGATGAATTAATCTATATTCGGTCTATATTTTCTCCATTGTGCTTTGCTTTCAAAATTCTGGCTTTACCCTTGTTTCAACGATTATTTCCCACAGTCAAAATTTGATGGCTAGCAGGATGTCACCCTTTGGCATTTATTCCTTCAGACTTCTCTTATTTCCTTGAATCTCCTGCAGCATTTCTTTCTCTCAGCTTTATTCTCTGAAGTATTCCTTCAGACAAAAATTTTGAAGGAATATCTTTAGAATTATTTCCAAAGGATATCTTCCTTCTCTTTTCCCTTTGCTTAGGCTTTTGTCTTAGTCGGGTTTTTCTCTTAGTCATTTTCCTACGGACAAAATGTCTGCAAGAATTATCTCGATCACTTCTTTTGGCCTTCAAAATTCTTCTTTGGGTTTATTTTGTCTAGCTTTTTTGCATGGTCGTTTCTCTGAATTTCTTCAAACTTTTGTCTGAAGGAATTCCTTCAGACAAAAATTCCAAAGGTTACCTTCTATTTTTTATTTGTTTTAACTTCTCTGAATCCCCTTTATCTTTTACGGTCAGCATTTTGTCTTCGGTCTTCTTTCCTACATCTTCTAAATTTCTTCAAACCTTTTGTCCAAAGGAATTCCTTCAGACAAAAATTCTGAAGGTTATCTTCCTTTGTTGCACCTTCGAGTGCCTTCAAAATGTGCCCTAAATAAAATTGACCACAGTCCTCTCGTCGACCAAGTGCCCTCCACAAGGGCTAGTTACTCATGTTTGTGCCTTTTTCAGAAGAATTGTAGGACACCCAGCCTTTTTGCAAAGGTTCTGAATCTGTTCTTTCACGTTCCCGAAGGGTAGGTGCCCTTCAGATTTGTTGAAAGTGACCCTTTCGAAGGGTACCCTGCCCTTCATAATTATTGTAATGGACTCTTTCCTTCAGCCTCTTACTTGGTTTTTTCTCAGAAAAATTGCAATTGGTCTCTTGGCCGATAAAATGACCATTCGACAAATTTGTCAACCCTTCAACTACTTGAATAAATTCATTCTTCCCTTTGGTGAAAAATTAGGCTTGAACATTATGTTTTCTAATCTCATAGAGCATAATACTTTTATTGGGACAAATAAAAGAGAGCTTTAAAATTATAAATTATGGATACTAAATGGATGCATGTAATTAATCATTGGGTAAGAATTACCATTAACATATACATATATATAAATTTATTGTGCATGGATACATGAAATTTGAGACTACATGCCACTTATTTTTAATAGGAATAAGAGGGAAATTCTTGAAGCGAATTCAAATATTATTGAAGATGTTGGTTGCGGAAAAGACCATGGTGTTAATTCCAATTGATATGGAGTGGTCAAACAAGGCAACGTAGGGAAGATATGATTGAAAAATAAGAGATCCGACCAAACCAGACTAGATGAATCATGAAAGGAAAAGAGAGACAATGGATAACAAGAAAGTAAAAATATACTAAGAAGATTGTGGGGATTAAGTGAGAACTATGACAACACAAAATATGGAGTAAAACAAACCCTATTAAAGATGGAAGGTTGAAGTTAGTCACAAGTAGGAGTAGTTGAGTAACTTTGAAGAGAGTGTGAGGAAGTATAACTTTATTAAAAGAGATAAAATTTGGAGCTTAGAGGGATACTGATGAAATCAAGGAGAGTATATAGATCAACCTAGAAGAAGAGATATTTGGAATGGGAATGGGATAAATAATGGAAAACCTATGTAGAGGGTATCACATAAAATATAGAATATTAGTAGTAGTTTTAATGAGCAGATTTAACTTAAACATATGTATTTGGAATGTGAACTTTCCATAATGTACTATTTGAAGAAGGGTCCAAGCCAATTTTAGGATTGCTTAATATTAACACCTCAAGTTTAATTCATTCATTTTGTAAGGATGCCCTACTATACACCATCAATAATTATATAAGACAACAAGCTATTAATAAAAAAGGAACTAACAGTAATAAGAAAGTGGTTTAGTGAAGTTGTAGTAATTATTTAAATACATAAGAAAGAAATTGATAATCAAACTAGCATAGTGCTTGTTTCAATTGGACCAATAATACTCATAAGTATCATAATGAGTTCACACATAATAGTATAATTCACCCAGTCACCAAAAGGTAAGCAGTCTTCTTCTAGGGACAATGACACTCCATGTTGGATATTTTGTAACATTACAACCATATAATGGGTCTGTAGACCCATAATAACATTAATTAACCTAGATATGAAATGGCAAGCCAAGAGAATGTTAACAGATAAGGCCAAATGTTTGAGCCTTGGAATTCATTTTACAAAATGTTGGCACTATTTTAATATTCAATGATTTCAAACCCAAATAGATCAAAGGATTCAAAATGTATAAGCGCACTAGTTAGACCATTCAAGGTCTCATATAAACTAGATAGAATCTTAGAGAGTCTGTACGGGACTATGATAATAGGTTCTCTGATGTAATAAACAAGGTGAATTTCCAATTTCAAGGCAGTGATAAGGTTGCATGGTTCATGGAAGGGGTGCAAAGCAAGATTTTATTTGTGAGAGCACAAGCATAGTTCCAAAATAAAACTAAGGCCAAAGTAGATATAACAAGGATAAAACATATTGATAATTATACAGACTATATTGATAGTAGTACATAAAATTATGCTAAAATTGATGCCATGTTATGTACGATGGATGGGATTTAAGGTGGAGAGATGGCAAAGCTTTATATTTGGTGCATTAAGTATAGATAATAAGGGCACCATCGCAATGGGTGTCCCTGCATCAAAATAAAATTATGTGAGTTGTGTTGCACATGGGATCTTGCTACTTTAAATTGTCATATGTTATAACATTATATATGGTGTCCATATTGTAGTTTCTATAAATACTCCATGTATGATGATAATAATTACAAGGATTTACATAAGCTAAAATATTATATCACTAGAAATTTATTTGTAGTCATTATGCAACAACCTCATCTACTGAGTCCAAGTACAACAATACATTGATGGATAAATTTTTAATGTCAATCAATCTACCCATTCTCCTATTGTAAAGGCTAAAATGGAATCATACAAGTCTAATCATAAGGACCTATGACTAAAAATTAGTACTAAGGCATGTAAAGAGTATTTTAATGGTTAATACTTAACCAATTTTTAAGACTCAATAAGATTTCCTTTCAAATAATCAAATAGATTAATAAAGATGAGAAATATTCTAATGAAATAATCATAATCATCATGAAATCTATCAATATAATCCATGTTTAATAAGACATATTAGATATTTATCAAGTGTTATTAATCATGTTTGGAAAAAAACCTGATTGAAGAGGTAATCCCTTGGAGGATTGGATACTCTAATGTTTAATCGATGATCAAAATATCTCTTTTATATGAATGATATCTTTATATTTATTTCTAATTGCTTTTCTCAAAGAACAAGAAAGAAGAATGACACAAAACAAGAAAATGACATAAGAAAAGAAGAAAGAAAACAACGAACTCTAATCTAAAAGAAAAGTAGGCTACAAAAATAAAATACCAATGTCATTAATCTAGAGAGAGAGAGATAGCATAAGCCATATAAATAAGTAATAATAACTATACTAAAAAAACTAAACTAGAAATATAATTCATCTGTAGTCAATAATTAAAGTAAATAGAAAATTAGTAAATACATAAAAAAAAGTGATTATTTAAATAAATACAGTAAAAATAGAAAACATAAAATAAAGAAAGAACTCTATTCATGACATAAAAGCATAAATTTTATTAAAAAATCATGATTTCATAATTTATTTACACCAATTTTGAGAAGAGAAAGTTACAGATAATGAAAACTCAACAATCTATCGTACAATGTATAAAGTATTCCTCATTATTTAGGAAAAGTAAAAATATGATCCATGCATATGATTATATTATTATTCAGTCATTATAATATTAAGAATCTTGGTAATATTCAAATAATCAATTCATAAATCAAATAATCAACCTAAATATACATGGGTTTACCAAGTAGGACTCTTCATTGTCAAAGAATGTGTTGTTTGGTCTTCCTACAAGTAATAATTGATCTTAGATATTTATGATAGAAGAGAAAGTGTAGTATGAAACTTGAACTTATGAGCTTTTGTATCTATATGAGTTCCTCCTTTGAATGATGTCTTTCAAGTCTTTTTAAAGCCTTCACTTTAGAACTTAGTTGTATTATAGTTTATAACTAATTTTTAGTTACATTATTAAAAATTAACTAATTTATATTATGATCTTAAATAATAAATTCATAAATTGAACTTATTATGACTCTATATTTTAATTAATTTAAAAAACTTAAAATAAAGTTTCTCTAATGGGGTGGGGGACCACTTATAACAATTTGATTAGTCATTAGTACAAATTATCATACAAGTAAATTAATCATAAATGACTAAAATCTAAGTAATTAATCATCAAAATCAATCTTTAATTTAAAAAATATATCATCAAGAATGATAAACACAATAAGCTAGCATATCATTATTCAAAACAACCAACTGTAACAAATCTATTTGGGCATTTCATTATTTTTAATATTTCAACTCAATTGAAAAAAATATAATATGCATATAATCAAACAAAACACTAATAAATATCATTATTACTAAAATATTATAATAACAAAAATAATTATAAAGTATACTACAATAATATATCCACTATCAAATCAATATCAATGCATGATGCACAGCAATTCTAATCAAACTGAAAGTAAACCATCAAAGTCTGAAAATATCTAGAATATAAAAACCAAATAAAATAGTCAATAGCTTACTCCTCGTTAGAAACCAAATCAGTCAAAGGTGCCCCTTGCTCAGTTTAATACTCAATGTATTCAAGAAGTGTTGTGGGCATCTAGATCCTAGTAATGACTTCAAATTCATCATCCACATTTAACCTAATTTTTTTCATAAAATAAGTTATCACAACTGGGTATTAAGGGCTAACAACACATATATGACTCAAGAAAGCAACATTGGTTGGATGAATGATAGGTTTAGAAGCTTCAAGATTCAACAAGGTATTATTTTCAGGTTCAGGATGAATAGATGGAGTTATCTCATTACTTACATGTTGCATATGATGAGTTGAAATATTTAGGGATCCACGTCCAAAATAATGAGATATCCAACTATTTATGTGAAAATGACACTAGTCACGAGTACCATAAGATTAAAAAGAATGAGAAAGTATAGTATTTAAAATATTCCTGAATGTGGGATCACTTACATCAAAATAAATAGAGACATGAATGCCATAAATGAAACCATGTGTAAATGTGTTAGAGGCCCTTTGAATCCTATAGGGTCTACCTTGCTAATGATCTTGAATATTGGCACACTATAATTTTGACATAATCTTTTCCAAACATTATTTTTATCAAAAATATGTGAACCCCTACTCCAATGTGACATTATGCCTCTAAACTAAAGAGAGAAAAGACTAGTAAGACAACATTCTCGTTTTTGTTTTCATATAAAATATCACCTCCCTCTAAATAATATTACTAAAATAAATTAATTACTCAAAATATTCTTATGTTTCAAACAAAATCAACTAAATTAAAATAACCATCATGTGCAGGTCTCCATTATTTTGAAATGTTTTTTAAATCTCAAAGAGAGAAATATAAACTAAGGATTATTACTTGAAATCAAGACCAATCAACACAATACATAATGCCTTCAAAATTGTATTTTGTTTTAAGTTTTCAGTATGTCAAGTTGTCTCAAAATAGTATTTGCAAATTATTTAATTTGATTACCCATGATGAGGAACCATAGTATATAATTTACACTATTGTTTGATTTCATTGTGTGTGTATGGTAATAACTAAGAAGTAATTATTTTTCACTCTCATTAAACCTTTTTCATAGATTCTTGCCTAATTAGTTAGGTTTGATATGATACCAATGATGTGGAATCTCGTAGGGGATTCACTACATGAGAAAATTAAGGAAGTAGTATAAGGATCTACACTGCTATTCTTTAATAAAGTTTGGAGTTTGACATATTGAAAGAGATTTTTTATTGGATCAATTAGTGTAGATCCTCATATTGCTTCCTTTATTTGTTATAAAAAGGGAGGTGATATTACAATATTTTAATTAAGATCTTTGATATTTTCATAGTCCATGAAAATGAATAGAAGATCTTCTTAGGGATAATTATGAGCAAAGTTTTTGATCTGATGCATTTCGAATCATGGATGGTGATTCAAAACACGTCCGATCAAAAATTTTACTTAAAATTATCACTTAGAAGATATTCTATTCAATATTTTAAATTTTTTATTTTACTAAGATGCATGAAATTTATAAAAGGGAGATTATATTTTTTCTATTTGTAATGCAATGCATTATTAGTAGAGCACAACACCTCGATCCCTCTATCATTTTCAATAGTACTAAGTTTTTATTACCATTGAAATTCACAAGATTAATGGTGAGCCCCATAATGCAAGATCACATGCTCTAGATCACCAATGTCATGGCTACATTAGGTAACAAAATCAATGAGATTACAACTACTATAATTAAGTAACTAGAACACTGTCAAGTTCTTACTCCATAAAATATGCCAAAATGTGAAGTCCTAATAAATGATGTATCCCATGACCTCAATGTCCCAGTTGATTGGATCGTGGACATGGAAAATTTGTTTGAGTATAGATGGTAGCACATGATTACATTCCCTTTACTAAATTGAAATTATTAGGTGTATCCAAGATCCTGATCACAGAACAACACACCAATTAGAATCCCATAACCACTTAGGATGCATTGATAGAATATTTTTAAAAAAAAATCTATTCATCTTCCTATAAGGAATACATGTATATAGAATGGCTCAAAATATGTCAGGGTACTAATATGTCTAGTCGAGACTATATTTATTAATTTAAATGCCTACACATCATGCTCAGAATGTATGACAATGCAGACACCTTGATACTCAAATTCAAAAATCAGATTTTGGATAATTTATTTTGAGTTTTGAAATACACTCCAATGGTGAATTCAAAGCCTACATTCAATCAATCACAACTTGTCAAGGATAAGTATGATGCTCAACATAAATCTACTCTGTGTCCTTCCCCAACTTAATTTGAGACTATATTGTCCTCTTCATCATCACCACATCAACGCCCGTAGGATCACATATATTCTTTCTTGTGAATTATTATTCCCTTTCTTATTCTAAGAGGGAAAAAAAATATTGTAATAATTTTAAGAGAATATGACATAAATGATCAAAATTTTATTGGTTAAAGAAGAAGAAAACTCTAGTTATAAATCCTACCGATGATGAAACACATTCCATTCCCATCAAAGTTGTGGGAGATGACACAACATATGATGAGATCAAGGGATAACTAAATACATTTAACTTAATGCATCACTCAAATTCACAAGGTAGTTGTGATAGTTTTTTATCACAAGAGCACATCTCACACATAACTTTTAAATTGATTTTATTATCAACAATGGTTTGTATGAAAACTTGAATGTGAAGAACCTTGTCAACAAACAACATCTACTGATGGATTTACATCATCATCCGTATCCACTTGGATAGAAGTATATTTATTCATCCACAAAGATCATGCACATCTACATAGTTTCACGTATGTTTGGTCCCAAATCCATGGATAAGGTCATTTATGATGTGACCTCCATGGATTGTTATGGTTTACTACTTAGGAAACCCTATCAATATTAAAGGAAATCCCATGATGATGCATTAAAAAAACATGCACAATGCATAAAGATGATAAAACTTACTTAATAAAATGGAATATTCAAACTAATACTACACGTCAAAATCTTGTCCTAAGTTGTAGAGAAGCCATAAAGAAGTAGATTTAGAAAATGACTTGGTGTCCATACCACAACATTTACAAATAATAGATTAAATAGTTTCTTGTAAAACTTCAAGTACTGATCCATTAATGCATACAATTCTAGAAGTTATTTAGAAACCTAACACACTTCTTTTACATAAGCTCATCAAACATATGATTGATATGATTCCTAAAGTGTCCCTTGCACTTGGCACAGTATTGCAACAACATGCCCATCTAGTGGCATGTCATTATAAACATATATCTAGTTCAAAGGAATTATCTGATTTGGTACAATCCATCAAATATCAAAAGAATTATTTTATAAGGAAGGAACCAATTATATATACACAAAACATTTACTTTGGGAAGTAGTAAACATTCCATTAGTTGTAGTAGTTTTTCTACCAGCCTTGCAAATGATGAGATGTTATCATCTTGAGTTAGCATGCAGTTTATGGCCATTCCACACCTAAAAATCAAGAGTTTGGATTGATTTTTTCTCTATCTCTTCCTACTATATGGAATTTGAACCTAACCCACATAAATCTTGCTTATCTATGAACAAGCCACTCCTCAAAAACATATTCTTCATTAGAGGACTATTTTCATTTTTAATATGTGGATCCACATGAATTACCTTTCTCCTTGAATTTTTATTAAGTTAAAATAATTAGAAATAGTAAGCTAAGGATGAATCCTTCATACAAGATTTAAAGTCTTTTCAATCCAAATTTTGATTCTTTTAAAGAATCAATAAAATCTAAAATAATAGTTAGATTGTTGTCATTTTAGATTTTCACATTATTATTCTAGATTCTCAGCTTCTACCAGACGTAAATAAAGTTTCAATGATAATAATCAAAATATCCATCATGGGTCACCTACTTCATACCTTGTGCACATACATGGTCTACTTCCACAATAAGACATATGGTTTTCATAGCACCAACATTTTCTCCAATGTTAAAAGCATTAGAGTCCAATGCTTCTATGGGTGGGAGGAATTATGAGGAAGCATAGTATATATTTTACCTTATAGTTTGATTTCACCATGTGAACATTATAATAAGTGGTAATTCACTATCACAAACCATTTTCATAGATTATCTCTTAGTTGGTTAGGATGAAAGAGGTAATTCATCCTGTAAATGGAAGTAGTTTATGTTAGTAGTTAGGTTTTCTCTTTCTTATGCATGTGCATCCTACTTATTATAGATAAAATCCTTATAATAAGGCATGTAAGTAAGGACTATTTGATAGTTTCCTTGATTGTTGGACCTTTTGAGTCCTATAGAAGGGCTTATAATTCCTTTTTTTAGTTAATGAAGTTTGGCATGTGAAGTATTAAAGGCTATTTTTATTAAACTAAGTAGTGTAGATCCTCGTACTACTTCATTAATTTATTCATTGAGTGGATCCCCTATAGGATTCCATATTTACCTATGAACTAAATTATTTTACATTCTTATTGCATGATAAATAACCATAATGAACATTGAGTCTAATTTGGGCTTATAAGCAACTCAAGAATACTTTTGTCTCCCTAATTAGGCTAAAATAATTAGCATGTAGGTGCACCATGATGGAGTCACCCTCTTCCTCCTCTAATTCATATTCACTCTCAAATATTGACTCATCAAATCTAATGCAAGACCCATAAGATATTGAACAAACATAGCTAGAGTAGCAAACCATACATGTAAACCTTACATCACAAGACCCAGATACCAAGGATCAACTCGAGTAGGAAAAGGCTCAAAAGGTGAATGTGAATAAGGGTAGGATGGATAAAAATAAAGAGGAAAAGAAGAAGGAGGAGGAGGAAGTGGAATGAAAGGATGTGTTTCAATGAATTTCTTGCTTATTACGAAAAAGAGGGAAAAGAAGAAACTAAGTATGGGCATGGTTGAAAAACCTAATTGATAGTATGCATGTTGAATAAGAAGATTGTGAATAGCTCCTCTTTGGCTTTGGAGGTAGACCTATAGATAAGAAAGCACTAAATCAAACTTTTTTGTTAGACAGATAGTTGAGTGGATTCCCTAGCGATAGCTAGATCTCGAAAGTGAGAGCTTCTGTAGGGGTTGTCAATCCACATGTTTTAAACAATTAAGTTTATAAAATAGAAAGGAAATAAATTGTATCAATAAATAAAATGGTACTAAAATAAAATACAAGAATGCTTGCTAGGAAAAATAGACTATAAATGATTAAATTAGTGATGGACTAATTAACACTAGTGTTAAGGTGTTGGGGTCTGCTATAGAAAACTATAAAGGGGTCTATGAATAGGCAAGAACACAAAAAAATTGGTTTGATTGGGTATAGGTAGGTGAAATTAAATTGTTTTTTTTCACTACCATAGTGATCATCGACGGTTGGACAGATCGTCAATGATTGAGTCAACTATCGATGATTACTATGCCTAGATTTGGGTTGGTAAAAGACTGGTTAATGAGATCCAAAAGATGGATTCCAAGAGATGGGTAAGGTTTGGGTTGATTTCAAAATGTAAATAAATTAAATGAATACTAAGAAACAAGTACATATCTTACTATAAGTTTATTGGGTGGATGGTTGAGGCAATTGATCTATTGGTGGAATCTAGCTTGATTCCAGTAGAGTAATGGTACCTGAAGGCTTGGTGGAGAGGTGGTGACAAATTGACTATCTAATATGATTAACTAGATTTTTGATAGAAATTGACTTACAATAAATAATCTCCTAGATACAAAAGCTCTTAATAATAATTGTATATTCATAGATGTTTGCAAATGCCTTCTCACGTCTCTGTTCCTCTCTCTTATAGGCAAGGTAAGAGAGTTGTAACAACATGTGAAATGGGCCTTCTAAAATTAACTCATCCATGCAATATCTCACAACAAGATTTAGAAAATATATAATTAGAAAATCAAAGTGGGTAGTTTTTATGCTTTTGGTTAAAGAGGTGGACCCTGACCATTGACAATCATGGTGACCATCGGTGGTTAACTTAACCATCAGTGGTCAAGGGTAAAGGGTGAAAAGGGGTAAAAAACTAGGTTAAGTCTATTTAGTTAATTGAATGTGGGTTAAGCTAGTCAAAGGATTTGAGGGTTAAATGGTCCTAAGGGGGTTTTAGGGTGGTTTAGGGGAATTATGACATTCAAAATCATGGTGTGCAGATATTTTGTGTCTACATTTTGCCCTTTTTTGTTGTACAGCTTTAAATTAACCAACTATAAAACAAAAATTGATATTGGTCAAAGGTTTATTGGTTTCCATGAGTGAGTTATCCCCCCTCAAATCAAGAGGTGATGAGATAAAGTAGAATCAGGTAAGGGTTTAAAAATACGGGTAAAAGTGATGATGAAAGTGGATGATTGGTGGCACACTAATACATAAATAGGCATGTAAAGTATGACAAAAGATGTGATAGCCAAGATCGTATAAAGACAAGGTTTCCATGGTTAATAAAAATTAAGGTTGGTGTTAAGTGACAAGTGACCAGTGTACCACATGACTACATTTAGGCATGGTGGTTGGGTAAACTTGTTAGTCTCTTAAATAGGTCAGTGTTGTCGTGGGTATCTGAGCTAGTAAGTGCTATTGTGGAAAACATAAATAGGTCAAGTATCATGGGTATACAAGGTATGAAGTGCTCCTAACAAGAAAAAAGTGGGTCAGGTAAGCATGAGGTGGTGTAAGGTTAAAATGTGGTCAACATGGCAATGTTAACATTATGGTCAAAGGACTAGGCAAAACATGTTATAAACATGTGCTAGTTAGGTCGAAGTGGACCTACAGTGAGAGGACGATGTGGTCGAGTGGTTTGGAGAATAAAGTCTTCAAGGGTGGTTGAATTGAAGTTGAGCTTTGGTTAATACGAGCTTGTAAAATATAAGAACTAAAAGGTGAGGTACCTTAACCATCGATGGTCAATTACCCCAAGGATGACCATCGATGGTTACCCTAATCTTGACAATTAGGGTAAAACCTTAAAAGTTTGATGAGTAAAAGTAAAATATGAATTAATTTCTACTTGATTCATCATTTGTGCTAGTTTTTCTATGAGATCTATTAATTTTGGTGCTAGTGGTGACTGTACTAATGAGGTTGAGCTGAGTTGGTGATTGCTCATTGGTTGGAGGCATATGGAGGTGATCTCTTGGGATCAAAATATAGGGTGGGTGAGGATGTGACTGAGTAGATGTATATAGGATATGATCATGAGAGAGATCATGGAATGAGGTAGGTAGTGTGTCAAACTAATAGCCTATCTTGAATTCATGCATTTGATTTGGGATGGGAGGGTAGGTAGATTTAATTTGGAGGTTTTGAATTGGTATGCCCTAGGTAGGGATTTTAGGTTATTTTGGGTAAATTTGTAGGTGGAATTCATAATTGAGTAGTTGGTTAGGTGTTTTGGGATGGGTAGAGTGTATGGGTTAGCTAATAGGTTCATTTACATGCATTTTGGGTAGGTTTGAGGGGATTAGGGTTTGGGTGTTTTAGCCATGGAATTCCCACAGTGTCCAATCATCGATAATCACTATGATCATCAATGGTCAACTATGGTAGAGAGGTGTTTGCTAAGTGTTTAAAAATTTAAGGTTAATGGAATGTTAGGTGTAGGTTGGGGGGATAGGTTTTAGAGGGAAAACCTATTGGGTATCGAGTATATAGGTAGGTAGGGTAAGGAAATAAGTTAGGTACACAAAAGATAGAGTAGATGATATGGTATTGTGCTAGGTGTGGGCTTCGGTAAGAGGTTTAGAGTGTTGAGATAGGTTGCTTGTGAAAATTAGAATGGTATGTTAGGTAAAAGGTTTAGGTAACTAAGTTGTGATAATGAATTGGTCTAGGCAAGAAAACAGATTCAAATGTATGACTGAGTATCACGTATTTTCATCTAGATATAATATGGGAAATCCTAGTCGACTAGGCCCATATAGATGAGGTGGGGTTGGGAGCTATGAGGCACTACCAGCATGTGCCCTGGGATGCATCTATGGTCATAGTGATCATTGAGAGATGGAATCTCACTATGAACACCTTCCTACTTTTGATCAATGATATGACCATTATTCTTTAAGATGTGTGTAGGATCACTCGACTTCCACTATGTAGTAATCTGATCTACCATATTGAATGCAAGAAACAAGATGATCACATCAAGCTATTATACGAATATGAGAGTGATTAGGTCAGATGGCATGCTAGGGGATTTAGGTATATAAAATTATATCATAGGGCTCCAGCTGAGAGGAGACTCATGACCATGCTTATGATTATTATGACATGTTTTAGGTTGCTTGACTCAAGTAGTAGGAGATTTCCTTTTTTGCTACTGGGGGTTCTAGTCGAACTACTATTAGGGTATATTACATTTGGTTGGGTGACTATTTTGCTTGTGCATATCTATAGAGAGTTATGGGGGTTTAGGGCCCATAGGAGATATGGCATCAATGTCAGCCAAGTCCTATATGTTAAGCCTATGAGCATATTCAAGTGCTAAGACCAGTGGGATTACTATGGGCTGACTACATATAGATTGATTTCCCCATTAGCTTCATGTGATAGAGGGGTAATTTTGTTGCATCAAGTGTAAGAGGTGGAATTAATGATGTGGAGTGGTTCAAGGGTGAGCTGTGTACATTAATGGTCAGAGATATCACCTAGAGGCCATACATCTAGTTTTTGATATGGCTAAGGTATATGAGGAAGACACTTTCCCTCCAAAACTACAAATAGATAGTTGATAAGTGAGATGAAGAGGTGGAGTTGATTCCATTTGATAGGTTATGTTGATAGTTTATCTTGGTATAGGACATCCTAGGACCATTCCCCAAATACAGGAGAGAAGATTCAAAGATCATATTGCTAGTACCATAGTTGTTCCTATAGTTCTAGATGGTGCATACGAGGAGCCATCAATTAGGGATCTGATAGATGATGTCAAGTTTGTAGATGGGTACATGGCATGGTACCATCCCTTATACATAGCTATAGAAATTGGTAGAGATGGTGGTGGTGTGAGGTTGATGGTCATGGATCCAATTGGCCAGGATGGATAGGTAGGGGTAGATTTAGCCATTGCTCAAGGATAGGTACATGTACTATAAGGATAGGTGGCCATGTTATAGGGCTAGATTATCACATTACAGAGTCAGGTTACGACCTTATAGGGTCAGCTTGCTACTATCATAGATGAGAGGGATTAGGCTAGGACTTCTCTAGGTTTGGTGACTCAAGAGAGGGACTCATTGAGGCAGAGACGAGGAGGAAGAGTAGTAAGATAGGCAGTGCCACCCAGCTTTACCCTTATAGCACAATACCTAGCTATGGTAGAAGAGCTATGATATTATGAGGCTATTATTTTGGTTCAATTTCCAAATAAGCTTTGATGGGGTGAGTATAGGGCTAGCTTAGTAAGTGGATCCAGTTTAGCGACACTCAGATAGTGGGTAGTGTCTATACCGAGAGAGGCAAGGATAGGTGGTGGATCGGTAGGCATAGTAGGTCAATAGGCACCAAGATCTAGTAGTGCTCCAAGAGGCAGTGGTGTGTTTGGGGCATAAATATAGCTAGATATATATATGACTATTGTATATCATTTTGATTATGGGCTACGAATTGATGCAGTGATATGTACATTTTTGAATGAGAGTCTTGTCTATCCATATGCACACATTTATTATGTTATAATTATTTAACTTACGAGTTTATGTATATGTGATCTTTTTTTATGATCATGATTATGGTGTATGATTTGACATTGATGTTTATTGCTTATGATGTGATGTTTAATTATTTATGGATTATGATTATGCTATGAATGTTTAACTTAGGCATGAGATGGTTTAGATTTATGGTTATGGTTTATGCTTTCTTAAATCTTAATGTGCATATATTGCATTAGTAAACTTTAGACATGTGGTGGAAAATGGTTGATTGTGTAAATGCTTATGGATGTTATTGATTTATGATTCTCGTTATGGTTATGTTTATGCTTTGGTTATGGTTTATGCGTTGTTAATTTGGAGGGTATAACATATGAGGTACTTTAATTAACAACACTAGATGGGATACTTAAAGAATCTAATCGAGAAACAAATGTCACAATGAAAATATCAATTAGTCATGATAGGGTAAAAAGAGGGCATGATGCTTCTTCATTGAACAAGACTAAAACAACCGAAGTTGAACTGGCTTAATGAACATAAGCCCTTTGAATGCTTCATATGAACATTCGTTAGTTGGTTAGAAAGGTGTCTTGAACACATAATGTCAAGTAAGCTCAAGAATCCCTTTCATAGTGTAAAGGGGAGATGGGTGAAAATGGAACCTTTTGTGAGACTAGATTACCTCTTATGTAGGTGTCCAAAAGAAAAATGGTAATCAAGCCTATGCCAAATTGTGTAGATTGATTGATGTGGGAAGTTTACTTATGAGATCTGATTGCGGCTTTCAACTTATTATTTTATTTAGAGAGTTGATTATAGCTTTCGAGATTATTTTGCTTTTGTTTATTTGTGAGGGTGGGTCTTTTGATTTATTATTACATATGGGAAGCTAATCGGTGTGGGAAGCTTCCAAGAAATCATTATACTTTTAACAAATGCTTTACTCAGTCATCCTTTAAGGGAGTGATCTAATTTTATATGCTTTCTTTCATGTGCTAGTAGTTGTCCTTTGAGGGAGTAGTCTACCTTATTTTGGCAATTAGTAAATAAAGTTTCAACAATTTTCCTTCAAGGGAGCAGTCTATGAATGCTAAGAGTGACCCCTGATTGCAAATGATTGTAATGGTATACTTTTGATTGCTTTGATTTTTCTTGGCATAGACTTGCTTAGGCCGGCTTAGTGATTCACCTTTATGGAGGCAAAACTAAGAGCACAAGAAGGTTGGTTAGATGTAAAGATGTTTAGGTGATAATGATCATGGGGATCCATCCAGAAAAGGGGTGGAAAGTACCATGAGAACCATGCCATGGGTAGATCCATGGTACCCATTATTTAATACAAGGATATGCTAGTGATAACTAATGACATGATTTAGTTTTAATTAATTTCCCCTAAAATAGGGAGATGAATGTGGTTAGATAGGAAGGGATGAGTTTGAGTTAAACAAAAGGTAAATGCGATCCTTCTTGATAAAAGAATGGATGCAAATGTGAAGCATTAAGGGGCTCAATTTTTGGGTGGCCTTTGAGAGAAGACAACCGGTAATCTCCTAATCCATACTTATGGGTTATGATATAAGGTCCAAGCTAATTGAAAGCAAACTTACCCTGCTTGCTTTTCTCCATATTGGTGGCATGCTGATTTTCCTTTAGGATGAGATCTCTGATATTAAATTCTTGCACTTTAAGTCTTTTTTTATAGGCATGTTTGATATGCTCTTGATAGACATGAGTATGGGTGAGGGATGCCAAATGACACTCATCAAGTAGCTCAAGTTGGGCTAGATAGTGTTGATGATAATCATCTTCTGAAATAAGCTCTTGCAAAGATATGCGAAGAGAGGGGATTTGGAATTCAAGAGGTAAGACAACCTTTGCTCCAAATACAATATAAAATAGGGTAGCACATGTAGGGGTTTGAATGCCAGTACAATATGCCCATAAGGTTAAAAATATGTGAAAATGCCAATCCTGACCAAATGTACTGACCATTTTAGTTAGCATGTTATTAAGAGTTTTGTTAGAGGCTTCTGCCTATCCATTAGCTTGAGGGCGATAGGGTGAGTAAAAACTTAACTTAATGTCTAATGCATCACATAGACCTTGGACTTACTTGTTTTTAAAGGATTTACCATTGTTAGTGATAATATTATGAATAACACCGAAGTGATAAATGATATGATGTTTAATAAAGTCGATAATCTTTTCTGCTTTGGTTGAGACTGGAGGAATAGACTTTGCCCACTTGGTAAAATACTTTGTCATGATAATTATTGAATGGTGTCACTATGAGGAATGGAGATTAATTTCCCCAATGAGGTCTAGACCCCATTATGAAAAGAGCCAAAAATCAGTGGAAACCTAAAGGCTATGGCTAGGTGTGTGATGCAAATTAGCATGTTGTTGACATTTAACACACCTTTTCACATAATTATATCAGTATTGGTTAAGGTTAGGCCAATAATAGCTAAGGTAAATAATGCACTTAGCTATAGAGAGGCTACTAAAGCATTCCCCACAAATGTTATCGTGCATTTCCTTAATAGCATGGGAAGCTTCTTGACTACGTATGTAATGGAAGAGAAGGCCATCAGAGTTATATTTATAAAGGATTCCTCCCATAATGGTATAGTGAGAGGCACTCTGGATAAATTCTCTTTGAGCATTCCTAGAGGGCCAGAAGGAACTATGCCAAGGTTAAGGTAGTCAAAGGTTTTCTGATACCAAAGGTCAATTTGGGTCTCTTCCACTTTGAAAATGGTGGGAGAATCTAGTTTGACATAGGAAGGTTGAGTAAGTCTATGAATAAAAATGGATAGCTTAGAATTTGAGGGTGTATATGGGGTTTGTAAGGCAAGGGAAACCATGGTGTTAGCAAACTTATTGGTAAATCATGGGGTTGACTAAATATGATAATGTTTGAATGATACTAGGAGTTTGTCAACTAGTTGTTTGTACTCTTACAAAACATCATTTTTACACTAGTAAGAGTCATTGATTTGATTGACCACAAGTTGGGATTGCCCAAAGATGTTGATTTTTTTTACTCTTAGGGATAAGGTAGTTTGAAGGCCTATCACTAGGGTTTCATACTCAGCCATGTTATTGGTACATTCAAAATCAAGCTTGAAGGACAAAGGGAGAGGTTCACCATCAAAGGGGATAAGGATAATACCTACTCCCCCACCATGTTGACATTTTTATCTGCCAAAGAACATGGTGACTTGATAGGTGAAATTCACTTGAGACAGAGCCATGATGGACTATCAAGGAACTCAAGAGGAGGTTAGTTGTCTGATAAGTGTGCTTTAGCCAATTGGTCAGTAATGACTTACCCCTTAATTGAATTTTGATGAAGGAACTCAAGATCAAACTTTTCTAAGAGTATGAGCCACTCGGCCATATGTTGGTTTTGTTATAGCTTGGAGTGCATGTACTTGAGTGGGTTGGTGTTGGTAATGAAAGAGTTTTTATGGTTAAGAAGGTAGTGGTGAAGCTTGGTAGCCATGAAGACTAAAACTAAGTAGAGTTTCTCAGTATGAGTGTACCAAGTATCGTACTTTAATAGTGTGTGACTAATGTAGTATACGGCTTACTCTTTATGTTGTTCATCTTGGTGAGCTAACATTACCCCTAAGGAATGGTCAGTGGTAGAGATATAAAGGTAAAAGGGTTGGTCATCCTTAGGAGGGGTAAGGATAGGTGGTGACAAAAGGTACTCTTTGAGTAAATCAAAAGCCTTTTGATAATCTCTATTCCACTTGAAAGATACATCCTTCTTTAGGAGGTGGTGGAATGGTTGGCATCGATCCAAAAGCTAGGAGATGAAGTAACAAATGGACTAAAGCTTGCCTTGCAAGCTTTGAAGTTGTTTAAGGTTGGTAGGAGGGAACATGTCTAAGATTACTTTGATTTTGGTGGGATCAACTTTTATTCTATGAAGGGAGATGATGAAACTAAGAAGTTTCCCTGATAAAACCCTAAAGATGCACTTCTTGGGGTTTAGGTAGACATGGTAATGGATGAGGCATTCAAATATGATCTTAAGAATAGCCAAGTGATCTTTTCAAAGTTTAGATTTTTTGAAAAGGTCATCCACATAGTCCTCTACAATGTTATGGATGAGGTCATGGAATATACAAGTCATGGTATGTTAGTAGGTTGTACCAAATTTATTTAACCCAAAACGAATGACTCTATAGCAAAATGTTCCCCAAGGGATGGTAAAGGTAGTTTTATGTTGATCTTCAGGGGCAATTAAGATCTAATTGTACCTCAAGAATTCATCCATAAGAGATAACATCTTGTGTCTAGTTGTAAGATCAACAAGTTGGTTGATGTTGGGTAGAGGAAAGACATCTTTAAGGTAGGGGAGGTTGAGGTCATGAAAGTCCACACAAATTCATAGTACCCATGTGGTTTTAGTGATAGGTATGACATTCAAGACCCATTGGAGGTAGTTAATAGGTTGAATGAAATTAACAGATAGGAGATACTAAAGTTCTTCTTTGATGAAAAGGGCTATGTGAGGATGCATGCATCAGAGCTTTTGGTTAATAGGATTGGCATCATAGTGAGTGACTATGTTATGGGTGATAATTATGGGGTCAGTATTAGACATATCACTGTAAGACCAAGTGAATGCTACGTTGCAGTCTTGGAGGAAAGAAGGGAAGTCTCAAAGTTTTTTGATATTAAATGATTGACCAATTTTGAAAATGTGGGGATTATTCAGAGTACCCAAGTTGATATCCATGGTGGATTTATTCAACACGATTGAGTTCTTAGGAAGAAGGGATTTGTGGATTGAATAATCTAGGGCACTAAGGTAGGTAAGAATAAAATCATCATCCTGGCACTGAAAAATGTTAATGGTAGGACAGTATTCTTCTATCATCTCAGGATGGGTCAAAGGGATGGTTATAGTCACCCCCTCCTTTTGATAAGTCAAGGGTCCAAGGCTGATCATGTTGACCAAAAAAAGTTAGGTGGGATGATGTCATCATCCTCACATGCAAGTGGAGGTGAGGTCAGTGAGGAAGGGTCATCTTATTCAATAATGGTAATGATAGATTGCTTGGCTTTCTTTTTATTAGGTAAGATGAAACTCATTCTATGCTTCTTATGTGGTTTTTTGGTTTTGATGGTGACCAATTCGTGTGGGCCATGCTTATACCACCCAATATCGAAGCCTTTTCAAGCACACTGATGAAAGTATGTCTTGGAAAAGTTTGGTTTATCTAGGTAAGAAAAACTTTCAGTGAATGGTCAAGGTGGTAGAGAGGTGGTAGAAGCACCGAGGGATTTATCGAGTCCCCCATAGACAAAATGGGTCTGATAGTTAGGAGGTTTAAATGGAATGATAGTTCTGACATTAGGGTCATATCCCAATTGGTTGGTAAGTTTCCTATACGCGTGAGGAGTAGGGAAAGTGTCTAATACTAAAAGGTGGTACTCCCCCAATGAAAGACGATGGAACATAGATTTTAAAGGGTCTATGGTAGGGATTTGGTGTGAAGGTATAGAGTAACTAGTTGATGCTTCATCGATGGAAGGGGTTATGATATCCACTTTGGTGGTTGGAGGTTGAGTTTTAGTTATTGAGGGTGTATTGGATGGGGGTATGAGGACATCATTGGGGTGATAGGTCATGTTGCATGTTGAGAAAAACTTAGGTCAGCTTGTATGGTGATGACCTAGCCCTCATGCTCAAACTTAATACAATGGTGGAGGGTAGAGGGAACGCAACCCATGGAGCGAATCCAAGGTCATCCTAACAAAACATTATATTAGAATTCACCTTCTATAATATAAAATATTTTAGGGAGTGTGCAAGGTCCTATATAGATATGAAGGATGATAGTTCCCAAGGTAGTGGCCATGGTATCATTGAAGGAATGAAGGATGATCGAGGATTTAGACATAACATTGTCAGACAAGTTGAGTTGGTTGTAGGCATGAGAGGAGATGATGCTTATGCTATTTCCCCCATCAATCATGACCCATTTGATGCAGGTTTGGTTGATGTAAGCAGTAATAAAGAGAGGAGGATCTGGGTCCTCCAAGTGGATGGAATGTATTTCTAAATCCTTGAAGGTAACAAAGTTGGAAATTTGAAGGGAACTGATAAAGGCGGTTAGAGGTTGGGGGTCCTTGGGTTAGACCTCAATGGATTGTAAAGCCTTTATTAGTGTTTGGTGGTGATGGGAAGAGGTAGAGATCAACTCATACTAGATCATATTCACTGGGGTCTGGTGAAGTTGCTTGAGGATAACTCTCCTAATGGATTTTGAGGGGTTAGATTGGGAGGCACCAAAGATAGACACTTTGGGTTTGGTTGAAGATAGATAAGGTTGGGTGAAGGTTGGTTAGGAGTTTGAAGAGGGGTATGTTCAAAGAATGGACACCTTAGCCTTCTCCTTATCTTTTTGTTGTGCTCTGGTGACCACGTTGATAGTATGGATAGAAGGAGAGGTTGACCTAGAGGATTGGTCAAATTCATCTTCACTCCAAGGTGAGAATGAAGGAGTGGGTGAGTGTTGAGTAGGTATGGTGGGTGGTTGGATAGGTATGAGGCTCATAAGAGGTTCATCTATTAACATATCATCCTCATCATAAAGCTAGTGGATGATGGTTTGGAGAGATTTGCAGTTCTTCATATCATGGTGGGGTGTCTTATGATAAAAAAACATGTAGTGGTCATTGTACCAGATGGGATTTGAAGCTAGAGGGTCAAAGGGTCTGATGGGAGGTAAGGCTAAATATGAGGTTTGAAATAACCTATGGAGAATGGTCAAATAGGATTTGGTTAGAGATGGCAAAGTTTTAGCATTTTTTGCTTTAGTGGTTGAGGTAGGACGTTACTTAGAAATGGGTTTGGAGGTATTTTTTTTGGGTAGGTGGTATGCTTGGTTGACAGTTTAAATTTAGGAAATTAGGTTGATTAGCTAGAGGTGAAAGGTCACAAGGTATGTTGCTTAGGTATTGTTGGCATGGTGAAAAGAGGTGCATTAGAGAGAAAATGTGAAGGTGTCACCAAAATAGGTGGCGAGGTTTTGGTAGAGGTAATTCACTTCCTACTTAAGGTAAAGAGATGAGGCCCCAAAATAGAGGGTAAGGTTGAGGGAGGTAAAATTTAGGCCTTACAGCGTTGGTGTGGTTTCACCTCTTTGGTTGCTTTGGTTTGGCATTTGGTTGGTGGGCTTGAGGGGGTTAGGTCCACTTTCACAGATAGGTGACTAAGGCTTAGAGTAGGGAATAGACTAAGATTATTGGCATACCTAGTTACAATGATAGGAGAGGGCTTGGCTACTTGGGTTTGGGTTGTCTTAAGTGGTTAAAGGTCAGTTGACTTGGTGGAGGTTTTAGTTGGTTGGTTAGAGGGTCTAGTTGTTTGGGTAGATATGAGAAAAGGTTAGTAAATGGAAGTGGTAGGTTGGTTTAACTGAGAAAGGGTTAGAGGTTCTGATCAGGTAATATAAGGGAGACCTAATTACTACCATAAGGTGGCTCAATTTGTTTTAGGGTTGGAGATAAATTCCAATTTTTGCACTATCCTAGAAAAAGGTTTATAGGTTGGTTTGATTCCCTAAATAGTGGACCTAAAAGATAGGCCCCTAAACAGAGACACATGGATGGTAACCTCATCCTCTTCCTCAATTCAAGGATGTGGGATTGAGATAGGTGGTTCCTCTATAGTAGGAATAAACATGGAGGTTTCCTCCTAGGGAATGATCTCCAAAGGGGGAATGGTTTAGTCGATATCTACAGGTAAAGATAGGGTGGTGATGGTTGGTTGTTTTGATATATCAGCTAAAGGGATAGCTTGTGGCTCCACTAACTCAATAAGTGGAGGGAGAGAGGATGGTATTTCCTCAGTTTGAGTGTCTGAAGGAATGGAAGTTGAGTCTACTATCTCAATATATTGTGGAGAATCAAAAGATTGGATACTAAATGGTTCAAGAATGAGTGCATCAAGGACCATGTTAATTGTATGGGTATCATGAGAGCACTCAACATTGTTACTCTCATTCTCAATAGGAGCATGGTTCGGGAAAGGTTGCCTAAATATATTAAGGGCTTGGTTTGATGGTGCATTGGGTTGTCCAATGTAAGCTCTCCTTTATCAATGAGGGATTAGACAAGGATCTTAAAGGTGTTACACCTACTAACATCATGTCCTATTACCTGATGAAAAGCACACAAATCATTCTCATTTTACCAATTAGGTGAGGGATGAGAAGAGTCAAATTACTGGGGTGGTTTGATAGGAGGAAGTTGAATGATGTTAGCTTTCAATAACTTCTCCAAAATGGAAGCATAAGATTCTCTAAGTGGAGTGAATTGCTTTTGGTTACTCTAGGTTTGGTTCCTCAGGTTTTGCTTTGAGGAACTAGAGGAATTGAATTGGTTAACAAAAGGTGGTGGAGCAGCTTTTAGGATAACCGCATTTATAATTCCTTTTCCCTTGGTATTGGTATTGGGTTAGTTGCTTGACTTGGAGGAATAAGCCTCATTAGTTTTATAGGTTGAGTTCTTGTTTTTGAGCTTAAGCTTTCCTTCATCAATGGCTCAGTTCTCCAACTTACGTGACATGGTAAAAGCTTCATCAAAAGTTTGGAAGCTTTGGACACATAGTGTAAAGGATATATGCTTAGCACATGCCCAAGTAAAGAGCTCTATGAGTTCAAGTTGAGGTAGGGAGAAGGATAGTTGGTTGATAAGGCTCCTCTAACCACAAAATCTGTAATGGATTCATCCTCAAATTGTTGAATATAATAGAGGTCGATGATAGACACTTTCTTGGAGATATTGATCAAAAAATGGTCCAAGAAGGTTTGTGTCAGTTGGGTGAAGGAGAAGATGGAATGTTTGGGTAAGGTACTATACCAATCTAAGGCCAGACCGGCTAGAGACAAGGGGAAGGTACAGAGAAGAAGGGCATCATCATAGGTGATAAGATAGCAAGCATGTCTAAATTCCCTAAGGTGTTTTTTGGGATCCTCTTTACTTTGAAACTTAGAGAACTTAAGAAGTTCCCATTGGGGAGGATATGGCTTAATATGTATGGATGGATAGACATGCTCATTACAAATTTGATCATATGACAAGATGTTGTGAACACCTAAAATGGATGACTCTACAGTGGTCATCTTGTCCATAAGCATCTTCATTAAGTTAGATTGGGGTTGTGTACCTGATGGGTTATAAGATGCATATTGTTGCAGTGGTTGAGAGACATACATATTATGGGTAGAAGGTTAGGAGGCTGCCACATATGAGTAAGTGGATGTCAATGGTTGGGTGGAAGACATATAAGGGTAGGTAGAGGTAGATGGTTGGGTAGTGGGTACATGCCCTTGTAGATTAAGGATGTAGCCAAAGGTTGGTCCAAGGGGTATTTGTTGGATAGGAGTGGTAGTTGGGTTGGTCACCGATGGAAGGGTGGTGACCCTTGTATTGATTAGTGGCAAGGTAGAGGGTATGGACACCATAAGGATTTGAAGTAGAATGGTGGTTTATGGGTTGAAGGTAGCCAAAGGAAGGCTAGTAGTGATATAGGTAGGCCCTCCTATAGTGGATGAATGGTTGTTAGGAGTAGAAGGTATAAGGGTGGTGGTAGTTTGGGTTGGTTGGTTTTCAATGGTAGTCTCAAAGGGGTTGTTGGTTGATGAGGAAGCTTGGGTATTCAATGGTTATCTAGTAACCATGGCAATTTAGGTACTCCCCACGAGATGGGGAGGCATGCCATAAGGTGGATCTATATATGGGGTCAGAGCTAGAATATGGTAAAACATGGTTGTAAGATAATGTTTGCAAGGCTATAGGATTATTGTTTAGGAAAGTGACAAAATTTGCTTCTCCTTGAGAAACCTCTTAAGGGAAGATAGGACTTCCCAAAGTGTAGGAGAGTTTACTAGTTCAGAGGTATAGTCCATGGATGAAGAGGTGGAATAGGTAGGTTGGCTTGGTGATAGGTTTTGCTCTATAAGGTCTCTTTGTTGTTGGCAAGTGAAAACCATGCGAGATAAGGGAGATAGAAAGCACAAACAACCTCACTACTCAAACAAAGAGAAGATAAGAAAAGATCAAAGAAATAAAATCACACTCTAAGAGATATGTTAATCCCTAGAGTTTTAATTAATATCACTTTTGGATTATGCTTTAAGAAGTTATGTGACTAAAGTTAGCTTGTAGAGCGGGTACTAGAGAGGAAATCTAAGGTTGGTTTCATGTTATGTTTAGGCACTCAAAAGAATATATATTGGAATCAATATGTGGATTTGTATTAGGGCCTACCCCCTCACTTCACACACCACAAAAATAAGGGTGTCAGGTGCTTAGCCAATATATATTGATATCTAGAGATTACACTCAACCAAAGAGCCGAGTCAGTCCTCCTCTTGGTAATAACCTCAAAGTAGGATCACTAGGAAAGGGTAAGGTTATCGCTAGGTGATGAAATCCTAGTCGGGCTTTCTCTCAAGTTTGTTTGATATTTAATTGGTGAAATTGGTTTGGTTTAGGTCTGTGCAACAAAGAGTGAAGCTATGACAGATTAATTTACCTTTAAGTTAAGCTATGTGAACTAAAATTTCAAGCAATTGATGTATGCACTTGATTTTAAGCCCCAAAGAAACTTTAGATTTCGTTAATGAGCATAGAATAAAGAGAGAATGCAAGCAAACAATAACCCAAGTAGAGACACAAGGATCCCACCAGACGTGCTAGAATGTTTCAGTGAATTTCTTGCTTATTAGGGAAAAGAGGGAGAAGAAGAAACTAAGTACGAATATGGTTGAAAACCCTGATTGATAATGCATGCATTGAATCAGAATATTGTGAAGAGCTCTTCTTTGGCTTGGGAGGATGACCTACAAATAAAAAAGCACTAAAGCAAACTTGTTTGTTAGATAGATAGTTGAGTGGATTGCCTCACAATAGCTAGATCCTAGAAGCGAAAGCTTCCTTAGGGGTTGTCAATCCACAAATTTTAAAAAATTAAATTTATAAAATAGAAAATAAAGTACTTGCATCAATAAATCAAAGGGTACTAAAATTGAATACAAGAATGTTTGCTAGGAAAAATAGACTAGAAATGATTAAATTAGTGATGGACTAATTAACACTAGTGCTAAGGTGGTGGGGTATGCCTTAGAACATTATAAAGGGGTCTATGAACACACATAGAAAATTAGGTTTGATTAGGTGTAGGTAGGTGAAATTAAACTGCTAGGTTTCACTGCCATAATGACCATCGATGGTTGGGTTGACTGTTGGCAGTTGGATAGACTATCGATGATTGAGTCAACCATCGATGGTTACTATGCCTAGATCTGGGTTGGTAAAAAAACTAATTGACAAGATCCAAAATATGGATTCTAAGAGATGGGTAAGGTCTGGGTTGATTGTGAAATGGAAATAAAGGAAATGAATACTAACAAATAAGTACTCATCTTACCAAAATTTGATTGGGTGGATGGTTGATGCAGTTGATATGTTGGTGGAATCTAGCTCAATTTTGGTAGAGTAACGGTACTTGAAGGCTTGGTGGAGAGGTGGCAGAAAATTAACTCTCTGATATGATTTGCTAGATTACTAGATTGTTGATAATGATTGACTTATGAGAAAGAAAATCCTAGATGTAAAAACTCTTAATAACAATTACAAATTCACAAATGTTTGCAGATGCCTTCTCACCTCTTTGCTCCTCTCTTATAAGAAAAATAAGAGAGTTGAAATAGCACGTGAACTGGGCCTTCTAAAATTAACTCCTCCATGTAATAGCTCACAACAGGATTTAGACAAGTTATAATTAGAAAAGCAAAGTGGGTGGTTTGCATGTTTTTGGTTAAAGAGGTGGACCCTGACCATCAGTGGTCAACCTGACCATCAGTTGTCGAGGGTAAAAGACTAGGTTAAATATGTTTAGTCAATTGACTACGGGTTAGGTTAGTCAGGGGATCAGAGGGTCAAATGGTCCCAAGGGGATTCTAGGGTGGTCCAGGGGTATTATGACATTTGGAATTGTGGTGTGTGGATTTTTAATGTCTACAGGATGCTAAAGAAGAGGAGGAAAAAAAGAAGCAAGAGGAAGAAACTACAATGAAGGAGAAAGAACAAGCCACTCAGGAAGCATAAGCATCACATAAATAAAATGTTGAATTTGATACAACAACAAAGGCCAAAAAAAGAAGAGAGAAAGATAATTCTTGAATAAATAGGTTGAGGAAAGGTAAAATTAGGCCAAAGAGGAAGCAGCCAAGGAGCAAGCAAATGCAACAACCAAAAAAAGGGTAGAAGCAAATCACACAACACAAGAAGAAATTATAGCAAAATATATATTAAAGCCCTCTACGAAGGTTGTGATACCTAGAGTCTAACATCCACCTTCTACATCACAAGGTTTGAGGTCCACCTAAGGGGCTACATAGGAGGAGGCATCTCAACACAAGAAAGGATTCCCCAACCAATGGTTGTGGGATGTACATATAACCTCAGCTTGACGAACAACCTTTTCTCTGTCAATGACATAAATCAAGAAGGCACTTGCCATGTTTGTAACTTCAAGTTTTACTCGAGACACAATGGTGTAGGAAGCATTGTTCGATGTTTCCTAGCTTCCAATATCAAATAAAATTGGAGTAGTTGTATTCCAAAAGTCTATCACTTAAAAGGATTATGTGTTAGAGCAAGAGGTACTATAGCTAAGGGAGGAAAACATGGACCTATACCTCTGCCTCAACAAAGCTTGCTAAGTGGTTGATAACACCTACCTTGCATTGGTCACTCAAGTTTTGGGTGAGCAAGTGATGTTTGAAGATAAGAATCTCACAATCCTCCTATCTCAACTCACAAAAGATTATATCATTGCATAGAAGTTACAACAACTTTGCACATGGTCAAAATATTAATGTAAAAATAGAGGCAATTTTTGATCTACTATAATAATATGAACAAGTCTTGGATACGACTACACTCCAAGCTCAACACATAGCCCGAGGCATGCTCCACTTGAAGCAATAGTTGAACACTACATGGTCTAAGGCCAAACCAGGTTTCATCAAGACAGATAAATCCAAAGCGATAATGGAGGAACAATCGATTACCTCTAATACACTAGATGTCACACTCAAGCAATCTCTTAAATCAAGAAAAAAATGTCATGCACATGCTAAAAACTTGGAAAATGAGATGATATGCAATACATTTTTTAGCATTCCAACACATAGGCATGTGGATCGCCTAGAAGAGCTGCCCCTAGAAATATAGTATAAAGTCTGGAATGCTTGAGCACTCATCACCATCATAAAATAAGATGATATTCAGAATATGATGGTGTGTCAAGTCCCACTTCATATAATGATCAGTATGGTGTGGGAAGTCTCACTGATTGGATAATGTTTAAAAAGGATTTGTCCCATTTGGGTAGTTGTATTGCATAAATAGTTCATGCCTCCAAACTAATTCTAACAAGAGCTTCATCAAAAACGGGTCACCACAACCACTCAACCAACCATCCAACCTTAGTGAACACCGTCAGCACATAATTTTATAGCTACAACTTCTTTAGCAATTACTCCAACAACATCATCTTCTCAATATTTGTTAATTCCAATAATGTAGGCTATGCCTTTACCTTCTCTATAGGTACTACATACGTTTTAATTTTAAAAAATTGAATATTTTATCTAGTAGGAAGGCCATAAGCATTAGGAGTGAGGCCACATTGGTTCAAAACTTGTAAAGGGCAGCCACCTGGTTATGCTCATCTATTAAAAACCTAAGAGGGTGATAGATTATTACACTACTTATTTGAAAACCTAAAAGAGCATCTAAGTATTGCTCAAGAGGTAAAAATCAATAAACAAAACCTTGAACGATTACCGCAAGTAATTTTTTTGGACTGGCTCCACAGCTCAAACACAAAGCACACTTCCTACAACTTTGTCTCAAGATGAGATAACTATTTAAGTCTAGGAAAGTGTTGATAGTAGAACAAAGATATAAAATTGCATTGTAAATGAAAGACAAGTGTGCAATAGATATTTACTTGTATAGCTATTGTATTCTAAAAGTATTCAACCTATGTTGGCATTCTAAAAATATATGGAATGCAAAAAAACTCGTTCGCACTCAAATCAAAAAGATGGAATGTGAAGTTACAATGCATTGTAAAATTCTATAAATAGTAATCCCTTGTAATGGAAAGGAGTTCCAAAAATATAGAAATTTGATGATGGCTTTTCCCAAACATATTTTATCCTTGTTATGTGTGTAATGAATGTTTTGTTTTACTTAAATATGATTAATCATTTAGTGATAATAATTAATGTTCTATATGTGTTTGTTTATGCTTCTAGTACAAATATCTAATCGTGAACTAAAGAAAAGACTTTGTTTGTTTTGTATCCATGACTATATTTTGTTCATGTTTCCTACTGCACACATAAAACCACAAATTAACATGTTTTGATGGGTTTTCCAAGAATCTTTGCTAACAACATAATAATAGGGTTGAGTGAAACTTATTATATTTGCTAATACATAACAAGGAACCATGTGCATTTTTAGAATGAGTGATAATTAAAAAGTACATGATGTGTCCTATTGGCTAGATAGTCTTCCTTATGTAGTGAATTTGGCTTCATAGAAATCCTTTAATCAAGACTTGCTCATTGTATTTTGGTTGCTCTCCTTGTTCCTTGTAGGCCCTATTCCTTAAAAGGAGATATTTACACTAGTGCAGGGAATGCTTGAAGGCTACCCTCATTTAATGACCAAGTGAACTAGTCCCTCATGATTGTGTAGTAGTCTTCCATGTAATAAAGGCATTGTTATCATCTTGGAAACACATGCAAGACCTAACATAACTAGGAAATTGGCACTCCAACTATTTACTACATGGAATGGCCTTAGGGGTAGAGTTAATGTTAAATTTCTAATCACCTTCTTGGATCTACATAATGTAGGGGTAGTTGGATTTGGTCATATAGTTATGATTTGCCACTTCTTCTAAGAAAAATTTCCTTGACTAGATGGGCTACCTTGAAATATGCCCTAACTGTACATATTCCCTTTAATGAGAGGTATGCAATTGATTTAACCTTTTAGGGTTTTACAAGTGTAAATTCTAAGTTAGATGAAAGGGCTGAGATATCTAAATCAGTTAAATAATATGCAAGAATTAACCATTGATTTGTTGTGGATTTTTTACTTCTTTTGACTTTCTAAAAATAGTAATAAATATGCATAAATAGAGTCTTATCTGGAAAGTGACTATCATGAAAGATCTAGGTTCTAAAAACTGGGTTCTACACAGGTTTGAGTGTCATCAATAGGGTCCCAAATTTTGATTATTCACTAGACAGTAGTGCCCCACTTGGATAGTAACACCATGATGTTCTAGTATCCTCAAAATGGTGCTAGTGTCCTCTTTGTAGGATTGCTCCTATTTTTTGTGAATATGTGTGCTTATGTTTATGGATTTTATTCCTAGTAGTACAAAATCTAGAATTCTATATTGTGCCTAGAAAATTTGATTTAGTTTGCAAACCTTAATCCTCTTTGCAAGTATGGCATGAACTAAAAATGTGTCTTTGCAAGTATGGCATGAACTAAAAATGTGTTTTTGTTAGTAGGATAAGCTTGACATCCTCAACACCCCGTTATGAAGAGAGTTGCCTACATACCAATACTCTAAGAAGGGATCAATCCCGATGTAGTTCTCCCACCTAGTGCTTGGTGCAAGTGCAAGTGAATGCTAGAATGAGAATGGTTTTGAATGTCTTGAGTGTGCTTGAGCTTGAAAATCTTTGAAATATGAGCTTCGAGTAGTTGTAGATGGTAGTTTGCAAAAGTAAGACAGAATAGGGATCAAATACCTTAATTTTGTTCAACTTATTTCTTATTTGGATAGACTTTTGCATCTATTTTCCATCTAGTGAATAGAGGTCAAATAGTCTTATATTTGTAAAGATTCGTAGCTTGTGCGGATAACAAAATGTACTTAGGTTGACCTTAGGAAGGGCACACATTTGAAAATATATCCATTCGAGAGAGATAGGGCAAGTGACACTAGCGCCAAGTTAGGGATATTAACGTTATGTGGCTCTAGTGTCCTTAATGTGGTGTTAGTGTCCAGCTAGTAGATTGTTGCGCACACTAGGTTGGGATTTGGGAAAGTTGTTATGGAACTATGTTTACGCTGACAGAAAATGTATGTGGTATGCACAATGGTTGAAAAAGTGTGATAAAGGCTCTAGGATAGGTCCAGGGCTGAGCTAGGCATAGGTTGTCTCAAGCAACACTCTTAGCATCCGAATACCATTTTTAGGTGATTATAGTGACTATAGGATTATACTTGGGCTTTCTTGTAAGACTAGGGCATGTGTGAGTGAAAAATACATGAGTATTTTGTGGCCAGATAAGGATATTTGCATCATCAAACTTGAGTAAAAGTTGTTGACCCTATTATGGAAAATAAGTTGGGAATGTGGAGACCCTATTATACTAACTTCCAACTAGTGAGTTAGTACTCCAAGACTTATACTTGGGGTTAGTTCCACACTCTTGTAACATCCAATGGGTAATTCTTGACATGGCTTGGATGAGTATGCAAACCCAGATCTCAATGAGTTGCTACCGTTAATGGTTTGATAACATAATTACTTAGTTTTATCAAAGCAAATCTGGTTGGGTTTGTGAGGATATGATATATGGGTGTGAACTATGGGTTAGTGGCACATCGAGTTTGAAGTGGAGACAAATAGAAAGGATAGAAAAGTGTTTAATCACAAATAACTTCATAATCAAGGCTTTAGTTCCCTAAAAAATAATCTTTGCAGAAACAAGAATTTTCCTATCAGAGGCAACAATTATGACTAGGGTACTATGTTACTTGAAAAAAATATAGAAAATATGGAAACCGATAGGTGGCCTAGTGCTGCAAGAGAATAAGTGTTGCACAGAAGGAAGAACGCATGGATGAAACAAAACTATAAATCGACGAATAGATGAGATATCAGTGTGAATGAATGCACAAACCTATTAAAAAACATGCGAATGAAAGGTTTAGAATAGTCACATGGCGAAAGAAAATAAGTAACTATATATTATTGAATTCAACCCGACTTATACATACTAAAAAATGTAAACATGAGTGTTGAAATCAAATGGACGGCGAAGATTCTCAACACAAATAAGGACTAATTCCCACATCCTCATATGTGAAATAGAGAGATAAATAAGTCTTAAGGAAAAATGAGAGGAGAATATGTATTTTATGCATTAAAGATATAGTAAAAATGTAGAAACATTTCATCCTTAAATACTTAAATTATATAAACATTTAATTTAAGTATATAAAACTTTTAAAAATTAATTTCATATTAACATTATTTAAATAAATAAAATTAAGAAAAGTGTTAACCCAAATCAATAAAAAAACGAACAACTTTTTAAAGAAAAAACTTTGAACAAGTGAAAGAGCTTACAGACTACGTGGACCATAGATCTATAAGTCTTGTAGACATAATTAAAATATTTCATTTCATTTCATCACGGAACGTCTCCATAAAATCTGCCAAATTTTCCGTTGGCTCTTATCACAACATGTCACCATCATCTTTTTAACCATTAAAATGCCATGTTAGATTTTGTTCCCATTAGGTATACGGTTCTAACCCTTGCAAAAGATTTGTTCTTCCCAAATTATGACACGGAAAAGATGATGAAACTACCCATAGTAGTTAAAAGATGCCTGCTCAAATCATTGAGATTCCTCTCTCCATATATCCGGGAGAGACGACTTCCTTGAATCAATAAAGAACGAAAAAAAGAATTTACATTCATGAGAAATAACGGAAAAACTCTTCTTAAATTATTGAGGAGGACCCATGTTGGACAAGAGGTGTCCCACAATGCACTGGCTAGTTGGCTGGCTCTGATGATGATGTTTGCCTGGCTGTTCACATGCACACTCTGCTTCATCGATCATCCCCATTATTGTTATTGTTATTATTATGATCATGGTCTGTCTGTCTAGCATCTGATCTATATACTAGATATTCTCTCTGTCATAACTTCTAAGATTTTATTTGTTAATTGGTATTTTTTTGGTTTTCCTATGTGGTTTTGGGATCTGTTTCAATTTTGTTTTCTTCGTTCAATTCTCTTTATCGGTTTCTGTAAATCCATTTGTTTAACAATTCCCAGATCAGTTGAATCAAAATAATAAGTAGTGTGTTTCAAACTGTGCTATCAAATTGAGCCTTGAAAACCCATTTTTTAAACATCTGAGTTTAGTTGTTGAATAAGAATAAGAAATTGTGTGTTTCAAACTGTTCTTACGAAATTTGAGCACCCAAAGACCCATCTTTAAACATCTCAGATCAGTTGTTGAATCAGGATAACAAGCTCTGTGATTCAAACTGTTCTTATTGAATTTGAGCATCCAGAGAGCCCTTTTTTAGAAGTGTTGTATCGACTTTTATAAGTGGATCTTTTAAGAGACAGACTGGGACTTCTGTCCCTTTTCTATGTTTCACAGTGCTAGTTTTGCTATATTTGTTTTCTCTATTATTTGTTTTTACTATCTTATATATTTTTAACCTCATTCCATCTATTGGGTATCTGTTTCTGAGTCAATTCTGATACCACTTTTGCCCTGGACTAAACCCAAATCAATCCATTTTAATAACGACTGCAAAAAATATCATTTTGAGGTCATCCTGTCCAAATTCACCCATACCCATTCTGCCTTAGATTGCAATCCAAATTCACCCATACCCTTTCTGCCTTAGATTGCAGTTCAATTTCACCCCTTTTGCAGATGATACCTGTGCTTTAGTCATTTTATTTTGGCATAAAAATATATCAGTTATGGAAACTGGAGCGTTCCTGTGCCTTTTGATTTCTCTGGTATTATTACTATGGATTGTAGAGGAGGCTTCTTGCTTGCCTTCCTCTGATAAGCCTGAAACAATTTATGATGCTTTAGAAATGAATGGCCTGCCTAAAGGCCTCCTACCCAAGAATGTGGCAAACTACACAATTGATGAGCAGGGGAACTTTGAGGTGCATTTGGATAAGCCCTGCTTTGCAAAGTTTGAGAATCAAGTGTGCTATGATACAAATATTAAGGGTTTCCTTAGCCTTGGTCAGATCGGTGGGCTTTCGGGAATTGTTGCCCAGGATCTTTTCCTCTGGTTTCCTGTCAAAGGCATTCATGTGGACATTCCCAGTAGCGGATTGATTTATTTCGATGTTGGTGTTGTTTATAAACAATTTTCACTGTCTCTGTTTGAGAGCCCTCCTGATTGCAAACCTAAGGACGATCCCCATGCCGAAGCTGAGCTGATGGAGGGTAAGGCCATCTCAGATATGCTATCTGAGGTAAGTGTCTGATTGCAAATGCTAGTTTTTTGGTAATGCTTTTTTCCTTGATGCTTTCCAATGTGACAGTTGACTCTTATATTTCAATTTAATTGGTGCTGTTGGGATGGTTCTTTCGAATGAATTGATACAAAATTTATCTTATTGAATCATTATCTGATTGCAAATGTTAGCTTTTTGGTAATGCTTTTTCCTTGATGCTTTCCAATGTGACATTTTATTCCTATGTTCCAATTTAATTGGTGCTGTTGGATTGGTTATTTCGAATGAATTGACGCAATTTATCTTATTGATTCAATTAAGAGGTTGGCCACAACCCTATAATCTACAATACCAGATCCTTCACCCCAAGGGGGCTGACCCTGGTACACAGCCCAGGTACTGACCGGCAGGTTTTTTTGGAAATGTTTTTTCCTTGATGCTTTCCAACGTAACATTTTATTCGTATGTTTCAATTTAATTGATACTGTTGAATTGGTTCTTTCGAATGAATTGACACAAAAAATTATCATTGATTCAATTAGAGGTTGGTCACAACCCTATAATCTACATTACCGGATCCTTCACCCCAAGGGGGCTGATCCTGGTACACAGCCTGGGTACTGACTGGCAGGGTCGGGTACTTCGAGTGTACTTAAGAAGAACCCACAGTCAAAAATGATTTTTATTTTTAATTTTAATTTTAACTTTAAAAAAGTCAAAATTGGAATTTATAAAACAATAAACACACTTACCTCTCATTGCATACTTGCAGTTACCTCTCATTGCACATTTGCTTAGGGCCGAAACTCCATTCTTTTGCTAGTCATACGCCACTACATTTTTTCAATTGCTTGTGGTTCGAAAGATTGGTGTTCTCGATGAAGAGCGCTATGAATATACTGAATATGCTGATTTATCTTGATTTTTGCATATACATTTGCACTATGTATTAGTTATAAGTTCAATCAATAAATATCATGACATTTGGCATTGAATAATAAGTAGTGTTTTCAACTGGTTTGTGGTTATTTAACTTATTTTGTTTACTCAGTATATTACGTGGTTAATTTTGCTTATTGGCTATAGTTTTTTAATATATATATATATATATATATATATATATTTTATTTTATTTTTGTACGGCCGTACCCAAGCAGTACCCAGGCAAAAAAAATTGTCCTCTTGGCGTAAACAAACCCCATACCCACACAAGGATCAACTAATATTTCTTTCTGGAATCAAGTCTTTTCAAGCTATGTCTTTTCATGTTTCAATGTTGTATGTCTTTATATTGTACATTTTATTTTTGTATTTATAGCTTGTGTTCTATTTGGGTTAGAGAGCTGGACATGACACTAGCTTATGATGTTGGTCTTGCACTTTTCTGTAACCAAATATAACACACACTCTTTTAAAAGGTTCATTGTTTCAGGTATTCTCTAGTCTCCCTTTGTAGGTTATGTATATTGTCCCTGTCTTACAGATACTGTCCTTTTTCAGCATACTAATCGTTTAGATGACTATAAATCATTCGTCTATAAAGTTGTTCCAAAATGTTACAGACTTCATAGGATGATCTCAGATCCAATCTTGTTGCATCTAGTAGTTGAGTGACCCAGTTATATTTGAATGATATTCAAGAGTAGGAAAACTCTTAGCATGATATTGTGATATAAAATCCCAGATGAAGTTCTTGTCCAGGTCTTTTTGTTTTTTTTTTTTTGAGAAAATATGATGTGCAAACCAGTGAGACCCATAAACCTAAAAGTACCATTGCTCTAATTCTTAAGGTTTGGTCCAAACAATTAACTTAGGTTTGTGTAGGAAATTAGACATCATATTACAAAATACATTAATTAACAACATAAATGATACTAAACAATTTTAAAGAACTTGCAAAGGGAGTCCACCTACCTTTGGTGATTCAAGTATTTACAAGGGTTTGGTTTTTTTCTCATTTTACTCCTAGAATTGATATTGTGCATGCAAATTATATTAATCTTTCAAGGGCATTGCAGAAGCAATGATGAATTTGGCAACTCCTTTGTGAGGGAAACAAAGCTCATTGGCTTCTTTATGTCTGAAGACTAGAAAATAAAGAGGAAGAAATCTGAAACTCATCTAATGATTATTGCATTTTTCTAGGATGATGAATTATGAAATATAAACTTTGGAATGCTATTTATAACTCTTTTAATATCAATTGTGCTTAAAAAAAGACCTATATACTTACCTTCACTTCTATTATCCTGGCTCAATGATTTGATCTGATTTTGATTGGTGTCTGGCCCATGGCGAATTTCAAAACAATTTAGTGATATCGATATTGGTTTGCTTAATGCTTTGAAAAGACAAACTACTTCCTCCAATTAGTTTGTTTTGCTATTAAGCGGCCTTTCTTGCTTGGATTTTGTTGGGGTTGCTTCGAATCTTTTTTGCAAGGTTCCTCTTTTTGTGGTAAAAAATTTCCCACAAGGAGGTTACAATGTGGCAGAAAAGTTATTTGTCTCTTGTTTTCTGTCACTATATATGCCCCTATCAAACTTGCTTCCATCAACTTATCTATTGCATGGCCATGGGGCGAGAGAGATTCTGTCACTTGAGATGTGAGAGAGATTATGCCACTCCAAAGGCGGTGACACTTAAGCCAACCAAAAGTAGTGGAAATTGTTTATTAAAATAAATGTTCACATTTGATGATCCTATCCTCGTGGAAAATATTCTTACATGGAAAGAATATTGTATTGCCAATTTCAAATTTCATAGAGGCTATCTTTGGCTAAAGATACCCTATATGTTCTTCACCTGAAATCTACTATTACTAAAATAAATTATGAACAGACTACAGGACATGAGATGCAAAATATATATATATATCCTGAAAAGGTGCGGTGGCAACTCGGATTAAGGTGTTTCTAGATCCGTATGGGTCCTGCACTTGGTCTAGGACTTAGTCTTCCACAGTCTATGTGAACAAATATTCCCAAAACCTCAGCCACTTCTAAGTACAGCCTGAGTGGGCCTAATGGTGAAGGCCTGTCTACCAGGAGCAGGTGTTTGAATCCAGAGGGGGTTAGGGTATGTACATCGAATGGGTATCTTGTTTGGCGGTGACCTAAAAAGCTACGTTTGCCTTAAATATATATATATAGTGTGCCTCAAGTTTTAAATAATTTTTTCATTTCTCTTCTAATTCAAACAATTTTAAAACTTGTATTTAATGTCTCTGAATTTTGCAAAAAAATATGGTTTTTAAGCCTCATAAAAACACCAAACTAAATTCTAAAACTGCCTATATTAAGACTCAAAAAACAGCTAATTAAAAAAAACCTCTGCTTAAGCAGTTCTTTCCAAAAGAAATGACTTAAATACAGGTTTTTCAATGTCAAATGAAACTTAACAAAAAATAAACTTGCCAAACTTTTTCTCTGTATATATGAACATAATTTTTAGACATCATAAAACAGCCCAGTCCTACATTGAGAACTTGAATTTCCTTTTCATTGATCTCATTCTAGTCCTCGTTCTTTGACCATGATGGAAAATATACATTGGTGCTGTAAGTCATACGGAGGGTTTGCAACCTAATTGCATGTCATGATGGCCATTGCAATGTTCTAATGTTCTCAAACCTATGTGGAGAGGTTGAATTTCCTTTTCTTTGATTTACAGGTACCTAATAAACACTGTTAGAGTATATCTGCCTTGGGTTACCCACTTTTTCTTCAATGTTGCTAAAGTTTGAATTATATTTTTTAGGGTTCTTTTGTCCCCAATACTTGACCATTGGATCTGAACATATTCTTGAGTTCCATTGATCCATTTTGGTCAATTGCTGACTAATATAATTTATTTTATTTTATTCTTTCTTATGGTCCTATTTGACAATGGAGATTATTTGTTTTTGGTATGATCCTCCGTATTAGACCATGTTGGAGACTATATCATTGACGCTCCCAATGTTGTATTGAACATTTCGATGGTTGATGACTATTGCAATGTTGTAATATACCCAAAAATTGCATGACAATTTTATGGGCGATGGCTATGTTGTGTTTAGCAATTGTGGGATTATTGTTTTTTTATAGTATCAATGAACACTTTCTGTGGAGAGATGCAGCCTTGCTTTGTGGGTGTGGTTTTGATAAACATGACTACATTCTGGCTGGTTCATGGAGAATTAATTGGTTCTAGTTTAATATCCTGCTTGTTTTTATGGGATCTTTTGGTTGTGGCGAGATATTATGTTCCAATCTCTATTGAGAAAACTCTCTGTTATCTTAGATGGGGAACATAAGGTTTTCAGAATGAACACAAGCACTGGAAATGTTACTTAATATTTTGGGGGAACAAGTAAATGAAGTGTGTGTATTCAAAAGAAAAAAAATAATAGCATTAAAACAATTCATGCAGATTTTGAAATATTATGTTCCAAACTCTATTGAGAAAACTCCGTTATCATAGATGGGGAACATAAGGTTTTCAGAATGAATATAAGCATTGGAAATGTTACTTGATATTTTTGGGTAATGAGTAAATGAAGTGTGTGCATGTATTCAAAATAAAAAATGTGCAGGCAAAGTGGTAGGTCTGGCTTAAACCAAAACTTATCTTTATATATTAAAGCCAAAAAGGTGTTTGCACCAATAATTGAGGCTCAAGTACGTGGTAAATCAGGTCCTTGCTGCCCAGGAGTAAAAATCACCAATATTATGAAATTGAACATTATCATACATATAACCATTCGTTTCATTGGATCGAGAGCTAGCTGGTGTGTCGGGGCTTATAGACCCTTTAAACGTCGAAGCACCCTTAGACAAATCAAGTTAGCTACAGCTGCATCCAAGTCAAGGTTTCAGGACCCACATTCCAATTATTGGTAGCCCCTAATTGGAGAATCTTCAACTTATTTTTCTTTCAAGGGATTAGGCGTAGATTATAATAGACAAGACACTTTATTTATTGGATATAATTGTAGATGCTCCATTTCTTCTCACGTGTTGATGAGCTAACAAATTAAGAAAGAACATGAATGGTA
Organism: Torreya grandis; assembly: GCA_037957365.1. NCBI lineage: Eukaryota > Viridiplantae > Streptophyta > Pinopsida > Cupressales > Taxaceae > Torreya > Torreya grandis. Next base: position 1,714,832 of record JARHVA010002529.1, on the reverse strand, counting down.
AGTGTTTGTAACTCCTCTACTTCCATACAAGACAGGTTTTATAACATTATGCTAGTGGCAATACCCCTTTGTCATCAATGGTAGTGAATCTAGTGATGTCAGCAAAATGTCCAATTTGAAAGGCAAATTTTGCAAACTAGTTTTAAACATGGCTTTTTTAGAATTTAAGAGAATTTTGATGTAGTCTTTGTTCCCTCTCGTAAACACCTTGTCCTTGTGCAATGACCTTCCTCTTCCCATTGCTTGTACTCACAAATTTGCTCACATGATACTTTGTACTTGGAGCATGTGCCAAAATGCTTATGGGGGAATTGAACTTGTTTCACCATTCAATAAGCTTAAGCTGTAGGAAACTTGGAAACATGTACGTTTTCAAAATGGAAATACCATCACAAATGCGAGCCCTCCAAACCCTCTAGAAACAAGAAGCAACCAATTTTTAAAAATATAGAAGTTTTAAAATTACAGAAAATTTATATAAACATAAGCAAAGTAGGTGACATATTCACAAAAAACCATTTAATTTTTAAATACCGTGTGGATATACAATGCCTAATGTCAATGGTTAGCCTCAATAGATTAGGCTATACATGCCAAAATAACAAAATGAACTTTAAAATTACCCTTCAATAGCTATACGATCTCACAGGAGGGTACGAGGAGCACGTTCATCATCCTTGGGATCAAGAGAAGCCAAGGAAATGTCCAAGTCGGACAGATACAAGGAAATGTTTGAGTACTCTTCTTTGTTGAGAGACACAAGGTGGAGATTAGAATGTATGAAGACTAGATCTTTTGCCTTTTTTGATCCCAAACTTTTGTTTTTCACTACATGCATAAACCCATAGGTGCTCCAGCTTCTGTTTTTTGTTTAAGAATTTGCCATTTGTAAAAGAAAATGAATGGCAAGTTTTTGCAACTCAACACTTGTTCCATATATAGTCCAGCACTGAATAGGCTGTAATATCTGCGAAGTCCCCTTGTGAAGTGGTAATTTGTGCAATTGGTCTGAGTACAGCCTGTTTAGAAGCTAGAAATGTTTTCAGGACAGGTGCCTTTACTCTCATGGTCACTTCCCATCCTTGTTTGGGGTCTTCCTCTTCCCATTGCTTTGTGCAATAAGCTCCTCTTCATAAAATCTAGGATTTAAAGTATGGGCTAAAGTATGCAAGGGGTAGTTGAACTGGTTCCGTTTGTTAACAACAATGGCCCTCACTTTTGCATAAGAATCCTGTAAATTCAAGTGAGAAAGTAGGCGCTCTTCTGCAAAGCCACCTCCTTGAATGTACTTCTTTCTATTTGCACACTTCCAAAGTGGACTGTTCATTTTCTCTAGATGTGGATCTTGATGTGCAGAAAACTTGCTGGGAACAGCAATAAATGTTTCCAGCAGTGTTTCCGGTGCCCAGAAGAAATGTTTCTTGCCATCTACAACACACTTTTGGCCAAGAAATTTGGGGGCTGCCGTTTCCTGAAATGTAGTCGATAATAATATGTCTAACATATCTTTCATAAATTATTAAATTTGTCATCCTTCCACGTTGTTTTCATATGTTTCAATCATGGTGTTTATATTCTTTTTATACTTCTCCCAAGCATGACCTGCTTGTGGCTTCTTTTCTAGTCAAAGTAACAATGGTATCTAAGAAGTTGAGTACACAGCTTTGCTCCATCAAATATCAACTAACAAGGATTTGAAGCATGACTGCCTTGTCTGTATTTGATTTCTCAAAACAACTCACAACCATGGCCAACAATGCTTGTTTGACCTTTATAAGATGCCTCATTATAATGAAATTGGAGGTGTATCCTATCTTACCTACATCCAATAGGTCTGATTTAGAGAAAATTTAAAAACTAGTTTAGCCGTGTGCTGTTTTTTGATGAATTGTACAATCTTGTAGCCTTTCCTGGTATCCAAAGAGTTTAATTTTGGTCCATTTGTACAGTGCAATATTTAAGGAGTCCAAAAGATACGAGGGTACCTGCAAGTAATCCTGCAGCTCTACAAACAGGTGCACTGCATTTGATGATTTGCATCACATTGGAATGCCTCATACTCAAAATTGCATCCATGAGATTGACAATGAAATTTGTGTTCTCTTGTAAGCAGATGTCATAGTAGATATGATTATGGAAAATATTGGTGAAGAGGCAGGGATATTTTCCAATAGCCTGTATGCATGAAATTTTCACCCATCAGACACAATAGAAATTCCTGAGCTTTTCAAAGAGGTGCAGATGGGCTCGAACTACGTTTCAACTAACCCCTCTTTTGTAAGCTAGTTTGTTTTCACCCTCCACATTGGACGATTTTTGTCCTTTGGGTGTAGTGACAATCGCCATTGCCATGCCATGCCAATAAGTCCATTGAACCACATTGAATGGTATGCCACGTCCAAAGGGTATACCTAGCCAATCTGCCAAATTGCTTATTCTCTTCCTCTGATGTTAAACATAGATACCAACAGGCCAGTTGGTTTTTCTCATGTTCATGCCTCTTCTACAATAAGAGGTTATTCTGGTTCATGGAGAAGAATGGGCACCTTCTGTTCTCTTCTGTTTCCTTTCTTTTTACCTGTCTGCCACTTGTTCAAACTTTAAATAAGGCGACTGATCTGGCATTTATATTGTGATGACACAATTCCTTGATTTCCGTCATGCAATAAATGGGCCTCATACGAATTGTATCTATATTCGCTACTACCAGCTTCTGCAATTGTTGCCAAATTTGTGGCATACTACCACAGAGTGAAGTCACTACCAGCTTCTGCAATTGTTGCCAAATTTGTGGCATACTACCAAAGAGTGAAGTCACTCTCAAGAACAACACTTTCATGGCTTCCATGGAGTTACATGGAGATGCAACTGGTTAGACAGGGAAAAGCCTAGAATATACAAAGACAATATGCAAAAACTCTTCTTCCATAGGGAAATCAGCTCAGAGTCCTGCAATAACAAACTCACCGCCTCAGAAAATGAAGTATTTACCTTTCAAATCTACCGTCCAGAGCTTTAGAAGCCCTACTATAGACTTTCCACCTTATAAAAAGACAGCACAGAACAAAAATATGTAAAAAATAAGCACAAAATAAGAGTCCCAAGCAATCTGAACGAGGAATTTTTTTCTTTTTGCTTTATTTGTTTCTATGCTGTTCTTTTTATGATTTTTTCTAAAAGTAAGTTATTAAGGTTCAAATGTGCAGGATGTTTATTTTCTTGTTTGCAAATGATATTGAGTATCCTAAACCTGCATTGCCTTCATTGCACCCTGAAGATGCTTGGCCCTCAGATATCCCGAGTTAGTGATTGTTGATCAACTGTTTCAGAAGTTTCTGTCTCTACTGTCATCTTTGTGTTTTATTTGCAAGTTGAGGATGATAAATAAAATAATTCGCATTGGAGGCCATTTCATTTGACTCTGTTTTTGTACTTAATTGGCTAGGAGTAAATTTGACCAATTTGATTGAAAGTCCTTATGTTTATTTTTAAAAGTATTTTTATTATCTTGAAGCTACCTTATGTTGGCAAGCCCAATCAAGTATTCACATTCTTTAAAATAGGATAAAGCTTAAAATAAAAGATGCCCTTCCCATTTGAGAGAAGGCATGTGACTTCATTTGTAGAGCATGCACTTTGATGGGTATGAACATAGAGAAAAGTCTAAATGGTTTCAGCAATTGATAGGCAACTGTGTTCTGAGCCTGCTGATTCTCCTCATAGCCAGATTCGGTTGCAGTGAGTAAAATTTAGAATATACATGTTATAAAATTTCCATTTGTCAACTAAAGTCACCATGTGGTCCTACAATGTATACAATTGGTACTCCTGCAGTCAAGAGATGTTGAATTTCAGTTGCATACCTATATTGAATAACTTAACCAAAGAAACAGAAATTTTGAAAACTAAAACTTAACTGATACTCTAAAGTTGATTCTGCTTTGCTGATCTCCATGGACAATGGACATTCATTGATGAGGCTTTTGTTTATTCAACTTCGTCTGATTCGTGATCATGAGCATAACTCATATTATACTATATTGTACTCATTTTATATTGTTCGTGAAGTTTTATAATCCTGAATAATTATTCAAAAAATCTCTAAAAACTTGTATATTGTTAGATGTTTATTTTCTTTTTGAATTAAGGATTTTATCAGCTCTTTTGTCTTTCCGTTTTTACAATTTAAGTAAACAAGCCCTGCCATGCCGATTTTTGTACAGACAACACTCAAGATGGTTCTATCAAAACAAGCTAAGGACTTATGTGATTCTATCTGTAATTAAATGTAATAGTAATAAGAGTTACAAACTAGCTTTTGTTTTACTGAAATTATCCACCAACATCAGCTCTTACTTCAATATCAAAACATTCCAAGAGATTCTTTGGAGTATGAATCAGTGCGTCTTTTGAGCATCCCCACCTTGAAAGCAGTGTGATGTATGTTTTTAGTGGGAAATTTAAATCTCAATGAATCAATTTTGACAAAATTAACGAGTGGGTGTTTAGTTCTAACCACCCTTGTTTTTTTTCCAGACTTTATCAGGAAAACTCCGGTATGAGAGTGACAATCCTCCAACAAAAGCCATTCAGTAGTCCAAGGTATCACCATTCACACGTTTGTATTTTTTTTATCAGCAAAGATAAAGATGTTAATTGATGTCAAAAAATACTAAACACAATCAAAAGCTGCACTGTTTCAGTGACTTGCAGTCCAGTGCACCCAATAAATGCTATAATGCATTTGACTATACCAAACTGTACCCTTACAAAACTACTTCAAAGGAATACACGGAAGCGTAGACACCTCACAGATAATACTATTTGCAAGATATAGTCCAATTAGATTAGAGAAAAGACTGATTCAGAAAGAAACATCGCATATTCATATTTTGAAGCTTAAATAGGAAGAAGCTTGCGCCCAAAGGATCATTGATTTTCTTGAGTACACAATTTAATAGAAACAAAAAGACTTTAGTGAGATTGTCTTGAGAAAATTTTAGATCTAGGTGTTCTCCACATTGTAAAATGCCATCAGACATTGGATAGCATTTTGATGAAGAATAGCAAGAACTTTAGTTGACCATAAATCTAATGCACCTTCTCTGTTGTTTGCAGAAAATTACCAAATGTCCATCTAACTCTTTGGTGAAAGAATCAATTGACCTAATGCTAGTATACTGAAAGCAGAGTGGAACTGGACTGCCTGCCACCAAAGGCTAAAGAAATCTCAGATAGCCAGTAAGCACTGTTGTCGGTCGGGTCTTCAACGTGTTCATCTTTCGATATTTTGTAATTGATGCACAAGTCGAAGTAGGTGTATGGTACCAAGTAACTGTAGCTGAGTAAGAACTTTCTTCCATGTTTGTTTCTCAAGTTACTAGTTGTGTAGGTGGGCAGTAATTCTGCCTAGGACAAAAGCTAGTTTTTCTTTGAAGACAGAGTGTATTTATAGAGTGTAATGTCACTCCGGCTTCTTGTATGATTCTTCAGTGCATGTTTTCTTCACAAGTGATCAGTTGAAGCCTTTTAACATAGGGCAATGGGAAATAAAAGCAGTATGAATGAATGAATTACAGACATTCAGTGTATCCAGATTATGTTCCGAAGTGCTACTGAGTTCTTTATTGTCCTTGGGGTTAAGTGGCTACATATATGGGATGATGTTGTAGACTGTTTTGGACTAGAGAACTGAAGGAGCACTCCAATATGTAATATATTATTCTTGAGTAAACTTTTTCTGGATTAAACTGCATAAGATTGATCTCACTATCGGATCCATCTTTCATTATTCTTGTTGATAGCATTCATAAAATAAGATGAATTGATTGTTTAATGAATTTTGTATTGAACAGTTGTAATGTTCTAGTTGCCGTATGATTGATTCATTAACATGCTATGGGCCTTGAAGAACTTTTTTTTTCTATTTACTAATAAGTTTCTCTCCTTAGCCTGCCTTATGCACAATGTCATTTACTACTTCATTATGTTCTCTGCATAGTCTGCATTATTGTCTTTACATTCTAGTCTTGTGGAAGACTCATGCTGAATTTCATAATCTATATGTTGCATATAATGCTGATTTATTATTGTTATGCATGGTACTTTATTTGTTGTTTTGTTTCTATTTGGGATTTCTTTGTAGCAGTAGATTGAATTTTTTGTTGTGCGATCTCCCCCAAATGTGTAATTGGTCAATGGCAGCTGAATCAAAAGCATCATGTGTCCTGCCTTAAATCTGATTTGGACAAATGCTAACAATGCGCCCTTCAGCCATCTTAATGTCTCTGGGTGTTTTTTTTGGGGTCCCTAGTGTTTGTTTCAATTGGATATGTTGGCTGCTAATATTCACTGATCCAGCAGCATCTTGTGCAGGTGAGATACACAATAAGATGAGATGATGCTATTAATGTCCACGAAAGGCCAAAATTGGCCATGGCTCTAGAAAATTACTATGTGAAGTAATGAATAGGGAATGTAAGCGCAACTCCAACAAATAAAAACTAAAAGGACATCACCACATGACTAATATTTTGTGTTTCCATAGTATGTTTAGTCGAATTCTTCCCATTTTTGAAAGGATAGGAAGTCAATCCACTTATGTTGTCAAGTACTAGAATTCCTTCTTGGGGAATTGAAACCATGTGGTGAAAACACAATAATGTGTCTCACATTTTAGAAAGTGTAGTTCTATGTACTTCTCCTTGGCTGTTGCCTTGTTCATTTAGGGGTTATTCAACGCAAGTGCCCATTTTGTGGGTTTTTATTTAGCAAAAAGGCATAGAGATATCTTGGACACGAATTCATAACTTCTTCAAACCCTTTTAGCAAGAATCTTTCTTTTGGTAGTATATTCACATAAGGGACTGGCCTATCATTCTACAAAATACGCACAAATTTGGTATACTTTCAAAGTGGGAATTTTTTTCTTTATTTAAAAGATCAAAAAGAAAGAAATGCAACTTTATTGTTGATAATCAATTTTCTGCTTATAACAAAGCCATGGTTATTTCTAATGTGCTTATGCAGATTCAAGTTTAAGCAAAAAAGGTGGCATTGGAGGTCTTTTATTTGCAGACCTTTTTGGATCATTGAGGCATTGTGTCATTCACCATTGCTTGTGTTCCACCCTCAAGGGAGGGCAACCAAAAGGGTGGCCACTGACGGAGCTGCACCTGTCACTGTTCTCACAACAAATCGGGTGGTCTCCTTCATGTAGATGCTCACCTCTCCTTGCTCAATGTGGCTGTTGGGTTTCTCCTACACACTGTGATGGTTGGGCACCTTTGCGTGACCCAGTTTGGCAATTTTGCCTAACATAGCATATCTAGAAGGCTTCCAAGAGGGCATGAAGGGAGTGGCAAAGATAGTGAAAACACTAGTTGGGACCTTGCTCAAGGGGGAGGACCTTCCATGTGTTGGTTGGAGCAAACCAGATGACAGGTATCCACTTGCCACTGGTTTCTTTCCCGTGGTTGCATAGTTGGTTATTTTTTCTAGTTTTTTTTTATTACATTGTTCTCGGTTGTTTATCAGACTTATTTGTAGCGTAGTGTAACTGTAATGTGACACGCTTTCATACCGCCATTTTTTTTTTTTAAGTTTGTACTATTTTTCTTTAAGTAATATAGAATCTATTTCATCTAAAAAGAAAAGCAAAAAAAAAACTCTAATTTTTTAAAAATTACCTATGGATGCTCATTAAGTCGTTCAACAATAAACTTTTAATTTAACCCTATGAGATCTTAGGGGCTTCATATAGTGGATCTCGACATTAGAAGATATAAGAGGAAAATTAAAAGGAACAGATCGATCATTTCTTTACAAAATTAAGTCAAAAGAAATTATAACCCTCTAAACATTGTTGCTTTATTTTTCTAAAAATAAAACACCACAAAAAGTTCTTGGGCCCACAAAAGAGTTGATGGACCTATACACTTTGATCTCCTAAAAGAGCTTCAATATATGAACTAAACCCCTTTAAATATGGTTTTTTTTTTTTTTTTTTAATATCTATTTTAAGAATTGTTAGGGCCACAAAAGAAGAGTTGGAATCATCCACTTTAATCTACTAAAAAGGTGTGGGAACATACTTCAAGCAAATTTATTACATAGGTTGCCTACAGGATGCAAGGGTAGTAGGTTTTTGTTCTTTTTACAAATTTTCGGTCTTAATAAGTTTTAGGGGTCATATTTAGTCTTTGTCAATCATATCCATGTTTCAACTTGTTTTGTTTTGATTATTTTGGTTTGTTTTCAAGTTTTTTTGCTAAAATTGGATTTTTGAATTTTTAAATTTGTTTTGTGTGTTTCAAGAGTTTTTCTCATCTCATAATGCATGTTTTGGTCATGATCCTTCATGAAGCAGTCGAGGAATCAATATGTTGAGTCGAATTAACATCAAATGAATGTGAAAAATAGCATAAAGATTCAATTTTTAGTATCCATTTGCTCTCAAGAAGGTTTGTAGGCCAAATCATCTCTCTTTCAAACAAATTGCAAGTTTGATTTTTCTTAACCTTTCACCATTATTTTTGGTATCAGATCAGGGTTTTGGTTGTAGTTCAAGGTGATTTAAGGGGAAATATTTCATTGAGAAAAATAAAGAATAGGTTGTGAAAAAGAAACTTGCAAGAAAGTACAAAATGACACTTAAAGGAGCAACATAGGTGTTGCTAAAATAGATCCAAGAAGACAACCAAGAAATGTATTACTAAAGAAGATAAAAAACTTGCAAGTAAGTTTTGAGGTAATAAAAATCACTTAAAGAAGAGGTGTTGTGACAGGGGATGTGACTGAAGGAGAGGAAAAATCACAAGAGGTTGTAGAGGAAGAGAGAATGAACGAAAGACTCTTAGGAATAGGTTTGAAACCCAAATTATAAGTTCTAGTATATGACGATAGTCTAAATGTTGAAGAATTAGTAGATTGGATAACTGCAATGGACAAGTATTTTGACTTTGAAGGAATAACCAAAGGCAAAAAGGTCAATTTTGTTTGTACAAGGTTGAAGGGACATGCATATCTTTGGTGGGACAATGTCCATGAGTAAAGAAAAAGAAATAAACAGAAAATTAAGTCATGGGATAGAATGGTAGAAAAACTCAAATCAAAATTCATACATATAGACTTCAGATAATTTTTTTTTTAAAACTCTAAAACTTGAAGTAGAAAGGTATGACTGCAAATGATTACACTGAAGATTTCTACAAGCTTACAATCAGAGTTGGTCATATAGAAGAATATGTTGAGAATATAACAGGGTACATCAATGATATGAGGTTTAATATTCAGGATGAGATCAGTTTCTTGTCACCAATATCAGTGAAAAAGACTTATCAATTTGCTCTCAAGGCAGAAGAAGAGTTGGCTAGAAAACAAACTCATCAATCTATAGGAGGCAAACATTTCAGAGCTAGAGGACAAGAAGGTGGTAGAAGTTAGTTGTAGGTTCATAATGAAGAAGCAAATGACTCTCAAGGTCAAGACAACAGTACAAGAGAAGGTTATTCATACAAAAAAAAAGTTAGATATAAGAGGTAGAGGAGAAGGCTTTTGGAGAAAATGTTTCAAATATAACAGATATGTTGGTCATAGGTCATATGAATGTCTTGAGAACTTACAAACAAGTCATACAAGAACTGAAGGCAACATTCAAATTGTTCGAGCTAAAGAAGAAAGTGTAGAATCACCATCACATGTGGAAGAACATTAAGCGAGAGAGTCCTTATTAATGAAGAGTACTACTAAATCCAAATAAGGAGGTGAAAGAACTAACTCAAAGGAAGGCCTTGTTCAGGACTACATACAATCAAAATGTAAGTGTTGTAAAGTTATCATTAATAGAGGGTAGTATAAATACTTCACCGTATAAAATATTGTGATTGCAAAAGGGACATCAAGTACTAGTCAATGAGTAATGTAAAGTTGATTTTCATATTAGTAGCTATAAGGATGAAGTACTTTGTGACATTATACCTATGGATGTTTTCCATGTGTTATTGGGTAGACCTTGACAATTTGATAGGAGGGCTAGACATGATGGAAGGAGTAACACCTATATATTGGAGAAGGATAGTAAAAAGCATACTTTGACACCATTGAAAGATGGTCGTAAAGCTGAAAATAATACTAAGGTGTTGATAGTAGGTGAAAAATAATTATTGCAGCTAATAAAGAAAGAAGAGGTTGGTTGTGTATTGATATTTAAACTCAAAACAATCATTGAAACCACTAAGTTGATTGATTTTCCATTGAAAATTCAGAATTTGTTAGATGAGTATGTGGATATAGTGGTTGATGGGTTGCCTAATGAGTTGCCACCAACGAGGAGTATAAGCCATTAAATGGATTTCATTATAGGGGCTAGTTTGTCAAACAAAAAACCATAGAATGACACTTAAAGATAATGAAGAGATCAAAAGGCAAGTATAGGATCTGTTAGATAAAGACAATGAATCAAAAGAAGTTAACATAAAATGCAATAGAAGAGGGAAGTTGCCATGTAAGCAACTCAAATATATTTTTAAAATTAGCAAAGAGAAGCATGTGAATTAAAAGAAAAAGGTTGTCTTAAAGGATAACAAAAGAGTGAGGTTTTCATGTGAAGAGTCTAAAGTTAATTTTAAAAACAGTAGAGAGCAAGAAAATTGTGAGCAACCCATAGAGGAAGGAGTTCTCATAAAGGAGAAGATAGATGTGATAGAGTTAAAGAAATAAGATGGCAACTATGAAGATTTGTAAATGAATGAAAGGAGTATCCAAGTATTGTTGTGAATTTTTTTGAAGGAAACATGGAAGATAGATAGAAGTTGTATAAGCTAGTGTACACAAGAAGATGATAGTGGAAGATTAGTTATGTAAAAGAGTTGAAATCAGAGCTATAGATGAGGAGAAGATAGCCTTAGAGATAGTTGATATAGAACATTGGAGAACCCATGGTGTTAGTGGAAAGCATAAACATGTTAGAAGTGGAGAAAAGTTAAACATGTCTTTGAGACATGATGAAGTGATTGAAAGAGTATTTTTGGGAGCTCTTGATTTTCTTAATGTGTTTGTTCTATGTGCAGATACAATAATGGAAAAGAGGGCAAAGAAAAGACACAAGTGTGGTTCAATTCAACGTTTCCATATATATTAGAATCAAAGTGAAGAGATAGAACAAAAAGATACTATTGTTAACTATTATAGACACTTAAAATTGGCCACCAAGTGCCTTCAATCGGACTTCAGATCGATTCCTACCAACCATTGAGGAATCATTGAACGTCCCAAATTTGATTTTACATCATTCATCAAAACTCAAAATCATGTTGAGACATCTCTAATTGGGATATCCTACTGCAAGCAACGAAATCTATCATGGACTCACCTCTAATCATCTTGTGGCACCACAATAGTCAATTTGGTCCATAGACCTATTAAGTGGGGCACATGGACATAAAATCAAATCGTGAAAGAGCTAAATGGCTAATTAGAATTAATTAACAAGTTAAATCAAATTAAATGTCTAGTTGAATTATCCATGTATAATTAATGAATTATTAAAAAATATGAAATATCCTAGCTTTTCATGATTACCTTTTGTGAGTTGTCAAGTCTTTGAAAATATCTCAGCCATGCTTATTCATTGCAAATCATTAATTCTTGACACCTTTTAACTCTACCGAGTTTAATTAACTCACTTAGGTTAGGTTTGAACCCATTCCATGTTTAAACTACACTTTAACTCACCTTGAGTTGGGGGTTAATTCCTAAGCCTATAAACACAAGCCATTACCTATTAAAAAGAGAACTTGAAAAATTGTAGAGTTATAATGCAGGGTTTGTAGCATGATTTATATCAATAGTGTTATAATACCAAAATATTGAGTCAAGCCACATCAAACAAGCATAATCCATATCAAGCCACAATGGTGCCAAAGAGAGGAGCAAAAAAAACTCCATTGCCAAAGACTCTTCAAGCATAAACCAAGAAATCCACACAACGAATCATTTAGAGCATTCAAGGAAGGTAAGAGATTGTTGTTTTTTTACATTTTAATTGTGTTTTTTACTTGGTTTTTTTCATTAAGCTCCCCCTAAGTTCTAGGCTTAGAGATGTTAACATCTTAATGTATTCTTTTCATTATTTTATGGACTAACACTTGATCTAACCTCCTCTCTATTGTCAAATTATTATGATCACAAATGGTACGTCCAATGGGATACTTAAAATCGATGTCGGTTAATCAGAATCGATGTCGATTATGTCATACCAATGTCGGTCTCTATGTAAACCATCATCGGTCAGGGTGCAGAGTAGAACATAGCTTAAAAACTTGGATTTTGAATCTTCATAGCATTCCTAATTGTCATTTCTTGGTTTCATTGACTTGCATACTCTCTGTTTAATCGATTTGTTGCAGGTATTGAAGAGTCTTTGTAATATTTTGAACTAACATTTTTGGGAATTATTTGGTTTTGTCTTCGGGTTCACAGGGAACTGACATTAGTGATTACCAATCGACATCGGTTCTCTGGTAATCAACATCGATCATAGGTGACCGACATCAGTCTTTGTGTAAAAAATACAGAGAAAACCTGAGAGCTATCTTTTCAAAACTTGTTTGTTCATCCATAAATGTGCTTCAAAGCATAAGGAAACCTTCTAATTTTTGCAAGACCAAGGTGAGATTATAACATAAATTTACAAGTTTTAAACTCTTGAACACTTAATTTTGGTGTCTAAAATGAATGGTTAAGTCTTGAACATTTGGTTTTAAGTGCTTAAAAAGAACTTAGGTGATTTGTGTTATATTGTTTTGTGAAAATTCTTAAAAGTTTTGCAAATTTAAGCCAAAGGGTCAAAAACTTCATCAAACCATTTTATTTGGTGCATAAAATTAACGCTTAGATTTTAAATTCTTTAAAGTGTTTGTTTTATAAATTATTTGTTTGTTTGTGTAAAATGAAGAGTGTGTGTATGTTCTTCCCTCGTTCCCTATAGCGAACTTGGGTGACCAAAAGCACATTTTCTTTGTAATTTATGCCTAGTCCAAGACGTGGAAAGAATGTTTTCTAGACTCTCCCCAAAACTCAAATAGTTTGTGTGATTTAAACACAACCTCTAAATTTTGTTCACTTAGTCATTTATTTTATGCAACTTGGATTATGAAGGGGAGTTCATAGCTTCTTCACGAGTTCTTTAGGAAAGCTTTGATCGGGGGTTTCATCTCGTGGTATTGTTTCAACTTTACTCCATGGTGGGGTATATAAATCAGGATACGCATACTGTGAGAGCCAGGGGGTTGAACAACTAACCTCTCATTTCATAATGAAAACTTGAGTCAAGTATGGTTAACCAAGGGATTTCACTACATAATACACAAATGGAATCACTATGCAAAGGAATAGACCCTTGCATAATAAGTTAATCAATATGAACTCAATTGATGTGAGACATATCTAGTGTTAATCACATTTGGGACCATCTAGATGGTCAAAAATTTAAGTTTTAGATAAACCCCACTTATTGCAGACATATTGTTGATGCAAGTCGAATAGCACGAAGGTCCATGTCATCGTACAATCTCTTGGAAGAAGGGGGTGTAAAAACCCTACTACTTCATGCACTTTTATTTTTGGATGAACACTTAAAATCCTCAAAATAACATGTATATAGACAAAATTCGGTGATACGATACAACCCTGTCAGTTTAGGGCTTAGGAAAATTTACTTAGTTGTATTATGTCTTTTCTTTTATTGCTAGGTCTTTGAGTCTAAAAGCATTTGTTTGTTTTTTTCACATGAAAATGAGTTTTGTGTCCACACCACTCCATTGTTTGAGGAGGCATTATTTCATTCATTTAGTTGTATTATGTCTTTTCTTTTATTGCTTGGTCTTTGAGTCTAAAAGCATTTGTTTGTTTATGTCACATGAAAACAAGTTTTATGTCCACACCACTCCATTGTTTAAGGAGGCATTATGTCATTCATTTGACACCACACCCTTGCCTTGAATTTTTTGTCAAAAACATTATGTATGTCACTTGATCGAGATGAGTGACGTTATGTTGCCCAAATCATTTCAAGTTTTGTGCCTTGGAGTCTTGAAACAAACCATTGGTCATAACTTTAGAGAGTGATAATATCATTACATTGATCAAATTATCTCATAGACTCGTCTTGTCTTGTGTCCAAGTTTCACATTTGAAACAAAACCATGTATGCCTTTGTGATCTTTGTTTAGTGTCGTTATGCTGTTCAATTTTGTCTAGCTTGTTTGGTCAAAAAGCCTAGTTTTCCTAAGTTGAATTTTTAATCAACCTTGACAAGTTCAAACCCAAACATTGATTGATTTTTGTTTATGCTTTGTGTAATTTGGACTTAGACATCAATTTTTCTCTTTTGGGTCATGTAACTTAGGTTAATTCTTTACAATTCGAAAACTATTTGTTTGTGCCTTTTTTTGGAAGAAAATAGTCTATCTCAAAATGTATTTTGTCTCATGTCTTATACCAATTTGACCAATTTCATGTCTAAATTCGGATGCCTAGTCTATGCCAAAGTGTTTCAAGTTTGTTAGATTAAATACCCTTTTGTTTGAAGTATAGTTTTTTGGCATCATGTTTGGCTAAAAGTTCTAGCACATGCCTTTATTTGAGCCTAGTTTTTAACATTACATTTGGCCAAAATACCTAGCAACCTTTATTTTCCTAGATTAGACCTATTTAAAACACTTTGGAGCTAAAGTTTGGAATTTCATTTTTAGTTCATCCACTTGACCTTTTTTTTGAGACATTTAACGTTAGACATTTGATGTTAGATTGTTTTATACCAATTTTTGTCATAAACCATTTTGGGGATATAACACCATCCCTTTGACCAAGTTAGATCAAGTTTGAACCTTTTGTCTTTATAAACATTATTTTTCAAAGTTTGTATAACTATAACCTTTTTATCACAAAGCATTCACTATTGATTTGAACATGTCTCACTATACACTTCGTGGAGCTATGTATAATCCAAGATATAGTAATGTGGTCGCACAATAGGACTTTGTTTAAAACCCTTATGGAGATGATGTCATTTGTGAGATGAATCCTTATCCACCTTACAATACTCAATCGGGAGAACAGAGTCAAGACCCTTTGGTTGGTCAGCACGCCTCCATACTCAGAGCAGGACCAAGAATAAACAACCCAATACCTAGCTAGTATACCTTCAGTTTCAAAACAAGTTGAATAACAATCGTACTACATTACAATGCCATCGGCCTATGATTCGTAATCTTAATTAGAGCCAAAAAGGTAGGGGCTAAGTTTCTAGTAGACTTCCCCCATGAAAATTTCACAAGTTTAGTAAGAGGGCCTTACAACATGTATTATAATCAAAACATTGAACATGCCTCTTTTATCAACCCTCAATCTATAATGTTGATGTTGTATTAGGACCCTCGTATTCTTATCACAAGAAAAGGTCTCATGGAGGATCACTTGATACAAATGCAAATAAAATACCAGACTTATTTGAACTTAATGTGCAACTGTAACAACATGACCATGTCAAATGATCCTCTTATTGAGTTAGTTCCTTCAACAGGGGTCTTAATTGAGTTGAAAGGGAAAGAAAATACCTATTTATGCAAAGTACTTCAATTGAAGACATGTTCAATGCCCCTGTGATCGA
Source organism: Torreya grandis (assembly GCA_037957365.1). Lineage (NCBI taxonomy): Eukaryota > Viridiplantae > Streptophyta > Pinopsida > Cupressales > Taxaceae > Torreya > Torreya grandis. The sequence goes on along the minus strand of JARHVA010002529.1, from coordinate 1,699,162 downwards.
AGAAGTACCTTCTACTTCTATGCAAAATAATGAGCTAAACATAGTAGACAATATGCAAGTATCATCCAATCCAAACCAAAGTGGTGTAAATGCATAAAAAATTAGTCTACAACAAAATGTGCCTTTAGTTAACACTGCAAGTGGTTCACAAATGCAAGGAGTAGGAACTTCTACCTCTAATCCTCAACTAGTTATTTCTTTAACAACACAATCACAAGGATTAAGTAGTCAAGTAATGACCAATGTCATGCCTCAATAAAATGTGATGAATATTACTCCACCACAACAGGTGATGATTAATATTGCACAATAACAGGCACAATCCAACATACCCATGCAATAGAGGCAAAGCATTCTTCCACCTCAACAAGGGGAAACTAATGTTCCACCTCACCAGGTAGTGACAAACATACCTCTTCAACGCAAACCAACATACCATTACAATCACAAACAATGTTTAATCAATAGTGTATAAGTATTAGTCAACAATAAATTATGAACCTTCAACATGCATCTACTTCCTAACAAGAGTTTGTGCAACTAAGAGGATCCAATTTTCCATAAGTACCAATTAGGTAACAATTGTCTTCCGTGATAAACGTGCCATCAACTCAATGACAGGGCCTTGGTTCACAAGTTCCCCTTAATCAACAAGGTTCAACTAGTCAACAACAAGTCCCTATTCAATTTTAGCAAGCATAGTACAGTCATATCCTTCCATCTCAACCTCAATTTACCTAAAACTAGGGCCATATACCAAATCCTAACCAGAATATCACACCACAATGTGTGCAATTCCAATAATCACACTCTAATCTGCATATGCATATTCCTGGTCAATTCACAAACCAGACCAATATTCCCCAACAAATGCCTCCACTATACCCCAGTCAAAGTAACCCACTTGTGACTATCCAGCCTCCACCTCAATCAATGTTCCCTTTGGTTTCTTAGCCCAACAACTGCAACAAATTAAGAATGTAATTTCTACCATCCAAGCCAAGAAACAAACAAAAAAATTTAAATTGGACGACATGTGTTCCTACCCTTTCAATATGGAGTATCTACAAATATCATTTCCTCTAGGGTACGAACTGCTAAAATTTGACAAATACAAGGGGAAAGAAGACTCTAAGCCCCACTTGATGTAATTCTTTGTTGCTTGTCAACCAGTGGGCTACAATGACATATACCATTCACTGTTGTTTCCAAGGAGCCTAGAAAGACAAGCATTAGAATGGAATATGAAATTATCCAAGAATTCAATTTGTTATTTTGTTGATCTTTTAGACAAGTTTGTGCAACACTTCTACAATCTCAAACATGAAATTCATTAGTAGATTTGATGCAAGCCAAACAAAAGGCTTGTGAAATATTTTCAAGTTATCTGCAGTGATGGATAGCCCTTACGATTCACCCACAGTCTACCAAACAAATAACTAGTCGTTGTGTTTACCAAAAATTTACATAGTGAAATATCTTACCATTTGGAGCTGCAGTGTGCACACACTTTTAAGGAAATCATTGACAAAGATTTGTTGATTTAAATAGACCTTATTTAAACAAGTATCATTAAACTTACCTCATCAAATTAGATCCAAAATAAAAACTATATCAATGGTCAAAATCAGAACGAAGTCCAAATGTAAGAGTCACAACCAACACAGGCCAATAAGAATGAAAAATTTAAGCCGTTTAACTACAAAAAAATATTGTTGTAAATGGAATAATCGAGTCATGACATGTCCAAATGTTCAAACATCATCTACTTGGCCTACACCACATATGCAAATTACTCCTAACCACCAACCTCTTTAGTAAGCACAACAAGTGCATTAACCTAGACCTGTGTAACAAATACAACAACCTTTGCCTTTACAAACCCCTCCTCCAAGGATATTTGTGCCTACTCATCACATCTTTAGTGACCTTAGAGAACCCATTGAATCCATGTTTCGCAAGCTCACCACTACGAATCTGATTAACTGGCCTATTCCAAAACATTATCCTGAGGGCACTGACTATCCAAACTGGTACAAATAAAATGAATTATGTGATTATCATAGGGTTAATGGACATAATTTGCATCGTTGTGTGCAAATTAAATATTTGATCAAGAATATGCTGGAAAAAGGAGAGATCACATTGGATCATGGAGCTTCTACATCCAATCAAAACCCCTTTTCACAACATAACAACCATCAACAACAGCAACAAAGGCTAGTACAACAACAACAGTAGTATCAACAACCAAGATAGAACCAATAAAATCACCAATAAAACCAACAATGTCAAATGTATGGATAGAACTAAGGCCATAATGATGTCAACAATCAACAGACCTACCATACAATTGTACATGACTACAACAAGGTTGTAGGTCATATTACATGTGGTCATGTTTCCACCATTTCCATCAATCTAAGACCAAATAACAATCAAACAAGACCATTGCTAATCAATTTAAACCAACCAACCCATATTGGTGATCCTTCCTTGCCCTGGGACCGCATACAGGCATACTAGTAAGCAGAGATTCCCACTTTTGGACCTTATATTGATAACTCATCATTACCCCATGACCATGCACAAGTGCATCGACAACTGAGACTTATCTTACCTAGTCCCCCACCACCATCATTTGTTAGCAACAATGGCCTTGTATCTAATCCTGATTATGCAATCATAATTTGATGGTCAAAGATTACCATACCAGGCCCACATCCATTTGCCACTTCACCCATTCAACCAATTATTCTGGCTCAAGACAAGCCATTTACAACTATGCAAGAAAAGATGTTTGATATTGTGGAACAATTACAAAAGTCACACAAATCTCCATTTTAGATTTGTTGCGTATGTCCACCATCCACAAGAACATCTTAATAGAGTTTCTCTACCAATCCCAAGTTCCCAATGACATATCCCTAGATAAATTTCAAGCTTTGGTTGGACACTTAGCTCCAGGCCAACAATTAACCTTCGACTAAAGCAATATGTCATCCCTTGCCCCACTACATAATAATCCATTATACATCAAAGTTGTCATAATGTAGCACAAAGTGAAACATGTCCTTATAGGCAATGGATTAGGTCTATATATTATGTCTCTAAATCTCATCAAACTTATCGGGTAAACCAAAGTTGATCTCTATCCAGAAATAATCATCGTCAAGGCCTATGATAATAAAAAACAAGAATCATAGGGCATCATCAGCTTGCTAGTTATCATTGGGCCCTTAAACCATAATACCTTATGCCATGTTTTAAACCTTGATTTGTCATATAATATGATTTTGGGTAGACCTTGGATACATGAAATTTATGTGATCATGTCAACATTACACCAGTGTATCAAGTTCTCCTATTCAGGTATGGAGGTCACCATTCACGAAGATTTGTAGCCATACAAACATTGCAAGCATTTGAAGGCTGAGTACCAAATTCATAACTATCATTTTGGCTTGAATATGGTTATTAATAAGGACAAGGGGGAATAGATACTTGTTGACTCACCAGAGGCTAATTGCATTGACCTTGATACCCTTGATTCACTTTCCCACATGTCACCTTGTAATATCTAATCATTATACCATCTCGGCTAATGGCCCAGGAGAATATTTTACCCTTGATACATTCCACATTGCTAAGCTTCCAATTAAACCCAAGTCCTTTAGAGGACTAAAAGCCAAACCACCTTGCATGGAATGGAAAAGAAAGGGCAAAGGCCAACTGCATAATCTAACACCTATCATTTTCATATCGGCCACTAGCCAAGAACAAGACCCATTTGCAAATGATGAATCTTAGTTGTATAATGACAAATTGTTTGAATGTTACCTCAATGTCAAATATCCTATTTCAAACAAAATCATGGAGAAGCATGCATATGAAGGAAGAGGCCTTGGGATAAATCAATAGGGTCTGCTTGAGCTAATTTCTACCACTTGGTACAAAGGAACTTATGGACTCAAATTTAAACTGCCTAGGGCTAACCCCTTATACCTTATTCATGTTCCAATGCCAATAGTGAATTAGAGTCTGACCATAGCCTTTTTGATGACCTGGCCAATACCAATTTATTTGACACCAATGTCATTTGTACCCTTAAACCAGTTATTCACCATAATATACTTCCATTATATTATCCTCAAGTGATAGACTAAGGCCAATAAGAATCAATAGTGTTGCTTGATGAGTTTCAGAATGATAAGGCCTTTTACAATTTTCTAAGACTAAGGGACAATGTTTTGTTGGGTGACCACAAACAAGGGTTCTCAATGAAGTTGGATCCTGAAGCCTATTTTGGAGAATGGGTGAACACCCTTAGCCACAAACAAATAAATAAAACATTGAGGTCCCAAAGAGAAAATATCTTTGAGGTGTTTTTGGACCAAGGAAATAGTAAAAAGAAAGTCCAGTCTAGTGGTGAAAACCTATTTTAGATGCCATTAAATGGGGTGTTCAACCTTCTGCAAATATAGCTTAGGAGACCACCAAAAATGAACTTGCCTATGGGTTTGAGTTCAATTTTAAATAACAATAAGATTTTGATCAAATCATCTAAGAGTTTCCAATACTATTTTTCACATGGCCATCCCTGCCATTGGAGGATTCTAATTCGCCATGCCTCAGAGAACTTGAGGAGTCAGTCCTAATAGAGGATTTTATCATTGCAAGCCAATTTAAATCTTTTCCAACCATTTTATAAGATGGTTTGACCCTTGTTGTAGAGGACATGATAAAAGTTAACATTGAGACTCCAGACGACCTAAAATGGATCAAATTAGGCACGTCCCTCACCAAGGAGAAATGTGAAGTCTTTAAAACCCTATTAAGGGAGTTTGTTGATATATTTATCTAGACCTATGTAGATATCCATGGTTTGGACCTCACCTTGGTTGTACACCACCTTGTGGTACATCCTAATGCAAAACCTCTAAAATAAAAATTATGCAAGATGTATCCTCACATTATTGTATTAGTCAAGAAAGAGTTAGAAAAGCTCATAGAAGTGAGATGTATTTGATTGATCGACTACTTAGAGTGGATCTTGAATGTTATACTAGTCAACAAGAAGCCAAAAGAAATTAGAATCTGTACCAATTTGCAAGATATAAACAATGCTTGTCCTAAGGATAAATTTAATCTACCAAACATTGACATGATAGTCGACTCTACAACAAGTTATTAAATGCTTTCACTGATGGACAAATTTTTAGGCTACAACCAAATCTAAATTGCACCAGAAGACCAACATAAAACAACCTTCACCACTTTATGGGGAACATTTTGTTATCAGGTTATGCCATTTAGTCTCAAAAATGTTAGGTCCACCTACCAAAGATCCATGATCATCATATTCCATGATATGATGCATGATATTGTCGAAGACTACGTCAATGACATATTGGGAAAATCCAAGACTAGGGTCAATCATCCATCAGCACTAAGGAGGATATTTGAGAGACTGCATGAATACAAAGTTTGGCTTAATCTTAAGAAGTGTGTTTTTAGAGTTGCTTCAAGAAAATTGCTTGGATTCATTGTGTCTCATCGAGTCATTGAAGTCGATCCAGCCAAAGTACAAGCCATAACAAAGATGCCACCACTGACCAACTTGAAGCAGTTTCACAGTTTGCAAGGCAAGATCCAATCCATCAGAAACTTCATATCTCAATTGGCCAACAAGTGCCATCCTTTTACACATTTATTAAAAAGGGGCGTGACATTTCATTGGGATGACAAATTCTAGTAATCTTTTCAACAACTGAAGGACTATCTAGCAAATCCATCTATTTTATTGCCTCTTATGTCAGGCAAGTCATTTCAACTATACTTGTGAACCACAGATAAAACACTAAGGGAACTTCTAGCTCAACATGACGATAATGGAAAGGAGCATGCCATGTACTATTTAAGCCATACACCAGTCGCATATAAACATAATAATATGCCCATTGAAAAATACTATTTAGTTATGGTCTTTACAGCTTAAAAACTGTGACATTACATGTTAAACAATAAGACCATGGTCATTTACAAAGTAAATTCACTCAAGTACCTACTATCTAAAATAGCTTTACAAGGCCACATGGCTAAATGGATCATGCTTTTAAGTGAATTTGAGATAGAATATGTCAACCATAAAGCCATCAAGGGGCAAGTTCTTGTAGATCAACTTGTTGAAGCACCCCTTGCAAACACAGAACCGCATTCTAATTCCCAAATGAATCTATTATGACCATCATTGAAACACCTATTGATGAGTAACACTACAATTTGTATTTTAATGGATCATTCACATCACATATATCAGAGGCAAGCCTTTTGTTCATTACTCCACAGGGGGATCTAATCCCTAAGTCATTCAGGATTGGCTTTCCTTGTACCAATAACATGGTTGAATATGAAGCACTTATCACAAGACTTCGATATGAAGTACAATAGAACATACATCATCTCAAGGTTTATGATGATTCTCAGTTAATTATCAATCAGGTCATAGACCATTTTTAGACCAAGGATGACAAGCTAGTACTATAAAAGACCATGGTCAACACTCTCAAGCAATAGATTCTTGATGTTTAGTTTGAACATATACCAAGGGCTAGTAATAGAATAATCAATGTCATGGCTAGTATTAGATCTTTGATTTGACATATAGATATAGAAAAATAAACTAGTTCCTCATTAAAAATCTTTTAGTGCTAAATTATGAGCCTTCAACCATTGCAATGATCGATGATATTATTATTCCTAGCTCTATATGGTATCCCAACCTTCATACCTATCTTTAGGACCAAATAATGCCACCAGACCTATCTCATAAACAATCTAAATCCTTTGTCCACCATGCCGTACATTATACCTTACTTAGATCAACCCTATACCACCATAGTTTTGATGGAATTTTGTTTCATTATTTAAATTTAGTAGAATCTACATTATCATTATGAGAAGTTCATAGATTATGTGGAACCCACACTAGTAGGGTCATCCTATCCAAAAATCACCTATGTACTGGGTATTATTAGCCAGTGATGGATGCAGATGTAGTTGCATATGTAAAAAAGTGCGATAAATGTCAAAGGTGTGTTAATCTAATTCATACCCTAGCCAATACTTTAAAACCAATGCTTACACCATGGCCATTTGCTACATGGGTCCTCAATCTCATTGAGAAGATAAACCCCACCCCATCCGATGTCCAAAAACACATCCTTATTGCTATCGAATACTTAGTTAAGTGGGTTGAAACTATACCCCTCAATTACATGACTGGAAAGCAAATTTATAAATTCATATTCAACTATCTCATTTGTTGCTATGGTATCCCCTTTGACATTATATCTAATAATGACAGATAATTCAAGAACAAGGATGTCAAATCATTATATGTTGAATATAAAATTACTCAACATTTTTCAACCACATATTACCCTTAAGGTAACGTTCAAGCTGAAGCATGTAACAAAACCATTGTCAGCATCCTCAAAAATATTCTCAATGATGTTGACCACAATTATCACCTTCAAATATTCCATGCCCTCTGGGCATACTACACCAATCACCATACTTCAATAGGAGCCACTCCATATTAACTTATTTATGGCACTGATGCCATTCTTCCCCTTGAGATCGAGTTACCTTCTTTGTGTATCTCTTTGAAGCACATATTGGATGATGAAGACTATTCAGTAGCTCACCTACACAAACTAGAGTTACTTGATGAGAAACACATGATCATAGTAAACAATCTGCAAGCATACCAAAATTGACTTTGTGGACACTATAATCGGTGCATTAAAAATAAATAATTTGAGCTTAGTGATCTTATCCTTAAAGAAAACCAACAGAATACCATGAATGAGAAGAAGCATAAAGGCAAGTTCAAACCTAACTAGATAGGTCCTTTCACCATTGTTGCCAACTATGCCATTTAAGCATACAAGTTTTCTACACCAGATGGGGATGAACTTGATGAGCCAAAGAACATTATACACCTCAAGTGTTACTTTCCTTGAGAGAGTTGGTATATTATTTATAAGGCCTATTTCAATTATTCCATAATATCAACATTCTTCTTTATGCTATACCATTTTCTCACTTTATCAATCTACCATATACCGTTCTACCTACCTTTCCTTTCGACTAAGTTATTTTCACCCTCCCTACCCAGCTCATTAACTTTGGTTTCATTCTAATGGTTCCACAACTACTTTCATCACAAAGATTTAGATCAAGTTTCAATAGTCATCTCAGTATTTTAGATAGAGGTCAAATTTTGGAGTAGTCTGACACTGGTTTGGTAGTTGCATTCTTCATTTCTTGTTTTGTTAAATACCACATATGCCTTATTATAACCATCTTTAGGCAAATCAATGTTTCACCATTATGTTACTAATTATAAATGTCTATTGGCAAACTAATATCATTGACCTATGCCATTGTTTCCTAATTATAACCACCTATGGGCAAATTAGGGACAACACTTATTTATCATGCCTTGAGGTACCAACTTCCCATTCTTATGTCATACTATGTCATTTTGTCTACTTTGCCTATTTTATTTGAATTGGTTGTTATACTAATTAGAATCCTACACTGTAAGGCAAAACGATAGTGACTTGAGGTCTCATTCTGTTACTCTGTAGGCAATTCTTGATGCATGTTGAGGTCATCTCAATCACCCTTTTTCATGCTCTCACCATTTTATGAGTAACCTAAGTATAGGCTCTTCTCATTTTATGATCAATGTTAAGTTTGAACACTCTCACCATTTTGTGAGCTTGGACCATTTAGTATCTCATCATTCTTCATCGAGTTGAGATAATCTAAAAATTCCAAAAACATTTAAAAATGATTTAAAAAATCTTAAACCTTTTTTGCCTTGAAGATTCTAGGATCCCTAGCTATTTCACAAGAAACCACTTGTCATTCAGTTTCCCCATCCTTCTTGGCCTTGCAGTATCCCACAATCTCACCATTTTACGAGCTCATTCCCATATTCTTCTATTACATCCATCATATTTTTCTTCTCATAATTTACTTCTATCCCATTTCCTAGGAGAACACATTTATTTTGAAGTTTTTGTTGGATATTACGTCCATGGAACTATGTAGGCAACATCTCCTTGTGTAGTGCATCTGAAGACAACTCGACCACCCCCTTCCTTTTCTTCTAATCCCCATCTTATTTGTTTGTTTGGGTATCTCTTATCATCTAGGGGCAATATTCATCATCTTGTTTGTGTCGTGTTATTTGTACTAACATTGTAATTAACCATTTATTTGTGTTCTTTTGGTTATTTGTTGTTTGTTTATTATCTTGTCTTTCCATTTATTTGTTTGTTTGCCTATTTATTTATTTTCTTGTTGTGCCTTGATTTAGTCTATGTGAATTCATTGGGTGATTTCTTGTAAATTATTCTTGAATCCATCCATATTCATATGTCAACATTATCATCATGGTTTTTATCATTGGTGCATTATTTTCAATCAAGTATTAGATCGCATGTCGGTCTATATGCATATTTTGGCCAAGTTATCATGGTGTTCTATCATGGTACTTACCATCATGTGATATAAAAAAACATAGCTCTAGGATTCTACATGACAATAAAGCAATGATATATCTCCTTGGCATTAGAAACATCCCCGATCTAATCTAAATCATAACCTACACAGAGTAATTAAGCAACAAAAAAAATTCTCCCTTTCTAATTTAGATGAGCATCTCCCTACTAACAGGTTGCCCAAATTCATATTTATCCTTTGTCCTAATTGGCCATCATATTCCATATCATATTTTTCATAATCAGGATATCAATGCTTATAACCATCTTTAAGAAAATCAATATATAACATCCCACTTGCATTACAAATGATTCTAACCACCTTTGGACAAATCATTGTGTTTCCATCCATTTGAGGGTTAATGATTATAACCATCTTTGGGAAAATAATTCTCTTTATTTTGTCTAATTGGTTTTATTATGATAATGCTTATAACTATCTTTGGGCAAACCATTATCTCTATTCACTGAATTGGGGCATATTTTTATCCTACCAATGATTATAACCACCTGTGGGTAAATCATTGTTTTTCTTTTTCATGCTTATAACCACCTTTGGGAAAAGCATTGTCTTGTTACCCTAAGTCATTTTCAATGATTATAATTTCCTTTGGGTAAATCATTACCTTTTTTATCCCACCTATGTCGGTGATTATAATTGTCTATGAACAAATCATCTTGTTTATCTGCCCAGCTCAGACAGCTCCTTATGTCAATGATTATAATCGCCTATGGATAAATCATCATGTTTATTTACCTTAACTGAGGTAGCTCCATATGCCACTAATTATAACCACATATGGGTAAATCAATCTTTTTTACCCCATTTCATCTTTTTTGGTCCAATTATTTTCTCCTTTCGAGGGACCTATTACCAATCCCTTGCCAACTACTCCCTCGAGGGGCACCTACAGTTCATCAATTGTCATTAAAGTCATAAACATATAGTACCTTTTCATTATTTGATAGGATGATACTATGATTACATCTTGAAATGCCTTCTGAAACAAGGGAAAACTTTAGACATCTAAAACTTGCCACCAAGGGCCTTCAACTGGACTTCAGATCGATTCTTACCAACCAGTACAAATTAAGCTTAAAAATCACTAAATGTCCAAAATTTGTTTGTGCATCATTCTTCAAAGCTTATAATCATGTTGATACATCCTTAATTGAGATATCCTACCTTAAACAACAAAAATCTATCATGGATTCACCTCTAATGTCTTGCGGTATCACAATAGTCAATTTGGCCTATAGACCTATTAAGTGGGGCACATGGACATAAAATCAAATCTTGGAAGAGTTAAATGGCTAATCAAAATTAATTAATAAATTAATCTAAATTAAATTTTTACTTGAATTATCCATATTCAATTAATGAATTATTAAAAAAAGAAATTCAAAAATATGAAATATCCTAGCTTTTCATGATTACCTTTTGTGAGTTGTCAAGTTTTTGAAAATATCTCACCCATGCCTATTCATTACAAATCATTAATTATTGACAAATTTCAAATCTAATGGGGTTAATTAACTCACTTAAGTTTGGTTTGAACCCATTATGTGTTTAAACTACACTTTAACTCTCCTTGAGTTAGGGGTTAGTTTCTAAGCCTATAAATACAAGCCATTACCTATTGAAAAGAGATCTTGGAAAATTGTAGAGTTATAATGTAGGTTTTGAAGCATGATTTATATCAATAGTGTTATAATTAAAAAATATTGAGCCAATCCACATCAATCAAGCATAAGCCATATCAAGCCACAATGGTGCCAAGGAGTAAAAAAAAACGCTATTGCCAAAGACTCTTTGAGCCTAAATTGAGCAAGCCACAAAACAAATCATTTGGAGCATTCAAGAAAGGTAAGAGATTGTTATTATTTTGCATTTTAGTTGTGATTTTTACTTGGTTTTTTTATTAATCTCTCCCTAATATCTAGGCTTAAATATGTTAGCATGTTAGTGTGTTCTTTTCATTATTTTATGGACTAACACTTTATCTAACCTCCTCTCTATTGTCAAATTGCTATGATCACAAATGTTACAATAGTAGAAAAGTGTCTTCAACAATTATAGATTTGGTTTGTATGGACATTGAAGCAATAGAGGAGTGTATTTAGATTAACATGGAGACAAACTATGGTGAGAAAATAATGGTAAAAGAGTGTTCTCAAGAGGACATATAAGAGGGAGTTCATTTGTAGTAGTTAGAGGTAGGAGAAAACACTCTGACAAGGACAAGTGAAAGAGATTGGAAAGAAGATGAATTAATAATTTTAATATGATAGATATTTATACCTATAGAGGAGAATACATAGAAAAAACACCTATAACTATTGATTAGGATCAACATTGAAGACTTCATGAGCAGGAGCTCGTGAATGCTTTTGTACTTAAGGAGCCTAATGAAGGTGAATTAATTTTTATTTGTTATTTTTAAAAATTTTGATCTTGAATATGTTTTAGGGGTCATATTTAGTCTATGTGAAGCCTTTCCATGTTTCACCTTGTTTCATTTTGATCATTTTAACTTGTTTTCAAGTTTCCCGTCGAAACTAAAAAATTGAATTTTGAAACATCTTTTACATGTTTTGAGAGCTTTTCTTATCTTCTAATGTTTGTTTTGGTCATGATCCTTCATGTATGGTTTAATTAAGGTCTTAGACATGTTTTAGAATAATTACAATGTCTTAATTTATAAGTGACTATGTCAAACTCAACCAAGGTTGTTATCTTGAGTAAAGACAGGTTAACCTTATGAGTTAGTTACATAGTTGAATAGTTTTTGGAATGATAAAGAGGATCAGGAGAGAGAAGAGTATTTGTAATAATATAATAAGACAAGAATAAAGACCAAGGAAATTCAAGATTTTAAATAAATTTATAAAAATAATGAAAAGAATGAAGAAGTTCTAAAAAACAAGGTATTTATAGTGTTAATGTAACATGTTTGCATTTAAAAACATTGAAATAATGCCACATTGAATTTCATTATTCAACTTCAAGCTTTTATTATGTGTGATTTAATGTCTTGGCTTTGAAATCATCATTATTTTCTTTGGAATAACATTCATTTGTGTTGCATGTTTGAAAAAGATATTACATGTATGTTACAGTCAAGGAAAAGTGCTTAGAATAATCAAGTAAGTGGTCTTTTATCATCTTTTAAGATTTATCAAGGTAACAAATTGATTTTTAGAGTAATCAAATTTCTATTTATTCTTTGCTTTCAGCCTATACATAGTTAACTAAGGTTTTAGTGTACTAAAACCTCTATAAATTGAAAACAAACCCTTTAAATTGCATGAAATTTTGTGGAAAAATGTGTTACGATGTTTATGAATGTTTGAAAGTGGTTTAACTAATATCTGAGGTATAAAGCTCAAGATATTTAAAAATATCAGTCTATAGGTCTAAATGAAGGCTTATTTAGAGCACTAGAAACACTAAAATAATTATAACTTGAAAACGATTGAGTACAATGCAATGAATTTTTTTATAGAGGTGTATGAAGGTAAGTGTGAGTATTTAAAATTGAGTTAACATAAAATTAATATGGAAAAGACTTTGATAGCATAAATATTCCTTATTTAGTATGTATTTGCTCTAAAAAAATCTTGTAGATCTAATCGTCTCTCTCTAAAGTAAGTTGCAAGTTTGATCTTTCTTAACCCTTCACTGTCACTACATCTTATAAAAAATTGGGATGCTTTTCTTGAAGGTTTTTTCCTTAATGTTAATATAATTTGAAAGTATGGATTCATTTACAAGTAAAATGCATTGGTTGTTTTATTGGAAATGTATCAGTATATATGTTAATAAAATATACTTAAATATAACATGGTTTACAATAAAAAGTGATTAGTTGGTATTCATAGCCCAAAATTATTGTCATCCAGAAAACATGGTTATATGCCATGAGTCTTAAGACAAGTAATTATCAAAACACACAATAAATGTTGTAAAACATTAAGTAAAGGGAGTGACATCAAAAAGAGGAGTGTTAAAAACTAATCAATACAAAATAAATGACCAACAAATATTATCTTGCAAGTCTTTTTCACACATTTCTCAATGAATTAATAATACAAATATGTAATGACCCAAGTCAATTTGGGAATCACTTGAATATATTCAAGTGTAACCCCTTACATTATTTGAGTGTAACCACCCACTAATAATGTGGTGAATCTAAAATATGGGACTTAGGATTAAATTATCATATTTTTAGAAATACCTCATGTAATCTTAAGTCAACTCATGATTTGTCATTCTATAAAACTATTACAACACAGATGGTTTGCTCAAAACTCTAATAACTATAAATCATGATGAAATCACTCCTTGTGATTCATCTCCAACTTTATAATAAAAACATCCATTCATAGAGTGTCCCGATCAGTCATGTGTTAAAGATAAAAAAATTTTATAACCCAAAATAGATATCATGAGTAACACATACACCCCATAAATTTGTTGTAGTTACACTCTAATGCCTGACTAGCTCGATCTTTGTCAGGTTGTGACTATGAACCACTTTTGTTCCACAAAGCTCACAAACTTAAAAATGTAAGAACATGTCAAAACTTAATAAAACACCATATCTTAATAAAACCTTGCCAAAACTCTAAAAACTAATGAACCAACTAAATGCAAGGTCATCAACTATCTCCAATGTGCATTTCCAAACTCTACAATCTCTGAAATTTGATGTGTTAGTAATAGTTTGAACATCACTCCCTCTTGATCTATGTATCAAAACTCTCAGGTCATGTGACATGTCCCATATATTGGAATCATATCCATTAAGAGGGGGGTTGAATTAGTGCCCTTAAAACAATCATTCAATTTCACTTATCATTCATGAGGCATTCATTCAAACACATATCAATCCATGTATAAACAAGCATCCAAATAAGCATACGACATATAAACACAAAATATATGTGGGAAACCCTCATGGGGGATAAAATCCACTGACACACACCTTGGACTACATTCCTATAAGCAATTATCAATATTTAGTGAGGCACCAACCCCACAAGGAGCATCGACCCCTCACTAGTCAAACACCAACTCAATTAGTCCTTTAAAAAACACCAACTTAGGAGGAGGCACCAATCCCCTAGGTAACTCAGCACCAACTTAGATACCTAAAAACTATGATCACCTTTGGACACCTATTTCTCGTTTAACTGATGATGATTACCTTCCTTTTCTCTTCATATTCTTCTATCTCTCTCAAACAACCTTTTAGACCTCTTCACACAATATGCCTCTTAGTAGGCTTATTAGGTCAACTGACCTTAACATCCACATGCAGAAAATATTTTATATGTTCATCATATTTTAATTCCCCTCTTTTGATGGTCTATAATAACTTAGGCTCCTTCAACATATAACATATTTTTTGGATGTTAAGGTCAGTTGACCTAATAAGCCTAGTAAGAGGCATATTGAGTGAAGAGGCATAAGTCTAGAATATGATGAACATATAACATATTTTTTGGATGTTAAGGTCAGTTGACCTAATAAGCATGAGTTGTATATGATGAACATTGTGAAGGAGCATGAGTTTAATACAACAAATGCAACCATATACAATGCCCCAACTCTATGGTTGGGTCCCATCCTGTCTATCTCGTGGCCTAACCACGATGCCTATTGAGGCCTCTATCTGAATCCTCTAAATGGTAAGTTGTATGGAGGCCATCTAAAATATCAATCCCTCTACCTATCCCTATAGGTGTGCTTCCCACATCTGTGACTCTGCCAACTAGGTTCAAATCTTTGTCATATATGCTATTGTATCCAAATACACAACTCTCTCATCTGTTAGCACCTACCATGCTTATAGCTCCCTAATACCCATCATTCTTGGTGTTTGTATCCTCTCTCTCTATGCATGTATCTACCTCATTACTTCTCCAGCTAATTTGAACTAGCTAGATTGAGCTGGGGCAGATGGTACACTTGGATCCTCTAAAGCCATGAGTTTGTATAGCTATATAGTCTCATCTAGGATGTCATGGAGTGTTCCCCTCACTAGGGACCACCTTCTCTCCTCCTCATCCTTACCTACACCTTCAAAATCACACAAGATGGATATTAGATCACTATTATATCTCAAAATATCTATCTATCTAAACAAAATATAAGCAACAATTTTACCATCTTTTCTAACTTATCTACGTTTTAGTTACTATGATCTCACCATCTGCACAACCACCTAGCATAGTTTCCCCATCTATGCAGCCTCATAACACCTCCTCTATAAGCCACCTCCTCAACTCAAACCTGATTATCATGGCTGAGGTCAATCTCAGCCTACATCTGAGTGGTCTCTTTATCATCTCCTTTGGCTCACCTATGGGGTCATTTGGGATGGTAATAGTCTCCACTCTCTCCTCTACCTCTTTCCTCCATCAACACCATGTCCTCAATGGTCATTGCTCATCCTATTGTGGATCTGGTAGTGGTACATCTTATATCTCTACCTCCACATCCCTATCCTCCCACTCAACACCTCATCAAGCCTAACTAGTCTATGGTCACTCTTGATGTGGCCTCAGTGTCAACTTCACTACTAGTGGCCCTAGTCTTCTCCTCCCTCATGGCTCCCTCACATGTTGATCCCACTACTTAGGTATAAGTATCGATGTCATTGGATGAGATAGGCCCATCTACCCTGACACCCATGCCATGAGATGTGTCTCTCTCCACCAAAAATAGTGACCAACTACCTTTGTCCTCTCTATCACTTGTGTAAATGTGTCTCAGTTTGCCCATGTAGCTATTATGTGCTCATATGGCTACCACACGATGTTTGTATATCTATATAACTATAAAACTAACATGTGGGTCATAGCCAACGTTACCTAATCCTCCCTCCATCTCTGCACCTAAGGTGACCTGTCATTGATCACATGGGATAACTCAACTAATTGGTACATAGGAAACCTCTCATATATCCAAGATGTTAGCAATATGTTCAATCTTATGGTCCTCTACCCTCCGACTAGCATCATATACATATCATATACTAGTTGGACCCAGATGATAGATCCTAAGTCATATAAAAGTCATTCTTTCAAGATCATCTTGCTCAAGGCTATCATGAATAGTGGTATCTTGCCATCTGACTTGTGACATAGCACCCATTATGTCACAATGCCTATCACATCCTTCTAAATATCTAGAATCCATGATGTGTAGACATTAAACATACTAACTCTCCTACCTAGTACTATCATCTCTTACCCTGTAGTCCACCTAGGCTCTTCTCTCCTTTAGACTATCTGGTATCCTTACAGTCGACTGTGATCCTACTATACATAAACCCAAGATGGCATGGACATCCTCTATCATGATATCCACCTCTATTATATCCCCATCCACCTCCCATCTGAAGGTGTTAGCCAATTATTCCCAATAATCAAGCAACATGATTAACAGATCAACATTGAGGGGGATTTGACACATCTTTGTTATCATGCCTAAACTTGTGGATCCTAGTCTAGCCCTATCTCCATCTAACAACCTATCTAACAAGTCTAGTAACCATACCTCATCCACAAGTCTCTAAAATCTCTATCACCCCTGCACCCAAAAAATAAGAAAGGATGTATCAGTGCTTCCATGTCATGTATAGTCATAATACACTCTTTTTACATTTTTAATGCAAAATCTAGCCTAAATTACTTTATTTTATTCATTCTAGCTTTCTCGATCCATCTTGACCTTACTTAGTCATTTTGGGCCATTCTAGCCCTCTTTTGACCTTTTACATGCTTTTCTATATCATTTAGCTCTTTGGTAAAACTAGTTTGACCAAACATTTCCTAAATATTCACTTGGTTGACTCAAAATTTGAGTCAATCCCCTTCTCTTCCCCTCCCTAGTGTTGAGTTTGCATTCTAGACCTTTCGAAACACCTAGTAACTCTGAACTAGGCCTTCAACCTACAGATTGTATAGGGTCGACCCATGCCTATTGGGTTAGCACTATGGATTCTACTTATTTTCTAGCCTAATGGGTTAATTAGATCGACCTAGTGCTTTTTTGCCTATTCACCCCTTGCATTTTTCAAAAAAAGTGCAATTTTCTTATTTTTTGCCTAAACCCTCCAAACCCATTTCCCATCTTCTTATTTGCTACCCCTAGGATCTAATTTTGCCTAATTTTGACATCTATAGATACTTAAAATTAAAAATTATTGAAAATTTCACTTAAATCAATACAAATTTCAAAAAATGGTTTGAGATTCATAGTTGCATACCTGTAGTGTACCTGCTACCACCTCTAGAGCCTCTCCCTATCTAGCATGTCATCTCCTTGCCATCTTAGATTTTTTTTCTCTCCAGAGCTCTTCTTTCTCTCCATATCTCTCTTTTCTCTCCTTTACAACTCAAAATAACAAATGACTTGTCTTTTCCCCTATTTTAAAACACTTTTCAAAATACAAATCTTTCAATTATTATCCTATAGATTCCTTATTTTACTTCTATCTTTGTTTTTACTTATCTATTTTGAAAACCATAAAATACTATAGATTCATGATGATGTAGAGATTATTTTCCACTACCATATGCCTATTTTCCAAAAGAAAAAATTTTGGCTATTTTTTGCACTAACTTCTATAGGTTCATCTAGTGTTCTCTACATTAGGTTACCTTCCCCATTCTTACAATCTACTTCTTTATCTACGACACTAAGGTGAGTTAAAGGTATGTGTTTTTAAATTCTATCATTTCTTTTATCTTATTTACTGCTTACTACACTTTACATAACATTCAACATTGTGTGTTATCATGTTTTATCTTGAAGCACCGTCTCGTGTTACACTTACGTGGCACATGATGAACTTTGAGTGGGGCATATGTATACACATAATATTTCCAAAATTTTATTGATTACTAACATTTTGTATCTTATAGGAAACTATCAAGTCTCAATCTCATTGAGTGCATGCTTTAATTAGTACACTAGGAAAGGGGTGGGCAGACCATGGTGCTTCATAATATTATTGTCCCTTTTGCCACTTGTCATCTACACACTTATCTCATAAAACCATTTACCCTAAGCTTATTATTTTTAGTCCTACCTCCTCTAGTCTTTTTCCTCTTTTCATCCTCTTTTTCTTGCATTAATACCCTTTTGGATAGTTGGTTGTACTAAGTCGACTAGGTTGACCCAGTACAATTTAGGGGTATTTTTCACTTTCTTGGCTTGTTAGCCTTTGGACCGACCTAGCTTAGACCTAGTGATTTATCCCCAAAAACACAGTAGGTTGATTGGGTTGACACTATACAGTCGACATTCTTAGGAGGATTTAGGGAAAGATCCACCTATATATACAAGTTCATTTCCCACCATTTCATAAGATAAGAATTATTAGCGAAGAAGTGTGAGCAAACATCTACTTATTGACCATTCTACTTGAGGAATAAATCTTAGGGTTCCATACTTTCTTTGGAGATACAAATCTTGTCTTGTGAAGAAGTATTTTGGATGCTTAGATAAGTTGTGTATCTTAGAGATAATTTATCTTGGTTATCCTTACATACCATAATAATCTCTTGTGAAGCACCTTGGCCAAGGGAGATATTGAGGTTCAACAGGGTCATCTTCAAAGGTAAGTAATCCTTAATTTATTTCTCCTTTGTAAGAGTAGATAGATAATGCATTTTTATTTTTCTCCCATGTATTAGGATTATGTATACATTGACGTGAGTATATGTCTTCTAATATATGTTTAGTTTAGTTTGTTTTATTGTTTCTAACCCTCACTTTGTGCCACAAGATTTGGCGTGCACTAGATTAGATTTAATTTATTTTTATTAGAATATAGTGAATATTTTAAACCTTATGACTCCAATAGGGTTGTTGTTTGAATCTGTTAGACTATAGGCTTTAGAACCCTTCTTAGCATGATATGTTGTGACAAGTGATCCGCTAATATGATATGCTTAACAAGTGTATCCCAAATCAGAAGTGTAGATATGCTATATCTTCTCCAAGAAAATATTGATTTATAGACAAGATGCATTTCTAATTACATATAGATTACAATTTCTAGTGCCAACTATTGGTCTTACAGACCAATTTGTTAAGCTTCTCTTTCATAATTCTTACACATCTAGACAAGCCATTTTTGGCTTCCATATTAAATTTTTTTTAAATGATTATCAACCTTATATCAGGGATGTAAAGTAATATAGGTATTAAATAACAACATCATATTCATTTGATTCTTCAACTAAGTGCAGAGAGCCTCCAACTCATCACTCTCACTTACTCAGAACTACCATTCTACCTTGAGAACTAGTCATGGTGATTATGACAGTTAGTACCTGTGTAGAAAATTTTATGAACTCTTAATGCATTTGGATGATCTTATGATATCATTAGATAAATATCATAAATAAATATATCATGGGATAGTGATAATATTGGTTTTGCAAACCAATCTCTCAACTTTAAATCTTCATTGTCTCAACCTCACTAGACAGGTTATCTTGTGAACAACATTTTCAAAAATTTCACTAACCTTTAAAACATATAACAAATATGGACATGTTTTACCAATATTTAAAAATAACCCCTTGCAATTGTATCCATTCCTAATCCATGAAAACTCATCCCTAATCTCATCACTTATGCCTAGTTTTTCTCATTATCTTCACTATTGGACTTTTTAGCGATAGGTCAAATTCTATGATCAGTTCAATATATTTGGAGTCAATAACCTGATCAAAAACCACCATGATAATAAAATATAAGTCACAAGCTTTAACCTCTATCCATTTTCTAACTTTTATGTAGTCAACCTTACCTGTTATACAATTTTTTTGATAAATAAGGGATTTTTGTAGCTTCCATTCATTCATCTATCAAACCAATGCTACAAAGAGGTACCTAGGAGATTAATATAAATGTTTCAATCACCAAACTAGGTCATCCAATCCATTCTGATCCATTTTCATCAAGATATTCCATATTGGGTCACTATGAGGGTTTTAGGAGGGTTGTAGACTGGTTTCCATTCTTAACATTTTGTTCATAAAGCTTTATCCCTAAAACCAAATCCTAATGCTTAGAAAACATTATTATGACCCTTTTCCATATCTCCTTAATAGCACAGATTCCCATGCAATAGTCACACATTCCAACAAGCATCAAAAAATCCTTCTCAGGTCTACAACACTTCATTCTAACACTTAAGAGACCTCAAATCCACTTTTTATGATTTCTTCTTCAATTGAAGACCTCAAAATTCACCACCATAATTGAAACAACATGCAAAACCTAAAACCATGCTCACATGAGTTCATAAGCCTCCAAACTTAATCATGATTCTTCATCATGCCACCTAGGGTCTTAAAACAAGGTCTATGAGAAGACCACTAAAGAATAGTTTACCCTTTTGGCTCACTCTGAGAGTCATATGACTGAACCAATACCTTTATCATAAGCTCTAACATTTAATTTCATAATTTCAAGCTTATACACATCTATATCACCACAATCATGCCTCTACAAGCCACACTATCAAGCTCAAACAATCAACCTCATATCAATGATCATAGCCACCTTCTTGTGAACCAACACTTGACCTCAAACTTCCTTTGAAATTAATGACCTCAGGTATATGACATCAAAGACAACTCTCACCTTATTGATCCATCTTGACATCAATGACAATACATAAACACATGACATCAATGATAAATTTTAGCAATCTCCCCCTTTGTCATTTATGGTAAACCACATTGATGGTAAACCACAAATGAACTTATCATTCTCAAACATATCTCAAATTTTTGCTTCTCTTGCAAACTTAATAATTTCACCAATAAATTTCTCCCACAATAACTTTGACCATCAAGAACTTTTTCCCCCTTTGACATTAATGACAAAGGATCATACACACTCTCATAAGGTCATCCACATATAATCCACTAATCCTTGGACCTGACCACTCGTAAATCCAACAAGCTCTCCCTTTAGCCATACATACTTCTCTTCAATATTCTCAAGCCATTATGGCTTAGATCACTTCATATCATCTTCATGGAAACACACGATCAAATAGGTATGTGAGAACAAGCTAGTCTCTATCAGACTTTTGATATACTTTTTTTCCTTCAAGAAACTCAATACAAGTTACCAAAAAAAATTAAAACTTTGAAAGATGACCCTAAGGTCATATTCAAACTCCTAGACCACTGAAATCTTTAAGATGCTCTTCATATTGACTTAATGAATCAACTCAGTATACACAGTCAAGACCTTGTTTGTGAAAACTTAGAACATTTGTCATTCTTAGATCACTAAACTTATTCAAGGTATTTATAATATGTCAACTTAATCTTTATATCATCTATAGTCCTTGAATCTCATGGAAAAGCCTCTACTAAAAATGACATTGGTCTTATAGACCAATCAAACCTCAGATCATGGCCACATAATCAACAAATAACTATTGCTTGACTCTTTGCTCACAAGATTCATGCCCATATCTCACATTACACTCAAGAGACATGATTTAGATGCCCCTAACTTTATACTTCACCTCTACTATATTCCTTTATGATGAATATACTACCATCCATATGAGCAACATTTTGCCTTGACTGACTTCATATCTCCCAAACATATATTTGCACCAATTCTCAAAAGAATCATGCTTACAAACACATGGATAATCATGTATATGCTCCCATAAAACTAATTTTGAACATGCATAAAGGAAATCTTAAAAATGACCATATCAATAGCAATACACTATCATCCATATGAGCAACATTCTGCCTTGCCTGAATTCATATCTCTGAAATAGATCTTTCACCAATCCTCAAAATAATCATGCTTACAAATACATGGATCATCATGCATATGCTCCCATAAAACTAATTATGAATATGCATAAAGGAACTCTAAAAAATGACCATATAAATATCACAAACAAACTTTTCTTACCTCTTAGTTTTGCTCAATTAACCATCTCACATCTCTATATATCTTGATGCCACCTGGATGCTACCTCCTTATTAGATACTTTTTCTCTAAACCAAGACCTCAAACTTGGTGAACACCTTTATAACATCTTGTCTAAGCTCACTAGAACATTGCACAAACTTTCATGCTTCCACAACTACCCATCATACTTCAATAGCCCTAGCAAGATCTAAGAATAGGTCTAGGTGTAGACCTAAACCAAGAAACACCTTCCTTATACCATACTAACTGACCATGTAGACCACCTTAGAATGCCTCTGATGACCATAGGAACATTTTAAAACATGTTAACGACTTCAACCTATCTTCCTATTATCTCATCATGGACCATGGTACTTTTTTGATGTTATCCATACATGAGTTACCTCTGAACTGATCATCCATACCTTTATTTCAATAACCACCTCAAGATAGAAGCCTTCACATGGTTCT
Organism: Torreya grandis; assembly: GCA_037957365.1. NCBI lineage: Eukaryota > Viridiplantae > Streptophyta > Pinopsida > Cupressales > Taxaceae > Torreya > Torreya grandis. The sequence continues at coordinate 1,676,128 of JARHVA010002529.1, read as the reverse complement.
TAATAGCTAAAGTCTATCTCCTTGAAGTTGAGATAGATACACCCCATTTCATAGGGATATAAAATAATGTTAACTCAAGATACCTGTAGTTCTCCAATCCACTTATCTCAACTATCTTGCAATTGAGAAATTGATAGTGTTTCATTAGGATTTTCTTGGTTTTGATTGGTACCATAGGCTTGATGTCTGCATCATCATTCTTCTCTTTGAGTGCCATTTTTTATTCCAATGCACCATTAATATATGTTTAAAGTACATGCTTTTGGCACTTCTTCACATCTAATCCCTATTATACTATAAACAAATAATTATGACTGAAAGGCTCAATGTGATTGACACTAACTACCTTTGATCTCCATACCTTTTTATGGGCATTAGTCATCTTGCTATGACTAGAGGGTTTATCTAATCTGATCTTACAAAAAATTATAATGTGACCAACATGTTGACAAATAAAGCAAACAAACTTACATATTTTTCATGATGGATTATAATCCCTTTTTGACCAATTGCTTATCCTCCTACAATACTTTTCTCTATGCCGAAATTAATAACAAGTGAAGCAATAACCATGAAAAGAATTAGAATGCCTTGGTGCATTGGGTTGCTTGTTTAGAGTTGATCTTTTCTAATTTTATTTCATGCTGACCTTCTTATTTTTATTTGGATGATCTACATTCTTCTTGGTTTGAGATGAATTCTCATGTTCTTTCTCAATCTTACTCATCTTGTCCATGAGTTGTTTATGCTCAACTTTCAAGGAGCTAAACTCAGTCTTCAAATGAACACACGTGACTTCTCTCAATATTGGACTTGTATTTGAAACCCCTAACTGATCCTTAAGATCCCTAATATTCATCTCATCTTCTATGGCTCCATTATTTAGCTTAGTATTCAAGGTACATACATGCTTCTATTGAACTATGACCATAGATTTCAACTCTTGATTCTCTTTCCATAGTTGCTTAGCCATCTTTAGCTTCTATGATCACCTTTAAGCTATCAAGATTCTTAAAATAACATAATATGATACCAATTTTTAGAATCATAGCCACTAAGAGGGTGGGTTGAATTAGTGCCCTTAAAGCAATCATCCAGTTGTACTTATCATTCATGAAGCATTCATTCAAACACATAACAATCAATACATAAACAAACATCCACATAAGCATACAACATATGAACACAAGATATATGTGGGAAACCCTCATGTGGAATAAAACTCACTAACACATAACTTGGAATAAAATCCTATAAGTAATGAATCAATATTTAGTGAGGCATCAAGCCCTCACTAGTCAAGCACCAACTCAACTAGTCCTTTAGCAAGCACCAACTTGCAAGGAGGCACCAACCCCCTAGGTAACTCAACACCAACTCAGCTACTGGAACCTCTAATCACCTTTGAACATATTTTTCTCATTCAATTGATTATGATCACCTTTTTTTGCTCTTCTATCTCTCTAAAACAACCTTCTAGGCCTATTCGCTCAATATGCCTCTTACTAGGCTTATTAGGTCAACTAACCTTAACATCCACATACAAAAAATCTATTATATATTCATCATTGTCTATTTAACCTCCTTTTATGGCCTATAATACCTCTTACTCCTTCACAATCTGCCCTCTTCTTTGCTCATAGGAGTCTTCTCTTGCACACACAATTAGGCCTATTATGCCTTGTATAAATACAAGCCACTTGATCACTTACTCTCTCTATTGGCAAAATAACTAATACATTAATTTAAAACACCAAACATGTTTTAGGACACATTAAACATAAGAATCAATCAAAATAGGATCATCATTAGGTCATCCAAACTCACTTAGACCACCTTCTCTTCTTCTAGGACTAATAGAGTCCTAATGCATTAGGTATATCCTTTCCATAGAATAATTTAAACCTCTATGGCCTAGATTTCATTCAACAAAGAACTCAAACCTTTCAAATAATTTTTTGGAAACCTCAAATAACCTCCTGTAAACTCAATAATTCATAAATCCTTTGTTCACATCTTGAAAGCACCATTAGGCCTTAAAGACCTATTAGGCGTAATTACCCCAAAAACATTGTCTTCAAAGATGAACCTCATAAAACCTGTAGAAACACATTATAGGCACAAAACATATATGGATGAGAAATTAATTACCTTAGGCTCATCATAAAACTCATTATACTCCATCACTCAGGCTCCAAAGACTCACGAACACCTCATCAAAAATCTTACTCAGAACTGTCAATTTGCTTAGAACCCAGTCATTAGTAATTTGACCTCAAAAATTAGTATAGGAACTTTAAAACACTCTATATTTATGTATATTATCCCATGGAATATATATAACATCACCCTATTTTTGGTGTAGCTATGCTCAAGATATAGTGGTTCAAAAACAACTCTTCACTTAGCTTACTCAAGTTTGTCAAAACAACTTAGAAACTAGTCATGCATACTTGAGCCTCCAACACTTGAGATAAAACTTCCTATAACTAATCATAAATCAACATAATACAATAAAAAATTTATAACACCATCATATGTTTGAATAACTTCCAAACTGGGCATATTGACTCAATAACACCAATCCTACTAACACAAAAAACTACCAAAGACCCTGAAAACACAATCATGATGAATGTTATTTTCAACTCCTATAAAGACACTTCCAAGACTTATCATTCATGTGAATATTTACTATGTTACCTCTATACCATCTTCAATTATATATATTACAATTTCTAGTGTCAATTATTGGTCTTACAGACCAATTTATTAAGCTTCTCTTTCACAGTTCTTACACATCCAAACAAGCCATTTTTGGCTTCCATATTACAACTTATTAAACTAAATATCAACCTTATATCAATCATGTATACATCATATATGTATGAAAAAACAACATCATATCAATTTTATGCTTCAACTAAGTGTAGAGAGGCTCCAACTCATCACTCTCACTTGATTACTCAGAACTATCATTCTACCTTCAGAACCAATCATGGTGATTATGACTTTTAGTACCTGTGTGGATACTTTTATGAACTCATGATGCATGTCGATGATCCTATGATATCATTAGATAACTCTCAGAGATAAATATATCATGGTCTAGTGATAATATTGGTCTTGTAAACCAATCTCTCAACTTTACATCTTTATTATCTTATCTTCACTAGACAGGTCATTTTGTGAACAACATTTTTATTGACCTTCAAAACATATAATAAATATGTACATGTGTTACCAATCTTGATAAAAAATCCCATGAAATTGGATCCATTCCTAATCCATGACAACTCATCCCTAATCTCATTCTCACTTTTGCCTAATTTTTCTCATTATCTTCACTATTGGACTTTTTAGCAATAAGCCAACTTATTTGACCAGTTTAGTATATTTGAAGTTTTTAACCTACTTAGAAACCACCATGGGTAAAAATATAAGTCACAAGTTTTAACCCCCATCCATTGTGCAACTTTTACTTAGTCAACCCTGCCAATTATATAAAATTTATGAGAAACAAGGGATTTACTATAGCTTCCACTCACTCATCTGTCAGACCAATGCTACTTGGAGGTACCTAGGAGAGTCATATACATGTTCCAATCACCAAAATAGGTCATTCAATCCATTATGATCCATTTCCATCAATATCTTCCATATCGGGTCACTACGAGGGTTTTATATGGGTTTTAGACTAGTTTCCATTCTTAATGTTTATTCATAAAGATCTACCCATAAAACGAACTCCTAATGTTTGAAAAACATTTTTAGGAACCTTTTTCATCTCTTCCTAATATCTCATATTCACATTCAATAGTCACATGTGCCAACAAGCATCAAAAAATCCTTTTTGGATCTGCAACACTTCATTCTAACACTCAAAATCCCTCAAATCCACTTTTTATGCTTTTTTATTCAACTCAAGACCTCAAACTTAATCACCATACTTGAAAAAACATTTCAAACCTCAAACCATACTCATGAGCTCACAAGCCTATAAACCTGATCAAGATGCCTCATTATGCCACCTAGGGTCTTAAGACAAGGTCTATGAAAAGACCACTAAAGAAGAATTTACCATTTTGGCTCACTTTGAGAGTCCAATACTAACTCAATACCTTTCCCACAAGATCTAACATTTCATTGCATAATTTCAATCTCATACACATCTATATCACCACCATCATGCCTCTACAAGCCATACTAGCAAGCTCAAACAATCAACCTCATACCAATGATCATAGCCACTTTCTTATGAACCAACACTTAACCTCAAACTTCATTTGACATTAATGACCTTAGGTATATGACATCAAAGACAACTCTTACCTTATTTATCCTTCTTGACATCAATGATAGTACACAAACACGTGACAACAATCACAACTTTTAATAATTGTGACTCTGAACCACTCTTGTTCCACATAGCTCACAAACTTAAAAATGTAGGCACATGTCGAGACTTAATAAAACACCATATGGTAGGAAAACCATGACAAAAATTTAAAAACTAATGAAACAACTAAATTCAAGGTCATCAACTATCTCCAATGTGCATTTCCAAACTCTACAATCTTTGAAATTTGATGTGTTAGTAATAGTTTGAACACCACTCACTCATGATCTATTTATCAAAACTCTCAGATGATGTGACATGTCCTATCCTCAATGATGAAATAATAAGGACATATATCTATCAAATATTATAATAAGATGAAATATGCTATAATCCACATTAAGTTACAAAGAAATACGACCAATCCTTAGTGGTTAATTTGAGTAGTTTCTAGGTAACACATATAGAACAATTCCTCAAACTATGTAAAAAATTATTAAATGCTAATATATTTCTAGCTACAAGAAACATCTTGAATATCCCAAACAAACGTCAATAAACATGTCAAGAACCATTGTCTAAATCACAACTCTAATCTTCACCAATTTTGTACCCACTCTTGAGTGTTCAAGAATGCACATATCCTTAAATGGAATTCAATTTAACATGAACCATGATGTACTAGCTCCAAATATAGAAGAACGTCATAATTCAACTCAAAATTTGAATATTTATATTTCCCTTGTCAATAAAATGGTCATTAATAAGCTGACTATTCTTATCAAAAAGAACAAATCTTTTGATAATCCCTTACATGGATCTGCGAGCCAAAAGATATCCAAAAACCTCTACACCCAAAATATAAAGTACAGGATCCAACCGACAACCATATTTGATAGAGAAGAAAAGGTCAAAGCTCTCAGACTTGTGGCCCTTAATGGTTAAACAAGTTCAGGCATCATAAAAAAGAGTTTTCATAGCTGAGAGAATAACTTATGCAAACTCTTAATATTTTAATATTGTGAGGATAAAGGGCCACTTAGTGCAGTCATAGGGTTTTTTTAATATAGTTTAAGAGACATAGTTTGCTATCAAGAAGTATGAGCCCATTCCATTCCCTCCTATACTAATTTATATTATCTAAGATATACTAAATTTTGATAAAACCTTATTTGTTTTGGTCTGAAATTGTAAGAATATGTAGTAGACAAAACATCAAAGCTTTAACAATAATTTTGTATGAAACATTGAACATGATAATAAGTCTCTAACTAGTTAAGAGCTCGAGATCTCTTGCATTAGGGATAAATTCAAATTTTCTTTGGTTGATAATTTTCCTTAAATATTTTATTTGGATAACTTCTCTCTAAAATTGAAACAATAATGAGCCAAAAAACTACCATGCAGCTTTGTAGAACTCACAAAGGAACCCATAAACCTTTGGCACTTTATCATTGGACATGTTTTGCACCACCACAAAAAGCCTTTTCAGATAAAGTAGAGCATCATAAAGTCATTGAGTAAAATTTCTAAGCTTACGAGAAACCACAACAATACATTCTTTCAAAGCTTGAGCACACTCCAAAGGATCTCTTAGGCCTGAAACACTAATTTATAGTGGTTTAGATATGCCAAAGAGATCTCATGGAGTTTATTAAGGCGGCCTTGAGTAACCTTGATCTATTTAATCTACTCCATGACTTGATTGGACCTTAAATATTTGAAAATGTTTTTGAAGGCATGATCTCCCACTTTGAGCCAATGTAATCGGCCTTGGATCTTAGTTTCTTTCGCTACATGGAATTTTGTAAGATCAAACTCATGTTTGAGCCACACTATCATAACTTATAACTAAGTATCAAATGGGCTTCACTCAAGTTGCATCTTGACCCTTTGTAATTCTTTGGTCAAGGTATTATCAATGTATTTTTTAACACTCACCACTTGCCTACTATTGTGCTTGAGGAAGGTGGTGGTTTAAGTGACCACATCATTATAACACTCAACCCATTTGGTAGCATAAGGTTGATGTGGCAATATTTCACACTTGGGTTATGATTTGCATGGTATTCTCATGAGCAATGAGTGACATGTTCAAAAAAACTAAGTACGAGGGTTTTTATTTATGGTGCATCCCTAATCCAATTAGAAAGGACAATCTCCAAGTGGACAGTGACTAGTATTATGGAAAGTGAACATGTGTTTCTTAACTAGCATAACACAGTCAAGGATTTTGAGAATATGGCTAGGGGCTACCTAGAAGTTAGACTACACATTCCAAGGATTTGCATTTAGTCACTACCCTCAAAAGAGAGGTTTTGACAATCCTCGACAAGTTTTAAAATAAAACCAAGGTTCACATTCGACAACACACCATCACATCAATAATGCACCTTCCTTATCCTTAGGGATCTCAAACATATTAAAGTCTTTACAAATAAGCTAGTTGGAAAAGTGCAAGTTATGTGTCAACCATCACCATAACTTTTGTCCTTTTTTGCCATCATTAGGCACATAAAAATTAATGAGCCCCAAATATCGGCCATCAATGTCAAACATGGCCCATATTACATGATGTATCGAATCTTTCTTGGAGGTAATAACTAATTATGTAATCTTGGGGGAAATCAATATACTAAAGCCACCATGTCCATCCTTCTGCGAGGTGGAGTACAATGTTGCATCTTACCATATACACTTTAGAGAAGTCTATAGAAGAAATTTTAAAACACTTCATGCAACTATAAAATATCGAAGGCACCTAGACAATTACAAGCAAATTGAATAAAGAATTTTCAAGAGGATTGTGAAACCAAGAATATTCCATAATAGAATATTCATGAGGAGGAATCCTCCATATGTAATTCCCCTTGAGCATCTTCAAAACCTTCCTCAATATCCAAAGATATAAACTTGTTACTTAAAATAGGATGTTGGATTAGAAAAATAAAATATTCTTGTGAATTGGAGTGGTGTTTGTTCCCATTTTGTCCCTTTGGTGAATAAAAACCACCATTACAAGGTAGGTTACACAAGCACTTCAAGGGTGGAGGATTCGTTGAGGATGTCCCAACTCTCAAAGTAATGACTTAGGTAGAAATAACTAGAGAATATTTATCATGTCACGATTCTAGTAAGAGGGTACTAGACTCAACATTTTGAACATATTGTTGTGGTTATCATTGGGGATGGTGTTAATAACATTAGGGTTTTTATTCCCCATAGTTTTTTCCTTGTTACTAATAGTTTTCCAACCCTCATTATTTTCAGATGTTGTTGGATTTTCAATTTTTGGCTTGGGGTCTAGGTGAACCATGAGAGGATAGTCACAAATTTTATGGTGGGGGGCTTGACAATGAAAATAAGTGTTGTGACACATTGATATAGGTCACTTTTTGCTTAAAATGCTCAACCCCACTTGAATCTCCAAATACTCTTTCAAGTCTTTTATGAGGTCAACCTTAATACAAATTCACTTGTTGTTTTAAGCCAAGTAAAAATATTCCATCTAATGACATATCGCATGCCTTATGGGTTGAGTTATTTGGTATTAAAAGGCCCAAAAAAGGATTGGCAGGCCAGGGAACTCAACCCACACAAGGAATGAACTTAAAATATCAAGAATGTCATGATAAAATCATTAGGCATTACACATGAATTAACAATTGGACTTAGTAATCAAAACTTTCACATGTGATGGCTCTTTGAAGGATAACCAAAAATCTTTTGGTATGGTCATAGATCCCTCCCGGCTTAATACAATGATACTCTCGATGATTTTTTATCTAGGTTCAAAAATTATTATCAGAAAGAATTTGAATAACATAGTAGGTATTAAGGCTATGAGATTAATACCAAGCACAAACAAATTCAATAACATCATAAGTTAAGAGCACATCTACAAATTGAAAGAGATTAACATGATCATCTCCTTGTTTTAGACTTTCAATTCAAACTTTCAAACTCGTTTTGGTTCTATATTCCATATTGTTTAGAACAATAATTATGTTTCACTGATTAAGAGCAAATAATGCTAAAATTAATACAAAGAATACCTAAAAATTCCATAAACACAATATGACAACTCGACTATAAAAAGACGCTCACAAAGTGCAAGCTTCCCTTTTAGAATTTCATTATGGACATTTATTTCTATTTTTCTAAAAGATCAACCATTTCCTTGTCTAGTAGTCTATAATGATTCATCACTGCTTGCCACAAGGCAACAATTACTCTCTTGTTTTTTGTTAGACTTTACAAAAGACCTTAGGCTCTCCAATGCTAAAACAACTTTGTTATCCTTGTGTCTCAATGACAAGGATTGCATGACTTTCAAGCTTGGGTACATTTTTATATTTTGTAGGTAAGATTTATTAATATTATTTTTTCATTTTAAAAATTTATAATTATCATATGACAAGGATGGTATGACTTTCAAGATTGGGTACATTTTTATATTTTGTGGGTAAGATTTATAAATATTATTTTTTAATTTTAAAATTTATAATTATTATATTTAAGTATATATATTTTTGTTGGTTAGAAGGATAAACATCTTTAATATTTTAGCATATAGTTGGGATTGGGTACATAAATAATTGATCTTTTTCAATACAGTACCAAAGATTGAGGAGTATCCATTTTTCATTTTCACTCAGAACTCAAATCCGACCTCGTCCCTTATAATGTTGGGTTATTACAATATCATTATAAATAATTGATCAAAAAATATCTTCGTGAATAATATACTTTAGTATACAAATTATACCATAGAAGCAGACATTGAAAAGACAATATCCAAAGAAAACAAACCTCTTCAAACATTGTAAGCAAAACATAAACTAATGAATTTTCATTCAAGATCACATCAAATATAATCTTATAAGACACTAAGCAAAGGATTAACATACGAATTCCTACATACATTAAATTTTTAATATTATATTGAGAAAAATAAACTAATTTTTGATGACAAAGTCTTAACCCTATAAATTAATTAACTCTCTTACTGAGCCTTAATTTTTTTTTCTATGTCATATCTATTTTTTGTATCTATTGTATATACTATTTAATAATTGATAATAAAATTATTACTAAATTTATTATTTGTATGAATTGTAACATAAAATTTTGTGAGAATTAATTATAATTAATAATAATTATTTAAATTATCATTTAAATTGTAATAATTATCGTATGAATTTATTTTATTTTGATTTAAATAGACTAATTATTGGCTTTCATATTTAGTAAGAACACACTTGAACATAATGCCCCAAATAATAACATAATCAGAAAGGGATATTCAAACCCTAGAAGCAGTGAAAAAGAGAAAATCATAAACATGCACAATTAACTTCTTAAAAGTAATTGTATGAATTATGAATCACACAATGTATATATGCATGACATACGTATCACATAATGTATATGCATTGATATTTCCTTCCTCCAATTCATGTTTGCCTGAGTGCCTTGAGTATTATGTGCATTGAGGTTTGTGTTTGCTTTCCAACATCGATGCTTGTGATTGGGGCCTAATCACGTTATTATGGAGACTCCCCATCAATACACAACTTTATTGTAAAAGTTTTTGACCTTTTGTTGTTGAGACTATTTTGGTTTGAAGTTATAACTATGAAAATAATTATATTAGTATTTGTGTTTCAATCATGTTTGTGAGCATGATGGTGATGACTATATCTAAAATAGTATTATTGTTGATTGTATAGTTATTAAAGTAATTGAGGTTATTAAAGAAAATAAAGGGTCATGAGACTTAGGAACCATGTAGGTTTAAAAAAAATTGGGGTGAGAATGTTTATTTAGGGTTGTGGCCATATATTTTAGAATTGTCATTTTGATTTTATGTTGATTTAATTTGAATGATTGTTATTGTTTTTTAATTTGGGAGGTAGTTTGTATGGATTTTTTAAGGTTATAATTTTTTTTTATGAATTCTTAGTTAGAGTATGATATCAAGATGAAGGGATATTTGGTGAAGTTTTTGTGTTGTCTTTATTGGACTTAAAATGGAACTTATGCAATATATTAAACCTTTAAAATAATTAAAAATTAAAAGACCATTAAAAATCCAACACATAATATGTTGGTTCAACACAAAACAGTTCGGGGCTCTAGGCACTAGTTATTTGTAGAGGAGGTTTAAACATGTCTATAAGAGGAACCTACACATATAATATCTAAAGAGATAGAGGGTGAATGATCCTAAAATATTTGAGATGTCACTAGATACTGAAGTAAGAGATATATAAACTAAGGGTGATAAAATAAGAGCTATAAATACTAAAATGCCATTAGACATTAAGCAAGAGCTACGAAATATAAAAATAAAACTAGGCGGTAAAGCAAGAGCTATGAAAAAGTAATGCCACTTACTAATGAAGTACAATTTATAAGTAACAATAATGTAAAATATTATAATAAAGTGACAACCATTTACTAGATTATACCATAAATTACATGAGACATACAACAACCACAATCATCCAAGGTGTAAAAAAGCTTTGATAAGCATGTAGAAAGTGTGGATTAACCCCAGATGACCTATTTAGTACCTATTATTTCCTCATAATGATAAATTTATAAATGAAAGAATTAACACCAAAAAGAGTTGTATTGCATTAAAAAAACATCGTAAAGTATGCAAACACATCACACTATCACAACATCATAATGAATCTCAAAATAAAATCAACATCTATTGCTTGGATGTAAAAAGGGGAAGAGGGTATATATAGTTTGAGCGAAATCAAGCTCATATTTCCTTATTAGCTAAAAAACATGCGAACACAATTGGCCTATAAAGAGGTTACGTCCTATTGGACAACATTAAAAGCTAATCATGTCTTCTTCTAATCCTAGGAAAGAGTGAACTTTGTTCACATGTAAACCTAAGTATAATAAAATATCCCAAGTTAATTTAATATTGGTGCATATAAAATATTATACCAACACCCACCCTTAAGTGCAACTTAGGGAATATGTACAAAAAAGATGAGTCTTGAACTCATAAATAAGTCCCAACAACCAGGCCTGATGAGGTATCCATGTACAATAAGTACAAATAATTATACTAGAAGGGTCTCTCAAGGATACATAAAAAAGCTAGACAATACATAAGTAGTAGAATAATATGTTAAAAGAGGGTGGGTTGATCCATTGTTGAAGAAATCCTATAAGTAAATGTTGAGATGTGTTATCACAAGGATAACCAAAAGAATTACATACAATAATAAAAAAAAGGAAATATAATAACATTTTACCACTCCCTTTTCCCTACCATAGTGTTGAATGGATGGAATGGATGAATAAATCTACATAAGTGGTATGATTCCACTACTCGCACATTGAATAACTGACATATATTGGGGATTCTAAAAGTAACTCACTATAAGGAGTCAAACAAATTTTCAAGCTGTTGAAAATATAGAGCTGAAAATATCTCAAAGATAACAAAAAATTATTAAAGATGGCATAAAAATAGGATAATCACTACAAGGATCTCACTACTAGTGATGGGAGAGCCATCACATGGATCCCAAATAAGCATAAAAGAAGACACAGACGTTTGGGACACCAAAAAATTCAAATGAAGACTGTCAATCTATTGAATAACCCATCACTAATTTGATATTTACTCCTACAAGGGATCACTACAAATAAGTGTCAATGAAGAAAACTCTGGACTGTCATGTCTAAACAAATCTAAAGGGATTGTAGAAGAACTCACAAGACTCTCATGCTTGAAGGAACCTAAGGGATGCTCTAAATAACTCATATAACATATAAAAATCCTCATATGAGTTCCTATAAACAACATGCCTAAAAATACATCCATGCATAATTGAGGAATCAAAACTCATGATTAATGTGCTAAGATAATGCACTTGTCTTTGTAAGCTTCCTATATTATGCATCATAGTCACTATCTCATGTGTAGGAATGGTGGTAATATCAATAGTTTTTTTGAAGGTTGAGTCACATCGACACTAGTGGTCATGGGTGTAAGAGTCAAAAACTCATTACAAAGCATAATGAATGTAGGAATACAATCACAAACCCTAAATGTGTGTACATGATAAACATTTGCAATCTTTGTTTCCTTACCCATGTGTAAAATTTTATAAATAAGATTAGGGTTTGTAATAAGATGTGTGATCTAATAGTTTGCAACATAAATTGATAAATTATTTCATCATTTGAAACCTTTACAGACTGCAATTAGAATTCATTAAAGATAAAGCAATTTCTTTGATTTCACTAATATAAACCATGATTAATGAGAATCAAAGCCACACATGAAAGAAAGGAAACCCTATGGGATGGATAAGCCCTAAAATCATAATATGATATCAATATAGAATAACAAACCCTAAGGAGTAAGAGGGTATAAACCTAGCTTGAATGTAAGAGTGTCAGGTTCACCAATATGATTCACCTAATTTTTAGAAATGGTGTAATACCATAAACTAATTAGGTGAAACTCATGTACTAAGGAGATATACCATTCAATAATGTAAAATAGTATTTTCAAAGCTATAAAATAGTAAACAAGTTAATTTGAATATTTGAAAAAATCAATGGATAATATGGAAGTAAAATGATTGGAAGAGACAAACCTTAATGATTTATAAGTTTTTGAGAGTGGGTCTTGATTGTGCCAGTCTATATATACCTTTGTGTCAAATTTGAGTCTTTGACTATTTAGGGGTGATATTGGCAGTCACACCAATCGTGTCTTGGGAAATATCATTAGTCAATTGGTTTGATCATCATAGCTATCATGTTTTTCTAATAGTGTCTTGTGTTATTTTTAAAATTTTAAATTCTTCTATGCATATGCACAACTAGATGTTGTATCTTCTTATACCCATGCTTTTACAAATAGGTGAGAAAAACTACCTGATCTAATTTTTAAATATCTTTGACCTAGCTTACCATAAGATGTTAGAAAAAATGAGAAGGGAATAAGTAGTTAGGTCAGACAACCACAAAGGTAGGGTTTTAACTATGTAACTTGCATGCTAGAATCAAACCCCTCATAATTCATGTGTATTGTGAATAGAGAAATTGAGATAAGAAACTCTACCTTATCTCCCTAAGTGTGAGATGAAACTACATGCACAATTTCCTAGGTCAATTTTTGTACAAAATGCAAGTCCTTTAGTAAAGATAAATCAATGTAGAGTGTGCCTAGAGTTAAAATGAAGGACTAATAATAGATTGGAAACTTATGAAACCTCTTGCATATTTTCCTTTAGATTTTTTTTTAAATCATATAAAAATTATCATAGATGATTTGTATGTATAGGTTTCTTAGGGTTTTTTATTGAATAGTTATTAATGTGAAAAAGTAGACAAAAGAAAAGGGCAAAAACTATTAAACAAGATCCAAACACTGACAAGATGCGACCATAGGTAAAGGGCCCAAAAAAACATAGAGGATAAGATAAATAGACCACCCTTACTATCCTAGAGGGAAAAAAGACACAAATAGAAAAATATGGATAAATATGCTAATGACCACAATAGAAACACAATATAATGAAAAATAGAATAAAAAAGGGTCGTGATATCTCACAAAGAAGGGGAAAAAACAAACAAGTTGATGCAAAGCATCACAAAGGATAAAAAATGTAAATATATTTAAAATATCTCATATTGATCATTTTAAGTTTGGTTTGGGGTGCTAGGATTCCCTCAGGGTCTATTTGTATGGTTTAGAGTCATTAGACAATCCTTGTTTGTGTGTTTCTAGCTTCTAGAAGTTTTCCTGCCAAAATCCTAAGTTTGAAAATTTGAAATTCATAACTAGGTTTAGATTGTTGTTTGGAGTCTAGGGTGACATCCAAAGGTGGATTAATTTATTTAATGGTCCCAAAAGATGTATATGAGGTGCATTACCATGCTCAACATGATAGATAATGTAAAATCAAGAGAATGGTTGTTGTAATTGCCCTCCCTATGTGGAGTTGGCAAGTTTAGGAAGTTATTTACATATTTTTGCATAAAGATAAGAATAGAAGGTGGGTAAAAAAGAGGTGAGATTAGATTAGGGAGGTAGAGGAGAAAGGATACAGAGGTTTTAAGTCTGAAAAAGGAAAGAAAGATCAAGAATCATATAGACCATGCCTACCTTGGTTAAAATTCTGAATGTAGTGGAGATCAACGAATAAAAGTTTGTTTTGAAGACAATACTCGTGTATGGAAATGATAATTGGTATCTGTTTAATTTTATATTATTGTGTTCCTTTAATTATATTGAATGTTTATTCTTAATCTACAGGTGAAGGTTCAAATACACAACCCAAGTTAGATAACTTTATTTTCTGTCACAATCAAGATTTAAGAGAAAAGAGAGGTTGACGGAAGTGTCATTTGGTTGTTGTTTATTGTATAAGAAAGGAAGAAGTATTGTTTTAAATTTTATTATGTATTTAAATGATTATAGATCATTTTGGAGAGAAAAATATTTTGAATTCCTTCATATTGTATACACAGTCTATGGAGAAGCCATTTTGGTTATGCATAGTTAAGAAGGGTAAGCAATTAATGTAATTTTGAGGATTTATCTATGAGATTATTGAATGGATGAGTTTATAAAAATAGAGGAGAGTATTAATATATATATAGAAGCCTCTATTGTATGTCCATAAAGTCTTAGATTCATTTGAGATAATAAAAACCCTTGCATTGTCTAGTCAAGAGAACATAAAACTACGATGATTTAATTGTTGGAGGCATTTTGTGAAGGTGAATGCATAAAGAATCATTGGAGGATTTAAATTAACCTTGATAAGACCATAAAAAATCTTCATATTCCTTTGAGGGTATTTAAAATTCATTGAAAAGCTCAAAACCATAAATTTTATATACACAGTCCTAGAAAGAGACAAAATTTTGCGTACTGGCTTGTTAGGAATGTTTTATGATTTTTCATGGACATATAACCATTGAAAAGGTATAAGGAAGAAAAAAATAACTTTTTAAAGTGGAATGATATTCTGAAAGTTCTTTAAACTCAAGTTATGCAATTTATAGTGCTTGTTGCCCTATACACAACAAGACTAGGGTTAGAAAATGAAAACTTGAATAACTTTTGACTCGTCCAACCAAAATTTATAAAACTTTAAATTTAAGTGTGTTTTAAGGTGATATATATGAATCAAGATTTTTAGGTTGATAATTGACTATCCAGTATGGTCAACAAGACTGTGGGATTGACTAGGCCTAAAGAGACCCAATTAGTGAGAGGGGTGTGAGAGAAAGTGTAGTTGCAATAAGAGTTAAGCCCTGAAATTTTACGTGAAGTAGGAAGGGATTAATGGGTGTCCAAAAGTGGTTTTATATTGTTGATATCATTTAAAATATCCTCTATAAATTGTCTAAACCAAGGAGGTTTGTGATTTAGGAGAGCCACAATGAAAGGAGCCTTAACGAGAGAAATTAAAGTTGGGTAAGAGTTATTATTTAAAGTTTGTAATGTTTGAATAAGTGATTGATAGGAGATATAAATGAGAAAATGTATGTTCATATGAACCTTAGTATGAAGACTAAAACCTTGGATACTCGTTTTAGGCTTTCAAGCCTATGCTACTTCAAGAAAAGAGTTAGTTTAAACCAAGGTTGAAGGGATAAAAGGTGTGGGGAAGATAATGATGGTGGAAAGAAAGAGAATGCAAATTGGGAAGAAGGTTGATAGATATTAAGGATTGTACAAAAGATTATACATACAAGAAAGAGGCTTAAGAGCCTAGTATAGTGACCAATATAGCTTCAAAAATCAAATAGGTACCTACAGAGATCCAATAAAGGAATTAATATTAGATGATTAGCGCTGGGTAAGTGCATGACATCAGTGCAATGTTAAATTATTTCAAATTTACCAGTTTCCTCTTCATCAAGTGGTATTAGAGAAGGTAAGTTCTTGGTATAGATTGTATTTTTATTGAAGGTTGTTATTTGCATTTTTTAAAGATTGCAATGGAGAGTGTATGAAGCTAAGATTGTAGGTATATAGTAAGAGAGTTGAGAATTTTGATAAGCCCTTGAAGATAGCTAGTAAAATCTCAAGAAAGAGAAGAGAAAAGTCCCAAGTGAGAACAAAGAAAGGTAAAGTCTCAAGTGAAGACTAGTAGTGTACCCAAACAAGGTGAAAAGAAGATAAAGGCAAGGTAGAAAATACTTGCAAAAAAGAGATGAATAATGAGAAGATAAGAATGAATATCATAGTTGATGAGGGTTTCCAAAAAGAGAAAATAAAAGAGAATAAGAAAGAGTTAGATTTTGAAGAGGAAGTGAAAGATTTGAGGTAAGTTCTAGAAAGTGTAGAGAAGGTGATGCTCATAATAGAGAAAATGCAATAAGAAGATAATCAATATGGTTGGGTCATGAAGAAAATGAGATTTCAGTGGCCTATAAGGCTCCTTATGGAAAGGATAATAAAAATAATCATGAGAAAAGAAAGAGAGAAGAAGAAGTTACTTTGCAAGCAACTCAAGAGGCAAATTGAGAATTTTGGATGAGTGAGCAAATTAGTATACAGGAGGAAGAAGGTGATCAACACCTTGGTAAAGATAAGTTAATCATGAAGGATGAAATGAATTTGAAGAAGGAAGAATAAATCAGTTTTAGTTATCTAGATGATGGGGAATATTATGAAGTATAAGATGAGAAGCAACAAGAAGAAAGAATGCCTATATTTGAAGCATCAAGAGGGGCACATGATCCTCCAGATTTTAAGAATAATTATTTGTGTATGATTTCAAGTGAAACTAATGAGGAGACATCTGATTTTTATAATGATAAAGATGACTTTGAGATCTGGAAGCAATCCAAGAAGAAGGAGATACATGAATGGTATGATTAGATGGTGTCCAGTGCTAAATAGAAGTTGAAGGAGGATGTTAAGAATCTAAAGATGAAATAATAAGGTGAAAAAATAAATAACCAAGATTTGTTTATATATAGAGGAGATGAACAAGTCAATTTGTAACCATTAGAATAAGAAAATAAAGGAGAAGGCATTGTCAAGGATATAGACTAGCCAAGAGTACTTGAACAAACCATGAACAATGAAAAAGAAAGCTATGGGTTGAAAACAAGATTGAAGCATGTTAAATAGATATTGGAGATAAAATATGGTGATGATAAATCAGATATGGATAACATAGAAGATGAGGTGAACAAGGAGTTACAACATGTCAAGTACTTAATAGAGGTAGAAGATGAGTTTGCAAGGAAACAAGATAAAGGTAGAAAATGAAGAGATAAGAACCAGTCGAGAAGAAAGAAGAAAGAGAAGAGGGACATAAGAAAAAAGAACTTAGAATACCATCAGAGGCAAAATTGGAAGACAATAAAGAAGTGGAACAAAACACATTTGAGCAAGAGCTCAAATTTCTCCCACTTGGGGAGTTTGATGTAGAGCATCACAAAGGATCAAGAATGTAAGCATATTTAAAATGTCCCATATTGGTCATTTAAATTTTTTTTTGGGTTTTTAGGAGTCCTTTAAGGTCCATTGGTATGGTTTATATTCAATATACAATCCTTGTTTGTGTGTTTCTAGCTTCTAAAAGTTTTCTTGCCAAAATCCTAAGTTTAAAAATTAGAAATTCATAACTAGGTTTAGAGTGGTGTTTGGAGTCTAGGGTGATGTGAAAATGTGGGTGAATCTTGGTAATGGTATTATAATATTTATATGATTATTAATGTGATCAACATGATAGACAATGCAAATTCAAGAAAATGGTTGTTGTAACTGCCCTCCATACGTGGAGTTGGCAAATTTAGGAAGTTATTTACATATTTTAGCATAAAAAGAAGAATATAAGGTGGGTATAAAAGAGGGGAGCATAGATCGGGTTAGTATAGGATAAATTAGATAGGTGTTTTAAGTCTAAAAAATGGAAATAAAGATCAAGAATTAAATAGACCTTGTCTACCTTGGTTAACATTTTGAATATAGCGTGGAGATTAATGAATAAAAGTTTGTCTTGAAGACTATACTTGTGAATTACAATGATCATTTGTATGTGTCTAATTTTATATAATTGTGTTATTTCAATAACTATTTAATGTTTATTCTTAATGTATAAGTGAAGGTCCAAATACACAGCCCAAGTTAAATAACCTTGTTTTCTATCAAAGTCAATATTTAAGAGAAAAATGAGGTTGGTGGAAGTGTTATCTGGTTGTTTTTTATTGTATAAGAAAGGAAGAAGTTTTTTTTGAGTGTTTATTATGTATTTTAATTCTTAGAGAGTATTTTGGAGAGCAATATCTTTTGAATTCCTTCAATATTGTATATATAGTCTATGGAGGAGCCATTTTAGTTGTGCACAGTCAATAAGGGTAAGCAATTAATGTAATTTTGAGGATATGTCTATGTAATTATTGAATGGTTGAGTTTTTAAAAATATATGAGGGTATTAATTTATAAATACAAGCATTTTATATGTCTAAATAATCTTATATTTTTTTGAGATAACAAAAACCCTTGCATTGTCCAGTCAAAAGAACACAGAACTCTGTTGATTTGCTTGTTAGAGGTGTTTTGTGAAGGTCCATGCATAAAGAATAATTGAAGGAGTTAAATTAACCTTTTTAAGACCCTAAAAAATCTTCATATTCTTTTTATGATATTTAAAATTCATGGAAATGTTCAAAACCATAAATTTTGTTTACACAATCATAGAAAGAGACTAAAAACTATGTATATTGGCTTGTTGGGAATGTTTTATGATTCTTCATAGACATATAAAAATTGGAGAGGAATAATGAATTAAAAATAGAAAAATTTCAATTGGAATTATATTATAATAGTTTTTACAACTCAATTTATACAATTTATAGTGCTTGTTGCCCTTTACATAATAAGACTAGGGTTAGAAAATGAAAACTTGAATAACTTTTGACTCGTCTAGCCAAAATTGATAAAAATTTGGATTCAAGTGTGTTTTAAGGTGATATATATGATTCAATGGTTTTTATATTGATATATGACCGTATAGTATGGTCAAAAGGACTATGAGATTGACTTGGCCTAAAGAGACCTAATTAGTAATAGGGGTGTGAGAGAAAGTGTAGTTGTGTTGAGAGTTGAGCCCTGAAACTTTGCATGAAGTAGGAAGGGATTAATGGGTGTCAAAAAGTGGTTTTATATTGTTTATTCCTTTTTATATTTTCTAAACCAATTAGTTTTGTGTTTTAGTAGGGCTACAAGGAAAGGAGCCTTAAAGAGAGAAATGAAAGTTGGGTAAGAATTATTGCTTGAAGTTTTTAATGTTTGATTGAGTGAATGAGATGATATATAAACAAGAAAATGAATGTTAATATGAAACTTAGTATGAAGACTAGAACGTTGGATACTTATTTTAGGCATTCAAGCCTATGAACCTAAATCAAGAAAAAAGCCAATTTGAACCAAGGTTTAAGGGATGAAAGGTGTGGAGAAGATAATGATGGTGGAAATAAATAGAATGAATATTAGGAGGAAGATGATAGATCATAATTATTTTGAAAAATATTATACATACAATAAATAGGCTTGAGAGTCTAGTATAATGACCAAGACAACTTCAAGAATCAAGCAAGTACCTACAGAGATCTAAGAAAGGAATTAAGATCAAAAGATTAGAGCTAGGTAAGTGCATGAAATTAGTGCAATGTTAAATTCTTTCAAGTATACAGGCTTCTTATTCATCACATGTGTTAATAAGTCTCCAATTCATGGTGATGACCTTATGCACAAAAAATCCAAAAGCATTATAATAGGTAGGCTTGCACAAAAATTAAGTGTTGACAACTGATGCCCAAATCAGCCCTACAAGGGAATTTTTTGTTGAAACTACATGCATCTCTACTAGCCAACCACTCATGATTTTTAAAAACATACGAAAGGGTCTACATGAATTTGTTTGGGGAGGACATTAAACATGACATCAAATATTTCATGGAAGAATGTGAGATTTATCAGTGCAATAAAAGGGAAATAGTCTCAACCCTAGGTAAAATCTAACCATTACATATTCCCATCAAGGTATAGACCAACATTTCCATGGATTTCTTTAAAGGGATACCTAAGTCATTATGGAAATTAATTATTCTTGTGGTGTTGGAATCACCTCTCGAAGTATGAGTAGTTTTTCACCCTCACTCATCCTTTTACATTCTCCACCGATAACCAAAGCTTTATTGATCAGATATGTTACCCCTGTGGGATGCCTACTTCCATTGTTTGTGGCTATGATTCCATTTTTACTAGTAAATTTTGGAAAAAAAAATTCTACTGCTTTGACAACCAAACATAAAATGACCTCTACCTACCATCCACAAAAAAATATCAAATAGAAATTGTCAAAAATGCTTAGAGACCTATATGTATTACTTCACCTCATATCAACAACATCATTGGATTAAGTGGTTTTCATTAATGTAATGGTGGTTAAATATCATGTACCACACTATAACCATAATGACACCATATAAATTTGTCTATGATATAGGCAGTAGAATCCACACTCAACATACATGAAACTATATTTCAAACTCTCAAGGATAACTTCCATACAACATAAAACCACATGAAGCAACATATCAATCAACACTACTTTAAGCATACTTTCCACAAAGGGGACATGTTATTTCTTTGGCTATAACCTTATAAGTAGCTTCTTTCAAGATGAATTGTGATAAAAAAACTAGCATCCAAGTTTTATGGCCCTTATAAAGTTCTTTAGAATATTGGTCTTATGGCATATAAGTTAGATATTCCATCTTCTTCTAAGATCCATCATGTTTTTCATGTATCTAGTTTGAATAAGGTCATTGGTCAACATATTTAATCCCAAACTATACTAACCAAACTCAAAATTGAAGAATCTATCATATTAGTAATTGACTTAACCTTAGATAGGTGATCATACAAGCTTTGCACTCACAGTATCATATAGATTATAGTACAATGGTGTGGCATGCAACCAAAATATGTGATGTTGTACTCCTTGATCCAATTATAACAAAAACTTCCTTGTCTCAAGCTTTAAGGGAAAATGTTTTATAAGAGGGAGGGCATGTTAGGATCCCTTCATCCCAACTCTTTTATTTATATTATATGTTATTAATAAGAGCTTGGATTCATATGCTTTGTAAGTTTTCTCTTTAGTTAATTGTATTTATCCTACAATTTTGGTAAGTACTAGTTGTTCTGAGTAGATTAGTTTGAATATAAATCATGTGAAAGTGGAAAGGTATACATTGAATATATTGTATTGATCCATGCTCAAAGGAAATTCCCCCCTTAAAGAGGTATGTGATGCTTTGTAATGTGATTCTATTATTTCAATATAATATTGTTTTCTTTCTTTTAGTTGCAGTGCATATTCTCTATATTTTTATTGCTAGATTAATCTGATTGCAAACATATTCCTACTCTCATGTATTACCCATGAGTTGATATTTTCTCATCCACATGAGGTATCTCAAAAATGACTTGTATCCTTGTGATAGTTATCCTAAGTATCCTATAAAATTGCATTAGAGTAATTATCATCTCTTATGTCGGTAATCTGAAGGCACAAGTATCATTATTTCACCACTTTAACTTATCAGTAAGCATGGTGAGGTCAAGCACTTAATAGGAAGGCATGCAACATGGCCCAAGCCATGTGCATCCAAATGTGCTCACCTAACCTCACCTTACCTAAGTGTATGAATTGTTTGGATCATTGTCACATGTTGTAACTCCCTCATATGTATGACACTCTATATCATGGTAATTAAATACAAATTGTATTTTTCTAATCAAACATGTATTCGATGTCAATATTTTATAATTTTAGAAAATATAAATTATAAAAATGTCAAAATTGTATATGTTTCCCTATAACTATAAAAAAATTACCATGCTTGTAAAAATCTTGTAAGGAGTGTATAATTATTGTTACAAGAAAATGATTTTCATAGTAGGGAAAAATACGCCCCTCCTCTTGTTGAGCATATTTGAAAAATTTAGAGACAGGTATAAAATAAAATAAAATGAACTCAAAATTACTCATTAAACCTGCCTACTTAATTAATGTGGTAGCGTCTCGCACATTATCCAATTGATGCACTAGAAACTCTCATTGATTAATTGTGGAATTTTTCTCTTGTAACTTTGTTTGAAAAATTAAAATGTAAGGATGAGGTGAGTTTTTATTTTCACTTTCATTTTAACTTTATAAATGTTGGGACAAAAATCATAATTTATTGTTACTATTCACTTAACACTACTTTATATGTTGATCAAGTTGCAAAGCATATGATATAATTGCAATAGTGTAATGACGAATACTTCCATATGGAGATATTAAAAAATATATATCGATAATGTTTTAGATATTATATACTCGTTTACGATACATGATGTTTTATGTCATTGCCATGTAGGGGAAATATCATTATTTTTGACGAGGTCCAATCATCATATTTTCACATGCTATTCTTGAATATCAAGGGGGGAAACCATATTATATATTTATCTAATTTTTTTAAATTCATAATTGTTGATATTTTAGTAAAATAGGACTAATAAGATGCCTAACTTCAATTCCCAGTGATTTAGGACATATAGTTGATATTTGGTTTGGTTGATTTGAGTCCAGAGCATACTTTGATTGTATTCATGAGTGGTTTATATGGTTCATTATTTTTAGTACTTTAGATTTGTCAACATTTAATATTATTACTTGGATTTGATTAATGTGTGTGTAGAAAACAATGTTTTTACAAATCCATAGGTACACTAGATTTGTTTTAGAGCTCTAGGCACGTGAAATTTTATATCCATACCATAAAATATTTTTGACTTTGATATGTATGCATGCGCATACACATATTAAAGTGGGACAAAATATATACACCAAAAAATTGCCCCTAGACATTTTTTAATCATTAAATTAAATGATTTTGAAGTTTTTGTGTACTTATCAATTATTGGTTTCAATTAGGTGCTTTTGGCACATTTATGGGTCATCATTGTATCTCCATCTTCTTCTCTCTCCCAAATTTTATTTCTCTATATGTTTCCAAGTGTCATGGGTATTATGTCTAGAGTGTAATTAACACTATTGGGTATGTTTGGAGCATTAATGATGCTCTTGGGTTATTTAATGGCCCTTTTAGATCAAAGTGGACTCGTATTGTGAAATCCCATCTTTTCATTTTTTTATTTTTATAATGCCAGTTAGTTCCCTAATAAGGGTCCTGTCTTGAATAATTTTCTATAAACATTAAAAATTGTAGTTGATTTATATATATAGATTCACAAAGCATTCATTTATTGATCACATAAATTTATTGAGCACTTACTTGAAAAATCTAAAAGAATCAAGCAATCATTAGATCATTCATTGAAGTACACAAAATTATGTTAGACATTTAGGTTTGCATGCTATTGGAACTATTCCAATTATGAGAATTCTTATTTTTAATATTGTTATTATTTAGAAATTGTTGTAGTGAAATTTTGTTATCAAAATTTCATTACCCATTTTAGTAAATTTATGTCAATTTTAATCGTTATATTTTTTGTAATACTCCACGTGACTTTAAAACCCAATAGACCAGTAATGCCACGAGGAAATCTACATGGAACGTATTTTTAATATAAAGTTCATGGGCCCAAGCTAGAAATTAAATGACTTAATTAAATTGTTAGTCCTTTAATAATTGATTGATTTTATTTAAATCCATAAAAGAGTACTAATAAAAAGCACCAAGGAGGAATGCCAAGAAAGAACTATGTATTTGGAGTCTTTGATTAAATTAATTCTTTTTAGAAGTAATTCTTTTTATTAAATGTAAAGTCAAAATTGCATTTAATTTTGTAAAAATCCCTATATAATAAAATCAAATACAAGGAAACTCTAGTTAAAAGTTCAAGGTTGAGTTGGTGCAAAGGATGACTTTTTGACTTCTTTTATGGGTGTAAAACATATACAAAAGAAATAATTCAAGTTATGAATGGGGTTATTCTTTCTTTTATCTTTTGGGGAATTATTGGTTGTAATTTTGTGCACTCTATGTGTTTTTTCATATCTAATTAATACAATAGAACCAAATGGGTGAGATCATTCTTTGGTTTTGTGGTTTTTAATGCTCTTTAGTTGTGTAATTTGCATTGTTGTCTTTAGATAGAGAAGCCAATAAATATCTACATTTTTCATGCTTATGTGTAAGTCACTCTCTTTATAAACTTTATGTTAAAACCTTTATGGATGGGCTTTATACCAAGTGCACCCAATCTAGTTTTTTAGGAAATTTTATACTTCCAAGCAAGCCTTTTATTCCCATTACATCTATTTTTCTTACTTTCATTTTCATGTGAGAGAATAATTTCCATCCATTTCATATAAATACAAGTTATCTAGATAGGATTTTATGTTTATCCATCATGGGTTTCTCACCTTCACGTCCACCCTCCTCCATTCTTCTTCCATTTTCAGGTTTTTCCATTTCTTATTTTTGTTTTTATTTTATTTTGTGATTTCCATTTTAAAGTACACAAAACCCCCAAAACCATATCCTATGAGGAAACTACTGCTCTTAAAAATAGAGGAAAATCACCTTCCCAACATTGATTTATCCAATGTTGTAAAATTTCTACTGCCCATTGGACAAGTCAATAAAATAGAGGAAAACACAAACGACATAAAAATTTACTTATAAATTTTGGAAACTCTATTGGGGATCGAATAGTGCATTCAATTCTAAAATATAAAGGGAATATTTCCATTTCAAATGACTATTACTGACTCTATTGAAGTGGAACTCTAGAACAATGGAATTTAGTTTAATGTTTTATATTTGGAGTTTTGCTATCATTTCCCAAGGTTTATTTTCAAGTTGCAAACATTGATAGAATGAAGAGATACTAATTGAAACTAGAATGCCCACCTTGGAAAGGTTTTGTGGCAAAGGGAATAATAAAACAAAGATAAAATCATGAATCAATCCAAACCAATGACTAATAGGATTCTTGAAAGTGATGATGAGGAGGAAAATGATTTCTTATTTGTACTTGCCTTTAAAGAAAATTTAATTGTTGATGATCCCAATAAAGTGCAATTTTTAAAGAATTTCTATGGACGTATGCAAATCAAGCAAAAATAAATGTGTCTGTTTCAAAACCTTTACAAGGTGGAGCAAATGCAAACAAAAAAAGTTTTTGTGTATTGGGCATGAAAATGAAAATTTGAGTTCCACCATGGTGAATGCTTCCATAGTGAAATCAACTTCCTTCATTTAGTGCTCCAAAAAAGATCTTGATATTTCATCCCAAAAAATAGAAGTCTTAGAAGAATGTACTAAAAAGCCGCTTTTAGCCTCCTTCCAAGAACATGAGATGAATCATGAGCATAACAAGTTTCACACTGGTGAATA
Organism: Torreya grandis; assembly: GCA_037957365.1. Classification (NCBI taxonomy): domain Eukaryota; kingdom Viridiplantae; phylum Streptophyta; class Pinopsida; order Cupressales; family Taxaceae; genus Torreya; species Torreya grandis. The sequence continues at coordinate 1,650,339 of JARHVA010002529.1, read as the reverse complement.
AGAGATATGTGATGATGTTGAGCATAAGTAAGAATATTTTTTTGAAGAAGAGTCAAGTAGAAATCAATACTAATAAGTTTCAAGTAATTTTCAACATCATGAAGTTTTGATACTATGACCACTTTTAGAGGCATCTAAGGAAGATTTGGTTCAACCATTAATGGTATAAGAGCCAAAAAGCAAGATTTTTTAGGTATGACTCATGTTGTGTGTATTTTAAATATCTAATAGAAGCATACTCCTTTCATTCACGAAAATTGTATTTATGTCATACATCCTTTTATGAATGCAAGTAATATTTGCATCCCATATATCCATGGTTAAGTAGTTGAATCCATATTTATCTTCCTATCATGCCTTGTTTTTTCCCCATGGATACAATGAAAGCAATGTTGTAGTTGTTGCTCATGACTACAAGAATTGTACTCTTCTCACAAAAAAATGTCTCACAAGGGCTCATATTTTCCCATCCCACAAATGGTCATGTTTAAATTCGTTGTCTCTCCTTTTCCCTTGTAGATTTTTCTTTAGTTTTCCATTTTTGTTTATGTCTTTCCATTTCATTTTTCTATTGTGTATGTATGTGTTCATTTTTTAATAATTGTAGTATCATTTTCATGGTTTTCCCTTCCTCATGATGGTCTCTTGTGCCCACAAGATATTTTATTGGTTATGTTATTTACCATATAACTTGTTACTTTGGTTAAATAATGGAAAGGATATTACATATATACTTTCCAAAGGTAAACTAGAGAAATTTGGTTCCTTTGAAAAAAGGTTGGCTAAAGCTAAAATGGATATTGAAGTTGTAATGAAATCATAACTTGTAAAAAACTATTCAGTGTATGATTATCATACGAACTGAATCTTTTGTGTTAACAATTGACTTAAGACTTCATGAGTAGTTGTATGTGTCATTATTACATTGATCATAGCATTTGTTGCGGTATTTAAATTATAATACTGCATCTACAATAGTTCAAGGAAGAAGAAGAAGAATCTGCCACTTGTACAATACTTGAAGTTAAGTAGCATGATCTACAAGATTCTAATTATAAAAAAGCATCATTTTCAAGAGTAGTATTTAATTATTTCCCTTGGATTAAATAAATAATATTAGCCTACAATGTCATCTTGTGTTTCAAGAAATGAGCCCTTACCTTTGGTTGTAATCTAATATTTTCTCAAGACAAATAAAAGAAGTGTGTGGCATCCATGGTGGAATATGATAGTACTTGAAGGATGGAGATGATCCTCAATTTAAAAGATAAGGTAGGGGAAGAGGTTGATTTTCATGGATTACACAATAGGAAGAATAAATAACATACCTTCAAGCATGCCATGACAATGAATGAATTTGGGCCACAAGTGGTCTCCTTAGCTCAAGAAAATATCTATCCAAAACAACTATTATTAGTTTCACACAAGCATAGGAAAAAAGTAACACAAAAATTATAGGGCTAGAAAAGAGGGAAATACATTCTTCAAAATAAGATCTAGAATCACATTGATGTCAGGCAACTACACAAAGTAATTCAACTCTAGAAACACATGCATAAATCACATGTAGAGAAGTTGCATCAATGTGAAGCCCTGCAATTTATACACATAGGCAATGTATTTGTAGAAGATGGAAATTATAATGTGTACAAATTGATTACAACATAGATATAGGAACCAGAACAAGAGCTTATTTCCATGTTTGAAGAACATGAAAATATTAAACAAAGTAAATGAGGATAATAGGAGTGAAACTAGACATGGTACATTTTTAAGTATTCTTCCAAAATTTGCTTAGTTTGCAGCTATTGAATAGGACAAGGAGGTCCATAAAGAAATAATTAGAAGTGAATTTCAATCCAATGCCTTTATGGGTAGTGCTCTCTTAGAAATTTATTCCAAATGTGGGAGCATAGAAGTAGGCAAGTGAAATTATTTGACAAATTATCTCAATGAAATTCACAGAATGTAATGACTGCAGGACATACACATAATGGTTTTATTAAATAGGCCTTGATGTTTTAAAATAAAATTCATTTGGTAGGTGTAAAGCCAAATGTCATAATAGTGCCAACATCCTCCTAGGCCATGCTAAAATGGGAACTTTGAAGTTTTCAACCTGCATGTGAACATGTTTGACAAAATGGCTCCCTGAAATGTGGTGTCACAAAGTGCAATGACTATAGTGCCAAAACATGAGCTTTAGAACCAAGTAAGGACACTTATCAAAGTATGCTTGAAGATTATTTATTCCAATTATTTTAGTTGTGACTACCTTGGTATATGTATATGCAAAGATTTGGAATCATGTTAGAGGCACATCACCTTAGCCTCCACATATAAATAATTCAAACACAATTTTTAAAAATGATAAAATAATCACAACATTTGAACAAAGCCATAAAATGAATGGGAAGGTTTTGGTTCTTTCTACTTTGTAATTTTGGATGTGGAACTAGATGAGTGTGAAGGAAGTTTGGTTCTAAAAAAAACTATTTAAAGGTATCATTATCTTCTACAGACCTTCAACAAATCAATAAATGCACTTGAATTGACATTATATTAGCTAGATGCTCTAATCATAATATCTTAAAACATGCATCTTTTGTTGGTGATAAATAAGGATGATATAATAGATGAGAAGCCATGTGATGTCATGTAAAAGGTCTTAGAACTAACAAAAAAAACTTCAAGTAATACCGAAGACTTAAAAATTTCTCAATAACTTATTGGCAACTCCTCATTTCTTGATATGAGAACTCTAGTGAAGAACTACGTCATTCTTGGTAGAAGAAAAAACTTGAAATAGATGCAAACATTGATCATTTGGAGTTGGCATCTTATCTTCTAGAAAGTGATAAAAATGCATATTGATTCTATTTTAATCTTCTTAGTATATCAAAATGTATTGTAATCATGCTTGAGAGACTCTTTTATAAGAGTGGAAACCATGTTTCTAGCGAAGACCATATGCTCAAGGGCATACTATCACATGGGAACTACATCTTAGACTAGTTTTTCTCCACGACATAAATATTAGAATGAGTTTGATATAGTTGAGAATTTTAAACATCATATGGATAATATTGGTGAACATGTCACTGAGGACTCCAAAAAATGCCTTGTCAAGTATGGAAAGGTACAACATTTATATCCCCATTTCATAGGCAAATTTAAGATGAAATTGGTGACATTGCTCTATTGTATTTACTTCATCCACCTCCAAGAGTTTGTGGATATCCATGAGAAGCTACATATTTTCATTTATTATTAGTTTTGTGACTAATAAGTTGAAACCTATAAGTTGTTATGGTTCAATTCATAATGCACCTCATTCATCAAAAAGCTAAAATACTATATATATGCAAACTAAAGGATATTATCTCGAGAGATTAATGCAATAGGTAATTCCAATAGGAAAATAGGTAGAATTTTCAAAGAAATGATTTGGCCTAACAATTCACATTCATTTCCCATATGATTGAGATAGGTGAACTTGATTCTAGCTGGCTATATCAGGACATGCAAGTGTGTACTACACACTATCTACACGATCCATAAGGTAAATAAGTCACTAGTCAACCAATGAGTTATGGAATTCTCTTATATTCCACCATAGAATTTAGTCCCATAGTTAGAGCCAACAATTGTAGTAAAATTTTGTCATTAAAATTTCACTACCCGTTTGAGTTGATTTTCATCAATTCTAATTGTTCTACTTTTTGTAATGCTCCACTTGACCCTACAACCAAAAGAATAAAACAATGCTACAAGTGAATCTGTATGGATTTTTTTTTTTAAGATAACATTCATGGGTCTAATATAGAAATTAATCATCATGTTTTTACAACCTATTTGAGTCATTTTATCTCAATTTTAATTGTTCTACTTTTTGCAATGCTCTACTTGACTCTACAACCCAATGGACAAGAAAGCACTATAGGTAAATCTTCATGGAATTTTTTTTGAAGATGAATTTCATGGGCCCAAGTAGGAAATTAAATGACTTGTTGTAATTATTAATTCTTTTATAATTAATTACATTTATTTAAATTCATCAAAGAGCATTAACAAGAGTTCCAAGAAAGAGTGACAAGGAGGAGCTCCAAAAAAGAGCTATGTATTTGGAGTCATTTATCCAGTTAATTATTTATTGAATTTTTTTTTATATTAAATGTGAAGTCACAATTGCATTTAATTTTATAAAATTATCGAATAATAAAATAAAATATGGGCAAACTTGTTGCATCCTAATTTCTTGCGAAGCAAACTATTTGACTATTCATAGATGGTCTTAGTAGACATACATGATATTGGTTATATTCCTGAATAAGCTTGAGATTTATGTTATTATGGGTTAGTAGAATGTTATTTAGTTAGATGATGATACATGATTACTTACTATGAGTTGGTTAACGTATGCATTTATATTTTGAGCATATTAATGTATCATTTCATTTATATTATTGCTTTATGTTATCATGTGATATGATTTAATTACATATGTGTTATGAGGTGGACATAAGAGAATTCATCCTTGAGCGTACTAGAGAGAAATCATAATCAGAGAGGGTGATGTACGTGGAGACATCGAAGGTTAACAAAGAGCTGGCAAAACCCTACACACACAGTAGTTGGTACATGGTAGAAATGCATTAAAAATAATTGATTGTCATGTGTTATTTTCTTACTTGGGATATTGTTTTTTATGGATTTTCAATATAGGTAAATGTCATAATGGATTATTTTGTGTATGTCACACGTCTTATCATTAAAAATGTTGGGAACAATTTTGGCAAAGGTAAATTTAAATATGGGTTATTTATACATTTTGAAATTTGCCATTTAAATTATTATAATATATTTATATTCTAATTTAATTTAATAAAATTATGACATTTGAACATTTCATATTAATATATATTAAAAAATGGAAATTATTTTGAAAAGAGAAAAAAACTAGAGAATAAAAATAGAAAATCTAAAAAAAAGGGAATTAAAATATATACTAAAATGACAAAAACAAAAAGATAAAAACAAAAATCTTTAAAAATGAAGCTACACATATTTTTACTTAAGGAAAGGAGTTTTTAAGGGGGAGAGCTTATGCATTGGAGAAGAAAAAGAGAAGGGAGTAGTTTTAGAGAGAAAATCAGAGAAGAAGTAAGGGATCAAATTTTGAAAAAGAAGACAAAAAATTACCAAGTAGGTGTTGTAATTCAATTGTTAAATATTTACTCAGCCATTGATTTGTGTGTTTAGTGGAATGCTTGAATGTTTATTTTTTGCATACTTGAGTCACAATTAATTCATGTGCAAAATGAAAACATATATAAACTCCATTAAAACATGTGGTACTCTTATGTATAATATATATTGGCAATAGTATGGACAAGAATAGTCATAATGCCTTAACCGCTATCTTGATGAACTAGATTATATATTAATCGTATCACATTATAGATATGCATTAGGAGAAAACAATACTTAGTCTAATTGTTATAGTTTCTGTTGAAAACCAGAATATTTTATGGCATCATTGAGTTAGGCAAGTAAGGAGTTCTTAAAAATTAAAGGAGTTTTAATTCCCATAATATTATTTAGAGTCGCTGCCTTGTTCCTTTCAACATACTTTTTACTAGGCATCACGCTTTGATCTATAGCTACACATATTATTTTCTAAGGCATCGATTTGGTCAGGGAATCTTACGTAGAGTTTAAATTATAAAAATAGGGAGGCATTGATTTATTATCTAATTGTAGCTAAGTCTTATTATGAGATATTGTTGTCATACTTTACCATCAAACTAAAGCCAAACATCATCCTTTAGCTAAATTTAATTAATGAGTAGGTCACTGAAATATCTACCCCTAGACAACACTACTCCCTTTATTCTACAGTATGTTACTATTTGAATATATTGACTATTGAAAAATCTTAGGCATCTCTCCTGGTAGTGTCTAATAGTCCTTAACATCTCTATTGGGTAGATTTCGCATGAGTTAAAAATCATGTTCTAATTTGATGGTTCACTATAATCAATATTTAATTTCTAACCTGTTTTAAATCACCTTACATGAATAAAATTATTATGTTATAGTTATGTTTGGGGGATACCGATAAATATGATATATTGAATATCATCTATGGTTGGCATGTTATTTAAAGTCGTTGGTTGTTGGTATGACATCACCCCATAGTCCTTACTTGATCAACTGAGCTTCCCAATATATATATATATATATATATATATATATATATATATATATATATATATATATATATATATATTGAATACCATCTATGGTTGGCATGTTATTTAAAGTCGTTGGTTATTGGTATGACATCACCCCATAGTCCTTACTTGATCAACTGAGCTTCCCAATATATATATATATATATATATATATCATCTATGGTTGGCATGTTATTTAAAGTCATTGGTTGTTGGTATGACATCACCCCATAGTCCTTACTTGATCCACTGAGCTTCCCAATATATATATATATATATATATATATATATATATATATATATATATATATATATATATATATATATATATATATATATATATATATATATATATATATATATATATATATATATATATAATGAGTTAGCAACAAAAAATAAGTTTTGAACCATAATGTATTTATATAATGCAAAGCTAAAATAATGGCATTGGTCGAGTATCTAGACAAGCAACTAATAATAAAATCATCACTGGAATTTTAGTTATGTGTTTTCAATAGCATTGTTATGGATTTAGCTGGGTATAGGAATGTTTATAAAAACTACAAACTGTTAGCTAAAATGGAGGAACCATAATTAGTTAACAAAACTAAATCATTCACAAACATTGTTATTTATTAACCCATGAGGAATAAACCTTGAACATAGTTGATAAATGTTAGGTACACACACCTTATATGTAGGCATCGATCAACACTAAGGGAAGTTATATAGAGGAAATTTATAAATTGTCCATCTATTGAAGCAGAACTCAGATAGGTTATATTATGTAGAGTATAAATATAATCTGGGTTTTACTATAAACTTTTCAAGTCTTAAAAAAATATTTCCACAATAGCTATAGTGAGGTTAGATTTACAATTGCTTAGATAAGCATAAGTCATGTAGTTTGTGACTGTTGTCTGGGACGTGGTACTATAAGGCCACCCAAGATCTTAACCCTCATTGCATAATTAACCACAACGGTTGTATTGCCTATCATAACAATGAGTATGTAGTTATAAACTCTTGTTGTCAAAACATGGGTTGGATTAATCATAAGAGTTGAATGGTTAAACATAGCAACCCCCTATCGTGAGACAAACCTTATGGAGATTTTAGATCACTTATTAAATGGAAACCATCACATGGAATTTGATGTTATAATAAGACATGTTTTTATAACTATTAGTAGAATGTTTCTTTTTGGAAAATAAGTGTAACCAAGCCTAATAGCATATATAAAAACTTGGGGTACATTGTTGTAGTTATAATCCTCAGGTATAATGTAACTAAAAATTGAAAAAAATACATAAAGATAACTTAACAAATGATTGCTTATCAACACTTAAATATAAATCGAATGTTAGATTGGATTTCTTATGTTTCAGGTAAATAAATTTATGGATGCTCTAATTATTCAATATAAATATGTGTTTCTATGTATTTATGACTACTGCATTAGTTTGATTTTGATGCTTAGTAGTTATGCTTAAACAATGGACTATGGTAATATGGGTTACCATAGGGTGTAGTTAATTGGAAAAAAAATTATTATTTGAACTTTACAATTAATTGTGCATTTACCTAGGTGGTATAACTATAGTCATTATTTATAGTATGGGATTGAATAAAATGTAAGATTCATGCATATGTTTGATGGATTTAAATGTATATCATTGTTACTCCTATGCTTAGCATGTCATGTGATGTATTTGCTAATTGTATGTAAGTTGTGTGAATCTTGTGGTCGAATCAAATTTGACCAATCAAATTGTTAATATGGATTAAGGAGTGTGATGGACTTCACTAGCTTAATAGTATTACAATTTGAGATGAAGGTAGTCTGATCAAGTGGTGTGTATGAATTGGATTGTTCTATAGATCATTTTTATATTACTATTTGTAAAGCTTTGACCAAAGTATTTTTAGTGAGACATTATCATTTCATGAGTATGGTTTACATATATGTGTGATATCTTATAATAGATTGAGTTTTCTATGATACATTGCATGTTTAGTTAGTTAGAAATCATATCGCACATAGGTACTTACTTGTCTCTCTAGATTCCCAAACCGTCACTATCTGATTATCCATGAAGGGATAGTCATTTCATGATGGGATTAGTGCAGGGGATCATTGGTCTATGGTTGTGTGAAAAATCACTCAGATTATGCTCTACCTCCCCATAATATTACTACTTATCAAGACGTCACTTAAGATTGCCACTTGAAGTTTGGGAACTATACTCTGGGAAAGCCAAGTGTCTTATTTGTACACTGTAATATATTGTATTTATTATTTAAAATTTATTGAAGAGTTATAATTACTTATTCTTACACATTGACAATGGTGATTGTATATTTATATCAGTTGTGGTTGAATTAATGTAATTACTTTCTATATTAACATTATGTTATACTCTCATGATATTAGAGATCAATGATATTATGTACTTGTTATTTTTAGGCTTGAGTATTTTGTTTGATCACTGTTATATTTTTGTGGGTAATCTATTTTGTTATATATGTTTAATTTAAAAAATCACACATTTCTAGTTAGATCCCAGTGGGAATGTTACATGTGGTATCAGAGCTACGGCTTGAACTGTATGACTTAATGAGTCCACTGATGTTTTCATATCCTTATGTTGATATAAATAAGGATGTTGAAAGTAAGAGTGAACTTGAAGAGCATCCAACTGAGCAAGAAAATTGTTAGGATGTTAGAGCTTAAGTTTCTATATAGTTGGCCAAAGACATGAAGAAGGTGAACCCACCTAAGTTTGATGTAACTATTTTGGGTGATGGATCTAAGGCATGGCAAAACAAAGATGGAGAAGAATTTTAAAATTTGAAACTACTCTAAGTTCACCAAAGTGGTTTGGGGAACATACCAGTTGGTTGGAAATGTAGCTATATGATGGCCTAATAAAAGGTTGGAAATGAATTTGAATTCAACCACCACCACTTGGGATCAGTTTGTAGATTTATTTAGATCGCAGTGGCTCCCACAGCTATATTTTGATCAAAATCTCATAGACTTCTAGAATATGAAGTAGGGTGTCATGTCAATGAATGAATACTATGAGTAGTTCCTTAAACTATTGAAGTACACACCTTAGTATTAGGGATATGAGTGGTTTAGGATCAAAATTTTATCATGAGTTTGAGGCCCCAGATGAGGGGAGAGGCAGATGTTTATGGACCTTCCACCATAGATCAGGTCTTTGAAAAAGTGGTTAAACAATAGCAAAAGTTGAAGTCTCTTTTGTAGACCAAGGATAAGTTAAAGAAAAGGCTTGTAAATTCTAATTCAATCTTTAAGAAGAATAATTTTAAATAGAGGAGTGGAGACTTCAAGAAGTAGTTTATAAATCAGAATGCTAAGTTCATCCAAACACTATTTCAAGAGAAACTAACAGAATGTCAGGAAAGGAATACTAGGAGGGTGTTTCATTTGCAGAGAGGATCATTGTGCTCATGATTATCTATAGAATGAGTCAAAGGGTAAAGGCCCTAACCCTCAGTAGGGTAGGTTTTAACAGTAGATTCATGCAGTAGTCAACAATCATCAAGCCAAACATCAAGCATTACCTATTGAGCTATCAAGTAATTTATTTAACCATATGATTTCTATTTTGATATATAGGAACCATTAAATGTTTTATAGCTCCTAGGATGATTAGTAATTTTACTAGAAGAGCTAGTGTAATGGCAAATGCATGGTCATTATAGTATGGGAATGACACAAAAGTCATGGTTGATAGGTGTCTAGTCGAAGCGGATATTAAGGTACCCAAATTCACAATAGTTTTAGATTTGTATGTAACACCTCTAAGATCATATGACATTATATTAGGAGTCAACTAGTTCACAAAACATAAATCCAAAGTTGAGTGTTACCTAAATAAGGTTGAATATTTTGATGATTTCAAGAATCAAAAACAAATTCAAAATGAGAAGAGAGAGTTGAAGCTTAGGTAGATTTTAGCTATGTAGCTTAATAAGGCTCAGGAAAAGGGGTGCCAGGCATTTATCATTAAAATAAATGAAGTGAAGGAACCTAAGGAATTATCTCTCGAAGATTACCCATTTCTCTAAGATTTTCATGATGTGTTTCCAAAAGAGTTACCAAGTTTGCCTCCTTAACATGAGTTTGATTTTTCTATCAACATCATACCTAATTCAAAACCATAATCTAAGACACCATACATGATGAAAAACACTATTTTAGTTGAATTTAAGGCTCATCTTCGGGAATTATTGGCTAAGGGGTTGATTAGGCCAAGCGTGTCACCATGGGATGCACTAGTTATCTTTTTCAAGAAGAAGGATGGTAGCCTTTGGCTATGTATTGATTATAGAATGTTGAGTAAGGAAACCACCAAAGATAGGTATCTACTACCTTGTATAGATGATATTTTCAATAAAATGTGAGGAACAACAATATTTTATAAGATTTATCTTTGAGTAGGATACCATCGATTGAGGATTCAAGATGAGGACATTCCAAAAGCAACATTCAAAACTCAATATGGTCACTATGAATTTATAGTGTTACCATTTGTATTGAATAATGCTCTAGTATCATTTATAAATATCATGAATAGCATATTTAGAGATTATCTTGATCATTTTACTATAGTTTTTCTGGATGACATTCGTACCTATTCAAAGAATGAAGAGAAACATCTTCAGCATTTGGAATTGGTTCTGTAATGGTTGCAGAAGCATAAGAAGTATGGAAAGTTATCCAAGTGTGCATTTTTTAAGGAAAGAGTCCAGTATTTAGAACACATTATCTCTATAGAAGGTATCTTTGTAGATCTAGGGAAGATCATAGCCATTATGGAATGGTTGGCATCGAAGAATATGCATGAAATATGAAGCTTCATGAGGTTGGTAGGCTACCCTATGAAGTTCATTCCAAAATTTTCCAAGATATATAATCTAATTACTTCTTTGCAATACAAGAATAACAAATTTGTTTGGTCAGAGAAGTGCGAACTAGCTTTCTAGGAGTTGAAGAGAAGGCTTACTCTACACTAGTGTTGAGAGTTCTAGACCCCAATGGTCATTTTTTAGTGGTTACAGATACATCAGGGGATAGACTACATGGATTCCTTATGCAAGATGGTGAAGTAATGGCTTATGAGTCAAAAAAGCTAAAACCATATGAGGTGAATTATTCCCCTCATGATTTGGAGCTTGTAGTGATTGTTCATGATTTGCAAGTATGGTGGCATTACTTGTTGGGGAAACCTTTTGAGCTAAAGCAGGATAATTTCGAACTCAAGTATATTTTCATCCAACCTAATTTGAATGCTCATCAAAGACATTGGATTGAGTTTTTATTTGACTATGATTTTGATATCAGTTATATCAAAGGAAAAGAGAATACAATAGTCGATGCCCTTAATTGTAGAAGGTATATAGTAGTTATAGCTACTATCAAGAGTAATTTCAAGGATCAAATGATTGAGTTCTCTCTAAGAGATGAATTTTATGATAAATTTAGAAAAAAAATTATTAGATAATACTCAAAATCCTTGATACAAAATATTTAGTTTAGAGAGTGATGGTCTATAGTGTTACAATAGACAGATGTATGTGCCATATCAAGAAAATCTACAGATCATAGTGCCAAAAGAATTACATAATGCCCCTTATTTGGGACATCTAGTTATATCCAAGCTCATGGTAGAGCTTAGACCATTAAATTTTTGAAAAGGAATCAAGAAAGATGTAGTTGATTGTGTCACATTGTCTGGAGTGTTAGTGAGTGAAAGCTAAGCATGTGCATCTGGCTAGATTATTATATCCACATGATATCCTAGAATGGAAATGGCAAGTGATCAGCATGGAATTTTTCTAAGGGTTACTAATGTTGTAAAATAGGCATGGTATTGTCTTGGTAGTTGTTGATAAGCTAACCAAGGTGGCTCACTTTATACCAAGCAATTTGACAGATGATGTACCTACCCTTGCAAAGAGATTTGTAAAGTACGTGTATAGGTTGTATGGTTTTCTAGAGAAGATAATTTTGAATCATGATTTAAAGATGAATTTAAGGTTTTGGATGACTCTAAATTTAGCTTTGGATACACAACTTAATTTTAGTTTAGCTTACCACCTAGAGACTAACGGATAAATTGAGAGATTTAACTAGGTGCTTAAGGATGTTCTATGAATGTATTGCATTGATCAATAGTATAAGTGGGAAGATTGTATTCCATTGGTTGAGTTTTCTTATAGCAACTTATACCAGTCGGCATTGAAGATGGCAACATTTGAGGCACTTACGAGAGAAGGTGTAGGACACCCATTAGTTGGAATAGGTTAGAGGATAGGGTAGTCTTCAAACCCAAGATGCTTTTAGAGATGGAAGAGCAAGTTAGACTAATCAGGTAGAGATTGGTTGAGGCCAATGATAGACATAAGAGTTATGCAAATCTAAAGAGGATAGAAAGGCACTTTGCAATTGGTGATAAAGTGTTTTTGAAGGGAAAACTACATAAGAGCTTGATTAAATTTGAGAAGTCTTCAAAATTGTCACTGAGATATAAGGGACCCTTAGAGGTGTTAGAAGTGGTCAATCCTGTTGCATATAGGCTTGAGTTTCCACCAACCCTAGATCTTCTACATAATGTCTTTCATATTTCATATCTTAAGAAGTATATAGTTGATCCTATGTATGTGTTAGATTGGAATGCTTTGCAAATTTTGGATCTTGGGGTGGTCACAGTAGAATCAAACAGAGTAATTGACACACACAAACTTTGTTTGCATAACAGAGAGATGTCACAATGCAAGGTCTAGTGGGACCAATACTCTAAGAATAATGCTACATAGAAGGACTATGATGAGTTTTTCAGGAGATTTCCAAACTTATTTGCTTGAATAGATACTATTATATTATGATATTTTCAATCGAATAATATTTTTATTTCAAAACATATGTTTGAATCAGATTCATCTGAGATGATGACTAGCTTTAGAGGGAAGGATGTTGCATCTTAATTCCTCACCAAGCAAACTATTTAGCTATTTATGGATGGTTATAGTGATGCACATGATATTGGTTATATTCATGACTAAGCTTGAGATTTAGGATATTATGGGTAGTATAATGTTGCTTAATTAGATGATGATACATGATTGTTTACTATGAGTTGGTTAATGTATGCGTTTACATTTTGAGCATATTAATGTATTATTTTAGTTATATTATTGCTTTATGTTATCATGTGATATGATTTAATTATCTATGTTATGAGGTGGATGCAAGAGAATTCATCCCTCGAGCCTACTAGAGAGAGAGCATCATCAAGGAGGAGGATGTAGATGGAGACGTTGAAGGTCGATGGAGAGCTAGCAAAACCCTACACACACACACTCAATAATTAGTATATGGTAGAAATGTATTAAAAATAATTTATTATCATATGTTTATTTCTTGCTTGAGATATTATTTTTTGTGGATTACCAGTATAGGTAAATCTTGTAACAAATTCTTTTGTGTATGTGACACATCTTGTCATTAATAATATTAGGAACAAGTTTGGCAAAGATAAATTTAAATACAGGTTATTTGTACATTTCAAAATTTGTCATTTAAATTCTTATAATATATTTAGATGCTAATTTAATTTAATAAAACTATGACATTTGAACATTCCATATTAATATATATTAAAAAAATGGAAATTATTTTGAAAAAGGAATAAATGGGAAAAAACTAGAGAATAAAAATGAAAAATCTAAAAAAAAGCTGAATTAAAATATATATTAAAATGACAAAAACAAAAAGATAAAAACAAAATTTTTGAAAAAGGAAGTTATGCCTATTTTTACTTAAGGGAATGAGTTTTCAAAGGGGAGATCTTATGCACTAGAGAAGAAATGGAGAAGGTCGTAGCTTTAGAGAGAAGATCAAAGAAAAAGCAAGGGACACAATTTTAGGAAAGAAGACAAAGAATTACCAAGTAGGTGTTGTAATTTGATTGTTAAATATTTATTTAGCCATTGATTTATGTGTTTATTGAAATGCTTAAATGTTTGTTTTCTACATACTTGAGTCACAATTGATTCATGTACAAAATGAAAACATATATAAACTCCTTTAAAACTTGTGGTATGCTTATGTATAATATATACTAGCAATAGTATGGACAAGAATAGTCATAGTGCCTTAATTGCTATCTTGATGAACTAGACTATATATTAATCGTATCATATTGTAGATATACATTAGGAGAAAACAATACCTAGTCTAATTGTTATAGACTTTATTGAAAATTAGAATATTGTGTGGTATCATTGAGTTAAGCATGCAAGGAGTTTTTAAAAATTAAAGGAGTTTTAATTCCTGTAATACTATTCTAGAATAATTTTTACTAGGCATCACACTTTCATATAAAATTGCACATATTGTTTTCCAAGGCATCGATTTGGTCAGGAAATCTTACGCGAAGTTTAAATTATGAAAATAGGGAGGTGTCAATATATTATCTAATTGTAGCTAAGACTTATTATGATAAATTGTTATCATACTTTATCGGTAAACTAAAGCCAAGCATCATCCTTTGGCTGAATTAATTAATGGATAGGTCACTGGAATCTCTGTCCTCAGACGTCACTACTCCCTTTATTCTATAATATCTTACTATTTGAATATATTGATTATTGATAAATCTTAGGCATCACTCCTAGTAGTGTCTAATAGTCCTTAGCATCGCTATTGGGTGGATTTAACATGAGTTAAAAATTGTGTTCGAATTTGATGGTTCACTGTAATCAATATTTAATTTCAAACTTGTTTTAAATTGCCTTACATGAACAAAAATATTATGTTACAGTTATAATTGGGGGATATCAGTAAATATGATAGATCAAATATCATCTATGGTTGACATGTTATTTGAAGTTACTAGCTATTGGTATGACGTCGCCCCATAGTCCTTACCTGATTAGTTGAGCTTCCCAAAATACACACACACACACACACACACACATATATATATATCCTTCTTAATAGTGAGTTAGCGAAAAAAAAAGTTTTTAACCGTAATGTATTTATATAAAGCAAAGCTAAATAGTGACGTATGAGTATCTAGATAAGTATCTAATAATAAAAGCATTGTTGGAATTTTAGTTGTGTGTTTTCAATAGCATTGTTATGGATTTAGTTCGGTATTGGAATGTTTATAAAAACTATAAACCATTAGCTAAAATTGAGGAACCATAATTAGTTAACAAAATTAAATCATCCACAAACATTGTTATTTATCGACCCATGAGGAATAAACCTTGAACATAGTTGATAAATGTCAGGTAAACATACCTTATATGTAGGCATCGGTCAACTCTAAGGGAAGATATACAAAGGAAATTTATTAATTATTCATCTACTGAAATGGAACTCAAATAGGTTTTATTTATGTAGAGTACAAAAATATAATCCAGGTTTTAATATAAACTTCTCAAGTCTTGCAAAAATATTTCCACAATAGCTATAGTGAGATTAGTTTCATAATTGCTTGTATAAGCATAAGTCATGTAGTTTGTGACTATTTTTTGGGGAGTGGTAATACAAAACCACCCAAGATCTTAACCTTCATTGCATAATTAACCGCAATGGTTGTATTCCCTATCATAACAATGAGTATGTATTTATAAACTCTTGTTATCAAAACGTGGGTTGGATTAATCATAAGAGTTGAATGGTTAGACATAACAAACCCTATCATGAGATAAACCTTGTGGAGCTTTTAGATCACTTATTATATGAAAACCATCACATGGAATTTGATGTTATAACAAGATATGTGTTTATAATTATTAGAAGATTTTTTCTTTTTGGAAAATAAGTGTAACTAAGCCTAATAACATATATAGAAACTTGGGGTACATTCTTGTAGTTATAATCCTCGAGTGGAATGTAACTAAAAATTGAAAGAATTACTTAAAGATAACTTAACAAATGATTGTTTATAAACCCCTAAATATAAATCGAATGTTATATTGGATTTCTTATGTTTTGGGAAAATAAAGTTATGGATGTTCTAATTGTTCAATATAAATATGTGTTTCTATGTATTTATGACTACTGTATTAGTTTGATTTCGATGCTTAGTAATTATAGTTAAACACTGGACTATGGTAATATGGGTTGTCATAGGGTGTAGTTAACAGAAAGTGAATTGTATTGTTTGAACTTTGTAGATAATTATGCATTTACCTGGGCGGTATAACTATAGTCATTATTTCTAGTATGAGATAGAATATAATGTAAGATTCATGTATATGTTTGATGGATTTAAATGTATGTTATTGTTACTCCTATGTTTAACATGTCATGTGATGTATTTGTTAGTAGGATGTTAGTTGTGTGAATCTTGTAGTTTAATTGAATTTGACCAATCTGCATTCCTAATATGAAGTAAGGAGTGTGATGGACTTCACTGGCTTACTAGTATTACAATGTCAGATGAAGGTAGTCCAATCAAGTGGTATGTATGAATTTGATTGATCTATAGATCATTTTTATATTATTATTCATAAAGCTTTGGCCAAAGTATGTTTATTGAGACATTATCATTTTATGAGTATGGTTTACATGTATATGTGATATCTTACAATAGATTGAGTTTTCTATGATGCACTACATATTTAGTTAGTTAGAAATCATATAGCACACGGGCACTTGTCTCTCTGGATTCCCACACCATCATAATCTACTCATCATGAAGGGAGGGCCATTTCCTAATGGGATTACTGAAGGGTATCGTTGGTTCATGGTTGGTGTGGAAAGACACTTGAATGATACTTTCCCTCCCCATAATAGTATTACTTATTGTGACGACACTTGAAATTGTCACAGATACTTGAAGTTTGAGAACTATGCTCTAGGAAAGCCAAGTATCTTATTTGTATATTATAATATATTATATTTATTGTTTAAAATTATCGTGAAGATTTGTAATTACTTGTTCTTACACCTTGATAGTGGTAACTATATATTTATATCAGTCATGGCTGAATTAATATAATTACTTTCTATATTAGCATTATGTTATACTCTCATGATATTAGAGATCAGTGTTGTTATGTGCTTATTGTTATTTTTACCCTTGAGTATGTTATTTGATCATTGTTAGATTATTGTGGGTAATCTATTTTGTTATATGTTTTCAATTAAAAAAATCGTGCATTTCTAGGTAGGTCCTAGTGGGGATGTTACAAAAATCTAGTTAGAAGCTCTAGGCTGGGTTAACACAAATGATGCATTTTTAACTTCCTTTGTGGGTGGAAAACATATATGAAAGAGATAAAATAGATTATGAAGGGGTTTTTTTTATTTCAGCTCTTGAGAAAGAGTTTGGTGTAACTTTGTGCTCTATGTGATTTTTAGATTTGATTAATGCAATAAAAGCAAATAACTTAAATCAGTCTTTGGCTTTATGGGTTTATAATGGCATTTATTTTAAAAATTTACATTATTGTTCATAGATAGTGTTGACGCTATGGATTTGTACCCTTGACAGGAGGCTAGGCTCCTGTCTTCCATGCAGCACAATGGAGACTCCTCTCTTGCTTGTGGGTCTGGCAAAACTGAGGGGAGAATCTCTGGATAAGGGCTAGCTCCCTTTGATGCATCTTTGAGGTCTTGGATTTTCTACTGCTAATAATGGGGGGGGAAAGAGAGAAGGCTTATTGAAAATAGAACCTAAACTAAATGGTGATGCACCAAAAATGGTTGATCTACTCAGCTTTGACATACACTTTCCACCAAGAACAAGCTGACATACACTTCATTTGATACGAGAAATTCTTTTGCATTAGTGAGCTAGGGGTCTATGGAGATATAGGGAGGAAGAACTACCAGAGGCATTCTAAGACACACTATGGTAGCCTATTCACAAGCGCCTATACTCTGTTGTGGACACTTTTGGCTGACCTACAAGAGAAGAACTCACAATACACTAGACATGCTAGAATCATTCTATGAAAGCATAAAATAAAATGACTTAACACAAGACAAAACCATAGACATATGCAAAAGTGTAAACTCAAAATGGAGGTAAAAATGCTATGTATTGATTCAAGGTAAAATCCTACAGGGCTTTGCCATACAAGCTGAGAGATATATATATATCCTTCTTTCAAATCAGAGTTTACAAATATATATATATATATATAGAGGAAGCAATGGTGCCCTTTTTTACAAGTGGCCCATGTTACATTCAAAATATTGGGAAAAGAAAGTCGCTAAAAGAACATGTTGTGTCAATTTCAAGTCTTGACTTTGTCATTCAAACATTATTCTGAAAGCATGGGCCATGCCTCTTTGTCTGTAAACAAGACCACTCCTTCAAGACATTCATGTGGTTTGTTTGTTCATCAATGCAAAGTGTGGAAGAAACCGGTGCATCTTCATTGTTCACGTTCCTTGATGACCACTTGGCAGAGACTTTTTCAACTGTTGGCATAACTCCCCTGTCGATGCCTCCCTTTTACCACTTGGGTTGTTTTTTCCATATCTCGTTATTTTGTCTCTTCTTAGCTTTGTCCTTTGTCATCCCTTGGCTCCTTCTAGAAATTTGAGCCCTTTGGCCTGAAGGCCTTTGAATTACTTCAGGTTCATGCTTAAACATTTAAAGATCAACAGCTATTTCATTGCCATAAAGTTGACGTTCACGCACCCATCGCTATTTAGTCAATTCCTTCAGCTTTCCTTCCTTTGACCTTTTTTTTGTTTGGGTCTCTATCGTTGAACCCTCTGATTGAACTTGAACCATTTTTTAGAGTTTAATGGTTTAACGGTTCAATAGTTTAACACTTTGTGTTTTGTAAGGATTCGTGTCTATTTGATTCCCTTGTGAATTAGATGTATCATTGAAATGACTACTTGAACCAAGCTGTTGAACCAAATTGTTAAACCAAACACTTTGAACCAAATATTAAACCAATTTCTTGAACCAACCAATTGAACCAACTAATTGAACCTTTTGATTGAACCAACCCATTGAACCATCTAATTAAACCTTCCCATTGAACATTCTGATTGAACCTTGTTAAGTTCAAAGCTCAAAGCTCTTGGAAAGATCATGTCGTTGAACCCTGACATCGAACCACTTTTTCCAACTTTAAGGAAAAGTGTCTTGAACATTTTCAGTCTCTTTCCTCATGAATTTCTTTCGACAAAATTTCTGAAGAAGCTTTGTAAAATCCTTGCATTCTTTGAATAGGTTCATCCTTTTGCCAAAAGACTTGTGCGAACCAAATTTAAACTAGCTCAGAACAACGAGGGGAAGAAAGAGTCTGATTTTGGCCTATAGGACCAAAATGGTCAACAGATAGATAATCCATTAAAAAATTTCACTTTTCATGGTGTGTGCAACTCACAGTGTTTACAAACTTTGTGTTGAAAACATTGTTGATGAGTTTTATACTAAATGCACTCAATCTGATTTTTTAGGAGACTTTTTGGTTTTGGAAAAACTTTTGTTCCCATTTCATTTGTGGCTCCTAATTTCATATTCATGTTTGAGTAAGAATTTCCTTCTATTTCATCTAAACCTAAGTTATCTAGGCCGTCTTATGTGTTTCTTCTTTTGTGAGTTTGTCACCTTCACCTCCATCCTCCATTATTTTTCCATTTTTCAACTGTATCTATTTCTCATTTTTGTTTCCCTTTTTATACTTTCATGTTAAAAGTACACTCAAACTCCCAAAACCCATGTCCTACGAGGCAATTATCAAATTTGAAGTGTTATTCCTAATTTCAATTTTAAGGACATATTTTTCCAACCTTTCCATGTTGAAAAATTATATAAAAATATACACTTCATTTGGTAAGATTAAAATAAGTATACACTTCATTGTTTGTGTGTGTGCACGTAATATGTGATATTTTTATGTTATTGAATATGTGATCACACCATGGCTTTATATTCTAAAGAAAAATCTACAAAAAATGGACTATGAAAGCTTGTAATTTGGTAAAATGTATCCCTAAAATGTTTAAGCAGGTCCTTAATGGTTTTGGGCCCCTCTTCCAAGGTGATGCACAAGTATCATCAGGGAAACCCAATCTTGCATCAACCAAAAAGGATTTATTGCCTTTAATCTAGGTTTGTAGCTCAACTTTCAAGTTATAGGGCATCAACACAAGTTACCCTATGGTTTCATTTATGTTTGGGACATTTGCATCTATGTAAACCATATAACAATGAAACTTGTGTTGGTATTCAAAGGAATATTCTAACAACATGTCTTGTTGAGTTTTCAAGTTCATGGCATCTTCATACAACCATCTTAAAACATCTAAAAATAGATCAAAGTATTGTTATATAAGTCATTTTAAGTGGTTTGAAAAGGTCAATTGAATAAATGGTGCATCCTCTCCAAAATATAATTCCACATTAAAAAT
The DNA here is from genome assembly GCA_037957365.1 of Torreya grandis. Classification (NCBI taxonomy): domain Eukaryota; kingdom Viridiplantae; phylum Streptophyta; class Pinopsida; order Cupressales; family Taxaceae; genus Torreya; species Torreya grandis. The sequence continues at coordinate 1,629,666 of JARHVA010002529.1, read as the reverse complement.
GGGGTTTTTGAGTAGATCTGAGATAATTCAAAATAGTCTAGAACACTTTTGACTATAGTGTGAATTTGATGGTTGTAAAAAAACTTATTTGTTTGACAAAATGCCTAAAATCCAAATTTTGGCATGGTGGTCTAAGGAAGGAATTGTTGAACATGATGGAGGTTTATCTTTAAATGTTATAGTCACAATAACTTTGCTTCAAGAGGTTATACTCTGATTTTAGAGTTTTTAAATTATTAGAATCCATTGTATGCATTTATAAAGGCCATAAAAGGGGGAAAGTAAGATTTTAATCATAAAATGCCCTTGTAAAGGCTATAAAAAATACAAACCTATATTCCAATAATGTTATTCAAACTTTCTAGTAGTTGATACACATAAAAATCAACCAATGCACCTAAAAAGCCACCAAAACACCCTAAATTTCTCTCAACAAATGAAAATCATAGAGAATGGTGATGCATCCAATTTTCTCCAAACTAATCAAAGCATTAGATTTTTTTTTTTTTAAATTGGGTTTTGTATGTGGGTATATTTCAAAATGTCAATAGATCCATGTAATAACTCATAAAAAAACCCTAAAATTCTTTTAGCAAATGAAAATCATGGAAAAGAATGCACATAATTACAAGAATCAATATTATAATAAATCTTTAAATGCATTAATCCTAGGTTCTGTAAATGGATATATATATATATATATATATGATAATTTTTGTTCAGATTATTTACCCATCAACTTCATGGGAAACCTAAGTAAAATATTTGTTAGAATTAGCTACAGGGTCTAATGAATCTAATAGAAAGCATAACAAGAAATAAAATAGTAAGAATAATAAACAATAATTATATATCTAAGGCAATAACAAAAATGAATAAATAACTCAAATATGATGAATTACTCTGATAATTTAATATTAATATAATGTAGAATATGCAAATAGCCATTGCTTAAATAGAGTAAGGCGTGCAAGATAAAGATCAGGGAACTCACACAACACATGTAGTTCAACTGATATCTGACTACGTGATTAGTGCAGTGCAACTCCACACTAATAAGCTAGGTGTCCAACTTGTGTAAATGATCAACACAAGTTGACTACTAGTTAAGCAATCTTATCCTATCTTACCTTGAATAGTGGAGTGGAACTCCACTATAACAAGATAGGTATCTAGGTTGACTAATAGCTAAGCAAGCTTATCCTATATGGTAAAAATTATTAATAAACATAATAAACTAATTACAATAAGTAATTAATTCACCAATCTAAATAATAAATACAATTAAGTGCAATAAAGCAAATAAATGCACCAACACCCCCCCCCCCAATAAGTGAAGATTAGGTAGGGCTATACAGATAAGAGTCTCGACAATGTGTAACCATATTAGGTACTCTATACAAATAGACGAGGAAATGAATATAATTGAAGGAAAAAAACTCCTCAAAATGAAGGTCAAGGAGACCCCCCTGAAGAATTGATGTCCCCTAAAGAACTGATGTCTCACACCCCCAAAAGAGATCACAAGTAAATATATTTGCTCTCAATGAAAGGTTTGGTGAAAATATCTACAATCTGCTCCTCCATAGGACAATATTGAATATCAATGATCTCTACCTGAATCACTACCCTAATAAAGTGCATATGGATCTCTATGTGTTTGTTTCTTTGATGATGAATTAGATTCTTCAAGATCTAAATAGTGCTCTAGTTATCGCAGTAGATGACTGATGGCTTGCAAAATGGAACACCAAGCTCAGTGAGAATATTCTAAAGCCAAATAGCCTCAGTAGTGGCATTAACAATTCCATGATACTCAACCTTTATAGATGAAAGAGCAATATCATGTTGCTTCTTGCTCTGCCAACAAATGGGGCCAAGTTTAAAGTGAAAGTTGTAACCAAAAATGGACTTACGATCATCATAATCAATAGCCTAATTAGAATCTATGTATCCCACCAAATTTGAACCTATACTTTCTATATAGTGAATTTTTTAGTTGATAGTGCCCTAAATATAGTTTGAAATGCACTTGGTGGCTCTCCAATGAAGCTCATATGGTGTATGCATAAAGCGTGAAACCATACCAACTGCATATGAAATGTCCAGTCATGTATGAGTTAGATAGATGAGGCTATCTACAAGCTGGCAATACAATGTGGCATCAACTAAGAGAGTGGAATAATGAACCTCAAGTCTAACTCCAAATAAGAAGGGAGTCAGTGCAAGCCTATAATCAACCATGTGAAACTAAGCTCACAAGTCCATGGCATAATTGGGCTATGAAAGTGTAATCTTGGAAGAAGATTGTGTTATCTAAATCCAAAGCAAACATTGCAATAGGCCCATGTTTGTCATAGAAAACCTATCATGAAGTATATTCTTAACATTACTAATGATGGATGTCATGCTACCTGTAACAATGAGATCATCAACATAGATCACTAAGTACAATAGTGAATCCTCTTGCTATACAATATAGACATTCAGATCTGAGTGACATCTCAAGAACCCAACTGAAAGAAGAAATGTGTCCATCTTAGAATACCATGCCCCAGGGGCTTGTTTTAGACCATAGAGAGACTTTTGTAAGCAACACACCAATGAAAAATCCCAAAGTAACCCTTGTGGTTGCTTCATAAATATCTCTTCATGAATATCCCAATGAAGAAATGTGCTCTTCACATCCAACTTATGTATAACCCAACTATGAGTTGCACCAATGCCTAGTATTAATTGAATGGAATTCATCTTAGCAACAAGTGTAAAGGTTTTTGTATAGTCAATGCCTTATACTTGGAAAAAACTTTTGGCCATTAAGCAGGATTTATACTTATTAATATTTCTATCTACTACAAACATAGTCCAATATATCCACCTACATCATACTATTTTTTTTCCCTTGGGAAGAGGAACAATATCCCAAGTGTTTTTCCTAATCAATGAGTCATACTCTTCTTCCATCATTGAATCCCACTCCACTGTCCCTATGGCTTCCTAAAAAGACTGTGGATCAAAATCTATGGCAATGTAGAAATGTGGAAGATCATGTTGTGACCATGTTCTCCTTATCTCTAATGGATCTTTAACAAGAGGGTATACATCTATCAAAGTATATCTATCCTATAAAGGCATAAATAAGCAAGGATCTGGTAGAGGAGGAACATGACCTACTAAACCCTATTGGAGAGGTATTACCTCATCATCCCTATGAGTAGATGAAGTAAGAGTATCATCATCACTGCTATCTGATTATTTTAAGGAAGAATAATGAGAAATGTTAGAAGATAATTCTGAAGGACTTTATTTAAAGTAAACACTTCTTGCTATAATAAGCTCATGTGAATCTGGATCAATGAGTTTATATCCCTTAACACCATCAAGATATCCCATAAATATGCAAGTCTAGCTTTATTGTTCTAAAGTGTGATGCTTGTCAAAAGGTATATAAGCCCATGCTAGAATGTCGAAGACTTTGAAATGATCCACTACTGGCTTCCTATTGCACCAAGCTTCAAGAGGTGTTATCCCCTTTAAAGCTTTGTGAGGAATCCTATTTAGTATATATACAACACAAGTAATCACTTCTACCCAGTACTCAAGTACTAATGATTTTGTATGAATCATACAACTTGACATCTCTTTTAAGAATCTATTCTTACTCTTTGCTACACCATTATGCTAAGGTGTGTATGCAACTGAATGCTGAAGATCAATTCCTTCAAGAGCACATAATTGTTCAAACTTGTTGTTCACATATTCCCTCCCATTAGCTATAAGGAGGATCTTGACATACTTCCTACATTATTTATCTACTAGAGCTTTGAACTATAAAAATTTATCAAATACTTCACTCTTGAGTTTCAAAAAATAAACCCAAGTATATCTGGAATAGTCATCAATAAATGTGAGAACATAACAGGTTTTACTAAAAGATAAAGTAGGTAATGGACCTGATAAATCAATATGAATAAGTTTGAGACTTGTGTAGCCCTCCAAGCCTTCCCTTTATCAAACTTATCCTCTAGATGTTTGCCTAAGGCATAACCATGACATACACCCCCTAAAAATTAAATATGTGGAAGTCCTGTAACCATCTCCTCTTGACTAAGCTATTGTAAATATTTGTAGTTTAGATGATCAAATCATTCATGCCATATATTTCTCACTAAATCAGTGTGTGCAAGTAGTTGTAGAGGAAAACTAAGGCACAAAGTGGGAGAATGAATAAAGCCATGTATTATTTTCAACTTTTCCCACTGTAACTAAGGCATTATCCTCCAATTTTATAATTAAAATAGAATTAGGTGTGAACATAACTTTCCTACCAGTAGCAAAGTGGGTGATTTGGTAGATAGAGAGAAGGTTAGTTGATAATTATATCACATAGAGGACATCCTCAAATACATCACTATCAACATCAACTATACCTTTTCCTATGACATCTACCTTAGAATCATCACCTATGAGAATATGAGGCAAGGAATTTGGTTCTAATCCAAAAAATTGTTCTTGATCAAAACCCATATGGTGTGAAGCACCTAATTCAAGTACCCATGACTTGGGAGAATTCGCCAGTGCAACTAGTATCGTAGCTTTTTATTTCCCTAAATTTGAAGGAGTGGAAGAATCCTTTGAAGAAGATTGATTGATGTTATTCTTGTTGAGAAGACCCTTAAGGTTATCAATCTCTTTTTTTCATCAACCTTGTTCACTATGAAACCCCTTTTTTCAATAAGGGCAAGGAGTGCTAGTCCTTTTTTGTGAATCTCTTTTCTTATTAGTGGATTTATAATCTCCTTGTGAGGAAGATTGTTGCCTTTTATTTTTATCTTTTTATGACTTATTCTGATTATTCTGCTTCTTTTTACTTGAAACTGTATTTGATGTTGATGTTGAAACTTGCTTATATTAAGGTTGACTTATAACTAGAGCTTGAGATTTGGATGACTTGATTAGACCCATATCTATTAACTTTTCTTCTTCAACCATTAGAATCTCAAAGAATACTTCAAAAGTGGGCATTTGATAAGATGTGCCCAATGTGAGCCTATGAATTTGAAAGGTAGAGACAAAGGATGAATATTCAAGACCTAATTGTGTAAGACACTGAAAATCAATTGAATATCCTTTTTTATTAATTATACATTCAAAAAGTTGTGCTCTAAGATCTATGTCTTTAGTGATGTAGTCTTGTATTATAGCATACTTTTTAGGATCCAAACTAATGATGTTGTTGTCAATTTGGTAACCATGAACCTCATCTATTTTACTAAACAATGATGCTAATTTAATCCAAGCCTCTTTTGAATTTGTGCATTTTTCAAGATGAAAATTCAAATCTAAAGACATGTAAGACCGAATGCATCCAATAACTTTAGTAGTTCAAAGAGAAAGTGTTGTAACTCTTTTGCATTAATGGGTGGAGTAAGAAGAGTTGTTATGTAAGGTGTATATCTTAGTATCATTAATGCATTAAAACCATTATGTTTCTATGTGTTATAATTGTATGTTGTTAATAGTGGGAACTTAGGATTCCCCATGATACAATTAGAAATAAATCATCACAAAGCAGAAATCAAAGTACAAAACACACCACAAAACCCCCCAAAATTATTTAGTTTTATCCCACCCAGTAAGTATTTTTTGGCACTTTATAATTGAGTGTAGTTACAAGGCTATATTATAATTTTTCCAAATTACAAAAAGCTCAATTAGGCCCTCTAGTCTAAAAATACAAAAAATATGCACTTTATTACAAAATTTTTTGCACCAATGTGTTGTGCTCAAAAAAATATTAACTTTGAAAAAAAATAGGACCTCAATATGAAGTCGTATGTGAAAGTTATGAGCCTCTAAAGTTACAAAAATGAGAATGAGCAAGATCTATTGTAGAAAAACTTGAATTCTGGTAAAATCTGAAAAAAAAATTGAAAGTACATTAGTGAAGAGCATTAAATTTTAATCTATTTCAAAAAATAATTCGCTCAAAAATACCTCTTGGTATTCAAATTATGGGCTCCAAAGTTACACTTTCAAATCTACTTATTGATTCATGAGGCCTACTAATTTTTTATTTTCCCTACACAATCCGCACTGATGTACTTGGGAGCAAAAACAAATTTGCCTTCTGATTGACTGTGTCTAAATTAAACAAATTTTATATGGATCTATAGGTTTTGATGCCTTTAAAACTCAACCGTGAGGTCCGTTTTGCTCAAAATTACTTCAATTTTTAGGTACTCATCATATTTGGGTATGGTGCTTCTGATCTAATCCTTACCAATTTCACCTCCTGTGCCCAATTTAGACAAAGTTGTAGATGATTTTGACTATCTCGGACACTTTGAACTCAATGGTGAGCTCAATTTTTTTTATAGAGCTTGAATTTATGTTTGTATCTAAAATCAAAAAATTGATCATATATCTAGATATTTTTCTCTTGAATATTTAACAATCTACATATTCAAGATAGCTTTGATACCATGTTAGAATTAGCTACATGATCTAATGAATCTAATAGAAAGCATAAACAAGAGATAAAATAATAATAGTAATAAACAATAATTATATATTTGAGATAATAATAATAGAAATGAATAAATAACTCAAATATGATTAATTACTCTGATAATTCAATATTAATCTAATGTAGAATACACAAATAACTATTGTTTATATAGATCAAGGCATGCAAGATAAAGATTAGGGAACTTACACAACACTTGTAGTTCAACTGATATCTGATTACGTGAATAATGGAGTGAAACTCCACACTAACAAGATAGGTGTCCAACTTGTGTAAATGATCAATATAAGTTGACTACTAATTAACCAATCTTATCCTATCTTACCCTGAAAATAGAGTTAAACTCCACTGTAACAAGATAGGTGTTCAAGTTGACTACTAGCTAAGTAAGCTTATCCTATCTAGTGTAAATTATTAATAAGCATAATAAACTAATCACAATAAATAATTAGTGCACCAATTTAAATAATAAATACAAGTAAATGCAATAAAGCAAATAAATGCACCAACAATATTTGTCATAAAATAACTAAATGAAAAAGACATAGTTTTACTCAAAATATTTGTAAATCAATGTAAAATCTTAATAGTATAAATGCTAAATGAAAATGACATATTTTTGGTCAAAAACTTCATAGAAAAATTCAATGGAAAAGGCCTTGGCCATAAAATTGTTAAATCAATATAACATTTTTCCATTCAGAAATTTGAGTAAATGAAAAACAAATCTATAGAAAATCTTGTTTATAAAACTACAAAATCAATTATATCAAACCATAAAAACAACACCAACCAATTGATACAAATTTTTTTCTAAAGGAATGCAGACATATCTTGAAATTTTAAAGAGACCCAAAAGAAAATAAAGAATTAATAGAGACCCAAAAGTGTATAACATATTTTCAAACTAAACAAATACATCTAAGTAATTACATGCATGTTTTGGCTTGCTTGATAAAGAGGTTGTTATTGTTGTCACCAAATCTTACACCCTAGAGGAGGGTATTCAAGCCTTCTATAGATTTTGAAAATGTGAGAATACTTATAGGTATGTGGGTGTACCTATAGTAGAAGTAGACCTCTAGGTTTAAGGTCTAACTCCCTAAATATGCCTTGAAGTGCTTATCACCTAAACTAGTTGATTCTTTCATAGTAATAGAAAGTTGATTGTGTGACACATGTGACTGTGTGTTTGATCAATATATGAACTTGTAAGACGATGCATGGAAAGGAAGTGATTTATATCACATGATAACCATTAATCACACCATATCACATTCACATGAAACCACTATAGAGAAAGAAACCTTCAGCAAGTGGTGAAATCTAACTACAACCTCATTGGTAACATCAACTTGAAAACTTGAACTATTTAGCTCATGAAATCATATCCAACCATGAAACCAAACATGGGAAACATGAGATAATTACATAAACATCTTATGGAATCAAATTAATCAATTGAGTTGTACGGATGAGCTCAAATAAGAGTAAAACCTGAAGGGTGTAGGAAACAACAAGCAAAAATGAATAGTCAACTTGTTCAATATGGTTCATAAAGTACAAGAAACCAATTCTTGAATTCCAAATATGAAAATTAATATTACCAAGTTTACTATCCACCACCAAGATCATTTGACCTAAAATTCTTCCATGCTAGCTATACGAAGAAGAAACCTACTGAGTGGTCATACAACATTTGAAACTCCCTTTTTCTCACTTGTTTTCTTGATTTTCAGTAAACACCTACAAGTTTTTATTAGTAATGGCATTATTGATAAGGAAATTTATAGGTATTGACATGAGGTACATTTATAAGGAGCTTATAACATTTTTCTTCCTATCAAAACCATACTACTTTCATTAATGGCCCATATATGACCCCTAAGTGACTCAAAATGACATAAAGACTAAAATGGACTATGACCAAGGCTAATACCATATTAAATCACATAAAAAGGACTATGATACACCTTATGACATTATAATATACCCCTATACAAGTTTTTTACTATATGGGGTTGACCTATTTTGACTTGTGATCAAAATAGTCAACATTCTTGACGATTTTTAGGGGTGGTAAGCTTGTTATGCTCAAGACCAATAGCCTTTTCCTATCCATTGGGATATGGAGTCACCTATGCACATATATAATACTTAACCTACCTTTTAAACAAACCAAAACATAATAAAACCAACAAGAGATAACAAATAAGATAAGAAACTAAGCAAAGACACACTTGTGCTTTATAAGCACCTATGGAACACACACACAAAAACCAAACTAACTAACTCAAACACAAACTAATATAAAAGAAACACTTCCTTTAGGATCAAAGGGGAAGTTTTAAACCTCTCTTTCTCCATGGAATGAATAATGAATGAGACATTTTGCCTTTTTATTCTTGGTATTGATGCCTCCATCTTCTTCATGGTGTTTGCAAACCTCATTGGCATGGTGCTCAATAAAAACAAAGTAACTAAAACTAGGTTAGTTATGGAAATGAAATCTTGTTTCATCCAAATAGCCTCAAATTTATCATATGACTCCTCAACTATAACCTCCAATGGTGGTTCAAAAGGCATACCTTCTTAGCTTTCATGGTGCTTTCAATAAGACTAGGTCTCCTTTTAGCTGCAAGTCCTTCAAGCTCATTAAGGAACTCTGCATAGTCTACCCAATTTTGGTCAGTGCCCTCTATGGAAAAATATTTCTCACCTTGTTATGTACTTGGCCCTCAACATTTCAAAGTTCTTGAAGCTCTTGAAAAAGTTTTATTTGCTGCTACCAATTATCTTTACTCTCCTTGTCATATAGAACCACTACCTCTTCAACCTTATCTTCTTGATGTATGAGGTCATCAAGTTGTTTTTATTTATACTCCAAAGCATCTGATAGTGGTTCAAAATCATGTTGAGGTATTGAGTGTTCCTTAAGGACTCCATCTTCTACCTTGGTCTCATGAGACTTTTTTAAGACTGCAACTTCTTGAATAATGGCTTGAAGTTCACCTTCAACCTTGATAGCACACTCAACCTTAGGTTTGTTAGAGTCATCAATAACCTCATGATTAGGTATATAATACTTAGGATAATAATTTGAATGATCAATTTGTTCAAACTCTTGATTTATGACATGAAATTTCTACCATAATTCATCCTTCTCATGACCATCATGTTCAATAGCTTCTTCATCATGGACATCAAGTATGGGATCCTTATCAAGCACTTCCTCCTTTAAGTATTGGCCACATTCCTCATGGAAAACTAAAAAATAATCTTTGATATGTTTATATTTATTCAATAAGGTAGGGTTTCACTTGTGTTCACCAAGGTGAGACCCTATGGTGATTTCCTCTTCATAGTTACTCATGACATCTTCTTGATCAACTATGACTTGAGCTCTTTCCTCTTAATTTTCTTCCCTCAAAATGGGATCCTTTTCAAGAAGGGTTGGGGTGTAAGGTTGATGGATAGGCTCATATTTTAGAGGTGAGGAATGAGGTGTGGTGAAGGGCTTATGCATTGGAGATGGAGTGTGAGATGTAGTGGAAAGCTTGTGAATGGATTTAGGAAAGAGGAATTCACTAGTAAGCTCATGAGGAAGTGACATTTTGGGTTGACTAAAAGGAAAAACAATTACATCAGGTCAAGTTACACCTTGCCAATAGCCTCTTTGAGGCTCTTTAATAGTACCATGTTCATTTTCATGTTCCTTATCTTCCCACCTATTTAGCCTACTTATTGAGCATTGGGCACACTTCTTTACCAAGTGCATCTGCTCTTTGATGTCCTAGTGAGTTTATTCTAGCTCTTCAAACATGTCCAACACCTTCATAAAACTTTGGGAAACACCTCCTAACCATTCAATGAGATTATCAGGGAGCAATTCATACTCATCATCCCATTTTCTCATATTATTATTTTTAACTAGAAACTATGATATGAGTGAAAATGAAGATTTGATATAAGATGGGGTTGATGAAGGAGGAGGAGGGTAATGATGGGGATCAAGACTAGATTTAACTTGTTGTAATTGAGTATATAAGAATTCACATCTTTCCTCTTTATATATTGATTTATAATCTATGAAACCATCTTATTTTCATAACAAGACTCATAGGAATCCTCTTGAGGTCAATAGGCATTATGGTATGGTTGGAAGGACTTATATTGGAGTTGATAGGAAGGCATTTATTGATAGGTTTTTTGGTAACCTTCCTCATAGTGTTTTCCAACAACATGATGTCTATATGAGGAGCGAAATAGAGGATCATAGGGTTGTCATGGTTCATAATATTGGCAGCCATTGTGATAGGACTATTGAGGAATACAATATGGTTCATAGGAAGGTTGATAAGGAGGTTCATGATAGGGATATTCACCATAGCTATTCGTATCAACCTCATATGTTAAATTAGATGTAATAAATGACCAAAACTTCAACAAAATATACCTAGGCCACTTACAACTATAATTTTTCATTCAGAGTCACCATTGGTGTTATCTTGCTTGCTTCCAAAAGCTGGTTAGAGGAAAGACACACCAACAATATTTCCACTCTCTTGGACCTTTTGTCCCACCAAGAATGATAAAACTATTATCACAAAATATTGGACCCTAGAAGAGGGTGTTTAAGCCTCCTCCATATTTGGGAAACATGGGAATACTTTTAGGTATGTGGGTGTACCTATAGTAGAATCAGACCTCTAGGTTTAACGGCTAACTCTTTGAATATGCCTTGAAGTGTTTATCACCTAAACTAGTTGATTATTCATGGAAAAGGGATATAATTTTGCATGAAAAGAAACTAATTTAATGGGGTGATACATCACAAGTATTTTCATAATATCATCATACTTCTTTCACTAAGAAACAAGGCTTACAACACTAGTCTAAAAGCCCTAAAATGCATTAGCATTAGTATTTCAATATGAAGGTGACATGCATGAAGACTATCAAATGTAAGTGAAACCATAGATAAATTGTAGATTTTAAGGCTTATTAAATACTTGAGAATATATCCATACACTTATCAACACTTTGTAGGACCTACTAGAGTGAAGTCACTTGCATCATACATGAAAGGATTGAGAAAAAACAAGGATAGATATATATCTCTTAACTATTCACTGTACATATATTCACACACTTTGACTAGATGAGATATGAAATTAAAAAAATTGTATTTATTGTTATAAGAAAAAGTACAATGTAAAAATTAGAAGGGATTCACCCTACATGGTGTGGTATTAGTCTACAAGAGTCAAAATGGCTACTACTTATAGAATTTGAGAGAGAGGAGAAGAGAATGAATTCCAAGAGTCACTAGGACATGTTTCATGCTAATAAAAGGAGATAAAAATGTATGAGAGAAGGATATGAAATAGATAATGCAATATTTAATTGTACAAATGTCCCTCAAAACATGAAACTCTTGAAATGTGGCATAGAATTCCTCATTACTTGCTCATAAAATTACCTTCATCATTTGGCCTTTTTGGAATGTCCACAACTGACTAAGGACAAATTTATGATTTATTTGAAAGGGAGGGGTTATATTAATGATCTAACATGCATTGGTTGCATCCCTAATCATCAAGATTCTTGTAGAGATGATTTATCACTACCTATAATCGAAGTAACTCCTCTTTCACTCACCCTTCACACTTGGCATCAAAATTTCCTTTAGTTTTCCAATTTGATCCATACACAATAATTTATGACACCTTTTAGGACCCCTCATGGTCTTATATGTCTTAGGAAGTCCTTAAAAATCCTCCCATTTTGAGTTTTCACTCTCTCACTAGTTTGTCTATTATGCTAGTTTTGACTGGCTAAGATGAAGGCACTTGCAGAGACATTGTGAGATATTATACAAAAATAAATGGAAATTATGGGTTATCTCAAGTTCCAACCTATCTCCCAAAGTGACTTGCATCTTTTAACTCTTCCTTGAACCTATAAAAAACTAAAAACTATCAAATAAATCCACTTTTTTGCCTATTTGTATGATTAAGGTAGCACTCAATTTGATGAAGAGGAGCCTTGGAGATTCCTATACAACTTAAAATCATCTCCCAAGCCATTATATTCCATTTGTATGCCTCTCTTGCTTCATCTTCCTAATTAGGTCTTTAGTAAGGGTTTGAGAGTGTTTAGAGCAGTTTTGACCTTTAAGGATGTTTCATATAGGTATGGCATCCAATTATCCAATAATTCCACAAATTTATTGTTAAATAACTCTTTTAAAATACCTTAACTCCTCAAAATCCCATTCACAACCTCCAAATAGGTGTGAGCATCTCAAATGAGCTCTCGAGCTTTATCTACCATTTTGTGTAGGCCTAAGTTGGTTTGAGCCAAGAAATGGCTTACCTATGATCTCTTTTGCACTCCAAGAGCTTAAACACATCTGATATATCCTTATAAACATTTTCCAATGGGTTAAAATTTTTGTCTAATGCTATAAGTGAAAATAGACCCCCAAATGGACAATAAGCTTAGTCTAGACCTAAATGTCTATCTGCATGCTTGTGAGTTTTGAACACCCTAATTGATTGTAGTCACTTGTGCATGGTTAATCATGTTGGTATAGGTCTCATTCAACTTAAAAGATCTTCCTATAAGGTCTTATCAACCCTCAACTCACCTTGTCATCTCCTTTCTTCAAAATCTGCAGGTTTGCACCCTTGGGAAGTGCCTTATGTCTAAGATAAAATAGAGGGCACTTCCTTATACTCCCATATAAAGTGAACATATGGTGGGACTATCAAAGTTATGGAGGTGATCTATGAAATTTTTTGTCTCTTGATCATATCATTAGACCTTCTAATATTTCAAAACCCTCAAGGCAGACTGTGAGAAAGTTGACTATGTGCAGGGTCCTGAATATGGATTGTGGGTTACATTATTAGAGCCTTTCTCTGCATTGTTTATACCATGTGAGGAATATCATATCATGGATAACACATTCAATAAACTCTATAAAATTCTAACACTTCTTTGTTCTTTATCAACTCCCTTATTGCATACCTTGCATTTGACTTGACAGAAGTGTTAATTGTGTCTCTGTGTTTCTTGCTTAGAAGATGACCCCTGTAGGTGCCCACTACATGATTGGACCTATAACATAATGTTTAATACCTCCTTAGATCATTATAATGTTATTTTATAGTTCATTATACTTTTTCTCATCGTATGCATGTTAAGATACGCTCCAAATCACTTGTTCTAGCTCACTTTCATACCATAGTCAACTACAGTTGACTAAGCAAGGGTAAAATGGATATCCTATAGGTGAGTATCCATATTGGAACTTATGATACATGGTATTTAATCATTTTTATATCCTTTATAGGTATATTCCACTATCAAAGGTTTGTGTTTCCATGTCTAAGCTCACTTTAGAGACCTATAGGAGTCTACTGTCAACTATGGGCAAGTTGTCTCAAAGGGAAGCACACTTTTAGGTGTTGATGGGGTTCAATACCCTGCGCTTCAACCCTTTTTATGATCTTTAAAACACTAATGTAATCTCTCAATTTAATAAGGCCACCCAAAATAAAGATATACTTTCATACTGCAACTTTAGGTGTAGAGGTCACTTGAAGTTAAAATCTTATAAACATCACTACCAAACTTCAGTTAACAAATGTGCAATTTGGAGGTCCCTAAACATCATGCTCTTTTAGTCACATACCCACTTTATTTTCAGGGTTATACACCTATGTGGAGGCTATAACATGGGTGCATTCAAACTCATCTAGGCATCATGCAACATTGGTATATGGTATCTACAAAAGTGTTCGGGCCTCTCTTTTGGCATTTTAGGGAAACTTGTCTTTAAATTCAAATTCTGTCATCTTGAAGTGTATTCTCAATTTTCATGCCAATTTAATGCCTCAAACATGACTATCATATCTTTTCTAACATCCAAAAACCTCAAGGAGGTTTCAAAGCATGTCAAGGCTCTGATATAACTCCTTCATGCCTCTATGTAAGCCACTTGTAGGTGGTCATTTACAGGTTGCAGGGTATTGATTGTGAGTATAGGTAGTAAGCATAATATATGAGCTTTCAATGAGGTTTATACCTCTCAAGTTCTCCCAATTCTTCCTTCCCACCTTAAAGGATTTGAGACAAGTTTCAATAACCTTAGTTCAATGTTCTCAGCCTCTTATAGGTATGCCTTGATGTTACAAACAAGGTAGTGAATGCAAGGCTTGACTAATGTGCATGAAATATGACCTAATGGTTTAGTATTATACTCTATAAATATGAAAAATATTCACAACCTTTTAAGACTTTAAACAGCTTCAACACTTTCATTCCAACCCAATTAACTCTCTCTATGGCATCTGTAGACATGCATTGATGGTGTATGATTGTATAGAGGACTGAATTGACTATCACACTCCATAATTTTCTAATTAAAGGGACTTTTATTGATTTTTCATGATTATAAGAAGGTATACAAACTCCTTTAACACTTCATTACCTTTTATGGATGTTTTCCCACTTCAAAACACCATGAATATAGATTACAACTTACAGAAAGTTGATTGTGTGACACACGTGACTATGTGTCTGATCAATGCATGAAATTGTAATACCAAGAATGGAAATGAGGTGATTTATGTGACATTAGAAACATGAATCACAACATATCACATTCACATGAAACCACTGCAGAGAAAGAAACCTTCTATAAGTGGTGAAATCTAACTACAACCTCGCTGGTAACATCAACCTGCAAACTTAAACTATTTAGCTCATGAAATTATCTCCAACCATGAAAAAAAAATTTAAAACATGAGATAAGTAATTTAACATCCTCTGGAAGTAAATTCATTAACTGAGTTGTACGAACTAGCTCAAATAGGAGTAAAACTTGCAGTATGTGGGAAACAACAAATATAAATAAATAGTCAACTTGTTAAGGATGGTTCATGAAGTATAGGAAAACAATCTTTGAAATCCAAACATGAAAATTAATCTAAAAAATTTTACTATCCACCACAAAGATAAATTGACTTGGAAGTCTTTTTGCTTGTCTTACCAAGAAAAACCTGCTGACTAGTTCTGCTTGCCTAGTGAAACGATATAGAGATAGAATGATTTTAGCCCCATTTTGACACTTTCAAAGCATGTAAAGTATGGGAATGATTCCAAGGAAGTTTAAGAGATGTAAAAAAATCTATTACCATGTGACACTCTCTTCATGGGTTGTACAACCTTTTAAACTCTCTCTTTCTTACTTGTTTTCTTGATTTTTAGTTAACACCTACAAGTTTCTATTAGTATTGACATTCCTAACAAGGAATCTGATAGGTATTGACATGAGGGATGTCGATAAGGAGTTTATAACATTTGTCTTCCTATCAAAACCATACCACTTTCATTAATGGCCCATATATGACTCAAAATGACATAAAGATTAAAATGGACTATGACCAAGGCTAATACCACATTAAATTGCATCAAAAGAACTATGATACACCTTATGAAATTATAATAGACTCCTATGTGAGTTTTGTACTATAGAGGGTTGACCTATTTTGACTTGTGGTAAAAATAATCAATAGTTACATACACCTTGGTTGAAGTGCCTACAATGCTCGCCATTGTAGAAAAATATAAACAAGGAAACTTGTTTAAGTGCCTTTGCTAGAAAAATAGAGGAAAAATAGGGTTTGTAGTATTAAATTTTTCAGTGTATGTCAATAAATTTATCTTGTTCATATCAATATATCATTATATATGCCCCGCTTCTAAAATGTGATTTCAGATCTAAATTATGAATTAAAATAATGATTATCAAAATGTTAAATATGAAGGTACCTAGTGACAACAAAGAGGTAGATTAACAACACAAATGCCCCCAACTCTCCTCACCATGTGACACTATACCATTAGTTTTTTATTAGTGTTTTACACATGTTATTTAACCTAATTAGAAGTGTTTTAATCTATTTTTTATTTAATAGATGAATGTTGTGCAACTGTGTATAACACTTGATAGATCTATTTGGATTGTAATAAATGACATTTAAGCATAAATTTGAATGTAAAGCAAAATTAACAAGTGGCATATGCAGAAAATAATAAGTACAACCAATAAATGAGATACTTATATTTTATGGTTTTTGGTTAATTATATTTGATGTTTGGTAGTGAAAATGAAAATAAATCAAGGTTGTGATAGCTCAGATCTAGAGGTTGGATATGTGGATATTTCTAGAGATGTTTGCACTCCCTAAGTAGCAATACAGGTTGGTCATGTTTATTGATTATAGACTTGTCTACATTGATTATGACAAATGTGTAATTATTTTACAACATGTGCATGTGTTTGATAAGAGGGTTGAAATATTTCAATTATGTTAGTGTTGCGTAGAAGTCATTATTTTCCTTCTCTTTTCCTTGGAAACCCTAGGGGTACTTGTTAGAGATAGAAACCTATAAAAAGATAGGGGAAATGTAATGGGATGAGATGACCCCCAATCACCTCTTTTGATGTTTGACCACTTCCTATGTATCTAAATACTCTAAGGAGGGAATCAAGTCACAAATAGTTATCTCACTTAGAGTGATTATACAATTATGCTCCTTGACTATATTTATGTAGGTACAAATTTATCTTTAATACTTGACAATGTTAGCTCTTGATTTAATTTGAGACTACTCATTAATATTTGAGAATTTTAGCTCTTGATTTAATTTGAGATTGCTCTTAATGATTGATCTTATATTTTGGAAGAATAGGGTAGATTTTATCAATTTGTAGTAGCGTAAAAGATAGGTGCATTAATAGAAATCAAGTCCATTTGAAATGAGATTTTGACTTGCTTGTATAGTGAAACCTTTTGACAAGTTCCTTTATCCAACCTTGTGAAACACGTGGGATAACCAATAAGAATGTTTCAAATTTTATAAACTAGTCATAAATGTCATGGGGATGAGGCCACACTATATGGATAGGTAAGTGGCAATAGACTTATATGCATAGTGTAAACTTGTCTTAGAAAATTAGGGATAGTTGTATCGAGGTTAAAATAGGCTAAGGGATGATATAAGACAATTTCAACATTGACTTGGAAATTCAAAATAGTAGTAATGGTAAAATGAGAGTTAAGCATGCATATTTATAAATGGCTTAGAGGAATGTAAAATAAGATTCATGTATTTAGGTGTAAGTCAAGTGGTTTAAGATATGTCAAGAATTAACGTTGTCAAGTATATGTGACCAGATTTAGGTATCTACATTTGCCCTTCATTTAATCTAGTAATGAAATTGCTAGAGCAAAGGAAAAAGATATATGTGAGTGTGTACAACACACTTTGTTTTTGATAGAAAAATTCAATTATGTAGGACACTCATTTTAGCAAATCTTGCAACAACACATGAAGTGATAATTATTCATATTTTAACTTTAAAAAAATCCAAAACTTTTACATTTGAAAATTGAAATGAGAGCAAGGAAGTACACCTATATGTAGATGAAACCATGTTGCCCTGTAACCTATAAAAGTTGATGAAGTATTTGAGAAATGTGCCCCCTTGTTGAAGCACTTGGAGAAATGGTTCATCATGTACTACCGAATTTAGACTGATCAAGTTATAATTTTGAATAACTATTTTATTTAACAGTTTTGAGAATATTGGAGTCTTATTCATAATTTAGTTAAGGGTATGAGTTGATAAATTAGTAAATAATATTAAAATAATTTATTGATTTATATAATTTAACTATATTTTTAACCTTTCTATAAATAACAATAAATAAGAAGAAAATAAGACTTACCTGAAAATCATATGAAATGGCTGAGACAAGGTCTAGAATTTGTTGTGCAAAATTGGGACAATGTCACAAATCAAGATTTTCCTTTCATTTTTTGAAAGGATAAGAGTATCGAAATAGGACACCCTAGGGTTTGACACTATAGTTCTCTTTTTTTGTTGTTGTCCTAAAGACCTGAGTTTTCTAGGATTTTTTCTTTATCCCTATGCGAGCTTGTCTATGAAATTTTGACTACTGAAGGTCTATAAAACTCCTTGTAGAGTTGATTTAGTCTTCAAACCCTAGATTTCATTATGCTTTGATCAATATTGACAAATAAAGGGGGGGGCGGGGGGGGGGACGGTTTGAAGAGGGATCAAGCTATATGTAGTTCTTCCACTTGATGTGCTTTGTGTAATAGTGTTATAAAGATGCAAAAATGATAAACTACATGTGCTTTAGGTGGCTAAGGATTAGTGTGAGGATTTGGATGTGCTTGTAGCTATATTAGACGGATGTATGCAGAGAATAGGAAATTTTGCCTTAATGGTCTTGCTTGTACTCTTGTTTACTTTTGTAATATTTATCAACCCCTTCTAAATAAACTTTTAATGGCTTTTATAGAGATCTATTGATCATGGTTCAAATTTATTCATGTTAGGTCGATAAGAAGAAGGATAAGAATTAGAAGGAAGTGACTATTTGAGCTAAAAATGCAATTAGACAAGAGCACCAAAAATGGACACCCTAGGGTCTAGTGCTATAGTCGAAGTTAGGTGTTATTGTCTTATATATGCAAGAGCTAGGGGGATGGAATTATTATAGAAAATGTAGCCTAACTAAGCTAGAATTAGGTCTCAAAAATATATGAATGACTAGGAATAAGCAAAAAGGTGTCTAGAAGGGTCATGAGAGTATGCAAGAATGACCCATGGGTTGGGTGTCACAAGCCACACTCAAGCTACCAATTTTCACATTTTATATGACTACATTTTCCCCCCTTTATTCTAGTGATGTAGCAAAGTGAAATACTAATATAAAGGAAAAATAGAAAGCGTATCTAAACTTACCTGCAAGGGTGAAGCTCATGAAGCTATATGATGTTGGGTGTGCGTAGAGAGAGAATGTCATGGAGAGTAAATCTTAAAAAAATCAAGAGTATATTAGTTATTACTAGATACACTGTACTAAAATAAGAATGTACAAAGCTGCGTAAGAGAGAGAGGAAGAGAAAGGAATGAATACACCTCACTGGCTACATGGACCAATACAAAACTTGTTATGATGCTGAGTGATGATGGATGTGTGTTGGGTATGTGCTGAATGATGTTGTACCAAGATTAAATCATGAATAGATTTGAGTGCTCAATTCCCTAAGAGTGGCTCAAAAATGCAAAAGTTGGCCCTTTGGCTCCATCATCACCCACTAAGTAAAGTTGTGTGATTATGCATGGGTTGATCGATGTTTGGACTGTGTGTTCAATCCCTTTGAGTAGGTGGCTCAAGAATACAAAGGTTAGATAGTCTTTTGTCTCCATCATTGCCCTGTGAAGTGAAGATATGAACTGATATCGATATGTACTATGTGTCATATGAGATGGTTCTTGAAGCCCATGAATGTTCTATAATTTGATAATGTGGCATGGATAGCTGAATGTGTGCTGGAAACTAGGCCACTATTGGTTGCTCAAAAAAGGTAGAGATTAGGCTTATATGACATCTAATTTGAAACTAGGCAATAGGCTCATGTGGAAGCCACTCAAAAATGATGCCAACCACCTATAGATGGAATAAGGCATGTAACTGTTAACAATACCTGGGTAATGTATTGAACTCAAAAAGAAAAGAAGTCAAATGTGCTACACACATTGCCCCCAATCATTGGTGTCTGAAACATGGATTCTGATTTGGAAGTTATACCAACTACCTAATCTAAAATTGGAAGTGAGAGCCATCATGCCATGTATGATACCCCCTATATCTAGATTATTTGAGAAAAACTATACTGAAACTATGGATTATGAATTAAACTATTGCTGACAAAACTATATCCATACTTATTTATCTATCTATTTTTGGAAAGTATAGTTTTTTTGTTATTTGGATAGGAGCACCAAAATTAAACACCTTGCTATTCAGTGTTGTATTCCAATCTTAGCACTCTTGTCCTATGCTAATTCTAAAGACTATTATGTAATTGTCACTGTTTGCCTAGTCTGTTCTACTTGGTTTTAAGTTTGGATACTATTTTGGGTGTTCTAAAAGCTTATTTTTTATCAGTAAGAGCTCTGATCTCTATGCCAAAAACTCATGTTTGTTTCCCTCTCTTTTGAGGGTAAGAATGAAGACCCTATAACGACTACCCTTAGAAGAAAGAGCCCTGTAAGTGTGTTATGCTACAAAATACATGATATAGCAATGATAATCGATAAGATATCTCAATATATAACATGGTTTGTAATGGAGATTGTTAGATCAACAGGGGTATGCCTAGATAGATATAATAATGTAATAACATGTGAAACATAATGAACTGGAACTAAAAGTCTGGTCAATTTTTAGTTATTAGTTATTAGTTGTCAAAGAGAATAGAACATGATGTCCATCATGGCATCCAAGAAAGTAAGATAATGCATGATGTGGATCATGACATTGTAAATAATTGGAAAGCAATCAAATAATAAGCACACAAGGCAAGAAGCATACAAGAGTGGCCAAGGGGCCAAACAAACAAGGGACATGGGCACATGTCACTCAAACTAGAAAGCAAACATACAAGGCATGTTTAAATGCCACATACACATACGATTGAAACAAGTAAAGTTGACACAAGGGCCATAGGCACATAGAAGTGTACAAGTAAAGGACAATGACAAATGTCCTAAGGCACACACAAGACATAGAATATGAATTGAGAAATGCAATCACATCTAGCTACATAAAGTAGAAAGCATGTAAATATTATAAATACAATCACATATAACTAATTAAAACAAAAAGTAAAAGTATGCAAGACATGTAATACAAGACTAGGTATATGCTAAGAAATACGCAAGTGCTATATATTAGTGAAATGTCGATAGAGTAATCTTTGTAAGCTAGTAAATAATGTACATCATCATGATAACTAGAGTATGTGGTGTAGGAATGACATAACTTGGATGGTGTAGTCATGTAGAAGATGCCCCAATGGGTAAATATATTGATGT
This sequence comes from Torreya grandis, assembly GCA_037957365.1. Taxonomy (NCBI): domain Eukaryota; kingdom Viridiplantae; phylum Streptophyta; class Pinopsida; order Cupressales; family Taxaceae; genus Torreya; species Torreya grandis. Next base: position 1,608,145 of record JARHVA010002529.1, on the reverse strand, counting down.
ATGTCTTGAATGTAGAAGTTGAATGCCCCCTCAATGGGTAGAGTGAAGCAGTCAAGGATCTGGATGTCACTGCACACACTTAAAGAAGATCAAGTGAAGCATGGTAATGTAGATAGATCGATAAACAATAGTATAAAATAACAAAATGTAAGTCTATCATAGTAGTAAAAATGTAAAGCATGGATAATGTAAATAATTAAAATGTTTCTAAATTACTTGAATGTTTTTGGTATTTTAGTATATTTGAATGTTTTTTGTATTTTTGGAATATTTGAATGTTTTTTTGTATTTTTGGAATATTTGAATGTTTTTTTGTATTTTTGAAATAAGCTATGTACAATCAAGTATAAAGGAGACTGTGTACAAGTAATATTGAGAAGAAATGATACTATCTGATGAGTCTCATGGGAGACTCCCTATCATGGTGCCCTGTATCAATGAGAGAAACCCTATGTGATCGTGAAGCACGATGGAAGGTCTAAGACTGTGGCTCTAAAAGTTGTGTATGTTATAAATGTTCTGAAATCTCTATAGTGAAAATCGATTGTGGGGTCCCCATGTAACTCTAAGAAGTGGATGCAACTGTAGGGTTCTTAGGGACCCATCTAGTGGTAGGAAAAGCTCTCTAAATACTGCCCTCGGTGTGAACATTGTAGCTGGAAATTGTCTAGAGTCCTGAAACTATGGCTACTCTAAAATAAGCCTCCATGGAGGTGTATGACCTCTTTGTGCTAGTAATAAAGGCCTCGACTATGTTTAAATATGAATTAGAGGAAGAACTATAACTAGTGGAGAAGCTGAAACTGGTGGTAGAGCTGAAATTGATGACTGCAAAGTAGTAGATGGATCTAAAGTGGGGAGTGGTAACTCATATGGAACTCCACCAACTATAACAACTTGATTAACATGAATGAATTTCATGCATCTGTGAACTATAGAAGGTATTGCTCAAAGTTTCTAAATCCATAGTCGGCCAAGCAACATATCAAAAACTTATGCACTAGGAACAATAGTAAATGGTGTGGCCATATGTGTTGGACAAATCTATAGAGGAAGTACAGTCTCATCCAATGAAATTTATATGTGCCCACTAAATCCACTAATAATTATGTCTATTGAGGTAATATCCTGCTTTGAATATCTCAAATTTTGTAATAATGTCATAGTGCACATGTTCACAATAGATCCATTATCTATGAGAACATTGCGAATAAGATGAATATGAATGTAAGATTTGATAAAGAGTGCATGATAATCTGAATCATCCTCAACTATCTCTTACTCTAAGAAGGAGATTGAAGGTCTAGCTAAAACTCTATAATTATACACACCAATCATGTTACTCAAAGGATGTGACTCAACTGAAGGTGCCTTGTATGTAGCTAGTGGTGGATATGCATGATATGCATGGTGAACACCTAATATGTCCCCTGTCTCCTATTTAGAATGTTTTCGAAAAGGATCTAAGAAAATTTTTAGATCCTTTTCTTGTGTTTGTTTTACCTTTGGAGGCTTAACTGAAGTGTCAAGATCAATAAGATTACCATCTATCAAATCCTATATATTATGTTTTAAATTGATGCATCTATTTTTTATGTGGCTTGGTGCCCTATGAATGTTTTAAAATGCATTTTGATCATATTCCCATGGAATAAGCTTTGTTAGATCAACTTTTTGAATAGGAGGGAGAGATATGATATTACATTCCAAAAGTTGTTGTAAACCTTTGGCTGGAGAAATTGGTAGATTGGTAAAGGTTCATCGAAGAGGTGCTGATAAAACCACTCACTGAGGGGGCTCTAAAGCCACATTGATTGTAGGTTGATTCTAACTTTTTCTATCGTTAACCTTTACTTTGTATGGGACTTTGTTGTTACTCTCTTTTGTTGTTTCTAATATACTTGTGTACTTGAGTTTTCCCATTGAAATTAGTTTGAATTCCCTTTCCTTTAGTGTATAACATAACTCAGTGAAGGAAGATAATCTTTTGAACATTATTGGCTCACAAAAAGCTAGTAGAAGACTCTATTTGAAGATATCTTGTAACTTTTGATCGGCCATGGGGCTAGTCATCTTAACCAAGATAGTCTTATATTGAAGAATATAATCTATGAGATGCTCATTTGACCTTTATTTCTATTGTGAAACTTGGGCATAGGCAACCTTATCACCAATGTTAATTTTGAAAGGAGCTAGGAACATGTTAGCTAAAAGATTGAATGCATTGATTGATTGATTCAATAGACTATAGAACCATTATTAAGCATAATCCTTTAGACTCTGTAAAAATAGCTTGGTTAGTAGCCAGTCATTTGGCACATAGTCCAAGCATGCTGCATGAAAATCTCTCAAACATGTATCTAGATCACCCTTGACATCATATAGAGTGAGCTTAGGTTGAACAAAACTTAGTGGCAAGGGTGTCAAAGCAATATGACGTGCTAATGGTGTATGCAGTAGAGCAAAAAAATCCAAAGCTTATGTTTTTCTAGAAGTACCTTACTCAAGATGTAGCACCTTGGATTGAAGAGATTTTATCTCTTACACAAGGGATGCCACATTAGGAGACAAATATGTACTCGTTGCAACTAGTGGTGCCTCAAAGGAAGGTTAGGCTACTATAGGGGGTTATTGAGACATAGTTGCCCTCGTAGTGTCATTTGTAATTAGTTGTTCTATGGTTTGAGATGATTGACCATTGTTTGCTTTTTGTTGTTCTTCTTGTAGTATTTTAAGCATATCATCTTGCATGTCAAGGTGTTTAATTAAGTGTTCTTGAAGTTCCTTTTTATCAGTTTCATCAAAACTGGTGTATTGGGCCATTGTTGAAGTAGGAAAACAAATTGATTGAAGTTTTTGCAATAATTTGTAATAAGCAAAGTGCTATGGAAGGAAAGTACTGAATAAAGAAAACATAAAATCCTAAAAATAGCAAACTAGAATATGCATAAAAAGGATACAGAACTCATAAACATGTAAGGTGATACCTCAAAAGTAATGAAACCTAGTATATGCAACTAGGGTTTTGAAAAATGATTTATTTTAAAATCACTAAGGAATTTTAAAAATTAATGTGAATTTATGATTTAAATATGTAAGTAAAAAATCAAAAAAATATTGGAAAATTCTTGATTTAAAGGGACCTAGTATATGCAACTAAGGTTTGGAAGAAAATGATTTTTTTAAAATTACAATGAAATTTTAAAATTTAATGTGAATTTATTATTTAAATATGCAGGTAAAAAATCAAAAAATTATTGGAAAATTCTTGATTTAAAAGGACCTAGTAAATGAAACTAGGGTTTGGAAGAAAATGATTTTTTTTAAATTACTATGAAATTTTAAAATTTAATGTTAATTTATGATTTAAATATGTAGGAAAAAAATCAAAAAATTATTGATAAAAATAGCAAGGAATTTACTCTAGAGTTTATAGGATTGTTATGTGCAAATAAAGTAAGTCAGGTTCACCAAACGATTTAATAATTTTAGGAATATTGGAGTCTTATTCCTAATTTAGTTAAGGCTTTGAGTTGACTAAATCAATAAATAATATTAAAATAATTTAGCTACTAATTTGAATAATTTGACTATATTTTTAACCTTTTTATAAATAACAATAAATATAAAGAAAATAAGACAGTTGAAAATCAGATAAAACGACTGAGACAAGGTCTGGAATTTACTTTGCATGATTGGGACAGTGTTTCAAATCAGGATTTGGATTTTTTTTGTGAAAGGACAAGATACTGAAATAGAACACCCAGAGGTTTAATGCTATTGTCCTCTTCTACCATTATTGTCCTAGAGACCTGAGTTTTTTAGGTTTTATTCATTGTCCTTATGTGAGCCTGCCTATAAAATTTAAACTACTGAAGGTCTACAGAACTCCTTGTAAAGCTAATTTGGTCTTCAAACCCTATACTTCATTATGCTTTGATCAATATTGAGAAAGAAGGGGGGTTAGTGTGTCTAATATGCACTAAATATGTATCTACACCCCTTATGTGGGCACACTGCCTACATACCAATACTCCAAAGAGGTATCAATCCATATGTAGTTCTCTCACTTGATGTGATTTGTGCAATAGTGTTATGAAGATGCAAAAATGCTAAACTCGGTGTGCTTGACATGGCTAGAGATTGGTGTGAGGATTTGGATGTGCTTGTAGTTGTATTGGATGACTATATGTAGAGAATAAAGAAGTTTGCCTTAATGGTCTTTCTCTTGTTTTTGTTTGCTTTTATAATATTTGCCAACCTGTTTGCTTTTGCAATATTTGCCAACCCCTTCTAAATAAACTTTGAATGGGATTTTATAGAGATATGTTGGTCATGAGTCGAATGCATTCACGTTAGGCCAACAACAAGAAGGATATGAACTGAAAGGAAGTGACCATTAGAGCTAAAAATACAATTGGATAAGAGCACAAAAAATGGAAACCCTAAGCTTTGGTGTTATAGTCCAAGTTGGGCACTATTGACCTACATGTACGAGACCTAGAGGGATGGAATTATCATAGGAAATGTAGCTTGGTTGAGCTAGAATTAGATCTCAAAAGTCTACGGATGATTGAGAATAAGTAAAAAAGTGTTTAAAAGGGTCGCGAGAGCATGCAAGAGAGACCTATGGGTTAGGTGTCACAAAACACACTCAAGCTACCAATTTTTACATTTTATATGACTACACTATTCAAACCCTTGAGTTGGAAAGATGCATGCTCCAACTCTCATGAATTGGGATAAATACCTTAATGTACTAATCTAAAATAAGGTGGAACCATGATGGGTTCATTATAAGTGATGCTAAGGCCACTAAGTGTCACTAGACTTGAACACACATCACCCATAACAAAAGATGGAACCACACAATGGGTTCACTAAAAGTAATTTCAAGCCCTGTCACCATGCTTGAATATACATTACCCATAATAAGACAAATCAAACTATTACAGATGGATCTAGATTCTACTTGCATGATCGAAAGAGAATGAATAATATTCATGCGCAATCATGAACATAGTGCCAAATAGATTTGAAGTGAGTAACAACCATTTATCATTTGAAACTGTAAATTGTATTGTAGTTGATATGTGCATAGATTAGTATCATGTTTTTTGAATCTAAAAAATATGTATGTGTGTGTGTGTGTGTGTGTGTGTGTGTGTGTGTGTGTGATCTAGTATCACGCCGCTTGAATCTATGTTAAATGATATAGAATTTTATGAATCTATATGCTCAATTGTTATGTGAAACATGTATTTTATTTCATAACTATTTTGCATATGCCCATATATACACATCCAATTGTGTATGAATATGCATTCGAGTATTTTTAAAGTGAGTGCATATGCATGTCATATGGCCCCATAATATGTATTAATGTACCAATATTTGTCATGTGTTTGATTTTTAAATTACATTGAATCTTTTAAACTTGTACTCTATAATAAAATCTAATTTTTGAATTACTTTTAATTTTTGATAATATGTACCCTATCATACAAACTATTTTTTTATTGCTTTGACTCTTTAAAAATTATACTTTGTCATAAAATCTAATTGTTCTGCTCATGAAGGATTCAATCTCTAAGAGAAGCCCACTGTAATGCCCCTTTTTTGAGATGAGATATGTAACATGTAATCACTCATCTCAAAAAAATTAGCTAATGTATCATGTGATAAAAATAGAGTCATGTATAATTGTGTCAACATGTGAAGAGTATGTTATCGTAGTAATGTAATTGTCATTGAAACATGCAAGTAACATATTGAATGTAAGGTATACAAGTGTTATGTTTAGATATATTTGACAATGAAGCTTACAATAAAGTAACAATCTCTTAATAAGATTGCATATAAAGTAATGAGTACATGATATATATCATGACACTGCTAATCAAGCTCAACAAGCACAATAAACATAACACATAATGTCACACAATTTCACACATAAGGTCAAGGGCTGCATACAAAAGACATGTTCAAATGTCATGCATACAAGCAAACATCACACATCGGGCAAAGGGGCATAAGTAATGGACATTTTCAAATGTTGCACATGCCAAGAAAATATTACACACATAGGAATAAAGGCCATAGGTGATGGTTCAAATGTCGTTCATACCAAGCAAATATCAAACACATAGGGCCAACGGTCCTACATAATAAACAAGTAATGTCTAGCCTATCATGCAAGAAAGTAATAATATATATAACAAGCGAAACTTAGTCTACATCATCTATATGTATTAATGTCACATCATAACAAAGTAACATATCTATTTAGCACAGTGTAAGATACGAGCAATTAGAAAAGCAATTATAATATATGTAACTTGACATGGTATAGAGGTCATCAAAAGATATAAACTATGATAATGTAACATGCATAATAAGATGCCCCTAACATAGACATGGCCACTAAACAAAAGATAGTCCATCATCTAGGAATCCATGTATGATATGTATGTCCTGCATCACACTCATATCTCATTAAATGCATGTGTGTATGAAAAATAACATGGTATCTACCAAAATATGTGATAAATAACATATGTAAAGAAGTAAATTATAAACTCGTGTCATACTTGAGTCTTGATTTTGATTATTTTTGTATGTATTTTTGAAAAAAATGACATATATGCAAGGGAAAGTCATAAGGCTTCAAAAATAGAATAATTGGAATGATTCAAACTATTTGTGATGTGTGTCAAGGCATACCATGTACTAGACGTGATAGCATGGTAATGTGGAGAAAGTGAAAACAAGCAATATGGCCCCACTATATATGTGTATTGCAACAATGTAACTTAATATCATATGTGAAGATGATAACTTATATGCCTCCAGCGGGAAAGAATCAATGTGTGTTCATGTAGTATGTATAAGTAAGAGTATGTAATCATGTGAGCTCAATTGGAAGCCAAATTATACGTAGATAGTTAACATGCAAGAATGAGAAAGTAACATGTTGCAAAATATGTGCACTATAGTCATTGTAGAATGAGTGTCATGGATGTTCATATTGAGATAGATAATCAAAAGGTAAGGGCCAAATAAACAAAGCCGAGGGCTAGAAAAAAGATATATGTAAGAGCATACGAACACATGTATGTCAAAATAGAAGAGAAAAATGAATGCATAGATATGAAGAAGTCATGTACAATGGAAAATAGTAAACCTTAACTAATGACTTGGTCAATAGGACATTCCCATGGGGTTCCTGCACAACATATGTAATCACCTATTGAATTTTGTGTTAACCCACCAATTGAGATGAAATGTGATATGTAAGCCCTTTTTCATCGTGAGTATCATACTAGTCTTCTACATGATGATGATCATAATCATCTTCTTGGTCTTGACATTGTAATATTCCATTTTTATCATATTTTTTATCCGTATATGTAAAACCAACTACATCATATTGTGGTATTAAATTTTTTGATTTTTTAATCTTTGCCATACATGTTGTTTTATGTGCTTCTGTTGTGATTATACTAGTTTTATTTGCTTGAATACTAGCCAAAGAGATGATCTTTTCCTTTGTCAATTCTTGCTCTATAGGTTCATCCTCTCTTGAAATGGTAATCATTGAAAAATCATGCTCAAATGTGACGTAGTCATGATCTTTACCCAATATTTCCCCCATTGCTCTCAATACAATTTTCTTAGGTTTGCATTACATTGATCTAAGGTAGGGTCAATGTGAAATATAATGGAACATGTTTTTAACCTAAGTGTTACTAAAAACTCAATGGATCCAATGCAGTATTAAGGCCTAGTAATATCACCAAATGTTGTTTGTCATACCTACGCTATTGGAAAAGTGGCATGCACATATATTGGTTTCACAAAAAATGCAATCTCGACATCAGTATAATACTTTCCATCAATACAAAGACTAATAGTCAAGGGCTCTAGATATTAATAACACTTTTTAGTTACCTCCTTTGGAACCACATTTGTGTCATTAGCCTTTTTTGATATGTTTTGCTTTTGATTTTTCTTTGTTGGAAACCCTTTATTGAGGATACTCGCTTGCTTATCTTGATTTTTTTTTACAACTAGTATTTTAGCGCTTGCTCTTATAGTATCTTCTCCTTTTCAATTTGTTTCCTTTGTATTTACTCTTTATGAAACCTTTTTTTTCATCTCATTCCTTTTCTAATATTTCTTATTCTAATTTTGTTGCGTGTAATTGTTCATTTTCAATTTGTTCTTTTGAAAACTTGTCCATTTTCGATTTCTCCCTTTGTAACCATTGCTTTTAGAACTACCCCTTTTGTTCTAATTGAACTTGTTCCTTAGAAGGTGCAACATTAATTGTAGCATCTTGAGTTTTGTAAGTATGTGTAATCTTGTCCTCAATTGATGCAACACTTAGACATAAAACTTGAATTTTTTATGGCTATTGTTGTGAACTAATACTATATAAAGTGTTTTCACTTTAATTGTGTTGATTGCTTGGAATTATATTCTTTTTTCTTGGAGGATTGTGTCTCCGCATTATCCCTCTTTATTGTGTATGAATCTTCTTGATATGTTCCAACTCCGACATGTGTGAATGAGGTATGAGATAAGTATTCATATAGGTCAATAGGATTAAAATTTAGCTTATGCAATTATTCATCTATTAGATATTGCATATCTCATCATCACTACCATACTAATCTGTAACTATGCAATTAAGATATTCAGATTTGATCAAAAGAAAGAGATATGGGATTTTTCCTCTTGTTATATGGTAACTGGTAATAATTTTTGTGTATCTTATTTGATGTTCATAGTTGTTACTTTTTCATGCTCTATACTTAACTCACCCACCTCGTATCTATGCATTCAATCAAGTGGGATGAGTCACGTACGTGGTATAATGAAATGATATTTAAATTATGATTGTGTTGTTTTGTAATATCTAAAAGCTATATCATTTGATAGAATCATATACTCATGTTTATCATATATAAATTTTAGACATATGTGGAATGTAGAAGGTCAACCTCCATCAAATGAATCTAAGGTCACCCCAAAAGTAAGTTATAATGTAATTGGTTAGATATGAATTGAAAAAAAATATGCATCATTTTGGGACCTATTAGTAAATCCAATGTGATAGTTATAAGGATTTGATAAAGAATATCATTGAATCCCTTGATATTTTGTACTAATATTTGAGTGTTCTTCATATTTATCCCCAATTGATGTAAGAAAATAGAGCTACAAATATTCATCCCTAAATCATTTTCAATCAACATATGATTGACTATATTTTTATGCTCGAAAGCTTAAATGAATAGTAGATCTTGATCTATGATATGCTTAGGAGCTAAGTCTTCATTATCAAATGTGGTGACCTTTTTGATATCCTCAACTATACTCATGAAGGAAACAAATGATGTTAGATGTTTATCACTAGGATGAGTTGCATCACATAACATTTCAGATAAGATATCTTTGTAGATTTTTTTATCTCTTTAATAACTCTAAAATATAAATTTTAATTGGGGTATTCCATAATTGATTAACGATATCATAACCCTTAGATTGACTAGCTTGCCTTATGAGAGGTGGAGAGGGTCGAGGAGGAACATGTTGACCACCTTTGTTATGTCGTAGAGGATGAGGGACTTGACCTTGTCTAGTGTTGACAACATGAATAATGAAATTTAATATAAGTTGTGGATGAATAATGGGAGTAGGATAGTGATTGAAATAACCTTGAGGTCTAGGGACACGAGGAACAAAATTATTCATGCATTCCCTTTGGCACCTAATGATGATAGGTAGTAGCTCAGATTAATTTTTTTAATAATATGAATTGAAGAAGGCTTGAAATTGTATATTATTCATTTTAGCCTTTTTATGATATTTGAATATGATGCATACCAAAATATAGTGAATCCAAATAACACCTTGAAAAAGTAACAGAGAATGTGATAATGAACTCGATGAGTCAGATCAAAAGACAAAAGCAAAATTCATTCATTATTGCCATGATTTGATTATAAAATTTGAATTTACAGAGGGTATTATGGTTGTAACTAGATAAGGTGTGTTTGATTTGTAGGCTCTCAAATATATTGATCCCAGTCATAAATAGTGAACAAGGCCCAAAGGGCACTAACTTTGTAGGATTTCACCATCCTATAACCACATTATCCCATCTTTAAGGTACAATGAGATTAACTTATCAGGGTTAACCTCATATTGGTGCATTAAAAAACAAACAAGTGAAAGACATACTATAACTAAAAAGTGAAAACCTTATGTGTTTTTAATATATCGTGAAGTACGTGAAAACTAAAGTCTTTATAAAGTGTTATCTAATGGATTGAGTATTGGAGTAGTACCCCTCACACCATGACCTGGGTTAAAATTGAAGATTAGTTTTCTAAAAATGACATCTCCTATGAGTTTTACAACTACTAAAACACCATTGTAAAATAAAAGGGAAAAAAAACCTAAAGTTGAAATTGAAAACCAATCAGAAGAAAAGATTTTTGTCCATGAAAATCATAAAAAATATGAAACTTAGGACAAATAAAAAAATAAATGCTCATAAATATATGCGTTAACTAATATGTTTTGTGTTATTTTTTATTTAACAAATGAATGTTGTGCAAATAGATATACAACTTGATAGATCTATGTAGATTATAATATATGACATTTAAGCATAAATCTAAATGTAAAGAAAAATTCACTGAAATGAAAATTGACAAGTGGAATGTGTTAAAAATAGTAAGTACAACAAATAAATTAGATACTTAACTTTTATGGTTGATTGTAATTAATGTATAATAGTGAAAATCAAAATAAGACATGATTATGATAGCTTAGATCCAGATGCAGGATCCATGGATATTTTTGGACAGGTTTGTGCTCCTTGGACAACAACACAGATGGTCATGTCCATCATCTATAAACTAATTTTCAATGATTGTGATAAATCTACGATTGTTATACCACCCACATTTGTGTATGTTAAGAGGGTTGAGATATTTTGATTTTGTTATCACCATGTAGAAGTTGTCGTTTTCCTTATCTTTGCCTTGGAAACTCTAGGGGCACTTGTAAGAGCTAGAAACCTATAAAAAGAGAAGGAAAATGTAATGGGTTGAGCTAACCCCAATCACCCCCTTTTATGATCGACCATTGATTACACATCCAAATACTCCAATGATGGAATCAAATGATACATAGTTATCCCACCTAGAGTGATTGTGCAATTGTGCTCATTGACTATCTGTGTCCAACTAGAAATTTAGATTTGATACTTCATAATGTTAGCTCTTGACTTGATTTAAGATGCTTTAGACTTGATCTGAGACTATTCCTAATGACTGATCTTGAATTTGGAAAGAATGGAGCATATTTTTTCAATGCAAAGTAGTCTAAAATGTAAATCCTTGCATAAAAATCAAGTCTATTTGAAATATGATTTTGATTTGCTTATATAGTGAAACCTTTTGATAATTTCCTTTAGTCAACCTTGCAAAACATTCGGGATGACTCATAAAAATATTTCAAAATTTAGAAACTAACTATTAAATGGCATGGGGACGTGGTCGCATTAGGTAGACATGTCCATGACATCAAACTTGTCTGCCTAGCACAAATTTGTCTTAGAAAATTAAGGATGATTATCTCGAGGTTGGAACAATATGAGGGATGATATAAGACAACTTTAACATTGACCCATAAGTTTTGAGTAGTATTGAAAACAAACCGAGGGGTCAAGCTCACACATAGATAAATAGTTTAGAGGAATGATGAATAAAAGACATGTATTTGGGCGTAAATCAAGTGGTTTATGATACATTAAAAATTAACATTGTCAAGTACTTGTGACTAGATTTAAGTATCCACAAAAAGTGATTGGGTGTTTGTGTTGTAATTTAGTGTAAATCTATTTATTGTGCTAATGGGCATAACTTATATAATGGCAACGATGGGCGGTGGTGGAGAGTAATAATGTGACATATCAAAAAATGGTAGACCTTAAATTTGATGGTTGTTTGAATGTTATAGTGATGATTTGACCTTAGATTTGAAGTCCATTTGATTATCAGTTGGAAGTTTTTCCTTCTTGTTTAGAGAAAGTGATAGAAAAATCATGACTTGGACATACAACAAAGTTTGAAGCTATATTTTTAGCCATAAATATTCTGTCAAGCTTCATGTGGTGATGTAGCTAGATCAAGGCCATATATCACAAATTAATGAGAAATTCATGGAGAATGTAATGGAATCATTATGCCAATAGACATTCTGCAATGGTATCAAGGGAGTGTAATGATGTGACTTATTCACAATTATGTCCATCCTTAAATTTGATGTCCATTTGACTCTCATAGGGAAATTGCAACATTGAATTTGACATTCATTTGAATTTAATGTCGAGGGTGTGTTTGATTTGTAGGATCTCAGATATATTGATCCCAGTCATAAATAGTGAACAAGGCCCAAAGAGCACTAACTGTGTAGGATTTCACCATCCCATAACCACATTATCCTGTCTTTAAGGTACACTGAGAGTAACTTTTTGGGGTTAACCACTTATCAGTGCATTAAAAAACAAATAGGTGAAAGATGTGCTATAGCTAAAAAGTTAAAACTTTATGTGTTTTCTATATATCATGAAGTACGTGAAAACTAAAGTCTGTATAAAGTGTTATCTAATGGCTTGAGTATTGCAGTAATACCCCTCATGCCATGACTTCGGTAAAAATTGAAGATTATTTTTTCTAAAAATGACATCTCTTATGAGTGTAGGACTACCGAAAAACCATTGGAAAATAACAAGGAAAAAAAGAAACCTAAAGTTGAAATTGAAAACCAATCAAAAGAAAAGATTTTTGTCTATGAAAATTAGAATAAATATGAAAATTAGGACAAAAAAATAAAATAAATTAAATGTATGCATTAACTAATATGTTTTGTCTTATTTTTTATTTAACAAATGAATGTTGTTTAAATAGATACACAACTTGATAGATCTATGCAGATTGTAATATGTGACATTTAAGCATAAATCTGAATGTTAATTAAAATTAATTGAAATTAAAATTGACCAGTGGCATATGCTAAAAATAGCAAGTACAACAAATAAATGAGATACTTAGCTGTTATGGTTGATTGCAATTAATGTCTAATAGTGAAAATAAGAATAAGACATGATTATGACATCTCAGATCCAGATGTAAGATCCATGGATATTTTTAGACAGGTTTGTGCTCCTTGGACAACAACATAGGATGGTCATGTCCATTATCTATAAACTAGTTTGCAATGATTGTGATAAATCTATTATTGTTCTACCACCCGTATTTGTGTATGTTAAGAGGGTTGAGATATTTTGATTCTATTATTACCATGTAGAAGTTGTCATTTTCCTTAGCTAAAAACTTGCAAAAAGAGAAGGGAAATGTAATGGGTCGAGGTAACCCCAATCACATCCTTTTATGATCGACCACTAATTACACATCCAAATACTCTGACAATGGAATCAAACGACACATAGTTCTCCCACCTAAGTGATTGTGCAATTGTGTTTATTAACTATATGTGTGCAACTAAAAATTTGGATTTGATACTTCACAATGTTAGCTCTTGACTTGATTTAAGATGCTTTAGACTTGATTTGAGACTATTCTTAATGACTAATCTTAAATTTGGGAAGAATGGGGTAGATTTGTTCAATGCAAAGTAGTGTAAAATATAAATCCCTGAATGAAAATCAAGTCCATTTGAAACATGTTTTTGATTTGCTTATATAGTGAAACCTTTTGATAATTTCATTTAGTTGACCTTCAAAAACACGTAGGATGACTCATAAAAATATTTCAAAATTTGGAAACTAACTGTTAAATGGCATGGGGACATGGCTGCATTAGATGGACATGTCTGTGACATCAAACTTGTCTGCCTAGCACAGATTTGTCCTAGAAAATCAAGGATAATTATCTTGAGGTTGGAACCGTCTGAGGGATGATATAAGACAACTTGAACATTGACTCATAAATTTTGAGTAGTATTGACAACAAATCGAGGGGTCAAGCCCACACATAGATAAAAAGTTTAGAGGAATGATAGATAAAAGACATGTATTTGGGTGCGAGTCAAGTGATTTAAGATACGTTGAAAATTAACATTGTCAAGTACTTGTGACTAGATTCAAGTATCTACCACAAGTAATTAGGTGTTTGTGTTGTAATTTAGTGTAAATCTATTTATTGTGCCAATGGGCATAACTTATATAATGGAAACGATGGGCGGTGGTGGAGAGGAATAATGTGACATATCAAAAAATGGCAGACCTTAAATTTGATGGTTGTTTGAATGTTATAGTGATGTTTTGACCTTAGATTTGATGTCCATTTGATTATTAATTGGGAGTTTTTCCTTCTTGTTCGGAGAAAGTGATAGAAAAATCATGACTTGGACATACGACAGAGTTTGGAGCTATATTTTTAGCCATAAATATTTTTTCAAGCTTGACGTGGTGGTGCAGCTAGATCAAGGCCATCTATCACAAATTAATGAGAAATTCATGAAGAAAGTAATGGAATCATTATGCCAATAGACATTCTACAATGGTATCAAGGGAGTGTGATGAAGTGAGTTGTTCACAATTATGTCCATCCTTAAATTTGACGTCCATTTGATTCTCATAGAGAAATTGCAACATTGAATTTGACGTCTATTTGAATCTTAAAATTTTTTCTTTTTCCCTGGACAAGTCAATAATAAAATCGTAATATCTTGAACATATTAAGGAATTTAGAACCCTTTTTTTTCAAAAATATTTATTCAAACCCAACACAACAATGTACTTAAATTGATGTGATTTATCAATAATAAACTAAACCAAAATTTGGTAAAGATGATATAACATTATTAATCAATATGATGTGTGAAAAACCTAAAATAAGAACTTTAAATCTCCAAAAATATCTCTTAAGTGTAATGAATGTATTCAGTGGGCTATATGACAAGTCAATATTAGAGGTTTTTAAGCTAGCGTTAGCACCCCACTACAAACTCCCGCCAAATTCTTATTTGCATTTTCCCAAGAGATCCAAATTAAATCCGATTTAACGGTGCCCCCCGCGTCCGTTCCCGCTCTGTATAAAAAGCCAAAAGTCTACCTCCCCACCCTGCTAATTTTTTTAAAATTCCCTCTGAATTCCATTCGATTATAATCAAACTCCACCCCCTATTTGATCTTCTGCAGAAATGACCCAGTGCACAGAAACATTCAGCTGAAAAAAAGAGCCTCTATTCGAAAAGAGAAGAAAAACAACAGCTAGGGTTTCAGTGCACTTAAAGAAATGGATACTTCAAATCCTGCTGTAATTGTGAACGGAGAAGTTATCAGGAGGTACATTGGGAGGAGAATAAGGGTCGTGATTAGGGTAATTCGAAGCGAGGGCGGTATTCTTGTTGGGCAGACTTCGGATGGCCATCAAATATCGGTTAAACAAGCTCCTCCTGCAATATCTTTGTCACAGTTTGTGGAAGTTATAGGTGTTGCGGAGAACGAAGGTGCAATGAGGGCGGAAATTTGTACCAACTTTGGCGATAAATTTGGTAGGTTGTTTTTTTCCGTTTTTCAAAATTTTGTTGATTTGGTGAATTCTCCTTGTGGGGTTACTGTTAGTTTAGATGGCATACCCCTCGGGCATCTTGTCTCAAAATCTCCCAGACTTGAAATCGGTCTCTATGGTTTTTTTTTTGTTTTCGTAAGTTGCTTTTGGTTTATAAAATTTGCTTGGAGGAAAACCCTCTGATTGGGTTTCATGACCTGAGGGGTTTTTTTGATTTTATATATTTTTAAAAGTTTTGTTTGGTTTGGTAAATTTCCTGTGTCATGTAGCCTTGGGCTTTGATGCCATGGCCGAAGGCTTTTTTAATTTTCATTTTTAAAATTTTGTTTGGTTTGGCAAATCTCATATGCAATGTAACCTCGGGCTTTGATGCCATCACTTAGGGAAGATTTTATTTGTTATTGTTGTTTTTCAAAATTTCATTGGTTTTGGTATGGTAAATATCCTTTGTAAAGTAGTATTTAGCTTTGATGCCATGACCTTGTTGTGGTTTACTTTTCATTTATTTGTAAACTTCTTTTGTTTGGGAAATTTTCTTTGCAGATGCCTGGGCCTAGAAATGGGTTCTGTTACTCATATATTTTTTTGGTTTAGTAAATTTAGTTTCCAATGTAGTCTTTCATTGACATGCCTTTCTTGGTTTATTAAAAGCTATTTGCAATCTTAACCTTTAACCGAGGTCCTATAATTGAGGCTTATCTCTTCCATCATTTCCACCCGACCTCAACCTCAAGGTGTCTTGCACCTAGTGAGTTGGATGTGGTGTTTTACCCAATTCTGTCATTTCTTATAAGTTTGTTTGAACATAGCGATTCACCATAAAATGTCATTTCTTGTAAGTGATTTGAACCCAGGGCTTCACTGAAACTGTTTGGCTGTTCTTTGTTATTATTTTTGTTTTGGTAAATTTCTCGTGGAATAATCTTTGTTTTCAATGCCATGATATAGGGATAGCTCTTCTATCAAAGTCAACTAGAGTTTGCACTGGCCTCATAGGTTGGGGGCATTCTGCACTCAATGAGTTGGATGACAAGTTTTACTTTATTTAAACACTTTATCTTTTCTACTAGGGATTTGAACTCTGGGTTTTACATAAACATCCCAACGCATTATCACTTAATCTCATCCCTCATCGCATTTGACTACTTTTCCTGAGTTTTATTTTGTAGGGTTTTTGTTGTTTTGTTGGGGTAAAATTCTTTTGAGCAGTGATTGATTTGATCCAGAAGATGGGGAGTGAATGACAAAGAAAGAAAAAAACTTTCTTAATCATATAATTTCCTTGATGTTTAGTTATTTATTTAGAGTTATTATTTGTTTCAGGATTGAACGCATAAGCTGTCAGCTGCCTTATTGTGGTGTGGCTTTTGGTTTTTTAACTTCTATAAATTTTAGTTCAAAGATTCAGCACAATGTTCCACGTTGTAGGCCACCTCACAGTGGTGGGGTTACTGTTTGTAATAAGTTTTTATTTATAAGATTTGTTGTTGATTTCTGCAGGGAGATCGTTGGTCAACTTATTCCAGTATTATTTTTTAAAATTTTAATTTATTTATGATGTGAAATAGACATCTGCGGAGGCTGCTGGTCACATTATTGTGGTGGGTGAGGTTGTGTTTTTTTGGCTTGGATTTTGACAGTTTTTTGTGTTTTTTCAACCTACTTAGGTTCTGGCAGTTGTGGACGCAAGGCTCTGCACCTGTTATTTTTTTAATTTTTATCTGTTTAGGGTTTGGCAGTGTTGTGGAGGCAAAGGCTGTGTTATTTTGTTGTTTGTTTAATATTATTTTGGGGTTGAAGTGAGTCTTTTTCCCTATATTTTTAACTTTTTTCTGAGGGTTTACCAGCAGTGACTTGCTGCATAGTGCGTCTGAATATTGTGACATGCATTTGAAGTTATGGACTTCCTTACTGCTATCTAGGGATTTGAAGTTTGAACCTTGGCTGCCCTCTTTTTGAACGGACCCCTGTACCATTACACCACAACCATTTGAACTGTATTGGATCTCTTATAACTGTTTTGGATCTCTTATAAGAGCTATTTAACTATTTGTCTTTCAATAACAATATAAGTAAGGAAATGCTGAAAGTAGGTTGATCATAAATTCTAACCTTTAAGAGGTTTCTAAAAGATGGACCCAAAGAGTCACCAATTAAAAGATGAAACACACTCTTCCTGAATGGCTTCTTCCTAAATTATTTTTTCTTTAGTTTCTTATTCAATTAGTTGTTTTCCTGGCATCTAAGTTTTTGATATATTTTTTTCCTTTTTTTATTAAGTGTAGATAATCCTTTCTGATTTCACCTGTTTGGTCTTTTTAAATATTTTTGAATAACGTTTCTTTCATAGCAATGCTTTTTCTGTCTGGTTTCTAAATAGAACAGTTTTCGGTTAGAAAAAGTACAAAGGGAAATTCAAACCAAACATTCTGTTTTTTCCTAGAAATTTGTGATTTGTTTGTAGAAATCTATAACTTTTAGTAAAAGCATGGCTAAAATGCAATTTTAATTTTTATCTCAATTAAAGATCCCAGTTTTAATTGTTTTGGTAAAAAGATAGCCTAGTACTAACTTTTCAACTTCATTTGTCACCTTCTTCTAAAATATTAGTTTCTTCTCACTCCACAATCTCTATTTTGTGTTGGATTAAGTATAAGTTTTTTCATTTTAGTGGCCAAGGTACATGTCCAAATCAACAACAAATTGCCAAATTTGTGACCACAACTTTAAAGCACTCAACAAGGCATTTGCCTTATTTTTTTCGCTGTACCATTTTTTTTTTTTTGATTGGTAAATCTAAGGTTTCTTTTGGGGTCCTCACCTTTGAGAAAAATCACAAAAGACAATGAACAAAGACCATAAGGGGAAGAGAGAGAGGGAGGAAAGGAGAGAGAGGTCATAAGAGGAAGCACTAAAACCCTTAAATAGGCCAACATAGAAATATCTTGGAACATGCCAGCTACAAAGCCCATAAACATGCTTGCATTGAGACACCATAAACATAACTACTAGACCCATTAACAGGCCATTGTTTTTTATTGTACCAGCACAAAAGTCAGCATGAACAAAGCTACATAGCCCATGAATAGGCCAATAGAGAACTCTTCTAGGATCTAACATCCAAAATGAAAGAAGAAAGACCTTGAACTTTGCTCTTCTTGTCTTTTGCTCGACCCTAATTAGAAAAAATATGAAAAGTGAGGAGAACATGAAAAATTGCTGAAAGAAGCACTACTTTTCAAAAATGTGTTTAAGGTTGAGAGAGACGAGGAAGAAGGTTTTCCTTTTTACCAGGGGAAAAGGTTCAGTCTCTACCTTGGTGGAGGAAAGGGGTGCCACCAAGTGATGATGCTTTCTTACCATAAATTTTCCATCCCCTAGATCAAAAGATTTTATAGTAAACTTGATGCTAGAGCATCCAAGCGAATTTGCAATCTTACATCAACCAAAAAAGAGTCAGTTTTTGGAGAATAAAAGCCAACTTTGCTTGTGTTGTGTGGCACGATAGTTCTCGAGCTCTTCAAGATTGTGCAAGAGTCCACTTGCACAAGAACAAGATGTAGCTTGGAGTTGCATGGAAGTGGAAATAAGGGTTTATAAAGTTTTGGTTAAGGCAAGGAGCACGTAGAGTTGCCCTTGTGCAAGAGAAGGAAGTATTTGTGGAAGCTCGAGAGCATGGCATAGAAGATTTGTGTGGAGACGCATAAACAATTTTGAAGGTTTATGACAAAGATATTGAAGCACATATGCACAAGATTAATCTTGTGCAAATATTGTTCACAGAGTTTGAGTTTCTTGTAGGAAATTGAGTAGGGGTTTGCAAATTGAAAGGTTTGGGTTTGTTCAATGAGACACAAGAAGCATAGGATGCATTAAGGTTGGTAGTGTGCAATTGCATGAAGAAGCTTGCATAGAGGTGCATTGAAGTATCTTTTGACTTGTGAAGAACCTACAAAGGCAACAAGTGTGTGGGGCTAGTGGTGTGCAATGAACTCTATTGTGTTTGATGCATAGAGTAATGAGAAAGGCCAGTTGGCCTTCAAAAGCTATGAAGCGCATTGAAGGCTAAGCGTGACCTAGGGAATCTTTTGACATGCAAACACATAGATTTGGTGAGAAGGAATGCAAATGGAGTAGGGATTGTTTGCATGTTGCAAGAGCATATAATAGCAAGAGTTGCATTGGGGTTTGGAGGATTTTGTGCATGGACATTGTCGTGCAAAGGTAGAAAGGTTTGTGTTAAGGAGGCTTTGTGCACGAAAGGAAATGAGCACAATTTTGAAACAATTGGTTCCAAAGATTTGGGAATTGATTGTTGACTCCCAAGATTCTTGGGGATGGACTAGGACATGGATTGATTATCTATGTTTGTGTGAGAAGCAAGCAACCTTTGGGGACATGTGTCGGCTTGTGGGAATACTTGCATCGATCTTTATTGACAGGTAGCACTTGGAGAGGCCTATAGAAAGGCATGCTTGGCGAAGCACTGAAAGTGGGTTCATTATTTAAATCATTATCCTTAGTTTAAGAGGGGAAAATTATGTTGGAGAGAGAGGCGTGCACAAGAAAAGAAGTGTGCATAGGTAGAGAGGTGAGTTGAGTTTGAAAGAAGGAGAGAGATCTAAGTTTGAGGATTGAATTGTGAGAGCCAAGATTTCAATTTTAATAGCTTAGAAGCGTGAAGCCACATGATTGTAAGGGTGCACTCAAACAAATCTATAACCCATCATTTTATTAATGAGAAATAGGGTTTTATGCATTTGCTTTGTGTTTGTGTGTGTGCTTGGTTGTGTGGTTTAAATTCATTGGGACCCTTGGTTGTGATTGCATCATATGGTATTAGAGCCTAGACTACAACTTTGGGAGAGAAGGAAAGGAAATTAACTTGGTGGATAAGTTAGCTATGTAGGATTGCAAGTTGAGATCCTGTAGTAGTATTTTCATAATGGAAACAACACTTGTGTAAGATTGTGATGAAGGATTGCAATGAGTAGTTGTGGATGTGTTGTAGGTTGTGGATAAACTTGTATAGTGGTTGAGTTGTGGAGAGGAGCTCCTATTGTGAAGAAAGGTGAGTGAATTGCTTGAAGAAAGGACAAGTGAAGTGCCAAAAAGGAGCGTGTAGAAGTGGAAGGAAGCATTAGACACTAAGAAGTGAGATTCTAATTTGTAAGGAAGGAGGCAAGTGTTGTGTGCAATCACTTGCACATGTAGGAGCAAGGGGATATGCATAGTAAAGCGAGGTTACACACAAGGTTTTGGATTTGAGGGAAGAAGTTGTAGAGAGGAAGTATGGATGGATCTTTGATAAGGAGGCAATTAGTGTGAAAGAGAAGAAAAGTGCATCTTCCAACCAATGCTTTGGTTAGAAGGAGTGCAAAGGAGAAGTTCTCCATCATGTATCAATGGGTAGAGAGCAAAACACAAAAAGGATGACTTTGCAAGGAGATAAGGTGAAGAGTGACTTGAAGTCACAAATTGTGGTGATAATAGAGGAGATAGCATCCAAGGTATATATGCTACATGGAAGAATGATGCAAGAGGAAAAGAGGATTGTTGTGATGAATAATCCCATAGAGAGGAAGGCAAAATCCTATGGAGAGGGGAACTCGTAGAAGCTTTGGTGCATGTGGAAAATCAATGTGTAGCTAAAGTGCCTATATTATCAAGAAGAGTAGACCTTAAAGAATTGTAGGAGTGGATGTTGAATTGAGAGTGATGTTTTGTGCAACAAGGTATTGAAGACCCGAAGAGGGTAGAGTGTTTTGTACCTAAACTTGTAATAATGTAACAAAATGTTGGAAACATCTCAGGAAAGGAGAAAATTAAAAAGAAAAAAGAATGTGAATAGTTGGAACTAGATGGTTTCCAAATTGTTGAGTTAGGTAGTGCACTTATGAGGTTAGAGTGAGTGGTTGAGTAGGCTTGAAGTCTTGAGGCACAAAAATGCAAAATAGAAAATTGCCTTGAACGAGAATGCGGAGGGAGAGTTGTTGGTTGAGTGGCACAATTTTGTTATGCAGAGCAATAAGGAAGAAGAGGGCTTGTGTAGTCCTTTGAAGAAGAGATCCTCACAAAAGATTTGGAAGAGATGATATTTGTTGTACAAGGAGAGGCTCGAGAGGATTTTTGTTTGGAGAAAAGTTCCCTAAAGGAAGTGCAAAGTGATGGAGCAGATTTTTCCTTAGAGAAAGACGTGGAAGAAGATGAGGGGAAAGAGTTACATTATGTGCAACTAGAAATTGTTGTGTGTAGCATAGATATAAGTGAGGCACTTGTTTAAGGACATGCTAGAAGAAGTAGAAGAGTTGGAGCGAGGGTTGACTAGAGTGAGTTTGAACAAGAAGGAAGTTCACATTAAGTTGATGCTAGAAAATGATAACAAGGAGAGAAGTTTTTCATAGGATAAATGTGGAAGCGACAACATAGAGGAAGAAATGTACCCTTTGGGAGGCATAGAGAAGGAGATATAAAGTTTTGCAAGTTATTTTGTGCAGGGCATGTGTCTAATGCCCAAGGGAAGAAGGATGAAGAGAGAGCTTATAGTAGAAGAAGATACATGTGAAGGAGAAGAAGATGGAGTAATGTTATTAAAGGCCAACCTAAGTGTTTGAGAGTCCATTTAGTGTTAGAGCATAACAACACACATGCAATTAATTGGGGTGGTGCACATGAAGGTGATCATAAAAAGGGTGAGTGGAAGTTGTAGTAGTGTGTGCATAGGTAAAGGTGGAATCCTCATGAAAGGAAATTAGAAAAGGGGATTTGAAGAGAGAAGGAAGATGGGAAATCTTCATTCCCATAGGTTTGAATATCGTTGCATAGAGTTAATGATTGGGTAATAGGTAGGAGTGAAAGTCAACTTATAGCAATAAGAAATTGACAAAGAAGGAAACAAAGGAGGTGAATTGTATGCTTTGAGGGCAAAGGATGGAGAGGAGTATGTTGATAAAACTCATAAAAGGCCTTTGAGGATGTGCTAGGTGTTGCACATGTAGGAGTAGGCTACATCAATGTGGAAGGAAACTCTCATGAGTTGCAAAGGAGAAAGGGATGCAAGTTTATTTGCACACAACATATTGGATATGTTGAAGGGAGAAGGTGAAACAAGGAGAAGTTAGCCTGAAGTTGATTAGGAGAGTGCAATCCTAATTGTGTGCAGTGTGGGGAGGTTGTTGAAGGGAAGTAGCGGAGCAAATAGCTATCAACCTAAAGCTAACCAAAGGAAAATGAGTGATGGGGATGAGGAGGAGCGATTGGTGATAATGTTGGTCTAGGTGTGTGGATGTACAATGGAGAAGTGGATGAAGGAGATAGAGGAGATGGGAGTTGTTGAACCCAATCGTGTTTTGTATGTTGCTAAAGGCATCGAACAAGGTGGAGTCAAGAGAAGTGATGGTAATGGGAGTACCATGTGGGAATGTCTAGAAGGTGGTATGAATATGGTATGTGTTTGTAGTATAATTGTTCAAAGAAATCTAATGGAAGACATGGGATGGATGGATCACAAGTATATCTACATGTTAAGGATGAATAAAATGAGAAGAAAAGGAAGAAAGCGTGTGTAGGAGAAGAGTGGTTTTGTTCACACAGATGCTTGGAAGTGAGAAGTGTTGAAAACACTTGGTGGAGGTGGATAGACAGAGGTGGGTGCAAGTCAAGGTGGAGTGAGAATATTAGAGCTAGGTGGAGGAGGTTGTTTTATGGCACAACATGGGTTTGGAAGAGAAAAAAGAAGAAAGCAAGCTTGCTTAGGCATCACACTAGGTGGAAAGGAGCATTGTGGCCTTGGCAGTCGACCAAAAGAGTGGTTTTACCACTTATACTCTACTTGTGAGGAGGAGCTCGCATTTTAATCAATTGGGGGTCTAATGCAGGAGCATCTTAGACAAATTTGTAATTTTGCATCAACTAGAAAATAGGGTCTATTTTTGGGGGAATAAAAGCCAACTTTGCTTGTACGTGGGTTGTGCGGTGCAACAGTTCTTGAGCTCTTTAAGATAGCACAAGAGTCCACTTGTGTAGGAAGACGACATAGCTTGGAGTTGTGCAAAAGAGGGAATAAGGGTTTACATAGTTTTGGCTAAGGCAAGGGGCGCCCGAAGTATAGGGGCACGACAGGCAATATTTGTGTGGCGATGCTCAAACAATCTAAAGGTTTACAACAAAGGTATTGAAACAAATACATGTGAGAGTAATCTTGTGTAAAAATTGTAAGTAGAGGTTGAGCTTTGCAGAGGAAACCAAGTAGGGGTTTGCAAATTGAAAGGTTTGGGCTTGCATAGTGAGATGCAAGAGGCATATGATGCATTGAAGTTGGCGGGTGTAATTGCATGAAGAAGCTTGCATAGAAGTGAGTGTAAGTATCTTTTGACCAACAAAGGACCTATGAACACACCAAGTGTGTGAGGTTAATGGTGTGCGGGGAATTGGAGTGAGCTTGATGTGTAGATGAAGGAGAAAGGTGCATTAGTGTGCAAAAGCTATGAAGTGCTTGAAGGCTAAGCACGTCTTAGGGAACCATTTGGCACGCAAATGCACAAACTTGTTGAGGAGTGGAAATGGAGTAGGTGTTTTGCATGAGTGGAGCAATGCACAAAGATTGTCCACATGTAGGAGTAAAGAACATAATCACATGGGGATTGGGAGGATTGTGCATATGGACATTGTTGCATAGAGGCAAAAAGGATGGTGTTAAGGAGACTTGATGTGCAGAAGGAAATGGGAGCAATTATGAGATAGTTGGTTCTAAAGATCTTGGAATTGATTGTTGACTCCAAGATTCTTGGAGATGGACTAGCACTTGTTGATCATCTGTGTTTGTGTGGGGAGCAAGCAACCCTTGGGGACAGGTGTTGGTTTGTGGGATTCCTTGCATGGATCTTTCTTAACACCTAGCACTTGGAGAGGCCTATATAAAGGCATGTTGAGAGAAGCATTGAAAGTGGGATCAATATTTAGATCATTATCCTCATTTTAGAAGGGGAAGTTATGTTGGAGACAGTGGCACATAGGAAGAGAAGCTTGTAGAGGCAAAGATGTGAGTTGAGTGTGAAATAAGGAGAGGGATCCAAGTTTGAGGATTGGATTGTGAGAGCCAAAAGCTACATGTAATAGCTTAAAAGCATGCGGCCATATGATAGTGAGGCTATGCTTAAATAAATTTGTAACCCATCATTTTATTAATGTTAAACAGGGCTTTATGCATTTGTTGTGTGTGTGTGTGTGTGGTCCACGACATCTCTTAATTGGGACCCTTGGCTGTGATTGTGTCAAGACCTCTTTGAGCATTTTGTAGCAAGGGGTGTTGCCAAGTGATGTTATTACACAATGGCACGCTACCAAGAAGAAATGGGTTTTCATTCCTTCAATTTTCCATTTCCTTGATCTCTTTGAGCATTTTGCATCAATGAGATTGATGTAACAATGACTTTGAGACCTCTACGCAGTTGGGTGTTGAACAATAAATCATTTGGCCAAAAAGAAGGAATAAAGTCCAACACGACCTAGCACCCTCCAAAACCAAGGCCCAATTGTGAAAGAAACACAACATCAAAAGCCAAATGCATGAAACAATTTTTTTTCCAAAACAAAACACCCAACTTAAGCCACATTTATTTAGGAAGAACATTTTTGAAGTCTACCTCTAGAGGTAAACTACTTCATGTTGGTTTAAGAGAGGAAAAATGTAAATAAAGAGTAGCCCAATATAAGAAAAAGAAGATGGAGGGTAGAGGAGAAGAGGAAAAATTGATAGCCACACCCCAATAAACGAAGAATAAAAACTCAAGATGGGGTGAAAGAAGGAAATCATTTGCTTTATACACAACCTTATATGCTACCAAAGACAAGACTTGGTTGAGAGAAAAAGTAGACTACCTTTGTGATTGATTGATTGCTTCAACACGAAAAGAAGAAATAGGGGAAGGCCCAACATCTTTTACACAGTAGCACCCAAAAATAAGAGATACAATGGTTTAAACTTGGATTTCCAAGGCACCATAGAAAGATAGAGCAGTGGCTAATAGAGAGGAAGGAGCTATCAAGCCTTCAAAGGATGATTCTACAAAAGAAAAGGATGGGGAAATCAATATAGGTGAGGAGGAGAGCTGCAACTAAAAGACACCCGATAGGAAAGAAATTTCTTTTGAAATTGAGCATCCACTTCAACCCCAAGTGTTCAAGGGAAGAAGGCACATAAAACTTTTGCCCAAAAACAACCAACAAGATAAACAAATTGAATTTGGGAGCTCCATGGTGTCAAAGGAAGATAGGGGAGGGTTCTAAAGAGAAAGAGGAGGAGCTATTAGAAGAAAAGGGCGGCACGAGCTTCACTAGTGAAGAGGAGCCATTGTTATCAATGAGCACTTGACAGGAGTAGAAAAGGAGGAGAGAATGACTCCACGAAGTAGACCTCTAACAAATTAGGGGGAGGATGCATGCATAGAGAGAAGGGAGACATAGTGGCAAACATGGAAAGCCAAGGGAAAGTTGTTGGATATCATCCTTGCCCATTAGTAGTAGAAGGCCATTATTAGTAGTTATCACTATGAGGGCTTTCGAGAGTTGTTCTAATTGGCCAATTTGTCTATGTAATTATGTGAACCTCCATCCCAATTCCCCAAATCTGTCTGTATTATCACTATGAGGGCTTCCAAGAGTTGTTCTAATTGGCCAATTTGTCTATGTAATTATGTGAACCTCCATCCCAATTCCCCAAAGCTCCTCTATTAATCTCCAAAAGTACAATTTGAAAGAATTGAAGATGGCTGAAAATTTGGTTGTGAACCTCGAGAATCGTGTCATGTGGTTTAACAAACTTATTTCCTCTTAAGATATACCTTAAGGTTTTGCAAAATAGCTAGGGTATTAACTTGACTCTTATCAAATATTTTAGCGTCTCTTGGTAAAAGCATGACTTTCGATGAATTGAATTAAGAACTTTTATGGTCATTAATTGGCAAAATTCGACAATTGCAAGAGTTTTTTGGGTTTAATTTTTTTGCTGTATCATATTCCCCCCTTTTAAATTTAAATTTTTAATTCTATTTATCTTGCCATGGCAAGGAAATCTAGGAACATTTCCTTGGCTCTATAAAGCAAGAGAGCTACATGTAATCGATTTTGTGTAGGGTACCTCAAATATCTTTTTGCTAAGATGGTTTCTCCCTAATGGATCAAATATTGGGCATTTTGTAACACTTAAATAACCCAATGTTACAACCAAATACTAGTCAAATCTTTTGAGAAACATCGAACTAGTTGGTGTGTACTATGTCATACTAATGTGAAGAGAAACTTTCATAAGGCAAATTCAATCAACATGTTAATTAAAGCTTTAGGTATGTGTAGAATATTTTTGGAATAGTTTTTTAGGTTCAAATCTTGGGGCAAAAATCGCAATGATCTAGGTGGCAGTTTGGGGTAGTTGTTTGGCACATTATTGACAAACTAGTTTGTAACCTTGTCTGGATCATAACTTATTCAGTGTAACTTAGAATTTGAAGAAGTGATGTGGCTAAATTCTCAAGGTGAATTTTGCCTCAAAAGGCCTCAATTGCGAAATACAAAAACATAGAAAACACCTAAATTTTGGAAAATAAATATTTTGTTTTTTGAGTTTCATGTGGTGTTAAAGCCCCTCAACTTCACATGACTTTTAAGATTCCAAGGTAAATCGCTTCTATTTTTGGATTTTTCATTTCTTGTTAAAAATATATATAAAGGAATTTTTATCCAAATGTAAAAATTATTTTGTTGTAGCTTCGCATCATTTCTTAGAGTTTGCTACCTTTTTGTAAATTATGCTTGGCTTCAATAATGCTTCATTTATATTGCAGGATTATCTTATTGTTCTGTCCCTTTTTTATTTGGCTTATTACATTTATTAACATTATTTTTTTGTAATTTTGTGTGTTGTCTATTGGATTTCCAATTAAATCTAGAAGAGTGGTTGGAGCAATTCCTTCCATTCTTGCGTGTCCCATTGAATGAGGTCAGACCATGGGAGTCATGGTCTCAAGACATGACTTTTCAGATTATATTCTTTGTCATTCTAAATGAAATATGATAATCTGATTTCTTTGTTGAGCCATTTGTCTACTTCATGTACATCAAATTTGCCTTCAAAAAGAGGAATGCCAAAATTCTCTTGTACCTTAAAAGGTGTTGGACCACCAAAAGGTCTGTTTGATAACAAGGTGGACACTCTAAACATGATTTATAAGATACTATTAGACAATTGTGCCATCATCTCCTACCTTAAGGGATTCCTTGAGCAACAATTTCAAAGGATCTCTCATTCCTAGAGTTGACTCCCTTAAAACTATCTTTTGATAATTGCAAAGAAATTTGTAATGTTTGACTAGCACCAAGATGCAAATGTGCCTTTAATGTCTCAAAATGAACACAAGTTGCTCTTGAAAGAAAACCCTTAACTAAGGGATGAGAACCAATGTTGTTGTAGATCAATCCCATCTTGTCATGGAGAAACTTACATAGAAATGCAGAAGAATCTTTCCCACCTTTGAAACTTTATTGTTGAGGGATTGATTTGTGTAGATGAAAGATGCAGCCGGTTTATGCAAAGATTAGGAAGAATTGGCTACTAAAATGGAAATTTTGATTGCAAACAACGAAGACTTCAACAAAATATGTCCAAACAAAAACATGTTGGTGTAAGTGGTTACTACACCTTAGTTGTTAAGCTTTCTTAGTTTAATTTTTAGGTTACTATATTTGTACTTTTTCCTTTTTTGTAAGTTAGGAAAATATAAAAGACATGCACCTTCCATGTACCTTGCATCTAGAAGTTTAAGTTGGAAAGCATTGGTTGCCTTTTACCCATATGGGTTTTGGCCAACCACGTGCATTCAGTAAAATAGGCCAAGCACCTACATTTATTAGATCCCTACCTTTCTATAAGAGAGAGGCTCTTCTCACCTATTGGTCAATGGGAGTGACATACGAGAGCATCCATTACAAAATCTTTATTCAGTTAGCTTTCACTCTTGAATGCAATCTTCTATTGATTCCAGCTATGTTGTAGTTGTGAGGTTCATGAGTTACCTCTATTTCCTTGCATGTTTCCACAAAACATATGAGTACATGGTAGGCCCTTCAAATTTTGGCATTTTGATCATTCATTAGATTCATTTGGTAGTTTTGAAACACACAAACGAGGTTGGTTTGAAGGTGTGGAAGAAAGTGGGATACGTTGGCCAAGATATTTGCAAATATGGTCAAAGAAATTTGGAAACGTATTGAGGCAGAAATGAGGCCCAAGAATTTTGATCTTGGGTACACTAGACAATCTTCTCAATGCATTGTGGTCAAATGTTGGTTTGATGGAAACCTTGCTCCTAAATCTTTATAATAATAATAAAAAAGAATTTCGGATGGAACTCCCTACTTTGGTGGAAGGCAATCAAACTCCATATTTAGCTTAACTCACTACCATGAAAACCTAGAGTTATGTATGTAATGCTTGTCTCCATATTTAGCTTCTCTGTCCATGGAGTGTCTGGTGAGCCTTAGAGTACAAACTACTACCAATTTTTTTTAATGTTTCTTGACATTCCATCATCAAATTCCATTTAATAGTTTCTTGGCCTCTGTCCCCATGCTTGATGCAGAGACCGAACTTTTTTACATCAGAAGTTGTTATCAAGTTCCATGAGTTTTGATCAGAATTTATGCCTCAATCAATATTGGGTGGCCCTTGCCAAGGCAATAGAAATGTTTCTGCTAAAAAATTACTAAATTGAAAGGGAACATAATTAGCATTTTACTTCAGAATGAATGCTTTGAATCCCATTGTAATGGTGGATGTAGAGGTTGTCAGAAGTTACGAGAAGAGTTGCTTACAATTATCAAAAGCGATGATAGAATTCTCACTGGGTAAACTTTAGGCGGCTCCAAAATGTTGGTAAAACAATCACCTTCTGCTATTTCATTGTCATAGTTTGTAGAAGTCATCAGCACTTGAATAATGAGAGTGCAATCAAAGCCTAAAATTTCACCTCTTTGGCAAATTATTTCATTATACGATTTCCATTGTTTTCTTGATGTTGGGGTAATAACTTAAGGTTGTTACCCTAGGAGATTCAATGCATTGGCGATCCCTTGTAAGAGAAAGTGTCAGTAAATGATAAAGTTGAAAAATAGTGGAAGTGGTATTCATGATTTTGAGGGCAATCTAGATAATTTATTCTAGATTTGAGTGTATTTTTTGTCGTTGAAGTAACGAATGAATGAATATTGTATATTTTTAAGTGTTTTATTTTTTATAGACTAAAACGAGTATTATATATATATATATATATATATGTGTGTGTGTGTGTGTATATATATATTTATAATCTAGATAATTTATTCTAGATTTGAGTGTATTTTTTGTCGTTGAAGTAATGAATGAATGAATATTGTATATTTAAGTGTTTTATTTTTTATAGACTAAAACGAGTATTATATATATATATATACATATATGTTTCTACGATGTTTCCAAATGACAGGTTTTTGAAAATTGGCATTTTTGTGTTTCAAAAATGTTTTTGTTTCTATTTCTAGAAAACCTAGGTATTAAGCTTTGCACTCAATATTTCAATTACTGTATAAATAAGGAAATGATGATGGTAGGTTGAGTTTTTTTCCCAAAAAGCAATGTAATGTAATGTACCCAAGGATGGCATATAATAATAGATGATAGTGAGTGGAAGATATTATAGTGGTAAGTGGGTGGAGTGTGGATGGAATGTGAGTGCAGGTTAGTGGGAATGAGGGGCCACTGAATAGTGTTTGGCCATTGTATATATAGGGCCTTAGGCCTAGTGTTAAGAGACCCAAGAATCAGTTGTAATCAAAGGTTTATTCAAAGAGGTAGTCCTCTTGAAGTGGCTTGTGATCAGAGTTATTCTTTCCTCAAAAACAATTTTGTGTGTGTGTAATGTGTATTTTAACTAATATATGAGTCGATTACTATTGTTATTCAACTATTGTGTGAGTGAAGTTCCTAAGATTTGGTGTTAAGAGCACTTTCCAAGGCATGATTTTTTTTAACAGCTGGTTACTGTGCTTGTTAATTGTTATATGTACCAATCTGCAACAAAATTTGAGTTATATATACGGATTTGAAAGTTCTATTTATGATTTTCATTATTTGTTTGGCCATATGGAATTCATAGTATATGTTAGATATGTCCATGGTTGTCCATATTTTCTCCTCCATCAATGTCTCATCTCCTTTCATGTGGTCTAATTTATTATGTGCATGGTTTGTGCTTCCACGTATTGAGTGATGCTGTCTCCAGTTCATGACTAGTGGACCTGTATGCTGGTTGCATTGTAAAAAAGAGTCTAGTTATTGTTTTGCCAAATCTACATACTAACAATGAACTATCTTAGTGATTTAACATCTAGATCTAGCTTGGCATGAGATCTAGTTTGGTTGTGTTCTATCATATAGTTCAGCCATTACTTGCAGACCTCCACAGTTCAAGCCCTTCGTTTGTCACACATTGTATGATGAACTCTTGTATTTGGGATTGGATCTATGCATCTAGCTCTACTCCAAATTGATCTTGCCATGTTATAGGGATTGCCTTGATGTTCATATCTACTTAGCCTTTTTGGCACTCGCTCCTCCCACAACCCTTTGCCTATGTGAACCTTGTAGTTGGGACTTTTCTTGTACTCAGGGCATGTTATTCAGATCAGGTGCCAAAAGCATCATCTCCCACACCGAATCTAAACTCTTGGATCTAGTCTTCTCCACATTAGTAATTTCATCGGATCAAGCTCCTTGGTGTTGGAAAATGTTTGTGTGCACACCCTAATGAGCCTGATGCCACCTTAACCTTTCCATCTTCAGCTCGATAGCAAGCTCACCTTCCTGATTTGGCTCTTGCCTTCTCTTGCTGGATGAAATTGTTCTCCCAACCTACGGCAACCAAAATTCACTGCTTCTTTGCCTTGAATTCATTCCCTGCTGTAGTTTGTCAAGCTCTTGCTCTCCACAAGCTGAGCTCTCCTCAACCTAGCCTCGGCCTAAGCAGTCTCTCCACAAATGCCTAGGCTGCTATAAAACTTTTCTAAATTGAACATCGTGGTTTACTCCATCAAATTTGTTGTATTTTCACTTGTTAAGTGGTATTTATTCTTTATGTAGTCTTTTAATAGTTTGTCATATTTAGTACGTGGTATTTCATTAGGCTTTAGGTTTTTAGTTTAGCTTATTTTGTTTATTATTTATAAATTTTAGGTTTATATTTTACCATTGATATAGCTGGTCTTAAAATTGTTTAATTTTTTTAGGTAGGTCTAATTTTGATCCATAGATATCAATCATAATGTGTATTAAATATTTGTTTAATTAATATATCAATCAGTTAAAGTCGTATTAGTTTATTTAAAAAATTAAGTCTATAGGGGTATGTTCTTAGGACCATTAGTCAATTTTTATAAGTTGTGTTATGATACTTAGATCCATGGATTTAGTGATGATATGCAGAATTAGGTTTCTGTTGTCTTGTCGTGTGTCAGTGTCAAAAAACAAAATATTGGTTCTTTGGTTGTGAGACTAAGTCATTAGTTGTCAATTAGCTTTAGTGGTTAGTCCTTCGTCTTTTGTGTCTCTCGTGTATCATCAATTATTGGTGTGAGTAATATCGACATCAAGTCTAGTTGTTTGGAAATATGGGCAATTTGAAAAACTTTGTATTATGAGTGTAAGGATGCATTTTTGGTTGAAGTTGATGTCCACTCAATTGCAGTCATGGGGCTTTACATTTTGTCTTGAGATAATTTCACAGGTGCATTGACTCAACTTTGACAAATTGGCACTGTTAAGGAAATATCATATTGAGTTTGAAAAACTTGTCCTTCAAACCAAAGGCATATTTGATGCATTCTTCATATATTGCTTCATCAGTGAACTCCAAGCTGCGATTTGAGCATAGGTTCAAACGTTTCACCTTCCAACCATGATAGCAGCCATGGTCTTAGCTAAGCTCTCAGAAGACTGCATCAATTGAATTCACAATGGGGCACCATGGTTTATGTTCTAGCATCCCAACCAAACACCACCTCTCCAAGCCACATAGGCACTTGAGCAGGCACCTGAAGCACTCGAGCAGGTCCTCGATGAGCATAAGCAAGCCCCTGAAGCGCTTGAGCAAGCCTCCATCGAGCCCAAGTAGGCAACAAAATCACTTGAGCAAGCCCTCAAAGAACTCAAGCACCCAAGCAGGAAATTGTAAAGCCCAAGCAAGCGACCAAAGCTTCAAAGCCCTTAGATTCATGTCCTAAAAATTCCATGCATTCTTTGGTGGGGTTAGTCAGTCCACAAAAAATGTGTACAAAACCATGCTAAGGGGGATGGAATGTACCCTCGGTTGGCTCACCAAGCAGACTATTTTGTGCACCCTTGTTCTAGCTTTGAGGTGTTGATTGCCAAGGTTCAAATTTTAGTGATTGACTATAATTTCCGGATCAACATGTTTACAGTTGAGGTTATCCATGCATAGATCTCTATGTTATCTTTGCTCCTCAACCTCATGGTATTGTTGATGTACATGATCATATCTAAGCACAGATGGAAGAAGTGGATTCAGAAAATGATGCATGGACAGGCCTCCATTTGGTCTTCAACATATTTTGATATATAATTCATATATAATTCTTATCATGTTTCGAGGGCAAAGCATTTTAATGGGGATGGAATGTAATTTACCTAAGGATAGCATATTATAAATAGAGGATAGTGAGTAGAGGATAATATAATGGTGAGTGGAGGATATTATATGGTTTGTCGAGTGTGAGTGGAGGTTAGTGGGAATGTGGGGCCACTAAATGGTGTTTGGCCATTGTATATATAGGGCCTTAGACCTAGTTTTAAGAAACCCAAGAATCATTTGTAATCAAAGGTTTGCTCAAGGATGTAGTCCCCTAAAAGTGGTACGCAATTGGAATAGTTCCTCAAAAGGAATTGTGTGTGTATTGTGTTTTAGCTTAATATACGAGTCAATTATTATTGTTATTCAGTTATTGTGTGAGTGAGGATCCTAACATGCAAACATGTATTGCTGTATCTCTCCCCTGCTATGATGCCATATTCAGGGTCATGTTGCACAGGGTTTTTACTCTTGCTTTTACTTTTGACAATATATTGTGAACAGGGATTGCTGAAATTTGTTGTTTTGCTCCAAGAACCTACCTACATGGTTAATCAACGTTAGTAAGATCAGCTTTAATGAGGGCCTCATCATAGTTTCTGATGCAGTGTGAAACTCCTGGATTTTCCTCTAGTTAACTACTGTGAGTTTTTTGTTTTATGGCAAGATTCTTTTTTTCCCATTAAGAACATTTGTTGTTGTATTCCATTACACAGTATTTCTGCCTGTGTTGTAAAAAGTCTTCTCTTTGAAAATCTGGCAGTTTTTGCCTTGTGTTTTTGGAAATAATTTCTGCTTTCAGCAGGTTATCATCAAATTTTCAAAAAAGTATACATTTTGTGACTTACGTAAATCTATTGCCGCTTGATTGCAATTATTTTATTTTCAGGATAGAAAATAGTTATTTACTTAACTAGGAAAGTAAATTGAATTTTGTTTTTGCAGACATGGCTTCACACAATCAACTCTGCCAGTTGGCTAATTCAGAGCACCAGTCTCTGTTCATCTAAAAGTGATGCAACGTTGTTTTGTGGTGGATTCCCTTGTAGTTATTTACTATTTTATTGAGAATAAGCATAGAATATGTTTTTTGTTAGAGCTTTACAAGGACTCCAGGTGGTTAAACTGTCCTGACAAAGAAGCATCTTACACCTTACATGTGAATTGAATCGATTGTGAGTGAGGCGAGCCTTTTCTCAACATCCTTTGCCTTTGTTATTTTAAATCAGTAAACAAAGAGAAGTTTTCTAAAGTCATCTATGGCGACTGTTACTTTATTCTGAATTGATTGCTTCGATGGTTGTGTCCTAATACTTTAGTCTTCAATTAATCTTTAGCTTACAAGATCCTCCAGTTGTCTGTTATTGTCAGCTTACTGACGCTCTGTCATCAGGGCGATGTTCCATGTTTAGTCAATGCCATGTTTACATAAACATAGATTGTGCTCTGCATACAAATTGTTTTGAAAGCTCAGGTTTATTATTGATGATAAAATCTTTATCGCCTTTGTATGTAATATTTCCAGATTTACCAAAGAAGTGAAAACTAATACGGCTGTTGGAGTAACTAGTTTACCTGTCGGCTTCAGATCTTGACAATCTATAAATGCCTTTCACCCCAAGTCTCAGAACCCAATCATTTTACTTGCAAAACAAAGTGTAATTTTTATTTATTGTTATTTTACTTTACATTTATATGTTTTTTATATGGCCTCATTGTATCTCTTTTGTATCCGGGTAACTTAGTGTATAAAGAATGTTCTCATCTTATGTTTTTAAAATTGGTTGTATATGGGTTTTACGCGAGTTTTTTAACGGGAAGAAAGTTGTGCAAAAAATGTTTTGCATGTTTGCCATTGGAAATTGATAAATACAACCACCTTTGGCCTCTCAATTGGAAACATTTCTCACGCCGTCATATTCATGGAATTTTGGCAAAATCTCTTAAGTCTAATAGATTATGGTTCTTTTCTTAGAGATGATTTATAAAAATTTATTAATTGTTTGTTTGTTTAGTCTTTCCCTCTCTTTTTTATAATTAATTTGATCTTTGATAACATATAAATTTAGTAGGCCATAATCTTTTATATAATATGCCATGATCTTTATGTCAATGGAAGTGATGTTATAATAGAAAGGATTCTCCTACTAATATAATAATTTATCTGTTAGGTGAATATATTTATTTTTAAATCTTTCCCTCCTTTTAAATTCATACCTTACTATGTCAAATATATTTTCATTCAAATAAATCTTACAATGTTCCACGTTGTCTTTTATTGAATATTGGTTCTTTTTAAAATGTTTTAGTGTTGAGATGATTTTGTAAAATATTTTAAATTAGTTTACCAAGTTAAATATTCAGATCCATTAAATCTGTATGAATAGATGAAAGGCAAGTATTGTACAACTTGGATAGCTATTCAAAGGTTTAAAATACAATCACCCATATTTCTTCAGCTTATTTTTTTTGGAAAAATTAAATAAGACTAACTTTCACTAATCATATGAACAATAACATTTGAATGGGATTTTGTTAAAGTGCAATTTATATAATTTAATATTATATATTAACACTCCAACAAAAAAATATATTAAAATTATAGTGGCTAAGATAAGCTAATAATATCAGTTGTTAATGAGTTAATAGGAATTTTAAGTTAAAAAACAAGAAATGATAAGAGTTCTTGAATCTTTTTGCCATTAGGGTGGTTCAAATTGAATTTTGAAGGTGTTTTCAAGTAAAATTCAAGTGCTTCTAGAGTTGGTTGTATCATTTGAGATTGTAGTGGATCTTTAATCATGGCAATTTTCAAAAAATTGAAGTTCAAGTATTGGTTACTGAGATTGATTTTGTCATTCATTGCAATATTGATAAGCTTATCATTGAAGGAGATTTTCAGATTATTATTTTTGTGTTTTTGAAAAAAATTATCATTTTTTGGAAGCTTAAAAATATTTTATCTAATGTTTGGAGAAAATTGACCACTTCTTTCTTTTTAAAATGCAAGCATTATTTTTGAGAGGTTAATTTTGTTATTGATTTCTTTGTCAATTACAAAATTGATCAATTTGAAGCAAGCAAAATGGATAATATTTGTGATACTTGGGGAGATTTTCCATCATTATAAGTTTTTGATTTGACTTTCCTTTCAATTTGATTTCATAAAAAAATAAAAATAAAAATTATATTAAAAATAAATTTAAATTAAAAATAAATTTGAAAATTAGATATCGACTTTGATGGTTTTGAATGGGCAATTGTTTTTTCAAAATCTTTTTTAATAATCAATTTCATTGATTATTTTTTCGAAGCAATTTTTGTCATGATTTCTAATTTTGCCACTTCATTGGATTTTTTGGTGGTGTCCTTGTGGCATGCATGTATTTTGCATGCTCAAGGGTGGCAATTGAATGCATTAATAACAAGGATTTTGCTTGATTTTTTTTCATCGAGTGGTGGATTTGTGTCATTTGCTTTCTCTCTTAGGTTGCGGGAAGTTAATGGTGGAGCTTTGGCATTTAGCATGGATCGAGGGGTGGCATTAAATTTGGCAACATCAACAGGTTATGAAAATAACATAGTCCAAAAATAATGTTTGAAGGAGGCATTATTTGGGAAAGGTTTAAAAATATCTTTTGGGTTCCATTTGAAGAAGTTTTTAAGGCAATTTTGTCAATTTTGGACAAGGATTACTTGGAACAAGGCTTTGCATAGCTGAATCGACTCAGTGGTGATGAAAATGTTTTCCATAAATTTCATGGCTTTCGATGCAAAGGTGGTTTCAAATTTGGTTATATTCTTTGTCAAACTTGAACATCACCATAATTTAGTGGAGGAAATTGCAATTTTTGAGTTGGGTCTTCTACCCAAGCTCATCTTCACTGACTTAGATGGGGTTAGATTGTTGCATGTTTC
The DNA here is from genome assembly GCA_037957365.1 of Torreya grandis. Classification (NCBI taxonomy): domain Eukaryota; kingdom Viridiplantae; phylum Streptophyta; class Pinopsida; order Cupressales; family Taxaceae; genus Torreya; species Torreya grandis. The sequence continues at coordinate 1,570,941 of JARHVA010002529.1, read as the reverse complement.
TACTTTTAGAGCAATAGAGATAAGATTCATGGTCTTTGTGAGCTTTGTAGAGGAGATCATCAGAAAGTTTGTGCTAATGACTTAGCAGAGGGTTATTTTTTGTCTTTGCCTCTCTTGGCTCATCTTAAAATCTCAATTATGAAAATATCTCATTGAAAAGAGGTTAGACACAAAATAGACCGGGTGGATGCAGGGAAAATTACAATATTAAATAAAAAATAATAATACAAAAACACTTCTAAAAACTTTCAAAATTTAAAAAAATATAAGCAATACCTTAAAAACTAAAAAAAATACAAACAATAAAAAAAATAAAAATAAATTATAATATTTAATGTCACTAATTTCACCATATTTACAATCCTATTATATAATTTTTTTAATAAGTACACGGTATCAATAAAGGTCCAAATTAACACTTTTAATTTCCAAAAATTGCAACCTTTTCAACTAAAAAGTCAAAAAAGTCAAAGGGTAGTTTGACTTCTTTAGTTGGCTAAAGTGACTCCCATTGAAGATAGTGGGAAAGTCCCTTTATGCCATGGGATGATAATACTATTGATTTTGTAATTTTAGTTTTGATTCATTTTCCGAGTTATTTATAAAATAAATTATTTGGGTGGGTTAATATTTTTATTTAATTTAAATTTTATTTTTAGTAATTTTTTTAAAGTATTTTTTTGACCAATGTTTTATGTAGTGATTTTAAGTTAAGAGTTAATGATTGAAGGGTATCCATTCTATCAAAGTTGTTTGGGACATGAATTCGGTTTCATCTTTTTATTTGTGTCAAACTTTGTTAGTAGTAAGAATTGATACCTGGAAGACTCTTTGTGAGCCAAACAACTTCATCAGTTAAACCAACAGTCATTATTTTTAGAGTATTTTACCTTCATTTTTTCTATCATTTTACATTTAATTAGTAAATATGTAAATACATCTTTTTTCACATTTTAAAATTTAAATATTAATTTAAAAATATATATATTATATTTTTAATTTTCTTTTAATAAATATTCATTTAATTTTTTATTGGTTAAAAAATAATGACAAGATTTTTTTTCCACATAGGTCATAGTTGAATGTCCATTGAGTGTGGGCTTAACACTTTAAGTTTAATATTCACAACACTTTATATAATAGAATGTCATCACATAGTTATTTAACTATTCAAATGAATGTCAACCAATATCTCATTCCACAAGATAAGGTAGTTGGTCCACATGCTTACCAAGTATCCAAAAATGGGGTTGTGATATCTTTTAGTTCTATAAAAGATCCTTGCACTAATCATGTGGCTCACCCACAATTAAGCACTAATGTTATTTTTTTGAGTTAGACTTTACAGAGATAATTGCATATTAAATTGGAACTTAGATTTTAATGTGTTTATGCATTAAATTAAATACAAAATATCAAGGGTAAGGCATATTAATTTTCTCAACATAGAATATTCTTGAATGTATATTTTTCTTTCTTGAGATTTATTTATCATTAAATTCATTTCATCCAACATAGGTAACAAGTGGCATAAGGTCAATAATATCTCTATATCAGTTAACTGAAACAAAATATCTGGAGATTTATCTATTGTGTGGTGATGTTCCTCTATTATTCCCATGAATGATTGATATTTTACATATACTCTATGTGATGTTCCCTAAAGGGAAATCCATCAAGTATCAACATCCTTAAGTAGTTTGTTTCCTTGCGTTAAACCTTCAGCAAAATTTTGAAATTGGTTTTTGAACTTCTACAAAAGTACAAATGGATTTCATGAATAAGATCTTGAACTTTTGAGATCAATATATACTTGCTCATAATTTTGAATGCTAAATTCATTTTATGTGCCTTGCAATGAATACCAATCATACATGGTGTACAAGATGTTTGAAGCCTTACACAAAGACCACTTCTTTGAACTTGCATAATCAATGCTCTATCTACCCCTACATAAACAATCTTTCTTGTAATTGAGAAATCATCCATGTCACCAGCCTCTTTCAAATTATTCTTGAATAGTTTTAAAAGGTTTTGAGAAGTTTTATTTTCTTTTATTTTATGAAAGGAAATAAAATGAGGTTGATGAACATGAATTACAACATTGTAAACATGCATACACACCCAAGAAGTGTTATCAATGGTTGTAACTTCATCCAATAACAATGTTATGTATTTTGAAAGCCTTATCTTCTCATGAAGATCTTCCTTTTCTATCTCTATAAGGCAATTAACCCATTCCCAACCACTAGTAACTGACTAATGAGTATTTGGAAAGTTTATAATAGCATGTCCTTATATAAAATATAATATATCATTGGTTAACCTTTGTTTAAAATGTGAAAAACAACACAAAGTTGTATGTCTTTGAAATTTGATTGATTCTCATTATTTTTCTAAACAAAGCTACAATGTTTCTTCCACTTGCATGAAGATTTTTTTGTTTTTATAGGTATTCATCGTATTCACTTGCATACTTAACATGAAGTGACTCTTCTTTTTTTCTTCATCATATAACTAATTTCTCTTCTCTTTTTATAATTTTATTTTTATATAATTTGCCCACATGCTTCTCTATGGTATCTAGTTTTAGCTACAAGCATTTATCCCTCCCAAATTTTTATCTACATATATTGCATCTACATTTTTTTGGGTGGCTCATTAGTGTCTTCACTAAAAATAGGTTTAAATAAAGGATATTTATAAACCTATTCAACTTGAAAACTCCATGAAAATTTTCATTCGCTTGATTTCTTTTTTTTGGAGTTGTGATGTATTTCATGAACTACTTGTGAGATTGAATCATCAATACTTTGAAAATATATTTCATGAAAAATCTTGCATAGAAGTGCATGGAAGTATATTTTGACCAAAGAAGAACATATGAACATAACAAGTTCATGAGGTTAGTGGTGTGTGGTGAATTAGAGTTAGCTTGATGCATAGATGAAGGAGAAAGGCACATTAGCATGGACAAGTATTATTAAGTGCTTGAAGGCTAAGCATGACCCAAGGAAGCATTTGGAACACAAATGCACATATTTGATAAGAAGAAAAAATGGAGGTGTTTTACTTGAGCATTGCAATGCACAAAGATCATCCACATGTAGAAAGTGAAAATAATAGAGTCACATGGGGACCTGGAGGATTGGGTATATGGACATTATTGCTTAGAGGAAAAAAGGATTGCACTAAGAGTTTTGATATAGTTGGTTTTAAAAATCTTGGAATTGATTGTTGAATCCAAGATTCTTAGAGATGTACTAGGACTCATTAGAGAAGAGAAAGTGGTGATGAAGAAGACAGATCATGATGAAGAAGTTTAGCAAGAAGAAGAATAACAAGAGTAGCCACTATCGATAGAAGAGAGGATAGTTCGGGATTTAGAAGGAAGGAATGAAGGAATCAATGTTGATGTTCTAAATTATGGAGGTAGTTTAAAACTAGAGGAGTTGATAAATTAGTTGAATAGCATGGAAAAGTTCTTCGAATGAAAGAATATGAAAGAAAACAAGAAGGTAAAGTTTGCATGCATGAAATTGAAAGGTCATGTAATGATTTGGTGGGATCACCTACAGAAAGAGAGACAGAGAAAAGATAAAGAGAAGATTAATTTATGGAAAAAGATGGAGAAGAAGTTGAGGGGAAAATTTATTCCTGTAGATTATACACAAAGCCTATACAGAAGATTTCAAAATTAAGGCAAAAAGATCACAATATACAAGAGTATACATTTGAATTTTACAAGCTTTCCATACGAGTGGAGCATGATGAAATAGAAGAGTAGATAGCTGCAAGGTATGTAAATTGTTTGAAATTTTCTATTCAAGATGAATTAAGCATGCATAGAATACTTAACATGGAAGAGGCTTATCAATTAGATTTGAAGGTAGAAGAAAAGCAAAATAGACAGAATTTCAGGACATCTACTGGTCCAAGAAGAGGTGGATCCCCTCCAATAAGGGGATGATATGGGTTTAATACCACCAAAGGTGTATTTAATGCTAATAAAAGTGAATTATCATGTGGTGTAGAAAGACAAAATGATAATAGGCATGGGTTTCAATACCAACAAAGAGGAAGAAGATTTTAAAGAGGATGAGGTTACGGTGGTTCTAAAAGATGGTTTCTGAATCAACGTAGATTTTATATCTATTACAGGTGTGGAGAAGGGCACTAACATTTGAGTGTCCAAACTATCAAGATCAAGAAAGGAGGCAAGAATATCACCCAAGAGTAAATCTAGTTGAGGCTGAAATAGAAGAGCAAAATACTAAAGTTTCACCAGTAGATGTTGAAGATAATCTCATGATGAGAAGAACCATGATCGCTCCAAGGAAGGAATAAGTGCATAATAACGAAGGTGGTGATGCATGGTTGTGATCAAATATTTTTTAAATAAGATGTACTTTAGGTGGAAACGTATGCAAAGTGATTATAGATGGTGGTAGTTATGAAAATATGGTTTCTAAAGAAATGATTGAGAAACTAAATCTGCAATGTAAAAATTATCCTAAACCTTATCATATTTCATGGCTCAAGAAAGGGAATTAGGTTACAGTAGATAAAAGGTGTTTAATCAAGTTTTATATAGGAAAAACTTATAATGATGAAATATGATGTGATGTTATATCGATGGATGCATGTCATGTGTTATTGGGGAGGCTGTGCCAATTTGATAGGAAAATAGTTCATGATGGAGCAAATAACACATACACTTTTTGGAAATGTGGTACAAAGGTAGTTTTGTTACCTCTTAAAGAGGAAAAGAAGATAGAAATCATGCTCTGTACTAAAGAATTTATCTAAGATATGAAGGTAGCAGGTTACTATTATACACTAGTAGCAAAGAATGAATAAATAAAAATGGTGTCAATACCAATAGAAGTAGCAAGAATGTTGAAAGAATATGTAGATGTTATGCTTGATGAGTTACCAGATGGTTTACTATCAAAGAGAGATATTCAACATCACATTGATTTAATTCTAATATCGACTCTACCCAATCAAGCAACTTATAGGATGAGTCCAATAGAACATACAAAATTAAATAAATAGGTTACTGAATTGCTAAGAAAGAAAGTGATAAGGGAGAGTATGAGTCCATGTGCAACACTAGCATTTCTAACTCCAAATAAAGATGGAGGATGGAGAATGTGTGTGGATAGTAGAGTAATTAAATAAAATTATAATAAAGTGTAGGTTTCCTATACCTCATTTAGATAATATGATGGATGTGCCTGCAGGAGCAAAATATTTTACCACGATTGATTTAAGGAGTGGTTATTATCAAATTCGAATTCATGAAGAAGATGAGTGGAAAAATGTATTCAAGACTAGGGATGGCTTATATGAGTGGATGGTGATGACATTCAGATTATCAATGCACCTAACACATTTATGAGGGTGAGGAATACAGTGCTACGAGAATATATTGGTAAGTTTGTGGTTGTTTATTTTGATGATATTTTGATATTCAATAAGACTAAAGAAGAACACTTATAGCATTTGAGAATGGTAAAAGATTTAAAAAAAAAAGTTGTATGCAAATCTGAAGAAGTGTAGGTTTATGCAAAATAGTTTGGTATTTTTGGGATTTGTAATTTCAGTAGATGGTGTGAAAATGGATGAAGAAAGATAAAGGCAATTGTTGAGTGGCCTATTCCAAAAATCATTACAAAGGTAAAAATTTTCTATGGTTTAGCAACTTTTTACAAAAAGTTTATTAAAAAATTTAGTAGTATTGTGGCACCAATAACAGATTGCATGAGAGGGAAATAATTTGCATGGACTAAAGCAACCACATAAAGCTTTGATTTTTTGAAGAAGAAGATTACAAAAAGACCAATTTTAGCATTACCAGATTTTAACAAAGTGTTTGAGGTTGATTGTGATGCTTCATTTGTGGGATTGGTGTTGTGTTGAGTCAAGAAGGAAAGCCAATAGCATATTTTAGTAATAAATTGAATGAGGTAAGAAAAAAGTATTCTACTTATGATATTGAAATTTATGCAATTGTACAAGCATTAAGACATTGGAGGCATTATCTGGTGCCTAAGGAATTTATACTATTTACAAATCATGAGGCTTTGAAGTGTGTGAATACACAAAAGAAGTTGAATAGTAGGCATACAAAGTGGGTTTCTTTCTTGCAAGGGTATACTTTTGTGTTGAAGCATAAATCAGGAAATCAAAATTAGGTAGCTGATGCATTGAGTAGGAGGGTAGTGTTATTAACTAATATGGTTAATGAAGTAGTTGGATTTGAAGCTATCAAAGAATTATATGATATTGATCCATCTTTTGGCAAGATAGTTGAACAGTGCAGGAATCCATTAAAAGGTGGGATAGATATTATTCATGATGAGTATCTTATACAGTAAGTTTATCTCTTTAAAATGAAATAATTATTCATTCCAGTTGGCTCTTTACGAGACAATATATTAAGAGAATTACATAGTGGTGGTTTGGCTGGACATTTTAGTAAGACAAAAACAATATCTTTGGTGCAGGAAAAGTATTTTTGTCCTAATATGAAGAGAGATGTGACAGGGAATGTTTCAAGGTGTTGAATATGTCAGTTGGCTAAAGGACATGCACAAAATACTGGACTTTACATGCCATTACCGGTTCTAAGAGGACCATGGACAAATTTGAGTATGGATTTTATGTTGGGATTGTCAAACACATAGAGAGGTAATGATTCAATTTTTGTTTTTGTAGACAAATTTTCTAAAATGGTTCATATCATTACATGTAAGAAAACCAATGATGCCACTAGAGTTGCAAAATTATTTTTTATGGATATTGTGAGATTACATGGTATTCCAAAAACTATTACTTCAGATAGGAACATGAAATTTCTAAGTCATTTTTGGAGGACTTTGTGGAAGAAGATGGGTACTAAGCTATAATTCAATAGTGCATATCACCCAAAAACATATGGATAAACACAAGTTGTGAATAGGATCTTGAGAAATTTATTGAGATACATAGTGGGAGAGAAGCCAAAGCAATGGGACTTGGCTTTACCACAAGCTAAGTTTCCATTTAATAGTTTAGTGAATAGACCAACATGAAAGTCACATTTTCAAATTGTTTATGAGAGAAATCCTATGGGTATTTTAGATTTGGTATAATTTCCAATTATAGATCAAATTAGTGATGATGCGGAAGCATTTGCAACAATTACAAGGAGTAAGAAGAAAGTTGCAAGAAAGTAATGAGAAATATAAAGTAGTAACATATGTTAGAAGATGATTCAAGGTATTTGAAGAAGGATATTTGGTAATGGTTTACTTGAGGAAATAAATATTTCCAAAAGGCACATACAACAAGTTAAAATACAAGAAAATTGAACCATGCAAAATTGTGAAGAAAAACAATGATTATGAATATGAGATGAGTTTACCACATAATTTTGATATATCTTTAGTATTTAATGTTTCATATTTATATGAATTCCATAGAGAAGATGGTGAAGATGAAGAAGTAAATTGGGAGCAACAAGTTCCAAAAAAGAAGAAAAAAAATTAGTGTAGATTTTAGATATGAAGACAGTGAACACAAGGCAAGAGAATTATAACAAGTATTTGGTGTAGTGGGAAGGATTGCAGGAAGAAGACAACACTTGGATTATAGAATGGGAGCTGAAAAAGATTGACAAAGAAAAGTGGCAGTAGTACAATCAGGGCAACTCGCAGGAACTGAATTGTTTTCAACTAGAGGAGAATGATGCAGAAAAAATAGGGCAACCTTTCAGAGGCCATAACTTTTGACCCACAACTCTTTTTGAGCTCTTCCATTCACCAAAACGACCATATCAAAAAGTACATTGTTGTCCTTAAGAAGTACTATCTACCTAGGAATGTTTTTGATATTTTTTGGAGGCTATACGTGATCATCTGAGGGTCCAAAATTGTGATTTAATAATTTTTTTAGGTTTTTTCTACTTTTAGAACCAAACATTAATTTTATTTGAATTTCATCTCATAGTCTAATTATAATGTTTAGTATATTTCAAGAGACTTTTGAGATATTTTGAGATTTTTTAAAAATAGGCATTTTTTTTAGATTTTAGTTTTTTTCAAATTTTGCATGTAAACTCTAAATTTTGAGTTGGAGCTTATTTAAGCATGGTGTGGGTTTGTAATTATTTCAAGCAATCAATACGAATCAATTCTGAGTATTGTTTCAATTTCTTGACCTATTGAAAATTTTCTTATTCTTGTTAGTTTTCATGGGTGTAAGTTTGTAATTATTTCAAGCAATCAATACGAATCAATTCTGAGTATTATTTTAAGATCTTGGCCTATTGGTAATTTTCTTGTTCTTATTAGTTTTTATGTTCATTATCATATAGGCCCCCCTATACATGCCAATAAATAGCAAACATATTATAAAGTTTTTTGTTTAAATACTTTTTATGTTTCTTGAAATTGCACTTTGAAAAAAAGAAAAGTCTAAAAAATATTTTTTTGTCCTTTATTGTTAAATGTTGCTCTACATTTTTTAATACTAATATATTATTATGTTTTTTTTTTTTTTTTAGAATCCTGTATTCATCAAAATGCAAATAATGATTCATTTCTTTCAATTTACATATAATACATGAAGCACGTGAAGTGATTGGTTAATTTACTTTTGGAATACAAAACATACTACAAGTTCTCTAATACGTCAATTAAAAAAAATTACTTGCTTAGCTATGATTAGAGTAAATATTTAAGATTTTATTAGTGTCCTCTATTTGTTCGAGGCAAGTATTAAACGTAGTTGGTAGTACAAGGATTTTATGCTTTACATATTTTAGGGTAAGTTAAATGCAGCCATCAAACTTTAAAGTTTTAAAACTACTTTTAAAATAATTGCATATTTAAAAAATAACAAATAACTATTGTTTAAGAAGAAGCTTTTGAGGGATGTGAAATAGAAATTGGCTCAATATTTGCATGGTTGGTCCTATTTCTTTGATTCCCAACTCTACATTTGCATTTAATCAAATATATTATTTTTGGTTTTAAGCAAAAGTTTTGTGTAAAATGTTGCTAATTTCTTTCAGAAGCATATATTGCACAAAATTTTAAAAAACATGAGATTGCTAATAAATAAAAGGACTCCTATAATTTCTCAGCAATACCTTCTTGAAAATAATTACCTATTGCTCGGCATGGGACCGCTAGCTTAAACTTGGTTGTCGACAAGATGGGAAAACATTGTTTATGATTTTGTTAAAGTTACTAGAAGAATTGGAAATCTCATAAAGTATTTGTCATTCAATGTTGGCTTGATGCAATGCACGATTGAAATGAAGGTAATTAGTGACATTCATTTTAATTTCATTATTTATAGACATCTAGAGGAGAAAATATTGAAGCTTTATAGGTCATCAACTCTTTTACTATTTTCCATTTGTATTGTGATCAAATCATGGCTAAGAAATTAGGGTTTTTCACAGCAATCAAATTTATATCCATGACATGATTTTTATTTCTGTTTAGTTTATATATAATATATGCATAGTATCATTAGATTTTATGTGCTCATAGACTAGGTATGTTTCTTTACTAGATAATAATTTCACCATGGAGCTTTGTTATTTTCATGCAAAGGTACTACTAATTCAATAAACAAGACAAATAGTAACAAAGGATTTTAGGGTTCTTGTTTATTATAGGGTTTTTTTTTTTGGCTAGAGTAAAGTAAGCTATTTAGAGTTAAAACGATTAACATCATTGATTTTAATTTCATTATTTTTGGGTATGTAGAGAGGAGTCTATTGGGGCCCAATTCTATCATTGTATCAGGTTTATATCTATGACTTGCTTTTCTCTTTCTCTGGATTATGTTTAACATCTATGTAAAAGGCTTTATAGGACTAGAGGAGGGTATTTTGAGTTGAACAATGTATTTATCATCAATTCTTAATTTCTATGTATCAATAAATAAGACAAATAGTAACAAAGGCTTTTACGGTTCTTGTTTATTATAGGGTTTATTTTTTTGGCTTGAGTAAAGTAAGCTATTTAGAGTTAAAGTAATTAACATCATTGATTTTAATTTCATTATTTTTTGGTATGTAGAGAGGAGTCTATTGGGGCCCAATTCTATCATTGTATCAGGTTCGTATCCATGACCTACTTTTCTCTTTCTCTGGCTTATGTTTAACATCTATGTAAAAGGATTTACAGGACTAGAGGAGGGTATTTGGAGTTTAACAATGTATTTATCATCAATTCTATTCCTACCATTTTATTAGTATATTATGGAATTAAATTAGTGATTTGAAAGTCATCTTTATAACAGTACATCATCTATTACATGTCTAGCCATTGGTGTTTAGACACATAATAAAGCTTCAAGAAAAAATCTAAAGTATTTTATTCAAACAATAATGATGACCAAAAGAATAAACCATATGGCTTATGATGCAAAATAAATGTTAATGTCTTGATCAATTAACTTTTGATTCAAGACTTTGTCTACAACTTGGCCTATCAAAATACATAATAAAGTTATAAGATAAATCTTACAAGCTTTGGAATGTCTTACCTTAAAAATAAAGACAATCCTCACAAACTATAACAATGTCCATTGCCACAAGCATCTAGTATCTAATAATCGGACCTCAGTACTCACCTCTTCAAGATTTAATGTCAAGTACTTTAGCTAGTTTAATATTCTTGTACTAACTTTTACAGGATCACAGACCATGTTTTCTTAGTCTACCACCAAATAAGTTTACAAATGTGCATTTAACTCAACCTCAAATCTGTCTAGCATAGAATCTCCTACTCTGCTAGTTGTATTCAATACAATTTTGATCCATTCACTAGGGCTTTATAATAGCACAATCAGTTCTACCCATGTCAAAAGAAAGAGATATATAATTAACCACAAAACATTACGTACATCTAGACCAACAATTCCAATGTTACAAAGTTTCTAACTACTATAAAAAAAGTCATGACCAAAATACCTAGTAAAAATTATTTATATCTATTGATGTCCAGCCATTGTCATGAAAATGTTAATAGTAGACTGACTGACTTTGATTTTCCATAATGTTTGTGTTATGAAATTATTTATTTCCAAGATTGATCTATCTTCCCTTTTTGTCCACTCTATTTTTGAATCAATTCTCAAAGCATTCAATGAGTTCATCATGTCCACATGATTTGCCTAATCTCAATTCTATGAATAAGCCTAGTTCAACAAGTAAAAAAAAAGATACAATTCAGGGACTAAGCTTATCTCATCTTCTGTTCACCATTATACTTGGAGATCAATGCATCGATCCTTGTCTAATGAATTTTTCTCTTTGAACTTATTCTTTTTGTGTTTACTCAAGACCTCAAATGTTTTGATTATAATTTTTATGCTATGTTATTCATGTTAATGCATCTTGTTCTTTTTAGTCCCAAAGGTAACTAAAACATTCAATTTTCTTTAACTTAGAATTATTTCATGAGATGTTGGCTAATGAAATGTCCTCATTCTAGGTGTAAAAAATATGCATAAAATTTTTGGGGGCCAAAGTGTGAGGTCTTTAGCGAGCTGGTTAAAAAAAATTATTACGTTTTGATTGGATAAAATATTCAGGATGTTATTGGCACCATCTCTTTGTTTGAGGCAAGTATTGAACATTTGTAGTTGGTAGTGTGGGGGATTATGAGTTAAATGTGGATATTTTATGTTGTACAAATTTGGGGGTGAGTGAAATGCATCTATCAAACTTGGTTGGTGGAATCAATGGAAAACAAGGTTTATGATTTCACCAAAGTTAGTAAGAGAGTTGGAGAGTTGCTAGAGTACTTGTCATTGAATGTTGGATTAATGCCATGCTTGATTGAGATGGAGGAAATTAGTGACATTCATTTTGGTTTCATTATTTGTAGGCATTTGGAGAAGATAATGTTAGATCTTTATAGCTCATGGATTCTTTTATTATTTTTTATTTGCATTATGGGTGAAGCATTGGTAAAGAAGTTATGGGTTTTTGCATGAATCAGGTTCATATCTATGACTTGCTTTTATTTATATTTATATTGTATGTTATATCTCAATAGTGTTGTTAGGTTTTATATGCTCATATATTAGGTCTATTATTTCATTGGGTAAGAACTTTACCATGCAGATTTGTTTTTTTTGTTTTAGGGTTATTGTTCAATGAAGGGTTTATTTTTTTGGATAGAGTAGAGTAGCCTTTTTAGGGTTTGAGGCAATTAGTATCATTAATTTTAATATTTGGATTTATTATTTACATAATACCAAAACATACTTAGACAAGTTCATTTGGAATAATAATATAAAATTAGCTATATTGTGCATTTCACATGTTTTATAAATCATAAATCACCCCAATGCCTTGCCTAATACAAGTTATTGCATCATGTTTTTATTTTCTTCTCAATTTTCTTGATCGCTTCATTCTAGAAATTGATTCAACACTTATTCATGAATTAATCCTGCAACATGACTCTAACTTCTTCATTAGATCATCTATGTCGATTATTCACAAGTTTAACATAGATGCAATTAATGGCATTTATTTTACTTTTAGTGTTTCCAAGAATGCAGAGAGGAGACTATTGATACTTTAAAATTTGTCAATTATTTTATTATTTTTAAATCCTTTAGTAGTTTCCTCATGTTCTTTACCAAGAGATATTGATAATATAATATGCATGAAGTTCAATACTAGTTTTCTGACAAGTAAAAAATATCTATAAGGGCTTAATATTTAGAGTGTGTGTGTGTGTGTGTGTGTGTGTGTGTGTGTGGGTGTGTGTGTGTGTACATACATACATATATATACAAGTTATACATTCTGCCTCATAGTCCTTCATATGTCAACAATGTTAGAGATAATGACCAGTGAATGTCTTTAGATTCTGAACAAAAAAACTATTTATATTCATGCAATCTATTGACTATGCCTTGTATTTCTTAAAACAACTTACCAAAAAATGCTTTATTTGGTAATATCATCACAGGCATAAAAGAGAATACTTTTAGATAAAAAATGTATTTATTATCATCAATTATGTTCCTACAATTTCTTTAATAGCTTATGAAGTTCAATTAATGGTTTGAGAATCATCTTTAAAGTACCATAGTATATGTTGTAGATCTAGCCATTGGTGTCTCAACACACGATCGAGTCTTTTCTTGTGAATCTAAAAAGAAACAACCTATAGTATTTTATCCAAAAATTAATAATAAACAAAGGAATAAATAATATGATTCCTGATGCAAGGCTATGGAAAGGGCATTTGGCATTGCAAATCTCTTTTTCTGATCTTACTTTTCAAAAGCTAATAAAGTTTGTACTAGTTATTTGGTTTACTTGGAATTTGAAAGTTACTCTTAAAAGTGAAAAATAAATATTAATGTCTTGATCAATTAACTTGATCATAATAATATGTTTTTGATGGAATGATAATTACTAGGGTTTGACTGTCATTGTGAAAAGTTATTATTTAAGGAACTTTCATTGGCCATAGCTGCAAACAATTTGAAAATTTCCTTTTTTGTAAAGAATTCCATAAGTTACTAAAAAAAGACTTTAGAATATTGTTTTTATTCAATCTCTAACAATTCATAATTAACAATGGCAAAGAGCTAACCCCACTTGCTTCTGGTTCACCTTAAGACTAAACTATAATTACAATGAACCTATACATAACCATAAAGCATTGTATACACCTGAGCCAATAGTTATAATGCTACAAATCCATTAAATACTATAAAAAATAAAAATAAAAAACAAAATACTTATAAATAAGTATTTACTTCTATTCATGTCTAATCATTACAATGAAAATATTGTTACTAAATTGACTAACTTTCATTTGTCATAATGTTTATGCTATTCAATTGTCTATGCCCAGGACTGATCCATATTCTCTTTTTGTGCAGTTTATTTTTCAAGAAATTCTCCAAGAATTTGGCAAGCTCATCATGTTCACATGCTTTGTGTTAAGCAATTCCATGAACATGCCTAGTTTGATAGGTAAAAAACTAACATACAATTCAATCACAAGGATTATTTCATCTTTTGCTTACCACTACACCCAGAAAACCAAAAAACAAATGGTCATAACTACGTCTAATTTTTTTTTTCTTTCATTGGCACTATTCTTAATTTCTATGTATCAAATTTTAGGTTACAAAAAAAATTTAGAAATGCATGCTATAATATTTCCAAACCATAAATGCACAAATGAAGCTTGAATGAATCTGTTTAGTGTTACTTCCAAGCTCTTTATTTCAATCCTCTTTTGGTGAGATTTTATCTCTCTACTTCTGCCTTTTATTTTGACTTGATACCTACCCAAATGTTTTGATTCTAATTTTTATGCTATGTTATTCATGTTGATGCATTTTGTTCTTACATTTGCTAGTTGGTACTTTGGTTCAATGCCTTCCTACATGGCTAGCCTTTAATGTTTTCCTAATGCCAAAATAGACTTGAACAAGTTTATTTTTAAAGATAATATGTAATTAGGTACACTATGCATCACACCTGTTTTATAAGTTCCTTTTTTTTTCAATTTTCTTCATCCTTACAATTTAGCAGTTATTCATGATTTAATCCCAGGACATGACTATGATAACTTTATTAGTTTTTCTCATATAGATTTTTATAAATGTGTTTATGTCATGATAAATATAGAAACATATCATACATACATACTTACTTACATACATATGTGTTTGTGTGTACACATATATATAGACAATGAGACAGATACTTGATAAATATTTAGGTAATCTAGATGCTAAACTAATAAAATATATCATGTCTCAACCCAATTAATGATAGTTCAAGTGTTGAAGTGGAACTACTTAAATGTCATTGCATTGCATAAGTTATTATATGTTTGAAACATGTTTTTTCTACCACAAAGCACCATTTGGCTATAAATTTAATTGATGCTTTGTATTCCTTTTACAAAATGTATAACTATGAAACAAAATTATGGTTTTATGAATGCATTTTGCTTCTAAATTTAAAAAAAATCTAAGTTATATTGTAATTTTTATTTATCTTGAAATAACATGTTCTTATATTCATGCTACATTACCCCTGGACTTTTATGAAGCAAACATTACAATGCCAAGGTAACTCATTTCCCATTCTAAAAACATAAATAGTAAATTGCCACATTATAGATGACAAAAAATCTATTGTGTTAGCTTCTAAACTCATTACCATAATTGTCTATGCCTAGCATTGGTCCATGTTCTCTTTTTGTGTAGCTCATTTCTCAAGCAGTTTTGCAAGCATTTAACAAGGTTATATTTTAGCCCCGCTCATTGTTTATGATTTTTTAATTTCAATAATTGTTCATAATTTTAAACTCCACATTTCATACCTATGCATAACAACCTATTTTCAAACTATCAAAGCCAGTAAGAAGAGGAATCACCATATTCTTACCAGTCGTAAGCCTTGTAATTACTCAAATCAATATTAGGTTTAACATAATTAGTGCTAAATTCAAATGTGTCTTTATAGACTCAAGTATAAATTTGGACTCGCTAGCCTGACCAAATTCTCTACCATGCCGTCATATGGCATATGCATAATTTACAAGTCCCATGTAATTATAATTTATAGTTAAGGTGATTAAAAAGTCAATCTTTAAAGTAAAATTCCATACAATGTATTTTTTATCATCAATTAATTCCTTACTAGCTTATGAAGTTCAATTAATGATTTCAGAGTCATCTTTAAAATAGTGCAACATATACTACAGGTCTAGCCATCAGTGTTTGGACATAGGATCAAGTCTTTTCCTCCAAAGCTAAAAAAGAGCAACCTATAGTATTTTATCTAAAAATTAATGATGAGCACAGGAAAAAACTATATGATTTGTGGTGCAAGATTGTAGAAAGGGAATTTGACCTTGTAAATCTCTCTTTCTCATACAGATTCTGATCATTTTCAAATGTTTAAACACCAAATAATTTTCAATGAATATGGTGTATTTATAAAAACCATTTTTTGACAAAACTTGCTTTAGTTATATTGAATTTGGATGTTACTTTTCAAAAGCTAATAAAATTAGAACTAGCTCTTTGGCTCATATGAATTTTGCAAATCACTCTTAGGAGTGAAAAATAAATGTTTATTTCTTAATCACATGTTTTTGATTGATGAAAAATCATTTTTAGAAGCATTTAGAACACAAAATTAAAAATGGTAAAGAGCTAACCCCACTCACTACTAACCTTTGCTTCTCATAGGGACTTAGCGCTTTGCGCCCTTGTTTAAAATAAAATATCAAATAAGACATTTTTTATAGGGGTCACTATTTATATTTCATAACTCATAAAATGAATGTTATATAAAAATGTATACTATATAACTATAACCTGATATGTTTCATTTGAATTATCAAAACTCCCTAAATATGAAACATATAATAATATGTTTAAACAAGGGCACCATGTGCCAAGTTCTTGTGGGGTAGATGGTATTTTTTGTCATGTAGATGTTATGTTGTTTGTGCATACATCATGTTAAAGTTGACACATCCCATTCTCAAAATATATAGGGACCCTATTTGTATCATAAAACCTATGTTTATGGTCGAAAATGAAGCTTTGAATCTTGGCATTAGTCCAACTTGTTCATTGACCCTTGATCCTGAAATCGGGCTTTCATGCATTTGATATTTAGGAAGCATATTCTTTAATCCTCTATGTTAGTTCTAGCTGAGAAATTATTCATTTATTTCATTTAAATGGGTGATATTCATTGATTGTGTCAGAATTGAGAATGATTTTCATTCATCCTAGATCTCTCCTGCACTCCATTACCATAGAAAAACTATCACAGACATTATGCACACAAATAAGTTTAGACAATAATCATGCACAATAATCTATGTCTCTCATTATTGCCTCAAAGTTAATAATACAATGATTTGTATGTTTCTCTCTTCCACATAATAGGCTAAGCAATAGGAGTGCCTATTAAGTAAGCATAATAATTTTTTTCGTACAACAAATAATGTACTGTGTGAAACCAATTTTAATTATTATGGAATGTTTACACACATAAAATAGGTGTACAAATATTTGACACATAATAATTAATTAACCAACTCTCAATAAAGTTAAACACATGAGTAAATGTGAACGCTCACTCAAACACCTTCCCTTAAGAGTAAAATAGGGAGTAAGAAAAAGAGAAAACAAAGATACTAATGGGTCCCAACAACTAGGCCTCATCAGGTACTCATATACAAATCACATTGAAATATAAAGTGTCCCTATGGTAACCAATCTAGCTTACCGAACTACATGGATGATGAATCGTTATAACTACCAAGTCAAATAGGAACTGGTACTCTGTATGAGGCTAAATCTATAAAAAAACACTTATCTCAAAACACTAAAAAAAGAGTCACCAAGGATGAAATGTATCATCGTAAGGTACCAAAAAATTAGTAATAACAACAAAAGTTGAGAGAGCAAAAAACATATGCTACAAGGTGTCCCAAGAAAGCAAATGACTCAATACTCAAACATAAAGCTAAAAAAAGGTGCACTGGATGGAACAAAGGCCATCAAATAAAAATGTACTCGATGAACTCAAAAGTCTCAATGGAACTCAAATCTACATGAGCGGTCTAGATCCACTGCTTGATCACAAAAAGTATCTGACACTGAAATTCACCAGAATAGTTCTTACAAAAAAGATATTGTTAAAGGTGTCGATAGTGCAAAATAGTTCACCAATTGAATTTGATCTACTGTCAGAAGATGTGGTGCACTAAAGGTTAGCAAAGAACACGATAACCAAAGAAGCAAGATCTACACTATACCCCCCCATACTACTGATTGGGTGGAATGATGCAAAAAAAGTCTATATGAGTGGACTAAATCCACTACTCAAATACTAACATGCTGACATTGTACTCACCAGAATAGCTGCTCTTCAAAAGGAGATCAAGCTCCACAATAAATCTAAAGAAGAATGTCAACTATCAAAAAAAAAGTGGAAGATACAAAACAAATATCTCTCAATAAAATGGCCCTGGTGGTGATGGGATAATCAACAACTGAAGAGTAAGTGTTCAACATGGAACCTACTAACATGAAGAAAAAGATTCCATAACTCTCAGTGTGACCACAAATAAAGATCCCATACAACAAAAAAGACTAGATGTTGCATAAAACCCAAAATGTGATCAATCTATAGAAGGCACCATCAAGAATAAGAGAGTTGTTCTTAAAAACAAGGGAGCAATGTGCAATACAAAATTGTACTCAATAATGTAGGACATCAAGTTACGCTGAAAATGTGTCTATGAGTACAAAAATGGCATAAAAAATATAATGCACACTAAAAAATAGGACGTTAGACCTTATTGATAATGCATCCATGAGTACAAAGTGTGATGACAAGGACACCAATGTGGGCCAAGAGGGCACAAGTGAAATAACAATGACCTCCAAAAAAATGAAGGTAAAAAGGAACAAGAACAAATTTATTTTATTTGTGAGGAGTTTTGACCTCCTACCAGACCAAACCTCACCCTCCATTCTTCAACAAATAAAGATGAAATACTAATATCCCAACAATGATAAAAGACTCAATAATTAAAACGGACTTCAAATTACAATAATACCATCTTAACAAAAATTCCCCACTATAATAATTGAGAACCCCTAAAATATTACAAAGAGGCCCTTCCATCAATAATATTTGTTCCACTAAATAACAAAAGCACCCCCTGAATAAAATTGATCCCTAAAAATTGTGTCACCATAAAAATGTTCTCCCCCACTTTATACAAATTGAAGACACTCCCTTCAATAATAATGCCCCCACTTAAATAATCTCACCATCTTTAGAAAAGTAGGCCCTCTAAAAAAAACATTCCACTTTGTAGTGGATGGAGCTCGAAACTCTCAACACACCTTCACTTGAAGGTTCATTTAGAATCATAGAGCCAACCTCTATGACTCCATTCGAATTCAGGTCGGAAATACTTGTTGGGAGTTATACTACCTTGAGCATGGGATTCAGCCCGATGGACAGATGCCTATAATACGTTTTTAGTGAAAATCGGGGTAGAAAAGCATGTTCCCCATGCAATATTTATAGATTTGGAACCCAGTTCAGATCTAGTTCCTTCGTCGACTTCATTGAAGACTAGGAAGCCTTGGAGACCTGTACAATTATCTACAAGCTTCCTGATATGATCCAGACAAAGGTCCATGATCTCTTTGCTGATGGTGTAATGACCATGGGTAAATTTGTTAGCCACATCTTCTTTGCCGCTGATAAGCTGCTCTGAGTGGAAGAGTTGGTGGTAGGTGCCAGGAAAGGAGAAAAAATCATGTAACGCTAGACTTTAAATCCAATACCAAACTGATGTCATTGGTTGGGTCAAGCCGTGGCCGAGTGGTGAAAATTCATTGAGCCGGTTTGATGGTTAGAGAAGCCACAGGCGATGGCGATTCTAGTGGAAAGACCTATCCATGGCATAGAACTATCAAAGAAGCGGTCTTCATTAAATAACAATGCACATGTCCATCACTTCAATGGCGCCATGGCAGCTGGCTGTTGGAAAATATCTGCAGTCAAAAATGCAAAACAACTAACTACTCACTATCATCCTTGCTCAAATCCTCATCCTTTGTGGTATCCAATGCAAATGGCTAGTTGGATGGCACATCACAGAGTCTTTCACAATCGAGATAATACCAAACAAAAAACATTGTTTTGATGATAATGTAGAATAACAAAACCAAACCAACCGCACAGATCCATCTAATGGATATACACTTTCTGAAGGAGGATTGAAATCTGTCTAATGCAAAATGGAAAAATGTAAAGACAATGCCAAATGGAAATGTAAACTGCAGTGAATGTAGTTTCGATGCACAGCTAAAAAGATCCTCGGCCAACTCGTAGGTGTATAGCCAATGCAAAGATTTATCAACACTAGAATTTGGCAATGAGAGAGGCTCACCACTGAGAAAATCAATAAATTCAGCTGAGTAATGGATGCATGGTCCTGCTCTGATACCATGTTGAAATTGAGAATGATTCTCATTCATCTCCGATCTCACCTGCACTCCATTACCACTAGAAAAACTATCACAGATATTATGTACACAAATAAGTTTAGATAATGATCATGTACAATAATATTCGTCTCTCATTATTGCCTCAAAGTCAATAATACAATCATTTGTATGTTTCTCTTGTCCACATAATAGGCTACGTAATAGGAGTGCCTATTAAATAGGCATAATAGTTTGTTTTGCACAGCAAATAATTTGTTGTGTGAAACTAATTTTAATTGTTATGGAATATTTACACACATAAAATAGGTGTGCAAATATTTGACACATAACAATTAATTAACCAACTCCCAATAAAGTTTAACACATGAGCAAGTGTGAATGCTCTCTCCAACAGATTGTTCATATGAAATTTACATAAAATGCATAGCTTGCCATTTGGTATTCAAAACATGATATTTTACAGGACTACATTATGATGGCATTTTCTTTTATGCATTTTTATTTTAAGTGTTTCAATTGTTATACCTCATACATGTCCATGCTAAACATTTAATAATAATAATAAGGGCTATAAATAGACATTTCAGTGGAGTTCCTCTATTCTGTAACATAACATTTGTTAAAAATTTATTTGATGTTCTTTCTTTACAAACAGGGGAAACTTGTAATTGTACATTGTTAGCCTTATTTTTTGTCTTGATACTCATTGAAGTGTTTCCAAACATACTTGCCTACACAAGGCAACTTGAATAATATTTTGACATAATTATAAGATAAACATATGTTTCAGTATGCGAGTCATGAGATGTGTGTGAAATTTGATGGTTTAGTAGAGAAGGAAAACATGGGAAGATAGTTTCGACTATAAGTGATTATTTGCATTGCGACCAAACTACTTCAAATAATTTTAATTGTTTCCTCATATATGAGTCTCATAGGTACATAATACCTGGGTAATTTGGGATAATCATTAGCATATAAACTACATATTTTGACTATTTATAGTAATTATTTTAATCAGTCTAGTTTCTATACAATGAATCAGGTTTGTTTAGACTCATATATGCATAGTTTATCATGTATGCTTTGTTCAAACCTATTTTTTAGACTAACTTGACTAATCTTATTCAAAATGAATGGTTAATTGTAGCGACATATTGTTCAACCTCCAAGATGGTTGACATGTTTCTAGTTCTTGTTGATCCTTAATCGATCAACTCTATCAAATTTTAACTAAGTTTCTCATGATCAAGTCTGATCTTTAAGGATCTCAAACTTCACGGATTGATGATAAGTGTTGTCATCACATTGATTATGGTGAAACTTATTAGTGTGCGCTTAGAATAAAGTTGAGAATAACTAAGTGTTTTAAATCCTTGAGCTTCTGAGATAGTACCATGTGGCACAATCTCATAAGATTAAATCCCATAAAAAGTCAGAAAGGATTCTAAAGTATAAAATCCTACGAAACTTGATATTAAGACTTGTGTCTCAATCATCGAGAGTGTAAACTATAGGTAAGGTGCATGGATAGAATTTTTTAGAGCCATGTGATCATACCATGTGGTGAGATTATGGAGCTTAGAGTAGTGGAAATCAACAATATTGATTGGTCAGTGGAACCCCAAGGACTGTCCAAGTGTCTCAATTATGGAGAAGTCAAAAGGTAGGATAAAATCAAACCAATTCAAATCCCAAAAACTCCTAGTTTTTATGATCCTTTCATGTGTTCCCATCTCATAGATTCAAAGCCCATAGACTATAGTTGAATAGTCAAAGATCCCATCACTTCTGATCCATCCATGTATTTGTATCTGATGAATGTGGAGCTCAGAGAAACAAATCACATAGTCAATAAGTGAATACCTCCTGAGGTCCTAATATTGTGGCAAGTGGCATGATCTTGGGGTCCTATAGTCTATAGGACATTAGAAGACCTAAGCTCCTAGAAAATGAGATTGAGACAAATGGTGTAATCTTGAAAGCACATATGTATGAGATGTGTGTAAACTTTGACATTTCAATAGAGAAGGAAAAAATAGGAAGATGACAGTTTCAATTGTAAGTGATCATTTGCATCACAACCAAACTACTTCCTCATATATTTATAACTTTGTGAATGACTTTAGTCTTTTGGTTGGAGTTGACAATGAGAAGGTCTGAATGGAATGGCATGTCTAAACTACTTCACCTATGGAGTTATAGGATAGATGGTATGGCTCTAGTTCCAATAATCTGGCCTATTTCTACTTAAAATATACACATTATTTTGTCTTCTTTAGCGTTCCTTGTTCTCCTTTTTTAAATTATGTATCGAATCATCTCTCTAATAGATATATTTTTAGACTCCAAAACTTCATTCTTTAACATATGAAAAAAATTATCTCATTCTATCCTCAATCATTTCTTATTGAGAATTAAGAACTAAATTTTCTATGAATGGAAAATTTTGTTGTGTCCTGTCTCCCTCATCTAGTAAGGATGATTCAAATAGTTTTAAATTTTCCAATTTAATGATTGAATACATGGTCATATATAGAAGTAAATCTTTGAAAAAAATAATTCAACTATTACAAGATATAAAAAGGTCCATACCAAATTTATTTGATCAGATTTTAAATTGTGAGCTTCCCCATGCTTGTCATTCTTGGTCTATTGTTGTTCCCTATAACTATGTAAATTCATTCAATGCAATGTGATCACCTAGTTTATTATACTAGCTAAATAATAAATGCATTTACAATAATCTTCAACATTGTTCTCTATCATTTCTCAAAACCTTCATTGTGATCTGACTAGTTGTTTATTCTTACTTATTTCTTCATTTATCTTACAGATTCAAAATACTTATTTGAGCCCAAATCAAATGCTTATTTACCATGACTTAATCACATTCATCATAGTTTCAAAAGGCTTTTGACAAAGATCTAAATCTAAGTCTAAATTTTATCGATCTTGCATCAAATGGCCCATGTTCATTTAATTGATTAAGGTTTTAGTAATATACTTAGAAAAATATTAAGTCCAAGGATTCTAGCCCTATCAAAGATTTAATCACCAAGATTGTGCCATGTGTCACCATCTTCACCATTCGATCATCAAGTAGATTTTCAATGAGTTGGCTAAGTCTGGGAAATTATCCAAGCTCCATTTTCATACCACATGGCATGATTGTGGAGGTTGGATATTCAAAGAGTTTGTCATAGTTTAAAAGGTTCTAAAGACCCTAGGGCATCAATATCACACCATGTGGCATGATCCTGACAAGATGGAGCCTTCGAGGAGCTCAAACAAACTAGAAATCTTCATGCGACTTAAGTAATTTAGATCTTTCAACATGGAAACATTCAATAACTCAGGCCTAAGGGGGATCGATACACTATCATGAATACACCCAAGCCTTAAATACTCAGGATGGTGCTATGTGGTATCATCCCATGCATTTGGGACCAAAAGGGGAGAGGGAGAACTGATAGACCAATGCAATAACTAGAAGGTATATTTTTAGAAAGTTGGCTAGGTTTGGAAAACTCTTTAGGCTTTGCAATTGTGCCACACGGCATGATCATGGAAGTAAGAGAATCAAAGAGTATAACATAATTAAAAAGGTTATGAGGACCTCAAGTCCCCAATAGCATGTTACGTGGCTTGATCTTAATAACCTGAATCCCCCAAGAAGCCCAAGTAAACCCAAAATCCCCACATGCCCTAGGATATTGAGATGTTGCCACATGGCAACATCTGATAAAATGAGCCCACATGGGATTGATAGACTGCCATTAATACCTTTGAGCCCTGAATGCTCAAGATGGTACCATGTGGTATCATCCCATACATTCAAGAACCTAGAGGGAGGAGAAAGAGTCGATAGACCAAAGTGATATTCAAGAGGTACCGATTCAATGTGAGCATGCCATGTGGTATGATCACACTAAAATAGAGCCACAACCAAATACAAATTCTGGTGGATATTCATAGATCTAAGGTGAAGGGTAAAAAGTAAAGGACATAGTTCAAGGAACTAAGAGAGTGCCACATAATGCTATAAACAATAGGATCTGAAAAATAAAGATTTTGCATGAAAAATAATGACATTACATACCGAGATTGAGTGAGTAATCTAAAAATTCAAATAATTAAGGCTTTACATTCTAGGAACATGAATTATGGGTATAAAAATACAAAGGATAGATCGACTAGCCATGATAGTAAGGGATTATGTCATGTTCTAAGTGATTCTATTTTATATAAAAATGAGAAAAATGTTAATGTGGACTATGCAAGTAGAGAAATACATGGAATGTTTTAGCAGAATAGATAACTATGTTTAGTTGTTCAGATATGAAAAGTAAACTATAAGAGCCAAGAAGCCAATATACAATTCATTTAAAAAAATCTCCCTCTCTTGTAATGTTGAAATCCTACAATTCTCTTTTTTGCTTTTGCATTTTTGTTTTTGAATCTCCTATTTTATAATAGACTTGAAGGTTCTTCTCTTATGAATATAAATAGATGCTTTTGAGAAAAAATGTTTTAAGAATTAATTTTTATTACATTGTTTTCAAGTTAACATTGTTAGTGTAGTGCTTTTTCCCATTGGGTTTTACCTACAGGGCCTTATGACCATTCTATTAAGTTTTCTTATGCTAGTTATAAAAGGGTCACATAGGCTAATTATATTTTAATATAATTATCTAATTAGGAAAATTAGAGGCTTTCTCATGTTACCTTAATTTTCCCTATATTTACCCCACTTTTATTTTCTAGAAGGTTAGAAAAGAAAGATATGTTAATGCAATTTTATGCAAGCAGGTCATATTTTGTAATATTATCATGTGAAGACAAACTTCTTCCTCATTTGAAATTTATCTATGATTTCATTGCTCCATACATAGATTTGCTCAATCTTCTATGCAAAGATCCAAGATTGTGGCTAATTCGACATGGTATCAGAGCCATTTTTGTCAGTATTGCAGCAATCTTTGTGGTGAAATCTTGCTACATTCATTATTCCAATATAAAGAAGGGTTTGGTGGGATTCCTTGGATAATTCATGAAAAAAAATTACTAGAGCTTCAGATCTTAAAAATGACTATACCATTAGTTTTAGAAGGTGCCAAAACCCTTGGATTGACTATAAACATGACTTAGTTATAAAACAATCAAATTTTCTTCTATTTTTAGCATCCTAAGGCCCTATTTTTTCATTTTCTATTAAAATCCATACTTCCTGTGTTGTGCAAAAATACCTTCTGGGTTTTTTTCCTCAGGTTGAAATTTGAAATGGATCTCTTTCATAATTTCCATTTTTCAAGTATTTTGGATATTTTTGGCTTACCTTGATTTATGTGCCATCAAACTTTTGTACTACTCATATCTACAGGTGGTCATTACTTTGGCTCTATAGTTAATAAACTTTGAGTTTCATGCATTGGAGAGTTTGTTGACTAATACAAACTTTCAGAGCATTGTTACTTAGCCAGCAGACTAAATTAGACTTTCAATGGTGAGTAACTTCACTTTTCTAAGTTGAGTTGTGTGATAAGTCCACTTATTTTCCTGTAGACCAAATCAAAATTATGGATTTGTTTTACTTGAAAATTTATGAAGTCAAGTAAAGCAAGTCCAAAAACTTGGTTTACACTATTGTAGACCAACTTCAGTTTTGGAAGGGCGATTACTCCTAGAAGTCAAGCAGTGTGAAAACTCTGAATTACTCTTCCTAGACCAACTTGGGTTTTTGAAGGGTCATTACTCTAACTTGGGTTTTTGAAGGGTCATTACTTTGACTTAGGTTTTAAAAGGGTGACTGCTACTCGGAGTTGGAAGCAAAGCAGTCTAAGAAACCCAGATTACTCCTCTGAGATCGACCCAAAATTTTGAAGTGTCTTTACTACCATACTCAAGTTTTTAAAGGCCAATGACTTATGGAAGTTAAGCAGTGTGAAGAACCTGGATTACATTATGAAGACCGACTCAGAGTTGTGGGGCACCTCTACTCGGGTTTTCTAAGGTTGATTACTTACATCAACAAAGCCGTCTCAAAACTTTGGATTACTTTTCTTAGACCGACTTGGACTTTTGAAGAGTCATTACTGCTTGAGTTTACAGGGTACCATTACTTCTATTTATTATCATTTCTATCTTTTTTGAAAAAAAATTTGGAAAAAAAAATCCATTTTTGAAAAGGGTCCAGGAATATGTGGAAGTAAGAATTTGTAAGTGCCATAACTTTCAATCTGCAGCTCCGTTTTAGGTGCTAGTTTTTTTAAAGTGCATATTTTTTCAATCTCTACGCATTGGTGATATTGTTTTAAGCTTTTTATAGCATCTATTTTCTTCATGGTATAATGGATTTAAACTCACTATACCTTTCTTAGATGCATTATCGATTGTGTCTGATGTCTCTCTCATACTCTCTCACACTAATTTATCATAAATGCATTCTCAACGATGCCTGATGTCCAATATTAAGCATGCATTGCATTATAACTTAAGGGGGGTCTTATTGATAGTTCAAGGATGTACTTGTATTGTGTGTAATTTATTCTTTGCTTTCATTTCAATTCTGTAAATTGTCTCAATCTAATCTACACTAATGGATCTAAACATTGAACCACTCACACCATTTAACTATCTCAACTGGAAGTCTAAAATGTAGCTTGTCTTGAGAGGTAAAGGACTATATCAGATCACAATGGGTGAAGAAACTAAGTTGTCTATAGATGTAAAAAAGGTTAAGTGGTACAACAAATATGATGAGGCCTATAGGTTCTTATCCCTATCAATGTCTCCCGACCTCCTATTTCATGTTAAATCTATAAAAACTCCCAATGAAGTTTGGACCATCTTAGACAAGCTTTATGGAGTGTAGGACATCATGAGGGGTCATGAGTTAGAGAATGAGCTCATCACATTGAGCCTAGATGACTATGATAACCTAAAAGACTTATTTATAAATTTTAAATCACTGAGATTGTAGTTAAAACAATGTGGCATTGAAAATATAGATGACCAATTGATTCTATCCATGCTTTCAAAACTGGGTCATGACTACTCAATTTTCATCTCTACATTTCATGCTACCAAATGTGCACTTAGATCCACTTAGAAAATACCATCATTAGATGATTTTGTTGCCAATCTGACTTGGGAGTAAGATAAGTTGGTTCAAATGGGTACACTATGTTGGGTGAATATTTTGTCACTCAGCTAACTGATAGGCAAAATAGTTTTGTTCACCACAACATGGGGAGATTGGTCAGCCAGATGTGCAGGTTTACCACATCAAAAGGAGACTAATCTCTCTTCTCATCAAGGGGAGGTTCCCTATTATATATGAGGAGCTATAGACTATATATTTATACTGAAAATAACACTTGAGGTAGGACAACACCATCCATCTCTCTTTTTTTAGAGATGATGTTCAAGGATCAAGGGAGAAATCTTAGGAGTAATGACAAAAAGCACTCCTCTTCTTTTAGAAGTACTATTCAACAAACAACAAGAATCTTTTGAGTAATAATTGCAACAGGTAACCAAGGGCATAGTAACATAGCAGGATGAAATGTAGCACAAAGTCTCTACCTCAACTACCAAAGAGTGAGATACGAAGGATAATGAGGGCACAAAGTCATCCCAAGATCCTTTACACAGAAATAGAAAAGACAAACACACTAAAGGCAATTGTGTGGGCACAAAGTCTCTCTACAATTAACTTCAATACACTTTCCTAACTACTTTCACTAATTCTGCTTATTTAATCAAAGGGACAAAAATCGTATTAACGAAACAGACATAAAAACAATTTCCATAACAACCAAGTTATTACAGCACAAAGTCAAGTCACTTGCTTTCTTATTCTAATAACAAAATATGATCAACAATCTGAGCTCAAAGTATTAGTAATGCCTTTCAATTTGGGCAAAATTTAGTTTCTTATAACCAAAAAGATCTCCCTAAAACAATAAGAGAGATTCCAATATATAGCTCTCCAAGAAAGACTTGAGAGCAGTAACACATCATGTTGCATTCAATACATTTTAAATTTTGTCAAGAAGATATGCTGGAATCGGGCGTAGTTGCCCATTTGCTTTTCTCAATGCAAAAAAATGAGTCATGCCATTGAATGTTTGTGTTCTCCAATGTCCAACTGGTGGACTGCTTCACCTTCTAGAAACATATCCCATGCATGGGTATTTATGGTCCTTCTTCATCGTTCCTCCTTTTCTGGTTGTGTTTTTATCCCTTTTCTAAAATCTCAGGCTATCTCTTTGGCCGATCACTAAACTTGCAATTGACACATGGCACATTCTACTGTGAAACAAACTAGGACACTTGGTAGTATCTACTGAAATCTAAGAGAGGCTTAAGAGAAGCTTAAAAACTGGTAGGAAACTTGAAATGTAGATACAGACACTTGTTGTGCTCCACTGAGTTATTATGGGACACGTGGCAGCTTTTGTTTGTCTATAGAAGCTTTAGAAACATTTTTGAAAGTCCTACGAAAGAGGACACATGGCAGTCTCCGCTGAGCTTTGGCTATAGAAACATTTAGGATGCATTTTAGATGTACTTGGATGCTGACACTTGCAACTTTTGCTGTGCTTTAGCTGCCTTTAGAAAGTCCTGTGGACTTATATTAATTTCCTGTAGAAGATGACACGTGGTGGCTTCTGCTGCTTTTTAGAAAAACATATTGAAACCTTTTTCCATTTCCAATTGGCACCTTTCGCATGCACTGAGAGATGCTTCAGAGTAACTGTGGATGCAAACACGTGTCACGTTCCACTTACTTTACCAATTTACCTGGGGCCCACCACAGTTCTTACTTAATATCAAAACAAAAAGAAAAAACTGCAGAGGTTGACACTTGGCAGCTTTCGTCGAGCTTTACAAGAGACACGTGGCACATTCTGCTACTTTTTAGAGATGAATTATAATGTGTTCAGGAGTTGAGACCTGGCAGCTTCTGCTCTTAGGCTTTTTCCTTTCCTTGGCCGCTTGAACCAACTGATTGAACCAATCTTTGGTTCAACGGTTCAATCTTTTGTTCCACTCACTCAATTGACCGCTTGAACCAACTATGTCGAACCAAACCACGTTGAACCTTTGATCCTTTGCTGAAGATGTTTAAACCTTGAACCCCTTGAACCTTTGAACCCGTTGAACCTTTGAACCAAAGTGGTTTAGTGGTTCAACGGTTCAATGGTTCAAGCCTTTTTCTCTTTGATAAGTGTTTTGAAACCATTGAACCTTGAAGCAGTTGAACTTTGAACCTTGACAAATGTGCTTAACTCTTGTTGATGACGTTGAACCTTTGAACCCATTGAACCTGTTGAACCAAAATGGTTCAATGGTTCAATGGTTCAAACACTGCATAAAAGCTTGCTGATGAACTCTTTTGGTTGAACCAAGGCATTGAACAAATCCTAAAAATGACTAAGTGTTGGAAACTTGTTCTTTTGATTGAACTCCCTTGTAGAAGCCTTTGAACCTGCTAATTTCAAGCATGTTGAGTTTGTAGAAACATATCTACAGAGTTCATAGATTCAAGCCTGCAGAGTTCGTAAAAATCTAAAAAACTTGAAAAATGGAGAATTTGAATGCACAGAATAATTTTTGGGAAGGGAAGAGATAATTTTGGCCTATGGGGCCAAAATAATTCAAAATAGTTCAAATGTTGTCTAAAAAATGACTAATATATTTGGGGGACAATAGCTGGCTCTAGTTGGGGAACTTCCTTCAGTTGAAAAAAGAATTGAAGGGAGTAGAAACCAGAATCTCTAGTGCCTTGAAGTGTGCCATTGGGATATGGAGTCATGCTATCCAAAAAAAAGGTGAAAAAAACAAAAATTAAAGCACAAAAATAGGACTAAAGACTATACAAATATACATATTGTACAAGCTGATCTTATCTGATACTTCACAGATTGAAGTGTTTTAGATGTTGCCCACTATGAGGCAATGAAAAGAGCGTACCATCTTGATATTTTAGCAAGAAACTATTTTCACCATTGAGCTGATGAATAGTAAATGGGCCCCTCCAAAGGGAGTCAAACTTTCCATGCATCCCTTTTGGTTCTCTTCTCTTGTCCCATAGCAGGACTTGATCTCCAACCTAGAAATTATGATTTTTTGCCTTCTAGTCGAAGAGTTTCTTCACCAGACTTTGAAGGGCAGTAATTTGGTCCACCACCATAGTTATTTGTTCATCCAACTCAGTCAAGCTCATGATCCTCGTATCAAGGGGGCTTTCATATGTCTGATCTTCAATTGCCTTAGCCAATTTTAATGCTAGCAATTCCAAGGTGATTGGTATCTCAACATTGATACCATAAAGAAGTTGGAAAGGAGACATACCAATTACCCTCTTTGGTGTAATTTTGTCTGCCCATAGAGCATCAACTAATGCTTTATGCCATGTCCTTTGGTTGTCATATGCCAGCTTCTTGATGATAGTTACCAGGTTTTTATTACTTGATTCTGCTTGTCCACTCCCTTGTGGAAAGTAATCAGAATAATGGGAGAGAGTAATCCCATAATAAAAATAGAATTGAGTAATCTCCTGAGAAGAGAAACAAGCTACATTTTTAGTAACAATCTTGGTTGGGACCCCAAACCTGGAAATGATATTCTCCTTGAGGAAATTGCACACTACTTCTGAAGTAGCATGCTTGGTTGGGATAGCTTCCACCCACTTGGTGAAGTAGTCAGTTGTTGTAAGAACATAATCATGTCTAACACTTGAAGATAGATTTATAGCTCCAATAAAATCAATTCCCCATTGTTGGAATGGTTCCTTTATGATCACTAGTTTGAGAGGCAGGGCAACTAACTTAGGTCTTCCAACAAACTACTGGTATAGTTCACATTTTCTTACCCACTTGTATGCATCTTGAAAAAGAGTAGGCCAATAATACCTGGCTCGCAGAATCTTGTGGGTAATTACAGGAGCAAAAAAATGTCCTCCACAGGCTAGATTGTAGAAAGATTTCAAAAGTTGTCTTTGTTGCTCCTTGTCCACACAGTGAAGGAAAACTCCATCAAGGCTCCTCTTGTATAGGCCATTGTCCCAAAAGACAAAATTGACAGCTTTCAACTTGATAGTTCTCCTTTCTTTGTAAGATATGTGAGCAAGACACTTACCATAAGTAAGGAAATGAGCAATACTTAAATACCACTCATTCATGGTGGAGACAAAGAGGACTGTCGATGTGTCTTTCACCTCTGCTTCTTCATGCTCTATTTCTTTTGGTTTGTTATCAGCAATTAATTGGCATAAACCTTTTCCCTGTACTAGCTTTGTTGGTTTGATGACTAAATAAAACTCCTAGATCTTTGCAATCCAATAGTTTCTTTTTGTTCCAAATTCTTGTTGAGTTAGTATAGATTTGACCGTGGTATCAGGAACCAAGGCAGTAGTGTGAGAATTCAAGATGTAAAAGCGAAAATGCTTGACTGCCTTCACCACTGCATAAGCATGCTTCTCCATGTTTGAGTACTTCATCTCATGAGCTTTGAGAGGGAAGCTCATGAAAGAAATGAGAGATTCCATACCTTCTTTATTCTATTGAACCAGAACTGCTGAAAGCGTGTGTTCAAAAGCATAACTATATATGATGAATTCTTTGTTGTGATCTAGACAAACTAGAATTGAGGCATGGGTAATAGCAGTCTTGATATCCTCAAATGCTGACTTGCCTTCTTCAGTCTAGCTAAAAGTGGTCTTTCCCTTCATCATGTTCACAATGTGTTGAGTCTTCTCAACAAACTTGGGGACGAACCTTCATAAGAAATTCACCTTTCCGAAGAAAGAGTGATCAACAGTTTTACTTGTAGGCAAGGTAAGCTCTTGGATAGACTTGATTCTGTCTGAGTCAATCTTTATGCCATCTTTAAACATAATGTGTCTGAGAAGTTTCCCCTCTGTTATTCCAAAAACAAACTTCTTGGGGTTCAAGGAAATGCCATTTTGGTGGCAGCACTTCAACACTTGTTGCAAGTGGCGTATATGATCAGAGTGATGTTTGAAAAAGACTATCAAGTCATAAAGGTATACCACAATGAACTTACCCATCTCATCTTTGAAAGCAAGATCCATTGCTCTCTCAAAGGTGGTGATAAAATTTATCAAGCCAAAAGGCATCCTTTTATATGCAAACGTGCCCCAAGGTGTGGTGAAGGTAGTCTTGTGTTGGTCTGCTTCACCAACTTCAACCTGATTATATTCTGAGAAGCTGTCTAGCATTGATAACATCTTTGAGCCAATAACTGTCTAAAACACTTGATCCATGATGGGCAAAGGATAGTTATCTTTTAAAGATGATTGATTCAAATTTTTGAAATCCACACAGATGTGAATTTCACCATTCTTCTTCCTTACAGGCACTATGTTTGCAATCCATGTGGAGTGATGGATTGGGAAAATGATTCTAGCATTTAACATTTTTTGTATTTTAGATAGAATAGTACCTGATATCTTTGGATTGTACTATCTATATTTTTGCTTGTAAGGCACTGAGTTAGTCTTGAGAGGAATGTCATGGTAGATTTCATCAGGCTTGAGTGACTTCAGATCATCATAAAAATATGCTAGAAAATTCATATATTGGTGGAGTAGAGTGGTGATTTTAAGCTTCTCTTCCTGAGTACAACACTTCCTAATATTCACCATCTTGAGATTTTCTTTGGTACTCAAATTTATTTGATCAAATCCCTGGGAGGAGCTTGAATCTGTTTGCTGCTGTTTGACGAACCTGTCATGCTTGTCAAATGGTTTCTCAAGGAAAACCAAGCCTTTTGGAATTTTATTCCCTTTAAGTTGTAGGAACTCTTCATCTGCACTTGAACTTGATTTAGGGGCTGGTTTAGGCTTGTGAGGTTCACTACCTTTGAAGTGCAGCCGTTCAAAGTTGTCCTTTTATTCCAGGAAGGCAATGATTTGGTGATCACTATTGAATAATTGCCAATGATCAGCATTATCAGACACACTTGGTCAAAAAATTAGTTCAATGGTGTACTTATCTTCTTTGAAGTCTGAGTGAGGAACTAAAAGAGTTACTGAAATAATGAGTGCATCAGCTCAGTCATTGACTTCTCTGGATATGGCAGAGATGTTGAAAGCATCAAAGCTTTCAATTTGATCTCAAACTAAGTTGTGGTAATGGTGTAATCACTCATTTTTGGTTTGATACAGGTTTTTTACCTGATAAACCACTAGTTTAACATCTCCTTTGACATGGAGTTTGAGGCCTCTATCTCTAGCAGCCTTTAATCTAAGTAATAGAGATTCATACTCAGCTATGTTGTTGGTGTTAATGAATTGTAACTTATATGAGTAAGGAAAAATATCTCCTTGAGGAGATATCAACATAATCCCAGCTCCTGAGTTGGTAGAGGAGCAGCTGCCATCAAATTATAAAATCCATACCTTATCAGACACTGATTTTTCTTTAGATTTTCCTTCATTAGAGAAGAAAAATCCTTCTCCATCTGTACTGCAACCTACCAGTTCTTCCAATGTATGGTCTGAGTCAAACCCTGGATCACATTCAGGGACTTCATCAAGTACCTCATGAATTTCTTATGTGGATAAAAAGTAATTACCCATGCCTAAAGACTCAAACATAATTTGAGCTTTAGGTGTTGATGTTTGAGTGACCACGTATTTTGCTTCCTTTTCAGGGAAAAGCCTCTACATAACACCTTTAACTAGGATCCTTACTTCAGATAGGTCCAAGCTCAATTATCCACTAACATCTTTGCAACAATTTTGCCCAAGAAGGATGCCATATGATGCTGAGACATCGGCCACTAGGACAGTCATCTTGATTCTCTTTTCTGGAAAGGCAACAAATGCAAATTGGGCATTCTTGATTTGTCTTAGTAGTGGCACTTGTTTGTTTTCTATGGAGAAACATTTCCTAAATGTTTTGGTTAGTGTGAGACCAAAATATTTTACCACCTTGGCAGGCATGGTGTTATCAGATGCACCTGAGTCTATAATGCAGTTACTCAGCTTGTGACTATTTATTAACAAGGAAACATAGAAAGGCTCTATTTTTCTAGGGCAATAGGAAGAGTAGTGACAAGATTTTTTGGGATGGACATGTTCCTTGGGG
This sequence comes from Torreya grandis, assembly GCA_037957365.1. Lineage (NCBI taxonomy): Eukaryota > Viridiplantae > Streptophyta > Pinopsida > Cupressales > Taxaceae > Torreya > Torreya grandis. The sequence continues at coordinate 1,536,763 of JARHVA010002529.1, read as the reverse complement.
GATCATGAGTTACTTTTTTAACATCTTGTCTTGCAGGGATGGCCTTATTCTTCACACGCTCAACTAACCTATCCAGCTGCTCAGGATTGGCTTGTAAGAATTCAAATTCAGACATTTAAATTTTGGTCTTCTTGACATGATCGATTATGTCAAATGATTGAAATGGACTAGGAAGAGGGGAAGGCAGTTCATCTTTCTAGTTTTTAGGAGGGGGAGGACTGGTCTGTGGAATTGAAGTTGGAGATGGAGGAATGCTTAATGTACTTACCTTTTTATTATTCACTAGGTCCTTTGGCTAGAAAGGTAGAGAAGTTCCTCATTTGGCAATTGAGATTGTAGGCCGAGAGCTTTCCCCTATTTTTCCTTTATCAACTTGCTGGGCTGACTAGTTTTGGGACCAGGTGAATACAACATATGATCCATCAACTGCTTCTCCTTTACCTCTGGGTTCATCCTGGTAATTTAGGAAACCAATGTTGGAGTCTCCAGCTAATTCTTCTTGACCTTCTGTCAGGAGATCAACATCATTTTTTTGGTTCAATTTAGGTTGGAAAGAGAAATAAGATTCTGTTTCAAGATATCCCACCGCTGAACTAATTTGGGGTACTTCAATGGTAAGTTTCCCCTGTGGGGGAGGAAGATGATTTAGCTACCCTTGATTTCTGGCAGCATTGCCTTGATATGACTAATATGGAAATGTCCTCCTTGGCATATCTCTGTATGAAGGAGCAAAAGACATTCCTTGTGCCATTTGCTTTTTGAGAGCAAGCAACTCATTTGCCAACTTCTGCACCATTAGATCAGTGGTGCTTGTGGATGGATATTCAGAAGATGATGAGGGTCCATTTTTATTAGGGTCTCTCCTTATCTTTCCAACCAAGATAAGGTCATCTTCTACCTTAGTGGCCAAATCTTGAGCTTCAACAAGGTCTATTTGGCCAGCCCGTCTTAGAAGAAAACTCACTTCAGGCAGCTGTGAGTTGATGAAGAAGCATTTAAGGTTTTCAGGTGTTGGCTAAGCAATTTCAAGAATTTTGTTCCTCAGATTATTAAATTTGGCTATGAAGTCCCTCATTTGTTCATGAAGTTGGGCCAGAAGGGCATGTGCATCTTCTACAGGTTTGAATCTGGCTTCAAACTTGGCTTTGAGGGTGTTCCAATTAGTCACTGATCGAGCCTGCAGATGTAGAACCAACTTGTAGCAACACTTTGTAATGTCTCTACAAATAGCCTGACTGTTGCATCTTTAAATTCCACCTCTATTACGCTACATGCTATGATAAAAGCTGTAATGTGTTCATTAGGATGAACTCTCTCATCACCAAAGAATTTGAGGAAATTCTTCCTTGAACTGTGTGGTAGCTCATGTAGAGGTGGAGTTAAATTGAGTGGGCCAAAAGAGTTACCCCAAGGGCCTTGAAATGCCATTATATTACTATGGAAAGGGGGAATAAATCTCAGAGGGGTAAGTATTGCCAAAACTTTATTAATAGGAGAAGTGGATGCTTTGCCTGGTAATGGAGACCTGACTTTAGTAGGAGGAAAGCTCCTAGTTTATCGAAGGTGAGATGGTGAAGGAAATAGATCAAAATTACTTTGATGTACCAAATCGAATACAAGGTCAACAATACCTTTAGCCCTCTAGCTTCTTGTATAGTGCAGAGTTGCCAGATTGTAGAACAAAAATAGAAAAGAACTGGCACTGCTTTAGCTTGAAGCTTGAGGCTTCAGACTACACGTTCTTCCCTAGCGGAATCGCCAAAAACTATTGGGTGAATATTTTATCACTCAGCTAACTGATAGGAAAAATAGTTTTGTTCACCACAACATAGGGAGATTGGTCAATCAGATGTGTAGGTTTACCACATCAAAAGGATACTAATCTCTCCTCTCATCAAGGGGAGGTTCCCTATTATATATGAGGAGCTATATACTATATATTTACACTGAAAATAACACTTGGGATAGGACAACACCATCCATCTCTTTTTTTTAGAGATGATGTTCAAGGATCAAGGGATAAATCTTAAGAGTAATGACAGAAATCACTCTTCTTTCAGAAGTACTATTCAACAAACAACAATAATCTTTTGAGTAATAATTGCAATAGGTAACCAAGGGCATAGTAACACAGCAGGATGAAATGTAGCACAAAGTCTCTACCTCAACTACCAAAGAGTGAGATACGAAGGATAATGAGGGCACAAAGTCATCCCAAGATCATTTACACAGGAATAGAAAAGACAAACACACTAAAGGTAATTGTGTGGGCACAAAGTCTCTCTACAATTGACTTCAGGACGCCTTCCTGACTACTTTCACTAATTTTGCTTATTTAATTAAAGGGACATAAATTGTATTAAGGAAACAAACATAAGAACAATTTACCCAACAACCAAGTTATTACAACACAAAGTCTGAAAATTCACTTGCTTTCTTATTCCAATAACAAAATATGATCAACAATCTGAGCTCAAAGTCTCAGTAATGCCTTTCAATTTGGGCAAAATTTAGTTTTTGATAACCAAAAAGATCTCCCTAAAAAAATAAGAGATATTCCAATATATAGCTTTCCAAAAAAGACTTGAGAGCAGTAACACATCATGTTGCATTCAATACATTTTAAATTATGTCAAGAAGATATGCTGGAATCAGGCGTAGTTGCCCATTTGCTTTTCTCAATGCAGAGAAACGGGTCATGCCATTGAATGTTCATGTTCTCCAATGTCCAACTGGTGGACTACTTCACCTTCTAGAAAAATATCCCATGCATGGGTATTTTTGGTCCTTCTTCATCGTTCTTCCTTTTCTAGTTGTGTTTTTATCCCTTTTCTGAGATCTCAGGCTATCTCTTTGGTCGGTCGCTGAACTTGCAATTGACACGTGGCATGTTCCACTGTGAAACAAACCAAGACACTTGGGCAGTATCTATTAGAATTTGAGAGAGGCTTAAGAGAAGCTTAGAAATTGGTAGGAAACTTGAAATGTGGATAAAGACACTTGTCACGCTCCACTAAGTTATAACGGGACATGTGCTAGCTTTCGTTTGTCTATGAAGCTTTAGAAACATTTTTGAAAGTCCTGCAGAAGAGGACACGTGGCAGTCTCCACTGAGCTTTGGTTATAAAAACATTTGAGACTCATTTTATATTCACTCAGATGTTGACACTTGTCGGCTTCCACCATGCGTTAGCTGCCTTCAAAAAGTCTTGTGGACTTATATTAGTTTCTTGTGGAAGATGACACATAGCGGCTTCCACTGCTTTTTAGAAAAACATATTGAAACCTTTCACCATTGCCACTTGGTGCCTTCCATGCACACTAAGAGATGCTTAGGAGAAACTATGGATGCAGATGCATGTCGCGTTCTGCTTACTTTACCAATTTACCTGGGGCCCACCACAGTTCTTACTTTATATCAAAACAAAAAGAAAAAACTATATAGGTTGACACTTGGCAGCTTCTATCAAGCTTTACAAGAGACACGTGGCACATTCCACTAATTTTTAGAGATGAATTATAATATGTTTGGGAGATGACACTTAGCAGCTTCCGCTCTCAGGCTTTTTCCTTTCCTTAGCTGCTTGAACCGACCGATTGAACCAATCTTTGGTTCAACGGTTCAATGGTTCAATCTTTTGTTCCACTCGCTCAATTGACCACTTGAACCAACTATGTCGAACCAAATCACATTGAACCTTTGAACCTTTGCCGAAGATGTTTGAACCTTGAACCCATTGAACCTTTTAACCAAAGTGGTTCAATGGTTCAAGCCTTTTTCTCTTTGATAAGTGTTTTGAAACCATTGAACCTTAAAGCGGTTGAAGTTTGAACCTTGATAAATGCGCTTAACTCTTGTTGATGACATTGAACCTTTGAACCCATTGAACCTATTGAACCAAGATGGTTCAAGGTTCAACGGTTCAATGGTTCAAACACTGCATAAAAGCTTGTCGATGAACTCTTTTGGTTGAACCAAGGCATTAAACCAATCCTAAAAATGACTAAGTGTTGGAAACTTGTTCTTTTGATTGAACTCGCCTGTAGAAGCCTTTGAACCTGTTGAACCTAATGATTTCAAGCATGTTGAGTTTGTAGAAACATATCTACAGAGTTTGTAGATTCGAGCCTGCAGAGTTCGTAGAAATCTGAAAAACTTGAAAAATGGAGAATTTGAATGCACAAAACAATTATTGGGAAGGGAAGAGATAATTTTGGCCTATGGGGCCAAAATAATTCAAAATATTTCAAATTTTGTCCAAAAAATGACTGATATTTTTGGGGGACAACACACTAAAGTCTTCAAATTCACATGTCTTAATCGTCAATCAGGACAAGAAAAAGCCTTCTAGTAGTGGCAAACAAGAGAAGAAATAATCTAAACCAAAGCATGAGCACAAAAATAATAAAAAATTATATGCCAAGCCTAAGGCATCATCAAATGAGTTCTCCTCAAGTGGGAAACCTAATAAGGAGAAAATCAAATGTAACTTTTGCAAGAAACTTGAACATGATGAACCTAAGAGCATGAAAAAAAATATTGACACCTTGCCTAAGATGCTTGAGAAGAATAACATTAGTGTTCCTGAATCATCAACTCAGAAATGTCCACATAAGATTCTACAAAGGTTAAATACAACAAAAAGGGTAAAAACACGGGCAAGGCATTTGTTACAGTAGCTTCTCAACCTTCGACTTGGGTTATTGACTCATGTGTTTCCTATCACATGGCCTCCTTAGAGTATCTATTTTCATAAATAGAGCCATGTTTTTTGCATTTAATTCTCATGGGTGATGGAACTTTAGTAGAATTTAGTGGTAAAGGATCAGTTGAAGTATGTGGTAGGACCTTCAATGATGTTTTGTGTGTTCCTTCACTATCCACCAATATTTTGTCAGTGTACCAAATCACTCACATAGATGCAGGGAAGCAAGTTGAGTTCACACCTGATTCAATGGTCATCAAAGAGTTGCATAGTGACACCATAGTAGCTTATAGGAAGGCCAATCATCAGTCTAGGTTGTATACCTTCTCATAATTTTCCCCATATCAGCCTTCAACTACACTACTTACTCATGCAGAAGAAGTGAGCAAACTATGGCATGAATAGTTTGGCCATTTAATTTACCATTACTTGGAGTAACTTAGTAATTAAGACATGGTTTTAGGGTTGTCTAAATTCAAATTCTCAGATGGCCTATGCAATGGATATAATCTTGACAAGCTTCTAGAAGAGAAATATGACAAGGGCATAGCAAGGAGAGTTAAACAGAAGTTGGAAATTATCCACAGTGACATAGCAGGTCCATTTCTAAAACCTTCATTCAATAGGACTAGATATATACTCACATTCATCAATGACTTTTTGAGGTACACCTAGGTGTTTTTTCTTAAAAATAAGTGTGAGGTCTTTAATCACTTCAAGAGGCACTTGTGGAGAAACAGTTAGATTATTCCATCAAAATCTTAACAACTGATAATGGTGGGGAGTATATCAACAATAGGTTTGAGAAATTTTGCACATCAAAGGGGATTCAAATGCAACACACAATTCCATATATTCCTCAATAGAATGGTGTAGCCAAATGTAATAATTATACCTTGAAAGAAATGACCAACTATATGCTTCAATCAAAGTCTCTTGCTCCTTAGTTTTAGGTTGAAGCAATCAACTGTGCATACTACATCTAGAATTGTGTTCCACACAAAGCCTTAAAAGGAATCAATCCTTTAGAATCTTGGGATGGTCACAAGCCCATAGTGGATCACTTTCAAGTTTTTGGATTACCAATAATGGCCCGTGTTCCCAAGAAGAAACATAAGGCAATAGAACCTCAAAGTCAATCTTGTATCTTTATGGGGTATGCAGAGGGTACTAAGGGATACAGGCTTCTCCATCCTAAAATTCATGAGTTGTTCATAGAAATGAGTGTCAAGTTTTATGAGGGCCCATTTAAACTCACTACTGGCACTCCAAACTCTTTAAAAGTCTCATTGGACATTGATTCTACCTCAGACAGTGACTTGGATCCACCTCAAAATTCTCATGATGATCAGGATGAATCTTCTTCTTCTTGAAGTTCAAGTGATGAGAGTAGTGATAAGGATTCTTCTCCATATCACACTCACACTATAGATGATGATGACTCACCTCCTTATTCTCCAATCTCATACAATTCTAGTCCCACTTGGGCTAGACAAACACTTCAAAGTGTTGGGAAATGGGTTGGAAATCTATCAGATACAAGGCAGACACGTTCATAGTTTTAAGGGACTTCACACGCCTACCTGGCCATTGGCTCAGATCCACAAACCTTTCATGAGGCATTTGGCATTCCAAAATGGGATTCTGCTATGTAAGAGGAGTATAGCTCCCTAATCAAGAACAAAACATGGGACTTGGTCCCTCTTCTTAAAGGAAGAAAATTGGTCCATTGCAAATGGGTTTATCAGACTAAGTATGGTGTAGATGAGTCTATTTATAAGTATAAAGCTCATCTAGTTACAAAGGGGTTTTCTCAGGTGCCTGACATAGACTACAACAAGACATTTGCTCCTGTAGCCAAAATGATGTCTATCAGAATCACTCTAGTCATCGTATCTGCACATCAGTGGGATGTTCAACAAATGGATGTCAAGAGTGATTTTATACATGGTGACCTCAAAGAAGAGATATACATGGAGCAAGCATAAGGATTTTTGGAAGATTCCTCTTTGGTCTAAAGACTCAAGAAATATATCTATGAACTCAAGCAGGCCCCTCGAGCATGGTATGCCAAGATGGACTCCTTTCTCCTCATAGCTAATTAGGTTCACCATATGCCACTCAAATTTGAATGTCTACATCTTGCAATAGGATGATTCTCTATTGATCCTAGTTCTCTATGTGGATGACTTGTTGATTACAAGGAGCTCACGATCATTCATTTCAATAGTGAAAACTACACTTTCAAACAAATTTTTAGTGACAGATATGAGATTGCTGCATCACTTTCTTAGGATTGAAATCATGCAGTCAGATTCCATGATAAATTTATCAAAATCCAAGTATTATCTCAAATTTTTTATTAGGTTTAACATGGTTGAGTGTAAGCTATCTCCTACTCCCTTCTTGTTTGGTGTGAAGCTTGAGGCTGATTTTCCTACACCATTAGTTGATGCAACTCCATATCGACAACTTGTGGGTAGTCTTACCTATCTCACACACATTAGACCTGACATATTCTATGTAGTTGGCATGGTCTCTTTGTTTATGTAAGAGACACATGAATTGCATTGGAAAGTAGCTAAGCAAATTTTACACTAAATTTAGGGTTCACATAACTATGGGATACACTACAAAGTAAGAACATAGGTTAATTTGATCAGATACACAGATTCAGATTGGGTTAGAGATATTCAGGGTCAAAAATCCACTTTAGGCTATAATTTCTCACTTAGTTTGGGTCTAATAAGTTGGTCAAGCAAGAATCAACATGCAAGTATTTTATCATCTACAGAGATAGAATACATAGGGGTTATCAATGCCACCACTGAGGCAATATAGTTTCAAGAGATTCTCACTAAGTTTGGTATCCAGTTTCATAAGCCAACAATCATCTACTATGAAAACCAAAGTATGATCCAGATTTACAAGAATCTAATTCTCCATCAAAGGACCAAACACATAGAAATTCACATGCACTTCATTAGGTAGCTTATCAAAGAGCAAATCATTGATATTTAGTATTGTCCAACATTAGATCAGATTGTAGATATTCTAACCAAACCTTTCACAGAGAGTAAATTTATTCATCTACGAGCTCTCATTAGGGTTAGGGTTGTTCCACCTTTTTCTTCCTCCTATGGAGGTTTTTCACTATGTACTTAGGTACCTCATTAGGGTTTTAATGTCAGGACCCAATTCTCATCTCACCTAAGCTATGTTTAAGAGGGGTTGTTAGTGTAGTGATTTTTTCTATTGGGTTTTACCTACATGGCCTTATGGCCATTCTATGTCATTTAAGCTTCCTTAGGTTAGTTATAAAAGGGTCACATGGGCTAATTATATTTTAATGTAATTATCTAATTAGTAAAATTAGAGGCTTCCTCATGTTGCCTTAATTTTCCCTATATGTACCCCACTTTTCCTTTTTAGAAGGTTAGACAAGAAAGATAGGTTAATGCGATTTTATGTAAGTAGGTCATATTTTAAAATATTGTCATGTGAAGACAAGCTTCTTCCTTTGTAATTTATCTGTGATTTCATTACTCCATACATATATTTGCTTAATTTTCTGTGCAAGGATTCAAGATTATGGCTAATCCGACAAACATTTTGCCTGATAGTTTTCTCTTAAAATTACCATTCTTTTAACATCTAGAGATCTTGGTCACAATCTATTTATTTATTTATCTTAGAATACAATTCTACAGGAATATTTTTAGTGGAGTTGGGTGAATATAGTTATAAATTTGGGCTCTATAGTATTGGTTTGCTACACAACATTAACTGCTCTAGAAAATGGTAAGTGTTATGTGTTGATAACTTCACTATTATTTTGACACCAATATCATTGATAATTGTAAGGAGATTAGTTAATATTTTTGAAAATAATGTACTTTAAGCCAATGTGGGACCAATAACGCTTATTTTAAAAGCATGACAAGGTTTTTTGTCTTTTTAAGAATCAGGTTTAGAAGATGCTTATGTTTTCTTAAATTGTTACAAATCCCAGTGACATAAATTATAGCATTTCATCTTCATGAAAGGACATATACCTTGTATTTTTTATGTAATAGTGTTTGTTTTGTATTATTTGAAATGTTGATATTTGCCATAGGAGATGACATCATTCTTCTAAGATGGGTGTATATGTTTTTTTAATGGTAAGTTCTTAAATTTTATATTTAGTATTTTCATCGTTGTTAGTTTTCAATGTTATATGTTTGTTAACATTAGATTGCAAACATATTAAATGATTTTATGTGTAGATTTATTACAAATGTACACGACTGATACTCCAACCATTATGTTGTGTAACCCTTGAAACCATTTTATAAAATATTATATCCTCCAACAAATATCTACACATACTAATTGATTGTTATCCCTATACCTTTGCATGTTTGAGGTCATTGTTGATGATGTCATTGTTCTACCCATAAATAACATGTTAACTATTTTGACCAGTTAAAACATAGATAAATGCCCTTTTTCATAGTTTTTGTTAAAATTTTTGTAACTTAATGATTACAAAACTACAAATTTTTCTATGCACAGAAAATAAGAAAGTTTGATTAATTCAAAAGGTAGAGTTTAATCAATAATTAAAACAAATTGATTCCTTTAATATACCCTTCGAAATTAATAATTATTGTTAGAATATAAGTGTGTGTGTGTATAAGATGTTAAAATGATTATTATTAGGATATATGTATGTGCGTGTCTGTATGAAAGTTAATAAATAATAAATTATTTCATTGATTATATATATCAATGAAAATTAATAAATGATAGATTATTTTTGAGACTATAAATTATAAATTAAAGATGTTATTGTTGGAAATATTTTCAAAATTTTGGAAAGATATTGTCAATTGTAAAATATTTACAAAGAAATGTAAAAATATATATTTTAAAGAACCAGATTAGGTAATAATGTATTATATGATGGATAATAATTATGATAGTTTTAAAATAATATTTTTACAGGCCATAATAATCGAGTAGTTAACTATTCACCGTAAATATAGTATGGTGGATCATGTTTATGTTTTGAATGACTCCAAAAGTTTTTTTTGATTGAAAAGCACTTTATATTAATGTAAATGAAAAAATAATAGTAAAACACTAGTCATATAAAAAATGGGTGGAAAAGTCACACCTCGAATACCAAACCAAGTTATTAGAAGCCTCAGGATAAACCATAGATCAAACAAACTAGCCACAGGCAACCCAAAACCAAAGTTAAATTAACTCAAATGTGTGATAACCAAAAATATATAATATACCAGCACAAACATCAAGGAACAAACTAAGAAGCACCTGCAAACATGGCGGCCTATTGTGTAAAATTCAAGTGCACAAAGTTACCTAAGACAGCTTTGGATTTTTTACACTCAAGCACAAACATAGGATTATCTTTTTGCACTCAAAATTTCACTATTAGTTGCATTGGAATCAATTCACATAAGGCATAGTCCTTATGCGCTTACTCAAAGCATAGTCAAGAAGGATCTGGGGCCCGCATTGGGCTAGTTGTGTCATTGCACAAGACATTAATTATGGGACTTGGTCATTTGAGAGGAGGCCTTAGATATATCTATAGGTGCAAGATTTTAGGTGGATTATTCTTAATCATAAGGGGCAAGCCTTTACTAATATTAACAAGGGTAGGATCACTTGGTGCATGACCCTCTCTACACTTAGTCTTTTCTTATAAGTATGGCTGAGGTCATCAATATTTATAGGGATGCAATTAATAGTGAAACCAGAAGCATGTATATATATATATATATATATATATATATATATATATCTTAACATAAACACATGGAAATTATAACATTACAATTAATATCACATTTAAATATCAATGCAAAGGATGCATAGACTAGAAACATCATGTTTACTTTAAACATTCATCACCATTAATCCAAGCTTTAAAGAATACAGAGTTCATAATAAGAAACATGTTCAAATTTATATTACTTAATGGCCTAGAGGCTCACAAGTGAGCTTGGGTGTATACAAATATATCCTTCATGGCATCTATGCTACTTTTAATTCTATTGGCAACCATTACAATGTATAAAAAGCATTCTAAAATTACTAGATCTTTGTTACATAATTTCTATGTCATTTACTTTACTGGTTCAAGCTCATTTTATAGTTATACAAGATAATCTATACCAGGGTGGAGTGTGCATATGAAGTGTTGAGTTAGAGCCTTGGTGATCATTCTGTCAACTACATTATCTTTCAAAGTTTACATTGAACTTGACACATATCACCCAACCTAGAAGATGCCTTGAAAATCTTGTAATTGGTTAGTCATCTATTAGTTGGCACAAGTTATGCATTGATTCCTCTAGCTAGTGCCAAGATGCCAAAAAGTCATCATTACTCAAAATGATGTCTCACACCGATGTGTATGTTGTTTTGGAATGAATCCTTACATACCAAAATATGGGACCCAACATTACCCCATATTTCTAGTCCATCCTTAGATTAGGCTATCAAAGTCTTTGAGGCATAGAATTCGAGCACACTCTCTTTAAGCTTGACATTGAAGTCTTCAAATCCCTTTATGGTGAGTTTGATTTCTTTAGTGGCATTGTCTATCTCAGTAGAGGTCTTACTAAGTACAAGCACATTGGTCTTGTCCATCTCCTTCATGAAGGCCTCTATATTTTACTTAGCCTTTATCACACCTCATCTAGGATTACTTCTTGCTCACAAGCCTTATTTTTTAAAGTGTGTAAGAGCACTTCCAAGTTCTATTATTTGTCCCTTATCTAGTTTCTTAGTGCATTGACATTCCCCATGATTTATGTGCACTCTAACCTACTTGTAGAGTACACTTGTACCATCAAATTATCCTTATCCTCCTTTGCCTATTTGAGGTGCACGTCTATGACTAATGCCTAGTTGGAGAAGCTCAAGAAAATGGCATCGACTGTATCTACACCCTCTTATATATTCATAAAGAGGTCCTCTATGTATTTGAGCTTAGCATCAAGATCCTTCTATAACATGGTATAGGGATCTTCTTCTTCTTGTTATTGTGTTAGCTTTGGTTTCATCCTTGGGAAAACTACTCCACTAGCACACATATTTTATCAACTTCAGAGAGTTTTGAAGTATCCACACTGACCAAAAGGGATAGTTCGGCCATCTATATATACTCACATAGTTTTTGTAGTTTGAATTTTATGTCTTATGCTTCATATTCAACTTTTTTACAAAGTTTCTTCCATTTTCTTGCCCTACCATCATTGATCATATTTTATAATAATCACATTCCCAAACCAGACTGGGTTCATGGCACAAGGGTTTATGAGGAGGGAGTCCTACCTCTCCTCAGGCTCTTTTGTGCTCAATATAACCTTCCAAGGTGCCTTAAAATGAGGCTTATTCATAAAGTGATCAAATGCAAATGTAAGTTATTTGCACATCCTAGTTGTGGGAGATTTTGGGGTATGGTGTCAAACATGTAAAAATATTCATCCTTTCACCCCTTATACACCTTCTCTCTTATGCTCAATTCCACATCGTCCTTCTCGATGATGACCATCTTCATTTGTTCTTCTTCCTCTTCACGGGTGCCACCATTTTCTTTAATGCTCTCCTCAAATGAGTCATCTACTTGTTCCCTAAGGGGTTCTTCAAAATTTTCCCCTTCAGATGATTCTTCCTCCTAGGGTTTTTCAATGTTAACCTCCAAGTTTGTTTCTATGGTGACAACATCACCTTGTTCCTATTAGGTTTCCTTTACAGTCCCCTTTTATTTTTATAAGGCACCAGTATTTATTTATTTTTCTTCAGGTTCCCCTTCACTACTCAAACATGCCTCTTGTGCATATTTTTCCACTTTCTTTGTGGGGGCATTGGGCACCTTCTTTTCTACTTCAATAATTGGTCCCACACTTATGAGAACCATCTTAGTATTTTCTTCCTTGGACTTATTTTCTTTGGCCACTTTATTTTCTTTTACATATCTGCACTTATTTTTAGCACAAGTGTATTTATTCCTCATTATGGCCCATCTTCTTCCATGCCCTTATTTTATCAACCTCTACTTTTTTTTAGGCCAGTCTGCACTTTTATTCAAGCTCTAGCACCTTTTCAATGTCCTCCTTGATAAGGTCCATTTTCTTCCACACCTTTTTTTCTCCTCTTCTATTTATGGAGGTAGTATGGAGGGTTCCTCACTAAATAAGGAGCTTTCCAGCTCCTCTACTTCTTAAAGCATGATGGTTGTGCCATTTTAGAGGGCCTTATTCACATCCTTGGTGCTTGTCTCCTCTGCCTCTTCTTCTTCTTACAATATATATGCTCTTGCACTTTATTTTTCCTCCATCTCATGTATGAGGGTCTCTTCCTTCTCCATTTCTACCAGATTTATGGTTGGGATCACAACTAATTCCTTATACATCTTATTTTTTTACTTCTTACTAGAGGAAGTAGTCTTTAGTGTAAAGGCTATCCACTTCTTGGGAGATAGAGGTATAGCTTATTCATCAGAGGCAATCTTCAACTTGATGTGATCCTCGATATCCTCAAGTGTCTCTCCCCACTTTTTATAAGGGGTATTCTCCTATGTATTTGGAACTGGGTTCCCTTCATCATCAATCAAGAGGGGATGATCATCATCTTTTTCTATAAAGATGCCCTTCTTATGTAGCTTCATTTTGTAATATAGATTGAAGATACACCTAGTTATAATTTTTGTCTAGAGGGGATGAAGGTCCATTTGGTCAGAGTCATCATCCTCATCCTTAGTGTCCTTTGCTCCTTGGTACACACATTGGTGCCTCAATATGCTCTTTTCTTGATTTATGACCTTCAATAGGTTCTCTAGTTATTGTGCATTGGGAATCCTCCTTAGTGCCATCATGAAATATTTGGTAGAAAATGCATAAGGTAGCTTCAGCCAACTAGATAAGTTTCTATCTATGAGTGCTAGGTGTACTATACAAAAATGTTACATGATGATGAAGGTTGTCATTCCTACCATGTGTTGGGGAATCTCTTGCAGGATGTGCCATTTAATCCCAAATGCCTTAATGTATCGGTCACACCACCCCTTTACTCTCATCTTATACTTTTGGGAGACGCTAGGTGGGTAGATGAAGTCTTGATACTTCAACATCAGGGAGTCATTATGTGGTGCAAACATCTAAATATTATCATCATAATTGTCAGGCACATCAATCTCCTCCATCATAATCAATATAATCATGGACCCCTACTTGAAGGTTTCTTGTGCTTTATGGCATTCTAGTGCATTCTTAATAATCTCCTCTATAATAAACTTAGAGTTGTTGAACTTTTCCCCTTGTGCCATGTAGTGGGTGATTCACAAGTAAATCTTGTTCATGTCAGACGAGTGGTCACCAAGGCAAAGCTTGGAGCTCACTAGGCATTCTATGGCCCTCATGCCAAGGTCATGTATATCCTTAATATGGAATGCAAACCCTGCATTATAATAACCCAAGAGTTTTGTAACCCTCTCCATCTCCACATCATCCTCTATCATTTGGTGGATGTCAGTCCCTGCACCTAGGAGCCCTATGATTCTATTAATGAGGTGCATCAAGATTTATATGTGCCTCCCTTCAAAATAGAACCTCTCACCATAGACATGTGAGAGGAGGAATTGTACCAATTCTTCTGGCTTGCTAAATCATAGCAACTCATCTAGTTGGCACCTATCATCACCAACTTATCTCAGATGGAGACATCAAATAGTGTTGTACCCACCTTGGTATTCTTTTATGTGTCAACCATCCAATCTTGGTTAAGTTCATGTGCATTACTCATCATCTGATGGTTAACTCCTTTAACCTATACATATGTGTGAAGGACACCCATTTCTCCCACACTGTGACCTCAGGGGGAACTGAATTTCTCTATATGTAAGCTTTGCACTTACCTTAGGGTTAACCACTACAATGCTAACACCTTCTACTAGTGGTGCCTCTTTATTTATAGTGGTTGCTTCTTTTATAGTCTGTACCTTCTTAGCATCCTTATGCACCTATCATGGACCTAAACTTAATTTCTTCTTGCCTATTATGAACTAGTTAGTGTAAAGCATGGTTTGTTGATTTTTTTGAATCCCTTAATCTTAGAGCATCTTCATTGTCTTGGGTTCTATGACTACAACTTTATCTCTTGATCTTCCAACACTGTTAATGGTGACCTCATATTTTTTTAAGGTTTATACTATCTATTTCTCTCACAATTGCTCTTCCATTTGCCTTTTATTCAATTTCAAATAGAATTTAATCTTTGTCTCATTTCAACCATTCTTGCTTGGTGGATATGGATGCTTGGTTTTCACTATGGTAGAATTTTTCTAGTTTGGCTTTAGTTCAGCTCTATTCAAGTTTAAATTATCTTAAGGTTTGTAACCTAGTCCATTTTGTCATTCACCTCTTTATACCTTATTTTAAACTACCCCATTAATGGCTAGTGATTAATGGTATGGCAATGCATGGATTTATTAAAATATGCTAAACCCATAAAATATATGAAAATCTAATACCATAATTGCATTTAACTATGGATCATTATGTCGTCATTATCACTACATTAAATTTTCTTAACGGTGCATTTGGTGAAGTGATCAGTGATTCAAATTATCACTTCCCACCAACTGTTGGGTAGTTACCAGCTATTTCAACAATTTTTCTCTTTTACTTCATTCACCTTGGTGTGACCTTCACCCTTCTCATGACAACCTAGGTGTAATGATTCATATGCAATAATTCAGCTTCCTTATTTATATCTCTCTTTCATGTTATAATTCCTTTATAGCATGCTTCCATTGCTTAGTTGATTTCTTACACTTTCATCTATTCTTGATTTGGTCATCCCTACCCCATATAAATTCTTATGTTAGTCATCTAGCACTTCATTCTCTAGGTTTCTTATGTACTAGCATCTTTTTCACCTCCCTTTGGTAACTTGCCCTGATATTTATGTATCTGGCAAACATCACACACCCAAAGAGTTAGGTGTCTAGCCTCAAGCACTTAGAGAGCATCTGTGCTCAACTCACCCAACTAGATTTAAGTGTGTAAGTGCCAAAAGATTTCTCCTATAGGCTTGAAAGTTCCATGATTATTCACCTAACACAAACAAAACAAACATAAGGAAACATTTGTCTTACACCAAATTTTATTTTGGTCAACAAAACAACTAACTTATGATCAAGAAGTTGGTGTCTGATGGCATAAGTGCCATCCTAGTGACTATAGGGCTTTAGTCTATTGCCATTAAAATTCCTAAGGAGTATTTCACCTATCAAAATGTGTATATTACTTTCTCCAATATCTAATATGTTATGGATGATATAGGGTTCCATCCACCAAATCTACAGCTTGCCTAAGTGTTTGAGGTAATTTGAGTCATATAACAAGATCAATGTTCCTTCAGTAAGTACTTTGCACTTGATATGCTTATCATGTCATATCTTCTAGTGTGCCTTCTCTACTTGTTGACTCCATCTTGCTTGAGCACGTGTCTCATCCAAGTGCTCCAAGTCTTCCATACATGCACTCAAGGATTCTTGGTCTTCCAATCAACTAATATGCATAATGCACAATGAGGGTACTATAAATTCCATTGGTATAATGACCTATGTCCTAAACACTAGTTGAAATGGTGTCACCTTATTTAGGCATTTATATACAATATAATAGGCCCATAACACTGTTGACACCCAGTCATCCCAATCCTAATGATTAATGTCGCATATATTTATGAAGCACATTCTCAATATCATATTGAATTCCTTAGTGGTACCATTCACTTGGGGATGATAAGGTGTCATCTTATGGTGTACCACCATGTATTCAATCAATAGGATTTGAATGATTACATTTATAAAGTGCACACCATAGTCATTAGTCAAACTGAGTGGGCACCCATAGTGACTAATGATGTTCTCCCATATAAACCTTTTAGTTGTGGTGACTATGTAATCTTTAGTTAGTGCTACCTCAACCCACTTGGTGAAGTAATCTATGGTCACCAGGATGTATCATGTGCCTATGTACCTCATAATGGGAGTAATAGGCCCAATAAAGTTAATGGCCCATTTTTCAAATGGCACTTGGGAAAGGATGGGGATGAGAGGCATCTCATCTCAATGGTTGGGATTTTTTGTGCACTAACATATGCCACATGCTTTGGTGCAATATTTAGTGTCTTGGAATAGAGTTGGCCACCACAAGCCCAATTATAGGACCTTGTATATTGTATCATCTCTATCACAATGTCCTCCATCAATACCCTCATGTGCCTCTTAAATATTGAGTCCCATTCATGCTCTAGGACACATCATCATAGGACCTCTTCATGGATCAACTTGGATAGTTCCTTACCAATGAGTTAAAAAATGGTGATACGAACTACGAGTTGATTCTTCTCCTTAGTCATCATAGTCTGGGGTACAAATCTAGATGTCAAAAATGTGGTGATCTCCACTAAGTCTTTATGGATGCATTGGACCCTATTAATATGGGATAGATGGTCTAGGCTAGAGTTTTGTTTCCCAAGTCTAACTATAATAGAGAACTAGAACTCCTGAAAAAAAATTATCCATCGACGAATGCACCCATGGAGAACGAACTTGTTCATGATCAATAAATAAAATGAAAGGGGTCACTGATAGGTACTATCATAAAAATTTTAGGGCATAGACCATGGTAATTACCTCATGCTTAGTTATGGTGTAGTTAGTATCTACTTTGGTCAACTTTATGCTTGCAAAAGAAATGGGATTGTCTATTTTGCCTTTGCCTAGTTGTGATAGAATGGTACTAATTATAGTACCAAATTTATTGACATGGACATAGAAGGGAGTCATCCAGTTAGGAAATTATAATATTAACATGCTTACTAGTTTGAGCTTTAGGGTCTCAAATGCATCTTCCTGCACTGCACCCAAATAAAATGGGCCATCCTTTCACAAGAGCTTTTATAGTGGCATTGCAATCTTGGCATAGTTCCTTATGAGCTTCCTATAGTACCCACAATGGCCAAGAAAGGCATGAACATCCTTCTACATTGATGGGGTCTATATCAAAAGGATTATGGTGACCTTCATTGGATCAATGGGTAGACCATTCTTGTAGATGATGTGCCTGAGTAAAGTTCTAAATGGTGTTTAAAAAACACACTTCTTGAGGTTCAAAGATATCTAAAACTACCTACACCTCTCAAAAATCTAGCATAAGTTGTCATAACTATCCTTCATTATCCCATGCATAGTCCAATCATCTAAGTAAACTTAGAGGAAATTGTGAATAAAGTCTTTAAAAGCAGTGATCATTACTCGATAGAATACGGTTAGTGCATTCTTGAGTCTAAAGGGCATCACATTGTAGCTAAAACAACCCCATTCTATCACAAAGGTAGTTTTGGGCTTTTCCTCCTCCTCAATATAGAATTGATGTTATCCTAAGAACCCATCAGGTGAAAGTGTATATTTCACAACCTGTGACACCATCTAAAACTTCATCAGTGAACGGAGTTAGAAATGGGTCAGTTATGTAGGTAGTGTTCAAAAATCTATAGTCAACACAAATATAGATGTGCCCATCCTTCTTAATGCTAATGAACATGGGGATAACCCATTTAGATTATTGTACATTGTATATTATGCCTATGGCTAGCATACCATCAATCTTCATTTTATCCTTGGCATAAATATTGGGGTTCATCCTGTAAGGTCTCTTCTTGACATGTCTTACACAATTGAATAGCTTGATGCTCATATTCCTAAGGGATGGGTTTGTGATTTTCATGTCTCAGTAGCTTTAAGGGAACAAGTCTTAGAATTCCTTTAGGAGGTCCGTAATACGTGCCAATTTTGTGTCAGACTAATAGGTGCTCAGATTAGCAATCTTTGGTTCCCCTTCTGAGTTGATATCTACCTTTATCATTTTTAGTGGCATGCAGTAGGGATTATTCTTCTCCTGATGTGAATCAACTTGTTTGCTACCCTTAGCTATTTATATATGAATATGGGTAGGGTATTCTTCTTTTGGGGAATTATATTCAATTTGGTGCACTAACTTCCTCTTACCTATCAAAAGTGTCCAGTTGCATACCTTCCATGTTTCATCAAGCTTATCACTAGAGTCATTATTGAGGGTTTTCTCTTCAAATAAATTTGGAAGCACCAACCCCTTTTCAGCAAACATCTCTTTTAGGTGCTCCTCAAATATTATAATGTCCTCAAATATAAACCTTAGAACTATCTATAATGGCTCAATTAGTGTAAGGTTTTATCAAGAAAAGGATAAGTTACGAACAAATTGCTCCTTTAATGCATCCCAATTGGCTATCTCAAAACACATCTCATTTAAAATGTACCATGTTCATGCCCAAATATTTAATGTCCTATAAAAGGTATGCACCCATAGATACCTCAGGGCATTTTCTCCATAGACACACATGTGTTATGGGGTCAAAGTCACTAGAGTAGGTTGATATGTCTAGGTTCTCATTACTCTTCCCAAATTTAGTTCAAATAGATGCCTTCACATATTTATAAGTTGGAAAGGTAGGCCTTTACACTCCCCACCAATGAATGGTAGTGTTATTCAATGTATACACTAGTATGCCCATCTATCCACCTCTTTTAAGATGCATAATTTGAGGTCACAGACAAAATCCTCCACTAGATTACTCCCCACATATCTTGGGATCACTACAAGTTTTCCCTTACTATGGTAAAACACACTCTTTCCATTCTTCTTGGTGCAAGGGACCCATCTTTTTGAAGTGTGATCAATATGGACCCAACCTATTTTTACCACTTTTGGTGCCTTTATGTGTACTAAGGTATCTTTGACCAGTGGTCTCATATGCTTCCTTGACCCAATAGTCATAACCAACATTAGTGGTCTTTAAGGTTGATTGTCCATCTTCCTAGGAAATCACTCCTTGATCATTGGGGTTTAACGTCTCAACCCTTACACCGTGATGTTATATATGTGGTTGATCTCATCTTTTAGGTCTACACTCTTGACATAGGGGGTCCTTTGTCTTGTGAAAGGGGTAT
Organism: Torreya grandis; assembly: GCA_037957365.1. Classification (NCBI taxonomy): domain Eukaryota; kingdom Viridiplantae; phylum Streptophyta; class Pinopsida; order Cupressales; family Taxaceae; genus Torreya; species Torreya grandis. Next base: position 1,516,978 of record JARHVA010002529.1, on the reverse strand, counting down.
AACTACCCTCTCCTTTACATTCTCAAATTTCATGTAGCACTTATTAAAGCACATATCTACATTATTTGCATAATACCATGGCCTTCCTAGAATTTTTGGGTAGTTATCTTGTTTTAACAACTCAATCACCTTAAAGTTAGCACAAAATTTGGTACCCATGGTATCTACAACTGTGTTCTTCAAAATTCTAATAGGCTACACCCAGGTCTTGTTGGCCATGAAAATTACATGAGGGGAAAGGCTCAAGATTAGCCTACCCATTTTCTCCCAAGCATTATTGGTCAAGATGTTAACCTTAGTGATTGTGTCTACAAAGACCTCACAAATAGACCATCCATCAATAGTGGCATCCATGAGGAGTTCTTGATTGTACTTCACATTCTATGTATTCCTAACTTCTCATGCCCTCTCCATGTGTGGTGTAGCAACTTCAACTGTATTTTGGCCTGCATGCTTTAAGAGCAAGTTCTTCAATAGGAGCATCATCCCCTCTATTTATAGGAAGTGTAGGATATTCATTAATTCTTATATATCAACCTCCTGCTTATCCTAATTATTTCATGAAGAAATAAGTTGCACTTCTAGATTTGTGCTAATTGGAGCTCCCCTTGAAATTTTCAGATTACACTCATGACCTATTGTAATACATCCTTTTGCCATACTAGGTGTAGGTAAGGCACAGCTTTGGATTCATGTTACATTATGCACTCAGTGTCACCCTTATCCCCATATTTTATGGGTAACTTAGGTAATATAATAATTGGTAGTTGAGTGGTAAATCCACTATGAGTAGTCACCTTCACTTTGACTATCTCTATAAAGGTTAGTTGCACCTTTAGGGTCCATTTATCCATATTAATCTCACACTAAATCATTCATGCACCTTTGTCTATGCCAGGTCTACCTTGGGTCAACTTGTATAATCTAGGGCATTCCTAAACCTTATGGGATCCTCAACAATACCCACATGTGGGATGTGTAGGGAATTCATGTTGATAATGCTTTATTGAGACACACTTGTAGCATGATCAGGGTAGGAAACTTCCACCATTGCATCCTTTACCTCACCCTCTTGTGCCTCATTACATCCCAAATCCTTTTTTTTTTTACCATATCCTTATTTTCCTTAGTTATCCTACCCTTTGACTACTATAGTGGCCTACCTTCACCTCTTTCCATGTTCTCATGCATCTCATTAATCGCCCAACAGTTAGTAGTTGTCTAGGTGTAGGCATTACACAACTGATAATAAATGGTTATGTTGACCTGAATGGTACATTATAATAATGGGTAGTTATGAACATCATGCACCTCTCTACAAACTTCATACCTTAGGAGTAGGGCATGCACATTCCTTCATGGGTAGTTATTCTTGTTGTGGCCTTCTATCTCATATTCGGTACACCATAATCCACTTCAAACATATTACAACAAGCTATTAATAATCTTTTGGAGTTAGGAGGCCATAGATATAATCTACACCTCCATAAATGGGCTGATCTCAGTATCTATGATCTTGACTACCTCAGTTTTGAACATGGTTTCAAACACTTCATGAGGGTATGTAAAAGCCTTCATGGAAAGCACTCTTTGAAACAGCACTAGAAACCTTCTAATAGACCACTGTGCATGCTAAGAAGGTTGAATATCATAAGGGATATTGAAAAGAATATTTTTGAACCTTACATCATATAAGTTCATGCTTTATGAGAGTCCTTAGGTAATCTCTTTAAGTGTGGTGATGTTCTATTATTCAAATTCTAGAATGTTAAATTCCTTCAAGAATACCTCCTTTAGGATATCATAATAAATCATGGCCTGGTTAGGGTCAAATTTTCTATATTAATTATAGGTGAGATCAAGTAGAGTGGCCATGAACTAGGTTGCCTTATTCTCTTACTGGGTTATGCCCCATGTGCACCACTATAATTCACACTTTAACACATGCTCTACAACATTTTCCACACCAAGATCATCTAACAAGTGTATGAAGATTTCATGATAAATTTACTATGGGGGGTAGTTGGGATCTAAGGCACTTTTCCCCCTAACATCTATCTTAATGGTAGTCCTCTGAGACTTCTAGCCACTAGGTTATGTACTAGTCTTATTGTCACTATTGGTATGATTGATGTCAAAGGCATTATACTACTCATTTTTGGTGTCAGAACACTTCTTGGGGGATATTTCCCACTTTGTATCATTCACATTAGTTGAGCTAGTATGTTTGTGCTCAAATTATATTGTGGTGAGCTAGTACCTATTGGTCTTGATGTAGTGGTGTTCACCTCCTTGCACAAAATAATTTGTTCAATTAAAGAATTACACTCCAAGTCTATAAAACATCTAAAATCTATGTTGACAATAGGGTTAATTATTACTTTTTTTACTTTCTTCAAGTGGGTATCCATCATGTGAGCATGCACTTTAGGATCAAAAGGGGTAGGTGCATCAAGCGTATCTTCAATCACCAAGTCTTGTAGGAACCCAGTGGATTTCACACCTATCAAATATTAAGCTTTATCCATTACTTCATCATATCTCTCCTTCTCACACTATTTTATTTCAATAAATTCTTCCCCATGCCCTTCCCACTCACTAAAATTTCTCTCAGCACTTCTCGGTTCTATATCTTCCATCAATTTACACTGTCTCTTATTATAGTTCTACATTTTGAGCTCTTAGGTGTCAATATTCTCATCCCCTTATATTATGCCTCACCTACACATCCTCCCCCATCACATTATGGGCATTCATTAGATGGGATTATTGTCAATTATACATTTATAATACCTTCTATGGTTTAGATACTCTCTATTTCATTTGATGATAGTGAAATTGTAGATGATGACTTAGATCTTCATTCATTATTTATTCAAGCATACCTTGATCATCAACCTATACATAGTGTTATGATTGATAAATATGCTAGTGATAATATGTGATATAACATTACTTACACATTTGGGATATAAAAATGATTATTTATACACTTATATTAAAACATTCAAACCATTTTGATGGGTCATCACATCAATTTATTGATGAGATTGATTTACCTTTACAATTTAATCTAGCACATGTGGTTACTACATTTTTCATTATACTATACACAAGATTTTTTGATATGTTATTGGGATGACCTTGGATACATAAACTCCATGTAGTACCTTCCATAATGCATGTGTGTATTAAATACATTTATACCAACATGGTAGTTATAGTTTCTAAAATTTCATATGAACATCCACTTGAAAAGAGAAGTTTATTCATACATAGTTAATTATATAAACTGATAAGATTAATCATCTATAAAAATCTAAGTAACAAAAAATATCATTTCCAAAGATAATTGCACTAGAGATACATAGTGGATTCTAAGGAATCCTCATATACACCTACATGGTCTACCCAATTATTAAGAGCAAATAAACATGCTCCAATTATAGTTGTACCAAAAAAACCATAGAGAACTAAATAATGGGTTCTATGAACCCCTACCCCATCTATTACCTCTTTATAACCATAAAGTCATATGTGACATACATAAACTACCATAGATTGTACAGTTCTAGATATGACACCGATACATACTCTTTAGTAGTATCACCAATTTGATGTATCATATTCCAAGTTTGGAGCCTACCTGTGAGCATCTCTTAGATGGGATCATAGGTTAGACATTTTTCAATTTATAAATATTTAAAAATTAAATAAAATTAAATATTCAATAAAATATAAAAACATTCAAATACAATCAAAAATATTCAACATTCAGATGTTTACTAGCTCCTTGGCATCTTTGTTGTTTATTTTATGTTATTAGATAGCATGCCATTTCTATACACGTGTTTCACACATACTTGAGTGTGATACAATCATACACCAGACTTATAATACTTGCACATAAAGGTGTTGTGCCTTTTCTCTTCTCATATGCTATACAACATTGGGAACATCTCATTTCTTTATCATGATTGATATAGGTTACATTACTTTATGATTATTTTTAAATTATAATGTTAAACTTATATACTAATACTTACACATGACTATATTCATGCTTACATATTTCAAAAAGTATTTGATATGCTATGTTACATGACATTTTTGCTAACACATACATGCAAGGACTAGTATGCTATGCTTATGTTGATTGTTTATACTTCATTTATTCATATTGTCACTTCATTGAGTGTCCTTTTCTTGTTTGTTATTGTCTTGATTGTGAAACATTTGAGTATGTTCCTTACTTGTTGGCCCATGTGCCATTGTATTTTTATTTCTTTTGTTGTTTAAACATTTGAATATGTCATTCATTTAATTGTGTGCCATTTGAATATGTCCCTTGTTTGTAATCTCCTTAGACCACTTTTGTGTGACATTGAGTGCTTTGTGTGTGTTTTTAATTATTTTTGAGATTTTATTGTTATTTTTTATACATTTTCATGATCTATATCATGCATCTTAGGGATTGTAGTGATCACATAATATATCTATTTAGAAATGATACATAATTCTTACACAAATTATATATTTATCTTATCCTTTTGAGCTAAGATAACTACCAAATTCACATCAAAAGGGGAGAATATCAGTTGGGGAATGTCATAGAGACATGAACTCCACATTTATATAAATAGAAAAAAAAGAAAAAATCCATTATAGATTACATGATTCAGATATACACTTGGATCAAAATCCTACACTGCAGTAATTTTTACAGATTTAAGACATTAGATTTATGATAGATATTATACACAGTTACAAAGTAGAGATTAAGTTTTGATAGATAATTCAACTTGAGACACATTTTAGGTTCATATTTCATGTAATTACACCAAAAATTAAATATACATATTCAAACTTATCTACCAAGAAGCACCAATACTTTAACAAGAAGCATCATTTTCACTAGGAAGCACCATTTTTAGCCTTTTATGTTTGTGGTAGTTGGATCCATTTATTAGTGTGGTTTAGATTCAACACCCTCAATTCCTAACACTACTTCCATTTTTTAATTTTATTTGGTTATACCACTTGGATTTTATTGTATTTTCACACTATTTGTGTGATTGAGATGTAATAATCTTAATGGCCATGTCACAACTCACCCTTGCATCAGATTGGGGGTAAAAATTACCTTCGAATATCCCTATTCAAATATCCAAGGCTAAGTTTTTAACCTCTCTCATCTCTAGTGCTTCATAAGGAATTATCTTTACCAAGTCAAAGTACAAAGGGGTAACATGGTTGCATCGACACACATGTGTACTCTTTCCTTGGTCTCTTTATTTTCAAGCATTTTAATTATGTCAAATTTTAGATAATATGAATTGATTTATATAGTGACATGATATTGGTTAAAGGTCATAAACCAACAAAACACTCAAAGTGGTCTCAATCAAAGGCAAGATGTGTTATACTCACTTAGATACACATTTATTTCCTTTAACCTGGTAATTTCATGTTTATGCATTATTAGATTAAATGGGGGGAATGTAGATACTAAAATATGATTTATATAGCATCTTGGGCTTGTATACTTGAAAAATAATTATCATGGATCTACCTTTCAATTCTATAACTTTATGTTATTGAAAATATTGCATTTGACATCTCATTGTGCCTAACTACTTATCTTTTTGTTTGACTCAATCATATATGATGACCCAGATCTCATGTATCATACAAAAATATTAAAACATGTTATATATCCTTCATTGTCAATTTTAGATCATCAACAATTTCCTAGCCTTTTGGACACTTACATCCCACATAGGGACACTTACGTCAACACAAGTGTCTAGATTTTTATTATGTGTCCAATCCTCAAAATTTATCTAATATATATATATATATATATATATATATATATATATATATATATATATATATATATATATATATATTATGGGTTGACCCATTTGTCTTATTGAACCCTAATTTTAGATATTTACAAAAGGTGTGGTAAAAATACAAATCTAAGCATACTCATTATTCATCTTCTAAATACTAAGCAAACACCTATCTAATCTCAATATCAATAAATTACATAATAAAATTTTACTTCTTTATTCTTCAATATTTTCATATCAACCATAAGATCAGTCATATCATAGGTTTGAAGCACACAAAGAACAATCCATGGGTAGTATTTTTCAAGTTACAAACTGTATCATTGCATGTCTTTGTATATAGTATATTTCACCCTTGTGTACACACAAGCCAACACCTAGGGTAGAACTACATAATTTTGAGACCCTCCTTGGAATATTGGCTATGTAGGTAGTACTCATTAATAGAGGGTTCTTTGAGGTCAACTTGACACTATGATTCCACTAACCCATTTTTTGAAAGTTATAAAGACCTAAGGTGAAGAGATAGGTTTTAATCCATAAATATCCATCAACATTATATGTGTGTAAATAAAATACATCAATAGAAAAGTGACAAAAAACATAGAATGCTCTAGGTGGTAGCTTTGTAATACATTCAATATTTCATATAGGATAGTTGTATGAAGATCGAGACAAAATATTGATGCACGTTTCCACAAGTTGATGAAAGTGTCCACAGGTCAACACAAGTGTCTAGACCTCCAAAAACAATATTTGTAGAATTTAACAACTAGATATTGATCTTCTCGTTACTTATCTCTACCTTTGTATTTCTCAAATTTGATTACACATTTATAGATAAATTGTTATCTCATCTTCATATTTATGCAATCAAGCTATTTTTCTAGTGTACTTGATATATTTAGCAGAACTCAATAATTTAATTTAGAATATTCATTTTTCTAGGTTTTCAATTAATTGGCCCACTCTAAAATAGTTTTATTCATCCTTATGTATAGGCTACTCTACATCTTTTAACCCTCCATATATTTTTCAAAAATGGGTTAAATAGTTTAGATGCTTCAATAATTACCTGTGACCTTGGAGGTGTATTTAGACTAGCTTAGGGCTACTAGGGTTGTGTGGACTCTAAATTAGGAAAATAGGTATTTTTATCTCAATGTGTAGTTAGATATTTAGGTGTTTTCAATAATATCACCCTCTAGTGAATAATGGCTTAAAAATGTGGCTTCATAGTGGATATTTTAGAATTCATTTAGATGGGGCTTGATAAATGTTCAAGATGGCCAATTAGTGATTTTGAATTGATAAAATAGTTTTTATTTGGTGGGAAGACATGGCTAGTGGAACTAGACAGTACCAGGGAGCAAGATGGTCCAAATAGGGTGGCCTTGTCTAGAGAGCAAATATAACTAAATTAAAAGTGTACATCAATCTAAAAGTGAGCTTAGGTTTTTTAGGATGTTGAATAGGTATATTCATAATCATAATTTTCTTAAGAGGTAAGGGTTGTATACACATAATATTTTGTCTTTTATTGATTATTGACACTTTATATCTTGCAATAACTTGTCGAGTCTCAATCTCTCTAAGTGCATGCCTTAAGGGGTACACCAGGAAAGGGGTGGGTAGACCATTGGTTCTTTGTAATATTTTTGTCCCTTTTTCCACTTTCCATCTACATACTTCTCCTAAAACCATTTATTCTCAGCTTATTCTTTTTATTTGTACCCATTCTAGTCATTTTTCATGCTTTATTCTCCTTGTTCTTGCCTTGACCTCCTTTAAACTAGTTGACTGTACTAGGTCGACTAGGTCAACCCTATGCAATTTTTAGATTTTGATTGTTGTATAGGTTTAATTGGGTTGACCCTATATTATTTAGGGGTATTTTTTATTAGGAGATTTTTAGCCCTTCAACCAACCTACCTCAGGACCTAGTGATTTATCTTTTGAAAACATATAGGGTCAACTGGGTTGAACTTATACAACCAACATATTCAGAAGGATTTAGGGAAATATCCACCTATATATACAAGTTCATTTCCAACCATTTGTAATAATATAAGTGAATAATAATAAGTACAATCTAACATCTACTTATTGACCATTCTACTTGAGAAATAAAGCTTAGGTTTCCATACTTTCTTTGGAGATACGGATCTTGTCTTATGGAGAAGTCTTTTGGATGCATAGATAGGTTGTGTATCCTAGAGATAATTTGTCTTTGTTATCTTTACATACCACAACAACCTCTTATGAATCATCTTGGCCAAGGAAGAGATTGAGGCTTGGTAGGTTCATCTTTAAAGGTAAGTATTTCTAACTTTATTTCTCCTTTGTAAGAGTAAATAGATAAGTAGTTGTGCTTATTTCTTCCATACATTAGGATTCTATACACATTTATGTGAGTATATGTCTTTTATGCAAGTTTAGTTAAGTTTTTTTTGTTTCTAACACCCCACTTTGTGCCACAAGCTTTGGTGTGCACTAGATTAGATTTACTTTCTTGTTTATTAGAATAGAGTGAATATCAAAACTTAGGACTCTTTTAGGGTTGTTGCATGATTATGTTAGACTGTAAGCTTTCGAACCCTTCCTAGAATGGTGTATTGTGACAATTGATCCCCTAATCAAGTTTAGTGGATCCCCATATTGGTTATGCTCCCACTTAACAAATGTATTCCCAATCAAAAGTGTAGGTATGCTCTATCTTCTTTGAGCCAGGATTGATTTATAGACATGACACATTTTTGATTGCATGCATTTTGGTGAACTCGATATGAACTAACCCTTGCAAGATTTTTTCACCTTATTTAATTTTGTTCATTCATTTATCATTATTTTTATCATATATTTTCCATACTAAATCAACTTTGTCAACTCAGTATTTAATTTATATACATAGGTTCTCAGGTATAGGTTACTAGATCAACCCTATTAACCTAGTACAAGTTTTTAACTCTTTAGACATCTAGTCTAGACTACTAGTTCAACCTAGTCAACCTTTTACTTTTTTAGACATTAGGCTCAACATAGTAGGTTGACCCAATCAACCTTATACATTTTTAGGCGCTCAGTAGCAAGTTTTTATAAATATTGATCAACCTAGTCGACCTAATTAGCAAAATTTACAAATATATATAAAAGTTCTTGAATAGTAATCTTCATTCTTTGCATCTCTGATCCACCAAGATTTTTTTCTATCTTTTTGTCTATTTCTTTATATTCTTTCCTTTTACATTTTGTAGTCTTCAAAACTACCCTTGCACAGTCAACTGGATTGACATTGTCGACCCAATTTTATGTTCTATATGTTGTTTGGATAATTGGGTCAACTTTGTAAACCTTGTTCATTTTCAGACCTTGCTTCTATAGTATAGGTTTGACCTTATCAACCCTATTATGTATTTTTTGGATACATTATATACTATATCAATATTGTACTTTGTTTCAACGTTAGAATTAACCTTATATGCTAGTAATTAATTCACTCTTTCTTTTCTTGTTACTTGCATACTTAGAATAGATCACATGGCTTAATTAGGTGGTTTTGATTAATCTTTTAGATTCAATATTTTTTATTTTATGCACATACATCCAAATCATAAAATCTAAACAAGCATTTTAACATTTATCTACCCAAGGCCAACCTACTTAGATTTCATCACCAAGGGGGAAGTCAAATTGATACTTTGGTCAAGTATAAAGTGTGGTTAATGATATATTTTGTCTAATCACCCAACACCCTTATCGCTGCAGTGTGTGAAGTGAGGAAGTAGGCCAAAATAACAAGCTTGTATCATTACCACTACAATCTCTTTCAACTGAAACTACTTGAGACCATCCTTAGATTGCCATTTTAGTTCCTTGCTTATAGACAACTTCATATCACATTTAAAATCATATCTTAATAATCTAATTAACATTTAGGTTGACCAATTAGTTAGCTCTTTACCTTCCATTTTGATTTCTTGCTTTTTTCTTAATTGTATTTTGTATTGCAAAAACTTGCACTAGCCAGCATTGGTGTAAGGTTTTGTCTTGTGTGCTTCAATTTGATTATCTACTGTTAATCCAATTGACTATTTGTTTCCTTTTTCTCATTTATTTTCAAGTTACTTGTAAAAATTATCTTATTTCATTTCACAAACCTAGATAAGTTTCTTAATTTTCCCTCTGCTATATTGGGTTCACCCAGTCGAACCTATACCTTTTTCTGGCCTCTATTCACTATACTGGATTGATCTAGTTGACCATGTATAGTTTTCAAACCCTATTTCCTCTTTTTCCAATCCTTGCTCATTGCAATGGATCAACTCAATTGACCCTATATAGTTTGTAAACCTTATTTTTGTGCTAAGTCGACCTAGTCAACCCTTTATTATTTCTATCATTCCTTATTTTCTTGATTTCTCATCTCTCTTTCTTGCCCTTCATCATGTACTTTTTGATTGATGACAATATTGAGTTACAGTTAACAGATATGATGAATTTTACCAACCCTCATAGGGTCTACAATAAATAGAGAAGGGATCCTCTCTTAGATGCTAGTAATGTTCATATTTCCACTCGCACAATGAACTATAGGACCCCTCCTAATACATCTTCACAATTTAATCTTATTTTATCATTAAAATACCAAATTGAATTAGAGTATACCCTTGAAATTATCGTCTTTATCTCTAAAATTCCTCAACATCGAGGAAAGGATCCCTCTACCATTTACAATCTTATGATTAGTGGTTAAGTTGAATAGCCTCATTCACCTACTCCTACACTCTCAATTGGATTTGGGGGTATCATTTTCTTTGATTCTCAACCTCTTCCTTTGATTATGACCCCTTCTCATACCATGGCCTCTTCTTCTCTAACTTCTTCCACCTCTATGCCTAGTATATCCACTAACATGGTAGGTTCTACATATAGTGGGCCTCTCATAAGATCCACTATCCTTAATCCTTCTACTATTGCATCATTTGCTACCCAACGTAATAATGCTACTAGTGTTTCTTCTTCTCAACCATTCACTAGTCCATCTTCTACTACACAAGCAAATTTTGTCACTACCTCACATTATCATAATTCCTCTCAAGCTCCTATCAACACCAATAGTGGTACCTAAGCCACTAATACCAAATCTATTGCTTCTAACAATTTTAATCAAACACATCAACTACTATTACAAACACTCAATCAAATAAATACCTTTCAAACTCATAACACAAATCAAATGATGAGAATGCAAAACCAACTTCTTCATCTTCAATCTTATCCTTAATCAATGGATTGGGGCACACATAACCAGAATGTTCCCCTCCTCCTCTTCAAGATTATCAAGGTAATATCATTCCTCAACCTCCTTTAGTCAACAAAACCATTAAGCATCTCCAAAATGAACTCTCACTACTCAAATTTCTAACATTGACATAGGAGGTATCACACCTACAATTTCTTATAATGGATCAACCGATCCCACCCTTCATCTTAAAACATTTGGAAATCTTTATAAATATTGGGTTAAATTGAACACCTTCACCACTACCAAACTCTTAGCCAAAACTCTCAAAGGTGATGCCTTGGATTGGTACAACCAAATTAGAACTTATTCCATTACTAGTTTGGAGGATTTAGTGAATGCTTTAGTTCAAGAGTTTCAAACTAGTGATCTTCCTGAAAACACTTTGGCCCACTTCATAAATTATAAACAACTTGAAAATGAAACTGCTCAAGCCTTTGTTAAAAGGTGGAAAACTTTGTCAAACAAATGTGAACATAACATGGTCGATGATAATATTTCCCATCTCTTTATCAATGCCTTTTTTCCTAAATTTCAATATCGGGTCTGCACTCTCTCTCCACATACATTAGAGGAGGATATTAACCAAGCTAAATGATAAGATTTAACTATGCATCAATTTGATCCACCCCAACCTTCTTTAGGTCCTTATCTCTTACTTAAGAATAAAAATTTCAATTTTACCAATGATGGTGTTATAGATTCTTATGACACCATTCATAATGTTCAAGTTATCATTCTTACTCCTTTGGAAGTAGCTCCCTCGTTTCAACAATATACCAATCTTCACTTATCTTCACCAAACAACATTAATGTTCATAAACCTCTATCATCATTTGAATTTATTAATCATATACCTAGGCTTCTTCCATGAGAACTTGACCCTACCTATCCTATGAAATCCTGGTATGATCGTAACAAGTTTTGTTGGTTTCACACTAGTTGGGGTCAATCTTATGAGACACGCAGACAACTTTGTAATTTAGATATGGATTTTCTTCTTGGTCATAATTTTGATCATGATTCTATCATTAAAAAATGTCAATAAGCTTATGAAATTGCCTTTAAGGACTATAAATCATATGATAAAACTCAAGCCTTAAACCAAGCTAATGCTCATTGCGCTATCTAGAAAGACCCTATTCCTAATCATCAACCTATTTAAGACAATAAACATAAAGCCACCCATTCCACCAATAATATATAAAGTATTATTGAACCCACTTCTCAAGAGAATGTGGTTAACATGACTAATATGCAAAGGGTGGTTGATTTTATAGATTCCAAACCTATCTACACTCCTTCATCTAGAACATATTATGTTACCCAGGATTCTTCTCCAAATCATTTAAATGATTTGGGGCAAGATGACCTTATTAATTTTGATGATTCAATTTTTTATTCTCCTTTGGATAACACTTCCTTTTCTATTTCTACCACTCTTTTGTCATCTTCTAACACTAATGATAATCAGATTTCTACTATCACTTCTTTTACCACTTCTCAAAATCAACTTGAACTATCTACTTCATCATCACAACATAATTTACAACCTTGATCTAAACCTTCTTCTTATTATCAACATAAATTTGAATGTGCTTAGGCTCCTCCTTCTAAGGTCCTTTTTAATCATTATGCAAATATATGTAACAACATTATTATGGTTATCATGAGTGGGATCCCATCATAGAACTCACTAATCTCCCATCCCAAATTCCATTCCTTGAGCTTATGAGGACTTCTCCACATCATAGAAACCATATTATGCAACTATTATTCAAGATGAATGTCCCTCGTCCTCCCCTAGCAGGATGGGAGGCAGCGTTATCTGGATTTGAGGATAGTATATTACAATAATGTGAAGAGATGTTTATCAATGTTGATGAAACAATACACACTTCTCTTTCCTTAAATTTTCCCATAGCTCATATGATTCCTGATGAGATTCTACTTCATGTGGATGATCCTCCCTTATTCATTAGTGTTCAAATAGGTGATATACAAGTTAAGTGTGCATTGATTAATGAGGTTTATGGTACCTATGTTTCCTCTGTCAACTTCATTACTGAATGCAATCTTAAGCCTACACACAACACCTACCAAGGATATTATAAAAGGTAAATGCCTTCTCTAGGTTATGTTTGGCTTCCCATTACCATCCCACCTATCAGTTTTCACATGAAGGTGATGATCTTTAACTTTCCCTTTTCTTATAACATCCTATTTAGTAGGCTGTGGACTCCACCTGCCAATGCATTAAATTCCCTCAAAATGAAGCCATTTATAGGATTTAAGGTGACACCAACCCTTATAATTTTTAACAATTCCAAGATTTTGGTGTCTTCAAGATTCTTACTCTTGAACCTTTGCCCAACATTCCATTCTATGAGTCACAACATCCTAATTTTCTTGTTAATTCAACCTAAGGTTACAATGGACATCCCAAACTTATTAGGAACATTCCTCCTAACCTCTTATATTTTGATGATGATGAACTTGATGAGATCAACCTAAAAATAAAACTTTTGATCTCTCACCTCACCTCATCTCATAGCTTCCTACTTCCTTGTATCCTCATTCTCATAAGCCTCCTTGCGATGATATTCTTAGAATCTTAACCAATACTTGAAATTATATTCACCACACTTCCTCAGATGACAAATTCATCCTTACTTATGTCATTAATCTTCATACCCTAGATTATGATGATGGTTTTCCCCTAAATAATCCATTCTTAGTTGATCTTGTACAGGTTCATGATGTCAAGATGGTCCATTACCATTCTTCTTTACTTGAGTCTTTTTGTTTATCTTCTCATTTTCTTTCATTTATAATTCCTAATTTTAGCATTTTTCCTCTTTATCATAGGGTAGAGATGGTGCCAACACCTCTAGTTTTTGAGGATCCTTGTAGGTGTATGCTCATGGATCATGCTATGACCAAGCCTTACCATTTTTATAGGTACCTTGATCACCATAGTTGGTTTACTCCTGAGATTAGTGCAACCCTCCTCAAACCTTCTATAGATCCCACTCCTCCCTCAGTAGAGCCCTTATTAGGGCCTATTCCCACTCTCACTTTAGTTGAGCCTCTTCTTTCTCCCACTATAGTTGAGCCTATTCCCACTTCTATTATTGTTGAGTCTACCCTTGCTTCTCATCCCATTACCCTTCCATTAAGCCTAGTTCCATTCCTCCTCTATCACCACCTTCCCTTGTTGATGGTTTGCTCCCTTTGCCTAAGATGGCTCTATTTCCCACAAAATGAGCCAATAAGTCTTCTCCAGATTCTTCCACTCCTATTATACCTCCTTCCATGAGTGTTTCTCCTAAGAGTACTCAAAAGTGTATTTATTGCTTCCATGGGATAGATAATCATTCTTATACCCATTATCATAATTTATGATAGTATATTGATATTTTGTGTCCTTTTTCACCTACCTCAAATAAACCCACACCTCCCCTAAAGGTTCTACCTAAATATATACCTAAGTGTGGTGAGGTGTATTGTCTGTGGCACCAATGTGGCATCCATCAGATTAATCATTATTGCATCCTTCAATAACACCTTAAGGATCACCTTTTATCTATTTTCAGACCTTTTTCCATTCCTCCCATAGGTCATTCTCATAATAATTCTTATAATTCTTCTCCCATGGCTCTACCTCCAATGGTTCCACCTTCTCCTATGGTCCCTTCATCACCTTTTACGCCTCTACCCATGATTCCTTCACCTGTGGATCCCTATCCACCTGTGAATCTTTCTCCACCCATGATTCTTGTATCACCCATAGATCCTACTCCCATGCATTCTCCTAAGCATCCCTTGCCTAATTTTCCTTAGCATGATCTATCAAGCATTCCTACTTTTTCAGTTGAGTATATTAGAAAATAATTATTTTCCTAATTTTCATTAAATATTGACAAGACATTAGCAGTAGTTCATATTCATATCCATAGAGATCTATCTAATGTCTTAGATAATGTGTGTGTGTATATTTATCAGTACTTATGAGCACATACATGGTGCCTTTACATTTACATTTTAATTAGACATGCATTCCAATTTTATTTTTATCTATCTATTATATCATTTAATGTTATGTCAAGTTCATATTTTTCTTACATGGTGATTCTTTTCTTTTTATACTATATCTTACTAATATTGGCATTTAAATTTTCATAAGATTATCTTATTTATCATTACTTCCTCTTTATTTCTTGAATTTTTCTAACAACTCTCTTCTTGTGTCTTCATGATTGTTTGTTCTCTTATCTCTATTTTTCATAGACAATTCTCATTGTGACTTGGTTATAAAAATCATGTTCCCTTTGGTTCTTGTCTCATTTTACCATGTGATCAATTAGAAATTAATGTACCTCATTATACTTTCCTTATACTGGTCCACTTTGGATCTCCTTTTTCCCTTCTTCCTTTTTCACAAACTAAGCATATACATGGTTGAAACTTGAGATCACATGCTAGTTCATTGTTAAGCCTAAGTGTCCTAGTTAGTATTTGTCTTTGGTTACTTAGCTTCCTTTATCCTTAGCCTAAAACTCATTCATGTGTATCACTACATCTCTCATGATTGGTCATTTTAAATTTGTATGAAGGAGGAATCTTAAAAATTCATAAAAAGTCAAAAGCAAAATCATTTAAACAAAAAGCAAAAATATTCTTAAAAGTTAAATCACTCTAAAAGACATGATTCAAAGCACATCTCCTTCTTATAGATGAAGCTCAAACTCCATATTTGGAGTCACATTACATTTGAGGTCCTTTGGGGTGTGGTAGGCCAGTAGATTAGAAAAAGAGAATTAAAAAAATCTTTTAATGCTACCTACTTTCTTACATAAGTACCCAATCTTCGTATTAGATCAATGGATTTGTAAGGGATCCTAAATAATGGGGAACACATCATGTGAAGGTAGGTGCATTTTACATTTTATTTTACAAATATACCTTCATGAGCTGATTTTATTAGCATGTTTATTTGCCTACAATGATTTTTGTTTATAACGAATAGGTTTCCTTTGTAGATTGATGGTCACTAGTCACTTAGTGTCTTCTCATGTCCGTAGGATGCCTCTTGCCTCCTAACGTCTTCTCATAAGATGCCTAAGTATTGATTTTTACACTCCATTTTTCATTTTCTATATCCCTCATATTTCATCTTTAGAAATATTGTTTTTTCTACTGATCACTCCCCTTGGGATTTCATTTGTGAGTTGCTTTGTAAGACCACAGATAGGACCCAATGTTCCTCATAAATTACCACCTTTTTCTTTCCCATTACCCACATCTTTTGTTACCTGATTTTTTCTATTTATTCCACCATAGTGGTGTTCTCTTTATGAGTTGATTTGTAAGACAGTGGATAGCACCCAACATTCCTCACAAAATTTTCTAATAATACAAGTCACAAACAAAATTGCATGTGTCAAATATGAGAGAAGATGTGATTGATTATGAAGTTAAATGTCATTGACATGATTCATATCTTTATTTAGTGTGTTTTATGCTTATTTCATTTTTTAATCTTATTTTCTGAGTGCATGTAAGAATACAACCATTTCTTGAATTTTCATACTTCCTAGCTTGAATTAGTGTGATAAATTTAAGACCAATCTTTTGCCAATTTTTTTTCTCTTATACTTGCCAACATGATTTAGTATAATTGATTAACTTAATTAATTTATTTTCAATACCATTTATGCCCTTTTACATACCTTCCATTTTATTACATTGTTTTCATACTTCCCAACATGATTTTGTATGATTTTACTTGTTTTAATTTGGTGCAAAAATATTTCACTTTGGTTCAAAAACAAATTCCTTTTTACCATCTTGTTTTACCACCCCTTGGTTCTTTATATACTTAGTCATTTTCTTTTTATTACACATTTCCCAACTTAAAATAGTGTGTAGTATATTTTTGATTGATTATATTTTACCAAGTCATTTTTGTCAATTTATTTTTAACCATGCATGTGTTCTATATAATGCTATAAAATAAACCACATCTCATATATTTCCTATAGCAAATGCATGTGCTTGAAATAAATATATCCAAATCATCCATAATCACAGCCATAATGATGACAACATACATAATCAACATCAATATACCAAAATGATACATTGTATATATATATATATATATATATATATATATATATATATATATATAATGATTTTTGATACAATAAGTACAACCATATACAATGCTCGAGCTCTATGGTTGGGCTCCATCATGTCTATCTCATGGCATATCCATGTTGCTTGCTAAGGCCTCAATTTGAATCCTCTAAATAGTATGTTCAAAAGAGTCCATTCGAGATCTCAGTCCCTCTACCTATCCTTGTAGGTGTGTTATCTACACATGTGCTTATGCCAACTTGATCTAGGTCATCATATGTGCTTGCATCAACTAGGTTTGAATCACTATATGTGCCTATGTCATTTGCATCATTGTATCTAGATAAATAGCTCTCTTCTCTACCAAGTATTTCTATGCTTGTATCTCACCTACACCCATCTCTACTTGTGGCTACATCCTCTCTCTTTATGCTCATATTTTCCTTGTTTCCTCCCTTGCTAATCTGAACTAGCTTTCCTAAGCTGGGGCAGATGGTACACTAGGATCCTCTAATGTAAGAGATTCATATGGCTATAGAGTCTCATCCAAGATGTCATGGAGTGCTCCCCTCATAAGGGACCCCATCTCTCATCTCCATCCTTAGCCATGCCTATAAAATCACACCCAAATATATATTAGATCACTATTATATCTCACAATATCTATCTATCTCTAGTCTCTATTTCAAAATAAAAACTTAAGCAATAATTTAATCATATTCACTACCTATAAGTGTCTTAGCCATTATGGTTTCACCATCCACATGACCACCTAGCATAGTTTATCCACTGGCATGGCCTCTTAAAACCTCCTCTATAAGTCACCTCCTCAACTCAAATATGGTTGTCATGGCTTGCATCTACCTTAGCTTGCACTTGAGCGGCCTCTCTATCATCCAACTCTCCTCTGGTTTACCTATTGGGTCATCAAAGATGGTGATAGACTCTCTCCTTCTCTTCTTGCCTCCATCAATGTTATGTCTTTGATGGTCACTGCTCATCTCACTATGGAGCTAGTGGTGGTATCTCTAGTGCCACTACCTCTACATCTCTCTCCTCCTTCTCTATTCCCTATCATGTTCACCTAGTACATGGCCACTCATGACGTGGTCTAAGCATTGGCCTCATCACTAGTGGCCCTCACCTCATACAGGTCATGCATGAAGTGGTATAGATCAGGTATGAAGTGAATCTATATTATAGAGCTGAGATCATATAGCACTCCCTCCTCTATGATCATCCTGCTCAAGGATACCACAAATAATGGAACCTTGTCATCTAAATTATGACATAACACCTATTGTGTCATAAGTCCTATCATAGCTTTTTGGATATCCAAAATCTATGATGCATATACATCAAACATACGAACTCTCCTAAATGCTAATATTTTATCTAAGCATATATCCCACATAGCTAAGGCTCTCCTCTTCTCCAGGCTACCTGGTATGCCTATAGCCACTGATTCTCTTATCACTGGTAGCCTTAGGATGGCATGCACATCCTCCAAAGTGATAGCTACCTCTACCACATCCCCATCCACATCCTATTTTAAGGTTTTATTCAATCATTTCTAACATCTAAGAAACATGTCTAATATATCTAAACTTAGGGGAATCCTACACATGTCAATTATCCCTCCTAGGTTTATAGCTACTAGCCTAGTTCTATCACCTATGGTTAGATGCTCCAGTAGATTTGGTAGCTAAGAATGTCTACTAATCTCCTGAATCTAGGTCATCCTTACAACCAAGAAATAACAAAAGATGTATTAGATCCTCCATGTCATGTATAGTCAAAATACATTCTTTTTACAATTTTAATAAAAAATAAGCCTAAATTGCTTCAATTCATTCATTTTTATGTATCTTTAGCTTATTCAATATTTTTCCCTTGGTAATGGACATTCTAGCCTTATTTTGGCCTTTTGCATGCATTTTCATAAACTTTTAGTTCTTTGGTCAAATTAGTTTGACCAAAATTTCCCTATTTTTGACGTAGTTGACTTAAAAATCTAAGTCAACCCTCTTCTTTTCCCCTCCCTATTACTGCATTGTCATTTTGGACTTTTTGGATCAGTTGGTATATTATACTAGGTTGATAGTCTATAAATGTACAATATCGGCACACACCTACTAGGTCAATAGTGTGGATTTTGCCTATTTTTAGCCTACTGGGTCAACTGGGTCAACCCACTTGTTTTTAGTTACTAACCACTTGCATTTTCTTAAAAAAGTGCCTTTTTACAATTTTCTTCCTAATTCCTCCAAACCCATTTGCCTAATTGGTTTTTTCTACCTATAGAATCTAATTTTGTTTCATTTTGACATCTACAAATGCTAAAAATTACATTTTTATAGAAATACATTAAATCAACAAAATACTCAAAAATTAGCTTAAGATTCATAGTTGTATACCTGTAGTGCACCTATTGTAGCTCCTAGAGCTCCTCCTTATCTAGCCTATCATTTCCTTGCCATCCTAGCTCATTTGGTCTCCATAGCTTCTTTTTCTCTCCTTCACAAGTCAAAATAACAAAATAACTTCTTTTCCCCCTATTTAAAAACACCTTTTCAACATTCAAATATTTTAATTATTTTCTTGTAGATTCTTTCTTTTGCTTATATCTTTGTTTCTACTCATCTATTTTTAAAACCATAAAATGTGTTAAATTCATGATGACGTAGATAATCTTTTCCACTAGTATATGTCTATCTTCCAAAAAATTCAATTTTCAGTTATTTTTTGTACTAACTTCTACAAGTTCATCTAATGTTCTTCACATTAGATGCCTTAATTTCTCTTGCACTCTACTTATTTATTTACAACACTAATTTAAGTAAAGGTATGTGTTTTTCAATTATGTCCTTTCCTTTATCTTATTTTCTACTTACTACACTTTACTTAGCATCAACGTTATGTGTTATCATGTTTTATTTCCTGAAGCACCATCCCATGTTGCACTTATGTGACACATGATGAGCTTTAAGTAGGTCATATGTATACACATAATATTTTCAAAATTTTATTGATTACTAACGCTTTATATCTTTCAAGAACCCATCAAGTCTCAATCTCTCTAAGTGCATGCCTTAAGGGGTGCACCAAGAAAGGGGTGGGCAGACCAATGGTGATTCATAAGATTGTTGTCCCTTTTTCCACTTGCCTCACACACACTTGTCTCTTAAAACCATTTTCCCTAAGATTATTCTTCTCAATTGTACCCATTCCAATCATTTGTCATGCTTTATCTTCCTTTTTCTTGCCTTGACTTCCTTTCAACCAGTTGATTGTACTAGGTTGACTAGGTTGACCTTGTATAATTTTCAACCTCTAATTATTATACAGGGTTAATTAGTTCAACCATGTACTATTTAGGGGTATTTTTCATTAGGATTTTTGTTATCCCTTCGACCGACCTAGCTTGAGACCTAATGATTTATCCCCTTGAAAACATATAGGATCAACTATGTCGACCCTATATAGTTTGATAGGACCGAAACTCCCCAAAGCTCTAACACAACTTGTCAGATTTAAGAGCACACATGATTACCATTTTATAAGCAATTAAACATGCGAAATAACCAAAAGAAAAAATAACTATCAATGAGAAAACACACAGAATATGAGAGGCAACACACAATTGTATTCAACTCATTACAAAGGAAATTATAATAAAGAGATCACACTCTTCTTCCACCTCTATGAGGCTTCCTCCTCAAGGGCTCCAAGTAATCTTCCCACCTAAGTAATCTTCTCTCATAGGTCACAACACATAGCTAACATAAGCTATTGTTCACCTCATTGTACATCATGTACAACCGAGTATGAATCGGTACTCCAAATAGATCTCACCATGATCCTGCTGATGTATTGCTGTCACCTTGGACCCTGGCCAACCGCCGATCTTTGTCTGACCCTCGCATACACACATCCTTGCATATCAAACCTGATCTTACTTATACATACATGGGGAATCCTACTTGATTCCACCATGGGAAGAACTCTCCAAGCTTCACATAGCTCTTCTGCAAATTCTCCACTTAACAATACAGCCCATGAGTCTATTATATAGATCTCATGCATACACAAATTAGACTTGCTGCTCAAGACTTTGAATAAGTCTTTAACATGTAAACTCTGCGTTCACTTAACTGACTATTCGTTAATAGCAGTTCAAACTGCTACAGGCGACCGACATCGGTCCCTGCCTTCCTGGAGGTGACTGACGTCGGCCGATATTCTGCCGATGCCGGTTTCCCTTCTGCGTCCCCTAACCAACGTCGGTGTGGCCTGCCGATGCCGGTGACTGCATACGCTAGAAACCCTCCTATTTTCCTTAAGGTGTAGCTTTTAGCTCCACACCCTAACAATCTCCCACTTGGAGATAAAGAGCTGCACCTGTACCCAAACCAATACTCTGTCTAATCTGCATCCTGGCTTGTATTCCTCTTCAAGCTCCCACTTAAAGACAACCCACCACACTCCTTGTGGTGTTAAACCTGTGCCTGATTTTCTTCATTCTCATTGTACCATCTTTTGCCTTGCTATACTCCCACTCAAACAGCAACCCCTGTGAGTAACCTGTAATCAACAAACACTTAACAGATCTGGGCCATCTGTTAGTCAAACTCGCTCTGAGAATGTCCAACCTCGCTCTGATACCAATTGATAGGACCGAAACTCCCCAAAGCTCTAACACAACTTGTCAAATTTAAGAGCACACATGATTACCATTGTATAAGCAATTAAACATGCGGAATAACCAAAAGAACAAATAACTATCAATGAGAAAACACACAGAATATGAGAGGCAACACACAATTGTATTCAACTCATTACAAAGGAAATTACAATAAAGAGATCACACTCTTCTTCCACCTCTGTGAGGCTTCCTCCTCAAGGGCTCCAAGTAATCTTCCCACCTGAGTAATCTTCTCTCATAGGTCACAACACATAGCTAACACAAGTTGTTGTTCACCTCATTGTACATCCTATACAATCGAGTACGAATCGGTACTCCAAGTAGATCTCACCATGATCCTGCTGATGTATTGCTGTCACCTTGGACCCTGGCCAACTGCTGATCTCTGTCTGACCCTCGCATACACACATACTTGCATATCAAACCTGATCTTACTTATACATACATGGGGAATCCTACTTGATTCCACCATGGGAAGAACTCTCCAAGCTTCACATAGCTCTTCTGCAAATTCTCCACTTAACAATACAGCCCATGAGTCTATTATATAGATCTCATGCATACACAAATTAGACTTGCCGCTCAAGACTTTGAACAAGTCTTTAACATGCAAACTCCGCGTTCACTTAACTGACTGTTCATTAACAGCAATTCAGATTGCTACAGGCGACTGACGTCAGTCCCTACCTTCCTGGAGGTGACCGATGCCGGTCGATATTCTGCCGATGCCAATTTCCCTTCTGCGTCCCTTGACCGACGTCGGTGTGGCCTGCCAATGCCGGTGACTACATATGCTAGAAACCCTCCTGTTTGCCTTAAGGTGTAGCTTTTAGCTCCACACCCTAACATAGTTGACATATTTAAAAGGATTTGGGGCAAGATCTACATACATATACAAGTTCATTTCTAACCATTTTTAATAAGAGAAGTGAATAAGAATAATTGCAAATAAACATCTACTTATTGACCATTCTACTTGAGGAATAAATCTTAGGGTTCCATACTTTTTTTGGACATATGGATCTTGTCTTGTGGAGATGTCTTTTGGATGTATAGATAGGTTATGTAGCCTAGAGTTGATTTGTATTTGTTATCCTTACATACCATAATAATCTCTTGTGAATCACTTTTGGCCAAGGGAGAGATTGAGGCTCAGTGAGTTCATCATCAAAGGTAAGTACTTATAACTTTATTTCTCTTTTGTAAGAATAGATAGATAATGTAGTTGTGCTTCTTCCTTCCATGCATTAACATTTCATATACATTAATGTGAGTATATGTCTTTTATGCATGTTTAGTTTAGTTTTGTTTGTTTTGTTTTTAACCCCCTACTTTGTGCCACAATATTTCATGTGCACTAGATTATATTTACTTTCTTGTTTATTAGAATATAGTGAATATCAAAACCTAGGACTCTGTTAGGGTTATTACATGATTATGTTAGATTGTAGGCTTTGGAACCCTTCCTAACATGGTGCATTATGATAAGTGATTCCATAATCGGGTCTAGCAAATCCCCTAATTGGTCATGCTCCCACTTAAAAAATGTATTCCCAATCAAAAGTGTAGGTATGCTCTATATTCTCTGAGATAGGATTGATTTATAGACATGATGCATTGTTGATTGCATACAAAGGTCATCTGTATAAAAAGTGAAGGGTAGTCAAGGATGATAAAGTTGGGCATGAGCTAAGTGTATATAAAGTGTGATCACAAGTGCATTTTTTAATAATAAATGTTAATTTATGTGTCTAAAATAGACAATAATAACATATGTTAAACAAATCACTTATATAAATTTTGAACAATGTTTATTTTATTTTTATTTTTAATTTTTGATTATCATATATTAAAAATATCTGCAATATATGCACTAGTAGTTTCACAGGGATCGATGAAGGTTGGCATGTTGTAGCACATGTGAATGTAGGCTAAAAAGGAACATTTTTTTTGTTGGGGGTATAAAATAAGCAAATAATCTCATTGCCCATATGCACACATTAATCCATGGCACATCTATTAATACAAAAATATTAAATAAATAGTTATCTATTTTGGGTAATGCCTTGATTTTTTATCAAAATGAAAATCCATCCATTAATAAATATATAACTATGGACCTAAAATTTTGATTTTTCAATAGCCAAATGAAGCAAGGTGATGGTGTTAGATCTCCTAGCAATACAAATGGAGAAGGGTTCAGGTTTGGTGGTAGAAGCATTAGGTGTGATGCAGACAAGGCCAATTTCAAATAAGTTTTAAAAGGGAAAATCTCAGTTCTAATTATCACACATAGAATGTAAAAAGGATCTATTAAGAGGCATGGCCAAGCAAGTGATGGTAGGGTGGAAACCTTTGTGATTGATTCCTCTAGGTTGACACCTAAAAAAGATGTAGTGACATTAAATAAGGCTTCTTATAAATCTAGGGTTATGCAGAATGCATAAATAGGTCAAACCCCTTTCATACTTGTGTGTATTTTTGTAAAGCCTCCATATTTGATGATCATGTTAACCTTAATCCTCATCTTGTCTTGAGAGATCAATTACCTACTTTAAAGCCTTTTGTGGTAGAGGTAGAGGTTTCAGTATGTGGTAAAAGGAGTGTGGAAAAAATATCTTAGAAGAAGTTTTAGGTGGATCTAGGTTTATTTGGGGATGTTCCTCTGGGATTTTCTAATGATCCACCTATTCTTAAGATCTCATATGAGTATTTATCGGCCATTGGTTTGGAAACTAGGTTTACAACCCTCATTGGTAGATACATAGGAAAAAAACCTTCATGAGGGGAGCTTTCATGTTGGATTAAATCTACCTATCCTTTTTTGGCATTATTCTAATGCTCTCAAATGGTTTTTACATATGTATCTTTCATTATGAGGAAGAGGGGGACTTTGTTTAGAATAATGGCCCTTGGTTTGTTTGGAAACTAAGGTTGTTCTTGTGCTTGATGACTCCCTTTTTTGATTTAGTTGTAGTGGTTATTTTGAATGATTCAGTCTAGGTTAGGATCTACAATCTTCCTCTAGATTTTCAAGACTTTGGGTTGCTTCAATGGTTGGTTAACAAAATTTGTTTTTTAAAACTGATCTAAGTTTGAAGGATCATCCTTAGTTTGTGTAGGTTTGTGTTATGGTGGATTTTTTTAAAATACTTCATCATTCCACTAAGATCTCTTCTTCTCATGGGATTAGGACTTAGTTTATCAATTTTTAAGGGTTGCCTTACAAATATTTCAATGTAATTAGGTAGGGCATAAAGTTACATGTTGTCCTTAAATTTGTTTAAAAGGGGTAGATTCTTCTTTATGGAATAAATGGGTTAAGAATATTGGTTTTCCAAAACATGATATGGTGAATCACCTAGGTATTCCTTTGGATCCTTTAATCAGCTTGGATTCTCCTTTGATTGCTTCAAGGTGAGATAAATGCTTTTCCCTTAAGGGTGAGGAAATGGAAGTGCTTCAAGATGTCCTAGGAGTTTTGGTAGAACAACCACATTATTCTCTTAGGAAGAAGGTAAATGGGGTTAATTAGAATCTTGAGGGTGTTTTTTTTCAAGTTCAAGATTTATCGGAGGTAGAGGAAGGTTTGCAAGCAGAAGGCATTATTGAGGGTGGAGTTATTTCTAAGGAAGAAGAAGAAGAGGAATTTGTTTCCAGAGAGAACTTATCTATAGCTCAGCATCCTCCCCTTTGATCTAAGCTTGACTATGGTAAGAAAGATAAAAGAGGTAGGAAAATATAAGAAAAAAGGTTACATTTAGATGCTTTGCATTCTATCGATGGGGGCACTCAGTGGACTATGAATTCATTTTTATCCAGCTGAGGTAGATGCACTATCATGGTAAAAGGATGATTCATTTTCTTTAGGTAGGGTGAATGAGAGTAAGCTTGATTGATAGCTCAATCTTTTCGAATTTGGTTCGTATATTATTTAGATCTCTTTTATTGGTGAGTATATTTTAGTGGTTCTAGTTTTTTATTGTTCTTGCTTGGTTACATAAACTTTGGTTTTGACTTTTTGTATCTTGGTATTTTGGCATTTTATGCTTTTAGGGGATTGGTCCCCCTATTGTGTCTTAGACCTGGTTAAATATTTTGTCAAAAGGTAATGTGTGTGTGTGTGCGTGTGTGCGTGCGTGTGTGCGTGCGTGCGTGTGTGTGTGTGCATGCGTGTGTGCGTGCGTGCGTGTGTGTGTGTGTGTGTGTGTGCGTGTGTGTGTGTGTGTGTGTGTGTGTGTGTGTGTGTGTGTGTGTGTGTGTGTGTGTGTGTGTGTGTGTGTGTGTGTGTGTGTGTGTGTGTGTGTGTGTGTGTGTGTGTGTGTGTGTGTGTGTGTGGTAAGAGTCACAAGTAGGATTTATAAAATTAGACTGAAACTCCTCTATTAGGGTGATAATTCCCCCATTGTATTTTATTTTATATTCAATATCCATAACAATAACTATAATAACATCTTATCAAAACATAATAATTATTCCCACACATGGTTTCAACTTCTTCAAGTCTTTTTGTCTTTACTAGACTTAAATTGAACTGACATAGTTTCTTAGCTATTTTATATAAATATGCTCTTCAATTCACTTTGAACTATTCATTGATGCCAAATTTTTCATCTTATTGACCCTTTTTATTCATTTGTAATTCTTGTGACTCCCCAAGATCCCTTTCATTATGGTTGTCCTCATGTTGTTGTTACATCTGAGACCATCATGTCATGCCCCAAACAACATATTAGGGTGGATCAAGATAAAGAATAATGTGAAGAATCATTTATGGATTTGGATGTCTAACTTTTCAATGGAGTTTTTTTTAGAATTTCAGGGATGAAGATAATAAAATTGAAGCAAAAACCCCAACTACAAACATAGTACTATGTAGGGACTTGGTCAGCACTTTCAATCACAAGTCTTTCCTTCAAATGAGGTCAATGCTTTATATTTATTGAAAAAAAAAAAAAAAAAAAGTGATTGGAGCAATCCCATCCCTTCCAACATACTTTGCACCTTTGGAGTGATCATTGGTTATATAAACATTCCCATTATTTATAAATACATCATAGACCTTATTATAGTATATATAAATTGTATCAAAATAAAATCATCATTGATTCTATTAAACTATGTTGTAAGTTGTAATATGGATATATGGATTACAACTAAAGTATTAACATTAACACCTATTCACTATTAATTAGGTTAAATAACATGTGCAAGATAGTAATATAAGTTTAATTTAATTTCAAAATAAGAGAGGAGTGATTATGTAAGGTTTAAAGTGTATCTATTTTATTATGAGATTTGGTGGTACTCATCAAGTTCTAATAGTGGAAACATTCACCTAGAAGAGACAGATACCTTAGTCATAAATTTTATAATGAATATAAAAGTATATTAGGAGCATTAATTCAACTTATTATGATGTCCAATGCATTAATGACATTATTGATGAATAGTATCCATACCCAAATTTATTTGAAAAATGTATTCACTTGGTCCCTATTATAGCCCAAAATTTCACCCTAGATAAGTTGAAGAAACATTATCAAGTTTGGGATAACATGGAACTATCTCCCTTCATAGACAAGCTACTACAAGAAATAGATCTCTAGGTTTGAAAGGGCTAGCTCCCTTGATCTATATTTAAACTCACATACTACAGTAAGCTAATCACTATGGGCTTGAAAATGGAAGGAAACATAATAAACCTAAAATAATGAAGGTGATACACCAAAGATAAGTCCACACAACACACTTTAATTTTCACTAAGAAATAAGACTACTAACACTGACCTCAACTCTATGTCCTTCTAGCATAAGTGTTTTTCATAAAGGTAGATTTCTATGCATATCCAGATGTGGGTGAAATTTTTTTTTGATGCTAGACACTACTAGTCTCTATCACACTTCAAGACACATTTAAAAAACACATACACTTTATGAGACCTATTAGAAGAGATATCACTCACACAAAACATGTGAGAGTATACAATGGAAGCAAGGAGAAGACATTCATCACTCATCAACCACATAAATCACTTGACACACTTAGGAAAGATATTATAGAGAATAAATCAACTTTAAAAACTTTATTCAAAGCCAAATCAGATGTCAAAACTAGTAGGTCTTTGCCATAACAATTGTGGATCCCTTACAAAGCCAAAAAGTCTTGAATATATAGAGCATATGAGAGGAAAGAGAAGAAATGAATTTTAAGAGTCATGATTCCAAGTGTCAAACTTTAGAAACTACTTACAATGCCATATAATGAAGTGGAGAATGGGTTATGAAGGTCTTCAAATAAGTGTCCATCTGAAGTGTCACTATCTTATTTAGACTACTTGTAATGAATGGTCTAATAGATAGATTTGTATACACAAATAAGGTGATAAACGAGTATGGTGAGTTAGAACCAAACTCTACAGACTTCCCTCAATGTATTTCATTCACCTATTTCCTTATGTACCTATGAAACACATCAAAACCTATAGAAAACCCAAAATTAGGTCTATTTGTAAAAGTGATAGTATAGATCAATTAGGTGTCAAGGAACCTGAGAGAGTTATAAGCAGTCCAAATTAATTTATAGTCCATTTTATTTATTTTGGATTCATTTCCATTCATTTCTTCTCCATCGATTTATTAAGAGCATTTTTGGAGGGTTTTTGGATGTTCATATTGTTAGTGATGATTCAGAAAGGTTAGACGTTCAACCTTAGAACCAATTCCACAAAGTTGGATTATAAGACCTAATTCAACTCTTACCAAGTTATTGAGACACCATGCACATCATCTTTATAGATGTGAGCAAAAAAAGATGGCTCTTAAGCCCCTTTTATGAATTCTAGGTAGGTATGAGATAATT
This sequence comes from Torreya grandis, assembly GCA_037957365.1. Lineage (NCBI taxonomy): Eukaryota > Viridiplantae > Streptophyta > Pinopsida > Cupressales > Taxaceae > Torreya > Torreya grandis. The sequence goes on along the minus strand of JARHVA010002529.1, from coordinate 1,488,110 downwards.
TTAGGCCAAATTAACCACTTATTTGTTGTTCCCTACAAACCAATGTTTCCAAATAGTCCTCTACTCTCCCATGAATGATTTTAAATGTGTTTTTTAATATCACATTTTCTTATTAATGGCATTAGGTACCTTGAGGTCTCATGTTCAATTTTAGGCTAAATAGGCCTAGACTATGTTATTGAGCATATGGTCACCTATGGAGGTTTGTAGTGATTGTATATGTTTCTCAGCCTTTATTAATCCTTAATTTAACCTTTAAATCATCCCATATACACTTAAAATTGTGTCAATCCTTCCTTTCAACATTCATACTCCAAGTCTGTAGAATGTCTTACTCATGGAGTGCCCTCTATCTGAGACAAAATAGAGGGCACCTCCCCTATTGGTATGACTAAATAGAGACCATGGAGGTATATTTTATATCATGAATATGATATTTATCAAGTCACAAAACCTGATCATAGTCCAATATTCCTCAACATAAAATTATCTCATGACTAATTTTAGGACTATGAGGACTGCATGCAGGGTTTTAACTACACTGAGTTTGAGCGCATTATTGTAGTTTGAAGTTATTACTTCCTAAAGACATATAGGAGTGTATAATTACCACTATTATAGTGGTTTAAACATGATTCATACATCTTACACCTCTACATACTTCTCAAATTTCACCATTCATTTGTTTAGGCTAGTTCATAGTTTGTATTGACTGTGTCACCTATAGGTGGCAATTAGGAAGAATTCAAAGGACTCATGTAGGTGGTGATAGATATTTTAACACTATATTTAATGCAATAATTTCCTCTTGAGGTCACTAATAAAATTATATATTTGGTTGAAATCACTCTTGTCTTATGGTTATGTTATCATTTCTCACTATCAACACACTAGGTGTCACTGCAAGTTATAGGTTCATGTGGATTTTGGCACTATGTTTTAACTGAGTATATTTAGTATAAAACTAAAAAATTTGGAGGTCCAATTATCATACTCTTATATTTAATTAACAAATTCCTTTCATGTTCATACATTACCTTTAGGCTTAATCTACAATAATGAAAACATTAGTCTCACACAGACCTCATGGTCTTCAACCAATAGATGACACTGTTTAGGCAGGATCCCTTTCTCAAAAAACTTAAGGTAATCAGTCCCATTTGAAACTTTATCACTTTATTTAGTTCTCTTACAATATTTGATCATTGATCTCAAAGTATTGGAACCTATGTTGAGTTTGAAGATGTCTTACCATATCAACAAGTAGAAAATGAGACCTATTTCATGGTTAGGCCCAAAAATCACATCTCTTGAATCTCCTTCAAATTTATCAATATCTCAAGTATTTTTGGTATTCATGTAGGATTAGTGACTATGTATAGTTGTAGATTATCTCTTTTACTAACAATGAGTCTTTTGAGTACAAACTTTCAATGGAGGAACTAACCACCATGATTTGAGATATTGAAACCAGTGTAATACCTTTGATATGAAGACACTTGTAGGGATATGAAACTCTACAAATAAAAAAAATTGTTTTACAGACCTTAATGTTCACTCAGAGCACAATGAGTATATTTATACCTATCTCCTCATGTTCACACATGCCAAACTAGATGAGACCAACATGAAAATAAGGAAATCTTTGCCAACCTACATACATCACCTAGAAACATCAGATCAATGCAAATAGGCAATAAAAATTGGGGTGTTGGGGATGTGTAGGCAAATTAAAGGCATCAAAAGTCTTAAATATTTTTCATAGAGAATAAACCACCAAACTATAAACTATTTATGTGGAAAAGAAGTACATAAAGGCTAGTTACTTTCCCCACAAGCATTTAGTCCAACTCCTCTCCTCTTGTCCATAATATTGTTCATAGAGAATAAACCACCAAACTATAAAATATTTATGTGGAAAGGAAGTACATAAAAGGCTAGTTACTTTCCCCAAATGCATTTAGTCCAACTCCTCTCCTCTTGTCCATACTAAGTGTAAACCGGTTGACCTATTTGACCTTGTCCAAGACTGATGAGAAAGATGGACCCATTTTTTCCAAGTTTAAACCTTATGAATCTTCTTAATCCTATAAATGACTTGTATGGGTATGAATATATCCTCTTGAATCCTTCCCATGTGCTAAGTATACCCTTAAGGTTGTACAACTACCTAAAATTGCTTGTTTTGTAGTTGATCTTCTTAAATCTAAGTTGAACCTATATTATGTTAGTTTATAAATATTTTCCTAACATATTATAACATATTGTATATTATAACCTTTTAAACATTTGTCCCTTCATGGAAAATCGTACAATTCACCTAGAGTGACAAAAAAGGTGGCATAAGGGGATATTAAGACAAATGATATGTATGACCAAGATAAAACATGTTATGTGACCTTAAAAATGACCATGTGACCATTTTATGACTTATAAAGACCCTATATAAAGTTTGTGTATGTAGGCGATTGACCAAGTTTGACCTAAGGTCAAATTTGGTCAACATTTTGGTACTTTCATAAGGGTAGCAAGCCTATTATGCTAAGGATAAGTTGCCTTCTATTATCCTTGGGAAATGGAGTTAGATATACACTATTTTTTACACTGATAAGCTTATGAAAAGACACCAAACCACACCAAACAAAAAATTAAAAAAACACACAAGATAAGAAAATAAGACACACACTTGTGTTCTCATGAACACTTAAGGAAAACATAAAACAACATAAGCAAAAACACACACCTATCCTAGTATGTACAATACCTCAAGACACTTAAGGTTAATAACCACTCTTCATTGCTTCAACCAAGGTCAAGGATAATTGTTCTTTTATCGTTAATACTCCAAGAAAATAGTCCATCATAAGAGGCATGATTGTCAATGAATGCTTTCTTGTAGAGATAGTCTAATGACTTATCATGGTTAGATCTTATGTTGACTAAAAATGTGTCACTTAGAGCTATCAAGAACATTCCATCTATCCCACTTGGAGGTTTTTTTGGTTTTTCATCTTGCTTAGACTTTTCCATGCTCACTTAATAGTCTTCAATTTGATCATAGGGAGTCATCAAATCTTTCCCAACTTGAAACACATTTGAAACATGATATGTCTCTTGTTATAAGTAATCAAGACTATCCTCCTTATCCTCATTAGGTGCATGTTTTTATTTAACATTAGGTATGTGTTTATTTTGAAAATTTGTAGGTCTACTAAACTCCTCAAATTCTTGCACTATAACATTGAATATTTTCCACAAATCATTTACTTCCTCTTGTGGTTCATGGTTATGAACATTATCTTCTTTGGTAGGTATAATTGAGTAGTCACTAAGACTATCATGCTTTGTTATAATTGGGGTCTCAACATCATCACTCATGTGCACAAGGTAGTTTCCCTATGCAACTTGCTCTAGAATGTTATCAAGATCTGCCTCAAGAGTTTCATTACAATCTTCATGAAGTATGTAAGTACCGAGGCTTGTTTCTTCAAATCCACCTTGCTCAGCTCCCCACTCATCAAGATACAAGTCACATGTGCCATCAACAAGAGTTATAGGTTCTTAACCACTAAGGTGATAATCTTCCTCAATGACACTATAATTCATATTAGAAGTGTAAGGCACATAAGGCTCTACATGAAAAATAGATAAAGGTTTTGATTTGATTGTCACTTTTGTACCATACCTAGTCTTAAATCCCATTTAATACCAATATAAAGTTGAGTAACCTCCAATATTAGTAGTGAACTCTCTTGATAAACAAAGATCAAAATGAGGAGGCACATCTACCAGTATAACATCTTGAGAAATAGTGAAGGTAAGAAAAGCATGGAGAATAATTTTCAAACCTTTGATTATGCCAATGGTCTTGGAATTTGACCCATCCAATTGTATCACACCTTTGGTATGAGGTTCATACTTCAAGTTCAAGTTATCAACCACTTGCTTGGGCATGACACAAGTACTAGCTCCACTATTGATAAGATAATTATGTACCATAGCATTTTCAATGATGATGGATAGATAAAAGGGATGAGATTGTCTACCTTTTCAAATTTATGATTAAAATTTTAAAAGGTTAAAAGGTGGCAGTATGTAAGACCGACGTCGGCCATGAGGACCGACGTCGGCAGAAGGAGGACACCGACATCGGCGGGTTGGTAGTCAGGACAGGCGCATGGGAACCGACGTCAGTCGGATGCAGACTGTGTAGTGACCGAGGTCGGTCACTGTAACAGATTTTGGGTGGACAGCATGCTGTCAAGGAGTCTCAAACACCCATACGGAGGACTGAAGACGTAAGTAGGCCCTCAAATTCATTGTTCCTCTTCTTTATACATGTTGCTGATTGTAGAGCAGGAAGGATCCAGGAAACAGGTGGGAGCATGGCAAGATTATGATGCAGAACCAAGCGGGAGATTTGGTAGGTTTGCCAGCTGGAAGAAAGCATAGAGACAAATGGATACCTTAGTAGAAGAATAGAGTGAATGGATACGTGAGACGGAAGATCAGGTATATGGTCTTGAGGAGCTACAGGACAGTGGTACAGGTTTTGACAGGTGGAGGACGAAGCATGGCTTCAGTCAATGTTAGGGTAACTACTGTGGTTTGTCTTACTAGGTGGATGATGAGTCGCGACATCATTCTGTTGTTGTATGTGGATAGTATGCTAGCTAGCAGGGGTGTACATATAGGGTTTTGCTGAGCTAAGGGTAAATATTAGTTCAGTGGCATGTCATGAGGAATTTGGAGCAGCAAAATTCTTTGACATGGGAGACATGGAGATCATAGGTTGATTTTGTCTCAAGTGGGAGCTGATGTGAATCAGGTGTTGGCGAGGTTCAGGCAGAGCTAGATCACACTAAGGGCTGGACAGGTACAGTGTCCGAAATCACATGAGGTCTGGTATAGGCCTGAGTATTCCCATGCAGTGGGAGCTGTCAGAGAGTTAGGAGCCAATTCGAGGAAGTGGGTTCTCAGGTATTTGAGAGGGACCGGTAGCAGGGATTCATGCTATGCAGGGTCAGGACTTCACTACATGTGTTTGTAGGTTCGGATGCGGCAGGGTACTCGGATGACAGGAGGTACATCACAGTGTGTGTGGTGGGTTGTCTTCAGGATTGATCTTGAAGAGGGATACAAACCAAGAAACAGATTAGATGGGGTATAGGTACAGGTACAGTGCAGTTTTTTATCTCCAAGTGGGAGATTGTTAGGTTGTGGAGCTAAAAGCTTCACTGATGCAAACAGGAGAGGAGGTTGCTGAGGGTTGCTGAGTTGCAGAGAAACCGGTGTCGGTCTGATCAGCCGACATCGGTAGGATACTGAAGAGAAGCAACCGATGTCGGTCAAGGATCGACCGGCGTCGGTCACATCCAGGCTGACAGGGACCGACGTCGATCACTTGTGTGGTTCGGAAGGCATTTATTACAGGCAGTTAGCTAACGAACCAAGTGTTTGCATGATGAGTGCTAATTTTAGACTCATAGCTACGGATCTAATTATTGTAATTGGATGTCTAATTATTGTTTGGATGAGTTCTATATAATAGACTCATGGTTGTATTGTAAATTAGTGCTAGGGAGTAAGAGAGCATAATTATAAGCTCCTTCGGTGTGTGAGGTAGAGCAATGGTGCGTTCCTCCTAGTGCCATAGTACCAGTTGTGTTGGTGCTGGATTGGAGAGTCAGCTGGATTCTTCAGGTGTGTATGATCTTGGTCATCAAGTGAGCATGGACCTTATAGGAGATCTACATGGTAAGTAAGATCGTTGATCTGCAGGTGTGTGTGTGTGCAAGGTCAAGGTTCACAGGTGTGCAGAACCATTATTGATATGTAGGTTGGAGATCAGATAGGACAACAACACAATAGGGAGCAGAATCAGACAGGATCTACTTGGAGTACGGTGTGTACTCATTGGTATGTACGTGGAGTACATGGAGAGCAAGAGGAAGGCAAGGCAGTTCCTTCCATAAGTATGGTCTGTTGAGGTGTAGGTTATTGCAGGTTCATGGGAGATCTACTTGAAGTACTTTGAGTACTTGTTGAGTGCGTGGAGCACTTGTGGAGTCCGTGGAGCACAGGTGTAAGGTGAACACCAACTCTGTGTTTGAGTTGGGTGTTGGGACCTAGTAGAGAGAGCTTTGAGGAGAGAATTATTGTTCACTTGAGGTGTGGGAAACCTCTGAAGAGGTGGTGGAGAAGAAGTGGCATCTTCTTTATTGTATTCTTTTCTGTAAGAGTTATTAATACAAGTTGTGTATTGTCTCTCATATTCTGTGTTATTCTGAATTCTAGTTACTTGTTGATTCTGGTTATTTCCGCATATTAAGTTGCTTGAATTTGGTAATCAATTGTGTGCTTTCGGGTTGGTCCTTTTCCCAACACAACTTGCTCTAGAATGTTATCAAGATCTGCCTCAAGAGTTTCATCACAATCTTCATGAAGTATGTAAGTACTGAGGCTTGTTTCTTCAAATCCACCTTGCTCAGCTCCCCACTCATCAAGATACAAGTCACATGTGCCATCAACAAGAGTTATAGGTTCTTGACCACTAAGGTGATAATCTTCCTCAATGACACTATAATTCATATTAGAAGTGTAAGGCACATAAGGCTCTACATGAAAAATAGATAAAGGTTTTGATTTGATTGTCACTTTTGTACCATACCTAGTCTTAAATCCCATTTAATACCAATATAAAGTTGAGTAACCTCCAATATTAGTAATGAACTCTCTTGATAAACAAAGATCAAAATGAGGAGGCACATCTACCAGTACAACATCTTGAGAAATAGTGAAGGTAGGAAAAACATGGAGAATAATTTTCAAACCTTTGATTATGCCAATGGTCTTGGAATTTGACCCATCCAATTGTATCACACCTTTGGTATGAGGTTCATACTTCAAGTTCAAGTTATCAACCACTTGCTTGGGCATGACACAAGTACTAGCTCCACTATTGATAAGATAATTATGTACCATAGCATTTTCAATGATGATGGATAGATAAAAGGGATGAGATTGTCTACCTTTTCAAATTTACTTGATTATCCTTCATTATGCCTCAATACATTTGTCAAGGCTACCTCATTGCCACCAGGTTGTTTGGTTGTCAAATTGAGTTTTGATAGTTCCTCTTAAAGTAGGTTTTATTGTTTAGGAATTACTAATTTATCCCACATATATAGTAGTGTCACTTGAAATTTCACCCCTTCAAGAGATGATAAGTCTCTCCTCGTTCAAGTGGCATAATGGAAACACCTCAGGGTTGTGGGTGACCCAAATTTGAGGTGAATCTCTAGATTAGGGATAGTTCCCTTGATGTACCACTTCCACACACCATAACCACACTTTTATTTATGAGGAAAAGGGTAAATAATCCTAAAATAAACCTAGCTAAGGAAGTGATGCACCAAATAGATTTTCTACTCACACCACTTGTCATGCACTTGGAACCAAAAGGAAAACTACACATACACTTTGTCCATCAAACTAAAATCTCTTCTTCTACATTAATGTTTCAAGCATGGGGTCTTGAAGAGATTCTAGGTTAGGATGACTTATAATTTAGGTATTCTAGACACACTAATGAATATACTACTTACCATACCTGCAATCCACATTAGACACTTCTTGTTGACCTTTAAAGAGAGTTTTCAAACTACACAAGGCACTAGGAAGGAAAACATGTCAAGGTAAGAAAAATACACTTGCACAAGACCAAGAACCATAATATTCACTTTATTAAGTCATGAATGAGGTAAAAACAACATTATTTATTATCTCAAGGAAAAAATTGAGCAGGGATTCACCATACTTAGGTGGAGAGATCTGTACAATAGCCAAAAGGGCTAGTGTATATAGTAAATGTGAAAGAAGAGAGAGAAGGTGAAGTTCAAGAGTCGCTAAGACACTTTTTAAGAAAGGATAATGAGTTAAAATAGCATGAAATCACTCATGAGATAAGCCCTATAAGGAAAAAAAGGACAAATGTCTCTTAATTTCATGTAACTCCTCCATATGTGGCGTAGATGCTCTCTCATGCATATGAAACTACCCTCATGATTTGCCTTCATTAAACTACCTCACCATTAAATAGGTTTAGGTATGGTGATTGATATAAGGGTGACGGGTTATTTAAAATCCTTCACATACATTAGAGTGGTCCCAAATCATTCATATTCTTTTGGCCATGAGCAATCACTCCTAGCAGTTACAAATAACTCCCTCTCATGCACCTCTCACACTTGGCACACAAAATGCTTCCAATTATTAAATCTAATCCATGAAAAAGGAGGAATGACACATTTCAATAGTTTCCATGTCATTAGGTTCATTAATCAAGCTTTAAAAGGCTTCTCAATTTGATCTTTCATCTTTTTAACTAAGTGATCATTGTTTGCTCATTGTGACTAGTTGAGATGAATAATATAGTAGACACACTTAGGAGACTATATATCTCAAAAAGTGATAATAGATACTTATAAAAAGTTCTAATCTCTCTCCTTAAATTAATTTCATTATCTAAAACTTATCCATGCCTTCAAGACACACTTAGTCAAAAGAAGCCCTATTGTACACCATCCATACAAGTGCAGCATGACTCAATTGCATGGGGATGAGCCTTGAAGATTAATCTAAAGCTTCAAATCATATTTTTTTAATTTACACTCCATTTAGATGCTTCATTTTCTCATCTTCTCCAATGGGTCTGAGTTGGGGTTTTGTGAGGGTTTTTAGCAATTTTAGGTCTTCGCCTTTGTTCATAAAGACTACACATTGGATTTCCAAACTAATTCCATTGAGGTATTATTAGGTACCTTCTCTAACATCCTTGAACACTTAGTCCACCATGAAAATCCTCATGGGAAATATGAGCATTTCAATTTGGCCACTCGGGTCATTTATATGCATTATGTAGGGTCTGAGTGCCTTCAAGCCAAGAAATGGCCTCTTGATGAACTTATCTATAAAATAGTGGCTCAAACACCTCTATACACATCCCAAAAATATGTTTCAAACCATTTTAATGATCATATATGTTAAAAATGCAATTGACCTATCATTTGCTTTAGGCTTAAACCTTGTTCCACAAGTTTGCCTACAACCTAATGCTCAAATGACCTTCCTCATGTTTTCCATGCATCCAAAATTATCAAACATAGCTAAAAATATATCATATACATGTTCCATAATTTTATATAGCCTATATAAGTATATAAATATGAAAGGCTCTCAAATTGGCTATTAGGCCTTAATTCTACCCATTAGGTTTGACTGCAACCCTTGTAGCTTAGAGTACCCTACTTGATTTATCTCTCTTATGAGGTATATATAATGTTTTTATAGGTGTATTAAAACTCCAAAAATTCTCTTTCAAGTTTTCCTTGGCTTATGGTCTCAACCTTCCATCTCCTTAGTTAAAGTGTAAGGTTTATGCATGAGGGAAAAGTACCCCCTATTTGAGACAAAATAGGGGGTAATTCCCCTATTTTCCTAGATGAAATGAGAGTTTTAAAATATTCCTTAAGTTATAAGGATGTCCCATGAAAAAATTGAGCTCTTGGTTTCATGATTTGTCCCCCTTACATGCTCTAATTTGAAGGTAGACTTTAATGCTTTTGTACCATGTCTGCCTATCTCACATGCCCTTGGGAAACTTACCTATAGGTGTTTTGGGTATGAATAAATATTTAAAATAAATAAACAAGCCCTTTATAAATCCATGGATTCATTTTTTAGGTTATATAGCTATTAATCTCACTTTATACCTTATTTTCCTCAAGAAACTAGTTTGTTTGTTCATTTTCTGCCTATTGATTGAGACAGTCAACTTACCCTTGTAGGTAGAGGTGGCCCCATGATATTTTGTCTAGGGTGTGTATGAAACTTTATTAAATCTCATAAGGTCACAATATTTTTATTTGAATTATTTTACACCTTGAATTCCCTTCAAACACCATCAAGACATCAAAAGGTTCACTACATGCCTGTAGGTGGAGCTTTTCGGTAACTTGTATGGATAGAGTATGTGAGGGAAAGGTCTAAACACTAATTGTGAGAATTTTTCATGGTTTACTAAGTTAATATATTTCCATCTCTCTCTTATAATCATTCAAACATGTTGTCAATTATCAATTCTAAAACTTGCAGAGTGAAAATCTTATTTTGATCTTCAGACTGTAGATATCATCTACCCATAGTGCTTTTGAAGCCATCTTTGATCTCTTCAACAACTATTTTCCCTTTACCATCTACCTTATACCCTTTGGAAGGTGATATACCTATATATGGGATATATAGTTTACCAATCTAGGTGTTGGATTACTTTGAAGTCATGTTGTATGAGGTCTTAAAAAAACCTCTTAGGCCTTTGTTTGCACAAAATAGGGATTGTGGGCCTAAAATATCAGTCTTTACCTTTGAAGGGTGTTTCTCACCTGTCCAACCATTCAACACCTCAATTTTTTATGTTAAGACCCCTTTTTACCTATTATTTTAAGGTGAGTCTCAATACTTTTCAAACATCTCAAAATCCTTCTTTAACTCCTTGCTATACTACGTGTAGGTGGACTTTTTTAGTGCATAGGCAGTGAGTTATAGATAAGTAATATGAAACCATTCCTAAAAATGAACTTAGTATTATATTATCAAACATAATAATGCACCTTTTATTTTTATTAATAAGTTGGCAACACATATATACCTTTTCATACACTAGCATGATGTCAACAGGGATGTAGGTGCATGTTTTGGGTTAGTTATGTAGGCAGAGTCATGGAAGGAGCAAGAATATTTAAGGGGAAAGGCTTATAAACCACTCAATTTAATTTTCCATACTAAAATATATGACCATTATCAAAAAACATCTTGAAATAACATCAAAACATCTTCTCCCACTCCTGAAGACACCTATAGGTGTGAAAGGAACCAATTTGAAAGCACAAACAAGCCTAGAAGAGGATTTCTTAGACATTTGAGAACACTCATGCTAATATTGTGATGGAGAAACTTGTGAAGAGGCTCTGAGAAACACATGAAACCACCAAACTTGTCAAATCAAAGAAAAATGTTTTAAAATAAGCTCAAACAGGGAGCCCTCATAGATGCAAGAGCATAAAAAGTTTCATGGATTATTAACAATGGTTCATAGAGAAGGAGACATGAAACTCAAAATTATTACCCTGGATTTGAATCAGACTAAGACCCCTTTTAACTCCCAATATCACTCCCTCCAACTCCATCTGTATAGATTGTACCAAGCATTTGAAGTTGACTCCTCTTGGCTTGTGAAGGCAAGGAGGAAAGAATAGAAATACAAATTGATATTCTGATTAAATATATGAATAAAAAGTATATTTAAGACCTTAGGGATATCAAGAGACACTAAGCCCATGTTTTTAGTTAAAGATGGACTTCCCAAGTCCGTACAAGTGCTATTAAGGACCTATTTTTAAGGAAATCTCCCTATTTTTGTCCATGAAACTACTTATTAACTGCCTCTAACCACTTCCTAACATATTATGACCTCATCCATGTTAAAATATTTCTTGGTGATAAATATGCTTCTTTGACAAATCCATACAAGTCATTTAATGAGCCAAAAATGTGACCAAAAGGCATTTTTTGCATATAAAGCATGGAAAAGGACAAATTTATCACTTAGGAACACTTTAAAACACTTCAATGACCATATTAGGAAATTTATAGAATAATTTTATCCTTTTACCATGTTTGACTAGAGTTTACCAAAGTTGACTTGGGTTGACTAGGCAAGTACAAGGAAGATAGGCTTAGACCAAGGTTAGAGCCAGGATAGGCGAGATGTTTAAACACACATGAGACCCTATTAGACATATATTAACCTTTTAAAATTTTAAACATGTATGGGTTGACCCAATTTAACTAAAATTGAAATTTGGTCAACACTTTTGGCAATTCCTAGGGGTAACATGTTTGCCTATGTTAAGGATCAGTAGCCTTATCCTATCAATTAAAAAAAGGGAGTCAAATGCACTCTAAAAAAAAAAGATAAGACCTTGATTTGGCTAACAAGATATTTTATTGACCTCAAAACACACAAATTAAATACAACACACACCAAGACCAAGTAAACACACAAAGCAAAGGTACACTTGTTCTACTAAGCACGTAGGGAACACAAAACACAATAGAAAGCAAACTTATTATGTTAATCTAACCAAACATACATCCCTTCCTACATCAAAAATAAATTATCTTGAACCTCCTTCTTCATGAGATGAATGAGGGTGCCAAGCATGCTTCCTTTTGGATGTAGTACTAGATGACTCATGCTCCTTTCTTGTTCCTTAGATTAGCAGTCCTTTGATGGAGTCATCTCAAACAAGTCCCCAAGGTAGATGAACTCTTCTTGACCTTAGAAATGTACCTCATACTATTGCTCCTTTGTCTCATTATGGTATATTTGCATCTCCATTAATGGAACAACTTCTTTAAATTTTGTCTTCTTGAAAGGTTTCATTACTCTTCTCTTTTGTTATAATCTCTTTAAACCCTTCAAGAAGTCTTGTATCATGGCATTATAGGAGTGTTTCTTATTCAAATTCCTTCTTGATGTTTGTAGGAGCAACTTCACATGTCGTTCTAGAATGAATCTTCAAACCATTTTCAAAAGACTCATAGTCATTATAGATTACTCCATCATGATTTAGACTCTCTTGATGGTGATACCTCTCAACACCTACTTGATCCTCAACATCTTGGGATTGTTTTATTATAATTATTTCCTTCTCACTATCTTCATATTATTTGAACATTTGCATATAAGTATGCCACATGTCTTCTTCTTGAAACATGTCATCTTGCCTACCATTTCTTGTAGTCAGCTCCAAAGGAATTGTAGGCCCATTGAGGCTTTCAACTTCATTACAAGTGTCTTCAAATCTCTACCACAATTCATCATCCTCTTTTTGATCAGCATCATGAAGGGGCACAAGAGGAGAAACTCCTTCCTCTTCTTCTTTGGATTCCAAAATAAAATTTTCCAAGATTTTTTCTTCAACACAAAGAGGGTCATCTTTATTATCATCACAATCTGATGTTTATTCATAAGAGGTCAGCTTTTCCTCATCATCAACCCAATTTGAAATATCCATCTCCTTCTCTCTCATGGCGGTGCCAAGATTAGTCATTTTAAAACCAAGAACTTTGGTCCAAGAAGGATTCCAAAGAGCAAGGCAATCCTCACCATTAGAATCTAATTTCTCCTCAATCAACTAATCCACATTAGGTTCAATTACCTCATTGGGTTCAAGCTTCCCTTGAATAAATGAGAGATTCAACATTTTGAGTACAAGTTCCTCAATTCTTTTGGCAAGGTTTTCTTGAAATAGCTTCTCTTGGGGGGAAATAGGATCTTCATTGGGAAAGGAAGTAAAATGAAGTTAATAGGAAGGGAAAAGGGCTTCTTGAGGAGGTCTGGGATTGGGTTGAGTAGGTTCAATATTCTCTTCACTTACAATTTCTCCACTTAGACATTTTTTATTCTTATTTCCACAAGCTGCCACTAATTCTTTCCAATTTGGGAAGGTAGGCTTAGAGAGTTCTTCATGGAGCTAAGATGCAAATGAAGGGGTAAATGATAGGATTAAGAAACTTGGGGTTTTCAAGGGCTTAGAATATTGTCTCCAACTTTGGAATGTAGGATTAGAAACCTCATTTTTTATTACCATAATAGATTGCATTAAATGTTGGTTTGACTTCTCAATCTCCTTGTCAAGATGAGCCTCCAACATCAATCTCTTTTTCTCAAAATCTTCTCCAATATAGTTGTGACATAGGTTAGCTTTCTCAATGGTGATTTCCTCCTTCTTTTGGCTGCTCTCTTGGATGGACTTACAAGAAGGGAAACTTTGGGGAATGCATGAAGGACTTGGGGCGTTTTGAAATATGATTGGATTAGCATTTTGAATGGGTAAAGTTGACAGACATGAAGGATGATATAGGGTATATTGGAGCTAAAAAAATTGAGTTGGTTCATGAGCTCTCAACCTCTCTTCTATGTGGAAAATTAGACCACAAACATCAAGCTTTTCGCTCATAAGGCCTTTCCAATTATCTCTCTCAATGGGCATCCATTCTCCCTTAACTAGCTCTAAAGCATCCCTCACACTCTTGATACAATAACTAGGGATGAGTTGACCAAAACCATTTCTAGTATAAAGATCTAACATATAGTCTTTATATCCAAGGAGAATCTTCTTTAAACTTACAATGGGCTAACTTGGAGAGGAACTAGGTGGAGTAGGTGAAGCATAAGCTTGAGAAGGTTAATTATAAGACTGATGCAACTCATAGCAAGGCTAATAGGATTAATAAGGATCATGAAAATATTTCCTAAGGACTTATTCATATTGATAGGGAATGGGAAATAATGGATATGTCTCACCAACTTTTCTAAGAACAAAGTCAACATCAAAATTATCCATGAATCATTCATGAGAAGACTGTAGAATAAGAAACAACCTCAATTAGAGTACCTAGATTGCTTGACCAGTAGATTTATGCTTGGATTCACCATTGGTGCTTAGTTTAATTGCCTCTAAAGGTTGATATCTTGAGGAAAGCACTAAAACTCCTTAAGGAATGGACTTTTCAATCCCAATGGGTGTGCTAAAAACTATTGTCACTTCAACTTTCACCCCTTGAGGAAATGACAAGACTCTTCTCATTCAAGTGGCACAATGGAAACACCTCAAGGTTGTGGGTGACCCAAATTTGAGGTGAGACTCTAGATTAGGGATAATTCCCTTGATGTACCACTTCCACACACCATAAACACACTTTCATTTATGAGTAAAATTTTTGAGAAGCCTAAACTAAACCTAGCTAAGGAGGTGATGTACCACATAGATGGTCTACACACACCACTTTCAATACACTTGGAACCAAAAGGAAAACTACACATACACTTCATCCATCAAAATGAAATCTCTTTTTCTACATCAATGTTTCAAGCATGGGGTCTTGAAGAGAGTCTAGGTTAGGAGGACTTAGACAATAGGTCTTCTAGACACAGTAATGAATAGACTACTCACTATACCTGCAATACACATTAGACATTTATTACTAACCTATAAAAGAGAGATTTCAAACTACACAAGGCACTATGAAGGATAACAATGTTAAGGTAAGAAAAATACACATTCATAAGACCAAACACCATAATATGCACTTTATGAAGTCATGAATGAGGTAAAAACAACATTATTTACTAGTTCAAGGAAAAAATTGAGCAAGATTTCACCATACTCAGGTGGAGAGATCCGTACAATATCCCAAAAAGACTAGTATATATAGCAAATGTGAGAGAAGAGAGAGAAGGTGAAGTTAAAGAGTCACTAAAACACTTTTCAAGTAAGGATAATGAGTTATAATAACATGGAATCAAGAATGAGATAGGTCCTATAAGGAAAATAAGGACAAATGTCTCTCAAACTCATCTAACTCCTCCATATGTGGCGTAGATGTTCTCTTATGTATATTAAATTTCCCTCATGATTTTCCTTCATTAGACTACCTCACCATTGAATAGGGTCAAGTATGATGATTGATCTGAGGGGGAGGGGTTATTTACAAGCCTTCATAGGCATTGGAGTTGTCTCAAATCATTCATATTCTTCTGGTAATGAGCAATCACTCCTAGCAGTTACAAATAACTCCCTTTCATGCACCTCTCACATTTGACACACAAAATGCTTCCAATTATTCAATCTAATCCACGCACAAGGAGGAACGACACATTTCAAGAGTGTCCATATCATTAAGTTCATCAATCAATCCTTATAAGGCTTCCCAATTAGAGATTTCATCTTTTTCACTAAGTGATAACTACTTGCTCACTATGATTGGTTGAGATAAGGAAGATAGCAGACACACTTAGGAGACTAGATAGCTCAACAAATTATCATGGAAACATATAACAAGTTACAATCTCTCTCTTGAAGGTGATTGCATCATTTGAAACTTCTCCATACCTAAAAGACACACAAATTTGTCAAAATAAGCTTTGTTGTACACCATTTGTACAAGTAAAGTATAACTCAATTACATGTGGAGGAGCCTTGAAGAGTCCTCTACAGCTTCAAATCATCTCCCTAGCCTTTACACTCCATTTTGATGCTCCATTTTTCTCATCTTATCCATCAATTTTGAGTTGGGGTTTTGTGAGGGTTTTTAGCAATTTTAGGTCTTAGCCTTTGTTCATAAAGAATGCACATTATATTTATAAATAAATTCCATTGAGGGTTTCTTAGGGACCTTTTATAACATCCTTGAACACCTTAGGCCACCATGAAAACCCTCATGGGAGATATGAGCATTTCAATTTGGCCACTTAGGTCATTTCTATGCATTCTGTAGGGTCTGAGTGCCTTCAAGCCAAGAAATGGCCTCTTGATGAACTTATATAAAAAAAACATTGGATTATAAACCTCTATAAACATCCCAAAAATATGTTTCAAACCATTGGATTGATCATATTATTTTATAAATGCAATTGACCTACCATTTGTTTTAGGCTTAAACCTTGTACCACAAATCTACCTATAACCTAAGGCTCAAATTACCTTCTTCATGTTTTACCTACATATAAAAGGATAAAAAATATATAAAAAGATATCATATACATGCTCCAACTTGTTATATATCCTATATAAGGCTAGAAATGTGAAAGGCTCTCAAATTGGCTACTAGGTCTTAATTCTGCCCATTAGGTTTGACTACAACCCTTATAACTTAGAGCACCTTGATTAATTTATCTCTCCTATTATGTGTCTATAATTTTTTTATAGGTGTATTAAAACTCAAAAAACACTCTTTCAAGTTTTCCTTGGCTTTTTGTCTCAACTTTTCATCTCCTTAGTTAAAGTACAGGGTTTATACATGAGGGAAAAATACCCCCTGTCTAAGACAAAATAGAGGGTACCTCCCTTATTTTCCTAGACCAAATGAGAGTTGTAAAATATTCCAAAAGTGATAATGATATCCAAAGAAAAAATTGAGCTCCTATTTTCATGATTTGACCCCTTAACCTCCTCAAATTACAAGGCAAACTTATGTGTTTTTGTACCCTGCCTGCCTATTTGTCATGCCCTTGGGAAACTTACCTGTAGGTGTTTTGGGTATGAAAAAATATTTAAAACAAAGAAATAACCTATTTATAAATCCATGGATTCCTTTTTATGTTTCTATATCTATGAATCTCACTTTTTGCTTTATTTTCCTCAAGAAACTAGTTTGTTTGTTCACTATTTGTCTGATGACTAAGACAATTAGCTTACCCCTGTAGGTGGAGGTGGCACCATGATATTTTGTCTAGGGTGTATATGAACCTTTCCTAAATCTCCTAAGGTCACAATATTTGTATTTTAATTTTTTTACACCTTGAATTCCATTCAAACACCATCAAGACATCAAAAGGTTCACTACTTGCTTGTAGGTGGAGCTTTTAGGGAACTTATATGGACAAAGTATGGGAGGGATAGGTCCAAACACTAATTGTGAGCATTTTTGATGGTTTCTTAAGTTAATATATTCCCCTTGATCTATTATGAGCATTCAAAAATGTTTTTAATTATCAATTCTATAACTTGGGGTGTGAAAATCTTATTTTGATCTTGAGACTATAGATATCATTGTCTACCCATAGTGCTTTTGAAGACATCTTTGATCTCTTCAATAACTATTTTCCCTTTACCATCTGCATTCTACCCTTTGGAAGGTGATAGACCTATATATGGGATATATAGTTTACCAATCTATGTGTTGTATTACTTTCAAAGCATGTTGTATGAGGTCTTCAAAAAACCTCTCAGGCCTCTGTTTACACAAAATAGGGATTATGGGCCTAAAATCTTAGTCTTTGCCTTTGAAGGGTGTTTTCCACCCTTCCAACCATTCAATGCCTCAAGTTTGCATGTTAAGACCACTTTTTACTTGTGATGTCTTTAGTGTGAGTCTCAATACTTTTCAAACATCTTAAAATCCTTCTTTAACTCCTTGGTATACTAATTATAGATGGACTTTTTTAGTGCATAGGCAGTGAGTTATGGATAAGTAATATGAAACCATTCCTGAAAATGAACTTAGTATGATATTATCAAACATACTAATGTACCTATTATGGTTATTAATAATTTGGAAACACACATATACCTTTTCATACACTAGCATGATGTCAGTAGGGTTGTAGGTGCATGTTTTGGGTTAGTTATGCAGGCAGAGTCATGGAAGGAGCAATAATATGCAAGGTGAAAGGCTTCCAAACCACTCAAATACATTGTCAACACTTGAATATATGACCATTATCAAAAAACATCTTGAAATAGCATCAAAACATTTTCTCCCACTCCTGAAGACACTTGTAGGTGTGAAAGGAACTAGTTTGAAAGCACAAACAAGCCTAAAAGAGGCTTTCTTAGACATTTGAGAACACTCGTGTTAATATTATGATGGAGAAACCTGTGAAGAGGCTCTAAAAAACACAGAAAACCACCAAACCTATCAAATCAAAGTAAAATATTCTAAAGCAAGCTCAAACAAGGACTCCTCATAGATGTAAGAGCATAAAAAGTTACTTGGCTTCTTAACAATGGTTCATAGATAAGGATCCATGAAACTCAAACTTCTTACCATGGATTTAAAGTAGACTAAGATCCCTTTCAACTCCCAATAGTACTCCCTCCAACTCCATCTATATAGACTGTACCAAGAATTTTAAGTTGACTCCTCTTGGCTTGTGAAGGTAAGAAGAAAAGGAAAAAAATCAAAATTGATCTTCCTGATTAAATCTATGCATACCAAGTGTATTGAAGACCTTAGGGAGCTCAAGAGACACTAGGCCCATGTTTTTAGCTGAAGATGGACTTCCCAAGTCCATACAAGTGCCATTAAGGGCTTAATTTTAAGGAAATCTCCATATTTTTGTGCATGAAAATTATTCTTGACTACCTTTGACCACTTCCTAACATATTCTAACCTCATCCATGTTATAATCTTATGTGGTAATAAATATGCTTCTTTGACAAATTTGTACAAGTCATTTAATGAGCCAAAAATGTGACCAAAAGGCATTTTTTGCATATGAAGCATGGTAAAGGAAAAATTTATGAGTTAATAACACTTTAATGACCATATTTAGACATTTGTAAAATAATTTGAGCCTTTGGCCATGGTTTACTAGAGTTGACCAAAGTTGACTTGGGTTGACTACGCAAGTACAAGGAAGATAGGCTTACACCAAGGTTAGAGTAAAGATAGGTGAGATGTTTAGACACACATAAAACCCTATTATACATATGGGAACCTTTTAAAAGTTTCACTATGTTGGGTTTGACCCAATTTGACTAAAATTCAAATTTGGTTAACAAATACATTCATATGAGATCTCTTCATTTGCTCTATAATGTTAGTGAAAGGACCACTAACTTTTGCTTGTCTACTAGGAGGAATAGAATTGCCTATTCCTTGAGAATTAAGAGATATGAAAGTGATCCTAGAATTCTGATCTCTTTTACTTGTGTATTTGGAATGACATTATACATACCTTCCCTTATGTTTTTTTGAACATTTAATGATTGACCATGAGCAACCCCTTGATCTTCAACTACCTTCCTTTTGTTCATTATGTTAATAGCTATAAAACTTACATCTATGCTTGAATACCCTTAATAATTGACAACACATGAATCATATTTCTACCAATTTCCTAATGTATACCCCACTTGAGCACTCTTCTTGTCAGTCACTCCTCCATTTGGTACTTATCTTGAGTCATAGCTGGCATAGTTCTCAAACTTGCCATGAAGGCTTAATTGAAAGAATCATTGACATAGGAAGATGGATCATAAGTTTGATCCAATTACGGTTGACTTTAATGTTCTTGGGCAAGCTTATTTTGAGTGGGCACTAGTGCCTTTGAGGTGGAAGAAGCATTGGGATTGTAACCACCATAGGACTTAGATTGGACTAGTTTTCCTTGACCTTGAGTATGACCTTAGAAAGGTGGTCTATTTCCTTGATAGTTAGGGTAGGACTAATTAGGTTGATAATGGCTTTGGAAAGGCCTTAATTTTTTTTTTTGGGTAATCCTCTTTAGACCTAGGATATTTGGCTCCATAGCTCTCATCTTGTCTACTTCATTAGACTTACTTGGTTGATTAGGGGTAGTAAGCTTGTGTTTAGGTGTAGGAATAGAAGCAATAATAGGTGCAAGAGATTGAAAATTAGGAAATAGAGGCATGGTATGTCTTGGTTAAATCTTCCCCTCTTTAATCAAATAATTTTCTACCCTAATGGCCACTTCATAGGCATTAGGCAGAGTGTTACCTCCCATAGATTCTATCATCATTAAAATGTCACTATCAAATGCTTTAAGATAGTAGAGGAAATCATGGTGAGATGTGTGTCTTAACAAGATTGGGATCCTATCCCATGTATTCTAAAATCTTGTTTTGATGTCTTGAATGACTTCTTGAGGTGCTCTCTTAATGTTGGTCAGTTTCTCAGTTAGTGACAAGTTGTCACTCTTGTCCTCAAATCTTCTTCTCAATGCATCTCTTAACTCATCCCAAGTGGTGATTAATTCAAGTGCCAAATTTCCATACCAGTCAAGAGATTTTCCTTTAAACTAGATAGCCAATAATATGATTATAATGTTCTCCTAAATGATGTGATGAATATTGAAAAAGTTGGTAATATTTATAATATGCTCAATAGGTTTGATGGCAGTCTCACTAGTGTATGATGGAATAATCTTGAGGGTAGATATTGGGATATAATCATAGTGGGTAAGTCTTAGAGGAATGTAGCCATTAAAGGCAACAAAATCATGGTTCCTTGCCATGGTGGCTTTAGGACTTTGTAAGAATGGGGTAATCAAAAACTTTCTTATGGGTTTGTGAGCAAGATATGACTTCTTTGGATAAGGATGGGTGTTTTTAAATCTACTTGCTTTATATGAATAATGAGGAAGATCTTGAAACTTAAAAGGAATGCCTTTGGTAATAGACCTTTGTGTTTATCTTAGGCATGAAAGAGTGCACTAGTTTACAACCAAGATTGAAATGTTGGAGTCACCAGATACTATAGGAAGTGGACTATTACAGATCCTTATTGGCAAAGACAACATATAATTTGAACAACCTTCTTGGACTTCATATCCCACTTGGAGTCCCAAAACTATTGTATCCCAAATTTTCACCCTAGAGAATTTGAAGAAATCTTCTCAAATTTGGGATAACATGGAACTATCTCCCTTCATAGTCAAGGTACTAAAAGATATATATATATATATATATATATATATATATATATATATATATATATATATATATATATATATCTAGGTTTGAAAGCGATAGCTCCTTTGATCTATCTTTAGGTTCACACACTACAATAGGATAATCACTATTGGGCGTTAAAGGGAAGAAATAAATGTAAATAAACCTAAACTAATGAAGGTGATACACAAAATATTAGTCCACATAACACACTTGTATCTACACTAAGAAAGAAGACTACTAAAATTGACCTCAACTCTATATCCTAACATTAGTGTTTCTCATAGAGGCAGATTGTTATGCATATCTAGAGGTGGGTGAAATTTTTTGATACTAGACACTACTAGTCCCTCTCACACTTGAAGACACACTTAATAAACATATACACTCTATGAGACCTATTACAAGAGATATCACTCACACAAAACATGTAAGAGCAGATTGGAAGAAAGGAAAAGACATTCATCACTTGTCAAACATATAAACCACTTGAGACACTTAGGCAAGAGATTGCATAGAATAAATCAACTTTAAAAACTTTATTTAAATGTAAATAAGATTTCAAAACTATTAGGGATTTTCCATACCAATTGTCGATCCCTTACAAAGCCAAAAAGGCTTGAATATAGCATAGGAGAGGAGAGAGAAAAAGTGGAGTTCAAGAGTCATAAGGCCAACTTTAAAACTTTATAAACTAGTTACAATACCATATAATGAAGTGGAGAATAGGTTATGAAGGTATTCTTAGATAAGTGTCCATCTGAAGCATGACATATTCCTCAAGTTGGCATAGAGACTCTTCATGTTCTTATTTGAAACTGCTCTCATGATGATGAGTAGTCCATCTATCTTGAACTTCCTATGGAAATACTTGACACATATGTCTTATCATGGGAATTTGGGAACAATATAGTGACATTAATCTATGCTTCTCTAACTAATGAGTTCTCCTTTATCACTTGTCATTCATTGTCTATAGTCATTCATTAGCTTTCTAGGCTTGGTTCATACACTTGTCACTATGATGACTTGAAAATGTCCAATGAGATGCATTTTAGAGGTGTTAGAAAACTCACTTAGACATTTTTTTATCCTCTGGTCTATCATATAGATCTCCATGAAACTCAAAACACACTTCTCACTTCCAATCTTTGACAATCACTTTGCCTTCTCAATGTCTTATTCAGACTACCTGTAATGAATGGTCTAACAGAGAGATTTACATACAAAACTAAGGTGAGAAATGAGTATGAGGAGTTATAAATAGTCTCTACAAACCTCCCTCAATTGATTTCATTCACTTATTCCATTTTGTACGTATGAAACACATCAAAACTTGTACAAAACCCAAAATTATGTTTGTCTATACAAGCGATAGTACATATCAATTGGGTGTCAATGATCCTAGGAGAGTTATAAAAATGTAAAAAACACTTTATAGGCCATTTTATCATGTTTCAATGCATCTCCATTCATTTTTTCTCCATCAGGTTCTTAAGAGGGTTTTAGGAGGGTTTTTAAACATTTAGATTATTAGTGATGATTCATAAAGGTTAGAAATTCAACCTTAAAATAAATTCCACTAATTTGGAGTATAGTACCCCATTCAACTCTCCCCAAGTTCTTGAGGCACCGTGCACATCATCTATACAGATGTGAGCAAAAAAAATGGCTCTTGAGCTCCTTCTATGCATTCTGGATAGGCATGAGATAGTTTTAGGCTAAATCAACCACTTATATGTTATTCCCTACAAACCAATGTTTCCAAATAGTCCTCCACTCTTCCTTTAATTCTTTCAAAAATGTTTGGGAAGGTTACATGTTATTATGAATGGCATTAGTCACCTTGATGGCTCATATTTAGTTTTAGGCCTGATAGTCCTAGACTATGTTATTGAGCATATGGTCACCTATAGAGGTTTCCAGTGATTGTATATGTTTATAAACATTTATTAATTCTAAATTAAACATTTACATCATCCCATATTCAGTCAATATCATTCCATTCATTCCTTTCAACATTCATACTCCAAGTCTATAGACTGTCTTACTCATAGAGTGCCCTATGTCTAAGATAAAACAAATGGCACCTCCCCTATTGGTGTGACTAAAAAAATACCATGGATTTATATTTTGTATCATTAATATTTAATTTTACAATTCCCAAAATTTTATCATACTCTAATAGTCCTCAACATCAAATTGTCTCATGCCTAGCTTTAGGACTGTGAGGACTGCATGCAGGGTTTTAACTAGATTGAGCTTGAGGCTAATTATTTTAGTTTGAGGTTATTAATTTATAAATACATCTAGGATTTTTTCATTACTACTATTATAATGTTTTCAACATGATCCATCCATATTATACCTTTTCATACTTCTCAACTTACACCTTTCATTTTCTTAGGCTAGTTTGTAGATTATGTTGAGTGTCACCTATAGGTGGCAATTAGGAAGAATTCAAATGAGTCATTTAGGTGGTGATAGATATTTTAACATTTTATTTCATTCCCTAAGATCATCTTGAGGTTACTAAGATCATTTCATAGTTGGTTGAACTCACTCTTGTCTTAGGGCTATGCTATCACTTCTCATTATCAACACACTAGGTGTCATTGCAAGTTATAAGTTCATGTGGCTTTTGGCACTTTATTTTCACTGATTATCTTCAGTATAAACTTGACTAATTTGGAGGTCCACTTATCATCCTCTTATATTTATTTAATAACTTACTTTCATGTTTATACATTACCTTTAGGCCTAAGCTACAAGAATGAAAACATTAGTCTCACACAGACCTCATGGTCTTCAACCAATAGATGACATTATGTAGGCAAGATCCCTTTCTCATAAAACTTAAGGTAATTAGTCCCATTTACAACTTTCTCACTTGACTAACTTCTCTTCCAATCTGTGATCACTAATCTCAAAGTATTAGATCTTGTGCTAAGTTTGAATATTCTCTACCATACCAACAAGAAGAAAATGAGAACTATTTCATGGTTAGGCCCATACATCACATTTCTTTAATCTCCTTTAGATTTATCAATATCTTAGGCCTCTATGGTATTCATGTAGGATTAGTGATTATGTATAGTCTTAGACAATCTCTTTTATTAACAATGAGTCTTTTGAGTAAAAAATATCAATGGAGGAACCAACCACCATGCTTTGAAAGATTGAAACTAGTGCACTACCTTTAATATGAATACATTTGTAGGGATATGAAAATCTACAACTGAAAACAATTATTTTGCATACCATAATGTTCACTCCTAGCAAAATGAGGATATTTTTGCCATCTCCTCATGTTCACATGTGAAAAACCATATGAGACCAACATGAAAAGAATAACATTCTCTATGAACCTGCATATATCACTTGGAAGCATTAGATCAATGCAAATAGGCAAGAAAAATTGAGGTGTTGGGGATGTGCAAGTAACTTGAAGGCATCAACAATCTTAAATATTGTTTATAGAGCACATACCAGAAAACCAAAAACTATTACCATGGAAAGGAAGGCCATAAAGGCTACTAACTTTACCCAAATTAATTCAATCTAACTCCTCTCCTCATGTTCATACCAAGTGTAAACTGGTTAACCTATTTGACCTTGTCCAAGAGAGTGATGAGAAAGACGGACCAGGTTTTTCCAATTTTGAACCTAATAAAACTTGTTAATCCTAGAAAATACTTTTAGGGGCCTGAAGAGATCCTATTGAAGCCTCCCCATATGCCCATTATACCCTTTAGGCCATACAATTGCCTTAAATTACTTGTTTTGTAGTTGATTTTCTTGAATCTAAATTGAACCTACATTATGCCAATTTCAAAATAGTTTCCTGACATACTCTAACATATTGTATGTTATATAACCTCTTGAACATTTTTCCCTTCGTGCAAAATCATATAATTCACCTAGAGTGATCAAAACGGTGACAAAAGGGGATATTAAGATAAATGATATGTATGACCAAGGTAAAACATGTTATGTAACCTTCAAAATGACCATGTGACCATTTTATCAAGAGGGTTGAGTATATGTTTTGCATATACATTTTTTCCTATAAAACTTTTGAGTATATATGGGGTTGATCAAGTTTGACCTAAGGTCAAATTTGGTTAACAATCCCAATCTCTAATAATCTTGCTCACTTTTATGCACTGCAACTTTGATCATATGCAAAACAAATATCTTCTCCTTATCCCAAGATGGGGCAATACTAAAAATATTATTAAAAAAATGTTTTAGGGTCTTTAGTAAAACATAGAATAGCATAGTTATCTTGACATTTATCAAGCCCCTATAACATATATATATATATTCAAAATTATATATATATATATTCAAAATTATCTTTTATTTTAAGCTTGATTACACATAATCCAAAAGCAAATATAAAATATTTATTATGTATAACATTTTAGGAGCCTTGGTATAAAATTTCAATCGACTATTGATATAGAATTGTTTTATTTATATATGTTATATAAATTCTTTCTAATCATGTCTTATATATTTATATAGCGGGGATACCTTGACTAGAAACATTAAAATAACCCCACGTTCCATACTTTAAAGATGTTAGTATTTCTAGCAATCCATATTCCCTAAAACACAATGAGGGGTAAGGCATTGAATAGTTTCAACTGTAACCTCTTATACCATTTCTTGAAGCACTCTTTTATTAAAAAACCCTGCCAACCACCTCTCTCCCCTGTCATCACTTTTATCTCTACCCAAACCTTGACAATATGTGGACAAGTGACAAAAATATGGTTCATAGTCTTTGTGCTCTAGAAACATAGATTATAGCATCATGGTCCATGTCGAATCTATTTTTGCAATACCTCCCAAATGAGGGTTTCATTTCTCAAAGCTAGCCACATAAAAAATTAGTCCTTCAAGGTTCTTTAATCTACTAGAGTTTTTCCCACCACCAATAACTCTCTCCAAGAATCGTATTAGTGAATATAGATAGATAACCTAACTTCACAATGTATTCCCCCATAGAAGGTTATTAGACCAAATTAGCATGTCCTCCTCTTTGTTAAGTCTGATATGGCTCAATTTTAATCCTTCACATATTCATCTCACATAATAACATCCACCTTGACCAATCCTATCATAAGTTCCAAAACTTTTTTAGATTTTTGATCCATTACTTGTGTCCAATTTGTAATAACCATGTCTAGTAGAGAATTAATCAAGCTCTTAGTCAAATTGTAAAAACTACCACATCTGACCCAAGTTTCAATCCCCCCTTTGATTTTTTCACCATTCCCCATTGTATGCACATAATATTTTCAAACTTTTATTGATTATTGACACTTTGTATCTTGCAGGAACCTATCGAGTCTCAATCTCTATGAGTGCATGCCTTAAGGGGTGCACCAAGAAAGGGGCGGGCAAAGCATCTATGATGCATAAGATTGTTGTTCCTTTTTCCACTTGCCATCTAAACACTTGTCTCCTAAAACCATTAACCCTAAGCTTGTTATTCTTAGTCCTACCTCCTTTAGTCTTTTTCCTCTTTTTATCTTCCTTCTTTTTCCTTAACATCCTTTTTGACTATCAGTTGTACTGGGTCGACTAGGTCAACCCAATATAGTTTAGGGGCATTCTTTACTTTCTTGGTTTATTATCCTTTTAGTAGACCTAACAAAAACCTATTAAATTATTCCTAAAAACACACTGGATTAATTGGGTTGACCCTGTATAGCTGATGTTCTAAAAAGGAATTAGGGAAAGATCTACCTATATATATAAGGTCATTTCCCACCACTTCATAATAGAATATTTATTAACAAATAAGTGTGAGTGAACATCTTCTTATTAATCATTATATTTGAGGAATATCTCTTAGGGTTTCATACTTTCTTTGGAGATATGGATTTTGTCTTATGGATAAGTCTTTTGGATGCTTAGATAGGTTATGTAGCCTAGATTTGATTTATCTTGGTTATCCTTACATACCACAACAATCTCTTGCAAAGCATCTTAGCCAAGGTAGAGATTGAGGCTCGACAGGTTCATCTTCAAAGTTAAAGTATTCTTGACTTTATTTTTCCTTCATAAGAGTAGATAGATAAAACATTTGTATTCTTCTCTCCATGTATTTAGGATTTTTTATACATTGACATGAGTATATGTCTTCTAATACATGTTTAGATTAGTTGTTTATTTTATTGCTTCTAACCCCCACTTTGTGTCACAAGCTTTGGTGAGCACTAGATTAGATTTTTTTTTCTTTTTATTAGAATAGCATGAACATTTTAAACCTTAGGACTCCATTAGGGTTGTTATGTGATTGTGTTATACTTTAGGCTTTGGAATCCTTCCTATCATGATATGTTATGATAAGTGATACAAATGATCCCCTAATTAGGTCTAACATATCCCATATTGGTCATGTTCATGCTTAACAAGTGTATCTTAATTGAAAGTGTAGGTGTGATCTATCTTATCTAATACAGTATCAATTCATAGACATGATGCATTTTTTATTGTATACATTTTGGTGAACCTGACGTGAATCTTATCCCACCACTGGTTGGATCATCTTCACGTTTCCATTTTTATTTCCTTTCTTGTTAGTATTAGCTTTCACTTTGGCTTCACCTTCAATACATTTTGATGAACCCAATGTGAACTAACCCTTGAAATATTTTTTCACTTTTACTTCATTTATTGTATTCATTTTTATCACATATTTTTTACATTCTGTATCGATTCTATTAACCCAGCTATTTTTCTCTATGCATAGGTTTTTAGGAACAGGCAACTAGATCAACCCAATTGACCTAGTACAAGTTTTAGCCTTTTAGATATCCATTTCAACCTACTAGGTTAATCTAGTTAACCCCTTATAGTTTTAGCACTTTTTAGTAGATTCTTGTATAGCTTAATCATTATTGTTGACCTAGTTTGTAGGTTTCTCAAGCATACTTCCAGCTTCTAGACCACGAATCTTCTTCATTAAATCTTTGATCCACCAAGGTTCCTCTCTAATTCTCTAATTCTCCCTTTTAATATCTTTCCTTTCATAGTTTGTGGTCTTTAAAAATGCCCTTAAACAGTCAACTAGATCAACACTGCCAACCTAGTTATGTGTTCTATGTGTTTTCTAAAATAACTACATTGACACTACCAACCCAGTTCATTTTCAGACCTTGATTTTGTAGTACAAGTTTGAACCTATCGACCCTGTTCTATATTTTTTTCATATAGTGCCAACACTATACCTTATTTCAAAGTTGGAATTAACCTCATCTATGCTATTAATTAGCTCACTTTTATTTTATTATTGTTTGCATGTTTATAATAAGTTTGCATAGTTTAATTAGGGGATTTTTAATTAGTCATTTAGTTTCACTATTTATATTTTATGCACACATGGCTAAATCACATAACATAAACAATCACGTTAACATTTGTCTACCCTAGGCCAACCTACTTGGATTTCATCACCAAGAGGGAAGTCAACTTGATGCTTTGGTAAAGTAAAAAGCATGGTTAATGGTATATTTTGGATAAACACCTGACACCTTTATCACTACGGTGTGTGAATTGAGAGGGTAGGGCCCAATACCAAGACTATATCATTGCCACTACAGTTCTTTTTATCCCAAACTACCTAAAACCATCCTTAGATTGTTATCTAGTACCTTGATTATAATAAACTTCCAGTCACATTTAAAACCATTCTTAATAATCTAATTAACAATCAGGTTAACCAATTAGTTAACTTTACTTTTCAAGTTGTTTGCTTTCTCTTTTCTCAATTATGTGCACAAAACCTTACATTAGCCAGCATTGGTGCAATGTTTTATATTGTGTTCTTCAATTGCATTAGCCAGTGTTGGTGCAAGGTTTTATATTGTGTGCTTCAATCGGATTGGCCAGCGTTAATCCAATTGACTATTTATTTCTTTTTAATACTTACTTCTTTACATTAATTGAAAATTTATATTATTCAAAACTTGCTATCAAGTTTCTCATCTTCCCTAAATCATCATGAATCCAATGCATTTTATAGTTTGCAAAATGGATGAGTAAAAACAAAGATATAGGAAAAACAAGAAATATGCCTATTTTTATCATCTATTCACAATATAGGATCGACCCCATCAACCCTGTACTATTTTTAGACCTTTTTTAAGCCTCTATCCACTATACAAGATTTACTCAATTGACCTTGTACTATTTACAAACCTTTTTCAATCCTTGTTTATTGTATAAGATCGACCCAATCGACCCTGTACTATTTTATGTCACTTTTTGTTCTCCTTGTGTGTTTATCTAGTCTTGTTTCATCATGATGACATCTTTTCATCCTTCCCTTATTCCAAAAAAATTCATAATCAAGGATTTGGATAATAACCTCACTTATTTCATTACTCTCGATGAAACTATCCAATTTCTTCCTTCACCTTCTCCTAAACCAAAACCACTCACTACACCATGTAATGTAGTTGAGGTCCTTCATCCTAATATTATTCCTAATGCCAATGTTGGGAATCATCCTATCAACACTCACACCCTTACAACCAATGTTCACAACCCTCTTGTTACACCCATAACAAGATCACCAAACCTTATCAATTTGTAAAGTAACATGATTAAAACCAATTAAATTGATAATCTAAATGGTTCCCAATTATTTAAAAACCTTGATGATAATATTATTTACACTCCTCACAATAATGGTGGCTTTACCAAGCTTCCTTCTTCTTCTACCACACTTGAGGCAACTACCACTAATGCTTGGAACCCTTTACCTACAAATAATCCTCCTCCCATCAACACTAATAATCCTCTTCCTCAACACCAATACCCCTCCTACAAGCACCAATCCACCTATTGACACAATTAAAATTCTTTCACAAGTCATAAATCAAATAAACATCATGTAAACAACCAATCAATCTTAAGTGATGAATAGGAAACAACATTTATACAACATGATTAGTCAACCACCTCAAGTCATCATGTCACAACCAAATCAAAATTTTATCCCTCCTCTTAGAGATGCCAATGGGAATATCATCCCTCAACCTCCAATGAATAACACAATGCTTCAACATCTTCAAAATGAACCTTTATCCCCATTCATTGCATTCATAAATATTGGAAACATTTCTCCAACTATCACATATAATGGGACTAAGGACCCTACTATCTTTCTTAAGTCTTTTGGTAATCTCTATAAAGAATGGGTCCAAACTAACACATTTTATACCACCAATATCTTATCCAAACCCTTTGTTTCTAATGCACTTGAATGGTATAACCAACTTCCTAGACATTCCATCTCACAACTAGAAGATCTAGTCAATGCTTTAGTGAAGGAATTTCAACATGATGACCTTCCTAAAAACTACCTTAGCCATTTCATCAATGTCAATCAACTTCCTAATGAATTTTTCATACTTTCATCAAATGAAGGAAGTATCTTTCTCATAAAGTGGACCATAACATGAATGATGATATTCTTTTAAAACTATTTGTCACTGCTCTTAAACTCCCCTTCAACACAAAGTTTGAATCTTTTCACATAAAACTTTGGAAGAATCCTTAGACCAAAAGAAAAGGCAAGACTTTCTTATGACTCAATTTGAACCACTTCGAACAACTATTAAATAACCTTTCCAACCATCTTCTCATAACATTGATTCCTCATAGCCTCCCCAACCTCAAATTGGAGCATCCAATTCTACCAATTTTACCCCAACCGACCCTCCCTTGAATCTAGAACAACTTATGAAGAAATTTCCACCCTATAAACCCATGAACTTTAATCCTTCCAAACCTCCTCTAAAATGGTACAATCCTTATAAGTTTTGTTGGTGGCATGCTATTATAGGTCATTCTCATGAGTGTTGTCGTGATCTTCACCATTTTCTTCTTTCTTCCTTGCTTGGTCCACATTTCAATCTTGATACTCTAACAAAACAACATTATCAAGACTATCTTCAAGTTTCTCAAATTCAATCTCAAGATCCACAATCACATCAAAATCAACTACCTAATGATCAAAAATAATTATCTCATACATATACTTCATTTGCTAATTTTGTTGAAACCATAGTTGATCTTTCTTCCTACACCAATAAGGAAAGGATAGCTAACATGAACAAATTTAAACATATCATTATATCCATTGAACCTCAACCTCTTAAGTCACATAAACTAAAGGAGTACCTAGTTCAAATGCCTACTCCAAATCATATCATCCATGGTCCTCCTTTACCTCTTCATACCTCTCCTACACATCATATGTCACATTAAACCTCTTTAAAATCTAACAAACCAACACATTTGCCTATCTCCAAATGCACCTACCAACCCAATGCAAACAATTTTAATGGGTCAATGTTACCTCACTCCAACTCACATGTTGGGGCATCTTGTGATGCCCATCCCTACATCCACTTACCCTTTGTGGCATCTTACGATGCCCACTCTCATTCTAAAATGCATAATAACAAATAAATCTAGCTTCAAGAAACCTTTCAAGATTTATAGACTTGTATTTCACATGTTTATCTTTGATACGGACGTTAGCATAGGTCTTGTTCTTTTTCTCTCATGTTTCTTTGTTTTTGTGTATATTTCTTCTTTTACTTTCATTTTTATTAGCATCATTGTTTTCCTTTACATTCTTTGGTTTTATTACACATTATATTTGGCATCTACTTTCATTTTTGTCCTCATATAGTTCTTTTATTCATTTTTTTATGTTATTCTTTGCCTTAGTCACTTTATGATCATTTTTGCCTCTTTCTTTAGCATTTACATCTTGATGTACCATAGTCTTATTTATCTTTTGTGATTTCTCTTTTGGCACCCTCGTTTGTTTCTCTTTTATGAGTTGTAATAGAAGACCATGGATAAGACTTGGCTCTCCTTACAAAATACCACCTTTTTATTTTTCCTCATTTATTTTTCACATGTTTATTTTTGTCACCCTTGTGGGTTTCTCTTTTATAAATTTCAATATAAGATCGTGGATAGGACCTAGCCCACCTCATAAAATTATCACCTTTTCATATTCTTCATCCTCATTCTTAACATTAGTTTTTGCTTCTTTTGCTAGATGAAATCTGCACAACAATGTATGTTAGCATGTTTTTCTCCATTTCCCTCATTATTATGATAAGGAATCATACTTTACTATCATTGTATGCCTTTTCCCCTTTGTCACATTTTTTTTAATTTGAAGCAATTTAAATTGTTCCATGTGTCATTCCTCTTGATTTCCCATTTCTTTCACTCCACATTGGATAAAACAAGGTTGAATTTAAGATAATGCTTTTATTTCACATGGATTTATGAGACTCTTAGACCCCATGCTCTTTGATGTTCTCTCTCTTAGTAACCTTATCCCAAATTTTCAAATGAAATTCATCTTTAGCACCCATGTTTGGTTTTCTAAATCCGTATGGAAGAGGAATAGAAAAATCCATCAAAAAAGTTAAACTCCAAATCATTTGAAACAAAAGGCAATGATATCTAAAAGGCAATATATAAATATCAAAAGTTAAATTCACACCAAAAGATGTGATTTCAAGCACATCTCCTATCTCTAATCAAATCTCAAACTCCACAGTCCGCTTCACATAGAGTCGAAGTCTTTTGGCGTGTGGTAGGCTAGTAGATTGGAATAGGGGATTTCAAAAAAACTCTATGGTGTTACTTACTTTCTCATGCAAGTACCCAATCTTCATAGTAGACCAACGACTTTGTAAGGGGTCCTGAAGAATGGGAAACATGCCGTGGGGAGATAGGTCCATTTTAATTTCATGCATATAGCTTTCATGGGATGATATATATACTCCATTTGTTGACCTAAGACTTGTGTGGATAAGAGAAGTTCTTCATAGTCCTTAAGTTCAAAACTAATCTTGTTTTGACAAACCTAATTTGAGTGTCTTGACTTTGATAAAGAGTTACTCTACCTTGATTTTTTTCCTTCATTCTCCCCTCTACCCATTTCATTTCCCCCCTTGATAGGAAAATTGTGATTCCAAATATGTTTTCCCTCTTCTATTATCCCTTCTTATCCATCTCTTAAAAACATGCTAGCATTGCTTTGTTTCAATTTTATCTATCTTTAGATTAAAAAAACATGTTTGAGTAACTATGGATCACTCTTTTATTTCATTTGTCAAATTGCACTACCCTTCTGCTATAGATAGAAAGTCCGCACCCTTTTACCATTATTACATGTTTCTCTTTATGTATGCCTTCTTCCTATTTAGCTCACATATTCAATTACATTTAATTTTCCATATTTCATGTTTTTATTTTTGCCTATCTTACATGAGCTTACTTTTCCATTTCTTACATATCTTTGTTCAAGTTTTCTTGCATTGATATTTCATTTGTCATTCATGTTTTACATGTTTCCTAATGTGATTTAGTATGTTCTACATTATTATTTTTGTCATTCATGTTTTATATGCTTCCCAATGTGATTTAGTATGTTCTACATTCCTTTTTGCCATTTATGTTTTACATGCTTTCCAACATGATTTACCATGTTTTCCAAGCCTTTGTCATTTATTTTTTATCATTTGTCATTCATTTTCCAATTATTTTCCATTCATTTGTCAGTCATTTGTCATTCATTTTCCATTCTTTTGTTATTTATTTGCCTTAAATATTCTAAAAACCTTGCTTTACTAATCTTAAATTGTCAATTATCTTCTTTGTCATTCATAACTTCTACAGGTTCGTCTAGTATGTTCTACATTCCTTTTTGCCATTTATGTTTTACATGCTTTCCAACATGATTTAATATGTTTTTCAATCATTTGTCATTTATTTCCTATCATTTGTCATTCATTTTCCCATTATTTGTCATTCATTTGTCATTCATTTGCCATTCTTTTGTCATTTATTTGCCTTTAATATTCTAAAAACCTTGCTTTACCAATCTTAAATTATCAATTATCTTCTTTG
Organism: Torreya grandis; assembly: GCA_037957365.1. Classification (NCBI taxonomy): domain Eukaryota; kingdom Viridiplantae; phylum Streptophyta; class Pinopsida; order Cupressales; family Taxaceae; genus Torreya; species Torreya grandis. The sequence goes on along the minus strand of JARHVA010002529.1, from coordinate 1,453,818 downwards.
TCATTCCTAAATTCTATAGGTTCATCTAGTATGTTCTACATTCCTTTTTTCCATTTATGTTTTACATGCTTTCCAACATGATTTACTATATTTTCCAATCATTTGTCATTTATTTCCTATCATTTGTCATTCATTTGCCCATTATTTCTCATTTATTTGTCAGTCATTTGTCATTCATTTACCATTATTTTGTCATTTATTTGCCTTCAATATTATAAAAACCTTGCTTTACCAATCCTATATTTTCAATTATCACATAATTATCTTCCAAAAGTTTCAATTTTTGGCTATTTTTTTTCACTAACTTCTACAGGTTCATCTAGTATTCTCTACATTGAACACCTCCACATTTCTTATTGTCTACTTATCTATCTATGGCACTAAGATAAGTTAAAGGTATGTGTTTTTCAATACATTTCTTTCATTTATCATATGTAATGCTTACTTCACTTTACTTATCATCAGCATTGTGTTGTATCATGTTCTTTTCTTGAAGCACCATCTCATTTTACACTTATGTGACACGTGATGAGCTTCGAGTGGGGCATATGTGTACACATAATATTTTCAAAATTTTATTGATTACTGACACTTTATGATCCATAAATTACACTGATAAACTCAAAGTGAAGTTTAAAATATGGATACTAAATCTCTCAAACTTATCAAATTATTGAAATACTCAAAAGAACTTGCAAAGTGTTTGGCAATTAAGTGTTCTTGGTTGTCGAATTAGATTATAACTATAGAAAGACTTTTCACTTCCATTCACCAATTAAACTAGTTTTTTTTTTTTTTTAATGTCATAAAATGTCAAATTTTAAACTTTGCATGCATTCATGATCAATTAAAAATAAAAAACTGCATTAAAAACATGCAATCAAAAGACAATTTTACCATATGACATTGATAACTAAGTTTGACATCTCTTGCCTATGTCTCTGGGTCTGCTCAATAGTGAGGACCATTTCATTAATTATTGCAACACAAGGCAATACAATTCTTTGAAATGCTACACAACTTCCTTTAGGTTTGATCTCTATACAAGAACTCCACCTTCGCTGATACACTCACAGAATCCTTCCTCAGTCTTCAACCCCTTGTAAAAGTGCCTAAGTCCCTCCACTTAAACTATTGGTCTATCCAATTTACAATAATAACTCTCTTTTTAATTACAAAACATAATTAAAAAGGCTCAGTCTCTATGTATCAGGGTAGATAATGGATCATAATCCACTTTCTAGCTATCTCCAAGCTTTATTATAGCTCTCGGCCTATTAAAATAATAATAATAATACATAATCCAGCAAAAGCTCCATTCAAATATAAGTTTATGCCTTTTAAATTATTTGCCAGCCCATAGCATGGGTGGTCAAGGCCTATCACTTTTGCATGATAGGTGCAAAGGTCGAGTATCTAGCCTCCCTTTTGTTTCATGGGCTTATCTCTTTAGTCCCACATTGGCAATCTTAAAATGGCTTTATGTCTTTAAAAAAGGTTGGTGACCACCTTTACCAATGTTGATGCCCCTTTTGGTGGGCTCAAGGCACCAAACTTAGCATGGGTTCATTGGCTAGTGTACCAACTTAACATATACACTAATTGTGACATGTCCCATTCTTGAGTTCTATGGCTCAACATTTCTCATGGCATGGTTAACATTGAATGGCATATGACTTGGTATTTTTGGAAGATAAGTCATGAGCTATGTTAACTCAGACGTGGCATGCATTTTGGTCACGGTCTCCAAACTTGGCATTCATTTATCTTCAATCTCGAGCTTGACTCATCAATGTAGTTGAAAGGGCCTTTGTGGCATAGTAACATGGAAACTATTGGTTCTCCCATGTGGCTTAATGGGGCTTGGTAATGGTAAATTACAAAGTATTACCAAGGAAATATTACAAAGCATTTAAAACATACAATTTAATTGTCCCACATGCATCTAGTGGGCACAATGTAATGGTTTAAAAGTAAATTCAAATGCATTGCAATGTGAAATGGAGGCCAACGCACCCCTCCTTAACTGAGTGCGTTGACCCTCATTAAGGGCCCCCAGTGAGCCAATAGTGGGGCCCACGATTCTCCATATGACCATTGTTAAAGACCAGAAGTTGAAACCAAACTAAAACACCAAACCAAATTTTTGCATGAACATACAAAATATACTACCACATATCGATGGGTGATTGGTCCATTTGTCACATGCAAATTATGCCATGCATTAAGACACCTCCTTATTTTGCATGTCTCAAAATAACTTTAATAGCCTATAACTTGGGCATCTGGACTCCATTTTTTGATCTGGAAGAAGCACCAAAAATCTATCGATGAGCTCTTCTACATGCAAGAGGTTTCATCATGAATTGGGACCTTTTTCTAAACTGAGCTTTGAATCACTTTGTTTCTTGCAAGAACTTATTGAGTCTCAATCTCTCTAATTGTTTGCCTTAAGGGTGCACTAGGAAAGGGGTAGATAGACTATTGGTGCTTCACAAGATTGTTGTTCCTTTTGTCACTTGCCATCTACACACTTGTCTCCTAAACCCTTTAACCCTAAGCTTATTCTTTTTAGTCCTACTTCCTCCAGTATTTTTCCTCTTTCCATCCTCCTTCTCTTACCTTAACATCCTTTTTGACTTTCAATTGTACTGGGTCGACTGGGTTAACCCAGTATAGTTTAGGGGCATTCTTTACTTTCTTGGTTTGTTAGCTTTTCGGCCAACCTAGCACAAACCTAGTAAATTGTCCCTAAAAACACATTAGGTCAACTAGGTCAACCCTGTACAACTGACATTCCCAAAAGGATTTAGGGCAAGATCCACCTATATATACAAGATCATTTCCCACCATTTAATAATAAAATAATTATTGGCAAAGAAGTACGAGTGAACATCTGCTTATTGACCATTCTACTTGAGGAATAAAGCTTAGGGTTCCATACTTTTTTTGGAGATACGAATTTTGTCTTGTGGATAAGTCTTTTGGTTGATTAGATAGGTTTTGTAGCCTAGAGCTGATTTATCTTGTTTATCCTTACATACCACAACAATCTCTTGTGAAGCACCTTAGCCAAGGGAGAGATTGAGGCTTGGTGGGTTTGTCTTCAAAGGTAAGTATTCTTAACTTTATTTCTCCTTTGTAAGATTAGATAGATAAAGCATTTATATTCTTATCTCCATGTGTTTATGATTTCATATACATTGATATGAGTATATGTCTTCTCATACATGTTTAGTGTAGTTGTTTATTTTATTGCTTTATGACCCCCACTTTGTGCCACAAGCTTTGGTGAGCACTAGATTAGATTTTTCTTTCTTGTTATTAGAATAGAGTGAACATTTTAAACCTTAGGACTCCATTAGGGTTATTGTGTGATTGTGTTATACTATAGGATTTGGAACCCTTCCAAGCATGATATGTTGTGACAAGTGATACAAGTGATCCCCTAATCGGGTCTAGTGGATCCCCATATTGGTCATGCTCCTGCTTAATAAGTGTATCCTAATCGAAAGTGTAGGTGTGATCTATCTTATCTGATCTAAGATTAAAATTCATAGACATGATGCATTTTTTATTGCATACACCCACCTTTCATATCAACCAATTACTAATAAGTGAAAATAAGTGCACTGAGGCTTTCCACATAATTAAAACATTGTGGTTGCATTTGATCCATTAGTCAATACTGAGAGGTTCAATATATTTTTGAATAACAATTTGATTCTATAATCTTTCCTTCAAGATAAACTTCCAATGACTTTTCATATCCAAGGCCTCACTAAAGATATGGATATTTTTTAGATCCCACCCTCTAGCTTCCTTAGGCATAGCAATGGACTACATTTTGACCAAAGAGATACCTTACTTTTCCTTTCTTCTAGTCCATAAAATTTTATAAAAAAAATTATGAATCTTATCTAAAACACCTTTAGGAATGTGAGCTAAAGAAATCAATATACAGGAATGGACTCCAACATCAACTTCATGAGAGTAAGTATGCCATCAAGGGATAGCCATATATTACACTAGTGGTCAATTCTCTTTTCCACCTTTTCAATTAGCGAGTTCTGGTCATTTTCCCCATAATCATTTGGCATCAAGTATAATCCTAGATACTTGAAACCAACTTGTAGGTCAGATTTTTAAAGGGAAAAACTCCAAGAACCCAACTAATCTGAAGAGCCTCAATGCAATTGAAAGAGATGATAGGCTTTTGATAATTTAACTCCATATCAATATCCACACTAAATATGTCCATAGACTCCTTTAATAAAGTGATGTCCCTCTAAGATCCATCACTAAACAACAACACATCATCAAAAAAAAGTGTGTGAGAAAAGTGACCCTTACAACCTTAACCTCACTAATATAACCCGATCTCTTTGCCTCCAAGATGACCCGACTAAGACCCTTAGCAACCAAAAGGAAGAACAATGGAGAAAGGGGACAGCCCTGCCTTAGACCATGAGAGGGTCTAAAAAATCTAAAGCTAAGCCATTTATTAATTAATCAAAGGAGACAGAAGTCGGGCACCCCAAAATCCAATTCACCATTAGTAAACAAAACCCAATATGGATTAAGAGTAATATCAAGTAAAGCCAGTTATCTCTATTGAAGGCCTTGGATAAATCTAGATTCATAACAACCACCAAAAACTTCCTCATTTTAATAGAGTGGATTCCCTTGGCCACACCAATAACATCATATTTTTTTCTCATGTGTAAAAATTCAAACTGCTCACTAAAAATAGTCTCAAAAAGAATCCTCTTAATCCTTATGGTAATAGTTTTCACAATGATCTTATAGATGAAATTACATAAACAAATAGGCATAAAATTATCAAAAGAGGCTAGAGTATCCTTCTTTATAATGATAGCAATGAAAGTGGAATTGAGAGCCTCAAGGATCTTTCCCATTCATCTTGATTCCTCCACCACCCTTAACAAGTCCCCAGCAAGCAAATCAAAAAACCCACTAAAGAATTAAATCATCCATCCATCAAGTCATAGACTATTATCTTTTTGGAAAGAAGCTAGAATAGACCATAGCTCTTCCTTAGAGTCTTCTTTAACAAGCCTCTCATTTTATAACTCATTGACAAAGCTTGGAAAAAAAGTATATATATGAACTATCTCCATAATTTTGACTCTATTAGGGTCCTTGTACAACTTGTTAAAGTGAGATACTCCCAAACTGACAATCTCCTGAAAGGTCTACATAGTAGAACCATCTTCCTTTCTCATTCCCCATATAGTATTTTCATTTTTATGGTGATTAGTAAAATTTTGAAAAAAAAATATGTTTTCATCACCAATTTTCAACCATAATGCTCTACTTTTTAATCTCCACTATGCTTCGATATCCTCCTACAGATTTTTATTCTTCAACTCCAATTCATTGAGCCTAAATTCGATAGCCTCATCAAAAACTTGTTCAAAATCCTCACCATAGAAATCAGAAATATGTTTTTCAATAGTTAAAATATCTTGTTTAGTGTTTTGATGTTTGATGGCAGTGCATCTAACTGCAACCCTCTTCACTCTTTTCAATTTTTTTACAAATTAAAGACTTAACGACTCCATAGAGATAGCATCATAGGCTAACCACTCATTATTAACTAACTTTATGAATTCATATTACTTCATCCACAACGGATTGAATTTAAATGGGCTTGGAGGCTTAATGTCTTTCTTTTCAATCTGAAACAATATGGGAAGATGATTAGAATCTCCTCCCGTAGAAACCCAATATCTTATTCTCTCATCACCATTCAATAGGGTATAGGAGATTAAAAACCTAATGAGTCTCTTGGCCACTCTATTAAATACCAACTCACATTTTTATCTATGTAGGAACCAATTTAATATGTTCCATATCCACAAATGTAGCCTCCTCAAATTTGTGTAAAAAATAATCAGCGAGTGGATATATTCTCATTGAATTCCCCCACACTTCAATGTTTTTAATGGTTAAGTTTATATCTCCCCCAATAATGGTATTATCAATGCCAAAAACAAATTGAGAAAACATGACCTCCCAAAAATTCACTCTCTCCTCATAAGGCCCATAAATATTTGCCACAACAAAAAATTTACTCAACTTCATAGAATGAAGTTTCATCCCAATGCCAGAAATGAAAAAAGTTAGATCTGACCAACCTCAATAGTTTTCCTCCAACCCAAGACCAAACCCCTAAAGCTTCCACCAGAGTCCATGCCCAAAAAATCCCTATCGTTTAAAATTTTAGATAAATCCCTAATAACATTTATCTCTACTCCCTTAGCCTCATGTATCAGAGCCATGTCCAGCATGAGTAAATCACCCAGTCTCTTAAGGGTAGTTCTTTTAGATGGGTTTCCCATCCCTTTGATGTTAAGGAACAAAGTGATCATGGATTACACCTCTCCAGGGCTTTCCCCACTCTAAGGGCCCTTAAATGTGTTTTATGTTTCCCCTATTGGATATACCTGATAGCTTTGGTCTTATATCATGAAAGATTGGAGATCCTATCTCTCCCCAAATGAGGACTCTCTAACATCTTGAAAATTCCTAACCTCCTTCTAGGCTACCATCATCCATGACTACAACCACTAGTTGAGATCATAAGGGATATCTCAATTGGTCTAAAACAATTAATGATTCAGATGATTCCAAATCTGAAAATCACATTTATCTAAAAATAACCTAAACAGAGACAATGGTTTAGGTGTTGGTGAATCATGGCATCCAATTATAATTTATTTTTTTTAAATCAAGATGATATTTGTGGTGGGTAAGGTGTGGTTCGTTTTTTGTTTTTTTGTTTTTTGACTTTCTTTTGGGAATTATTCATCTTGGTTTGGCTGATTACCTATGCTCACCTTTGTATTTATATTTATGGGGTCTCTTTGTTGTTTGATTTCAAAGCATTCAACATTTGGTTGTTCATTTTTTTTGACCTCGTACCCTAAAGATGGACACACATATTATGTCTAAAACATTGGTTTTAAATAATCTCAACATTATGAATCCAAAAGTTTCTTCAAACCATCATTATAGAAATATGCATAATTTAACCTTTTTTATTTCTTGATATTTTCCATGGTCTCCTCGAAATATACCTTCTCTTATTTTTCCCTGGCTTATTCCCCAAATCTTCCTTGAGAGCCCTCAACTCAAACCTCTTTTCAAAAATGTAGTACCATGGCCCATTTCCACCACCACTGAGCTTTCTAAGTGTCTCATTTTTTTCCAAAGGATGGGAATGTTGGATAATAATGGGATCCAACAATATTACATCTTGGTCATCAACATATAGATAATGATCCAAATATTCCACTGAAAATTGAAAGGTAGAATTTAGCATAGCCTCTTCCTCTCCCAACACAAATCGATGTTGACACCCCTCATAAGATAATTAGTTTCTCAATAAATTTGAATCCATCAATTTTACCAAGTATTCACCACAATTAACCACCTCTAACCATTGACCAACTAGCATTTTACAAATAACTGTATTCCCCCTCTCGCTCCTAAATTTTGATACCAACTTCCTTCATTATTTGCAAGTAAATTGAAGAGAGAAATCATTTTCTAGATGGCCATAGACATGACATATAACACACCTAAAAGGAAATCCCATGCATTATAAGGATTGGGTATGTTTCTAAAGGTCATATTCCAATTCTATTTCCTCTTCCAATCCCTCCTTCATATCAAGTTTAAATAAAATTCAAGCCACCATCCTAGAGGACTTCTCTAGTAGTTATCATCTACCCCAATAAAATTCCCAATGCTATCCTTAATGGCCTTAAAAACCCCATAGTCTGGAACTCCAAAGGCAGAGCTAAAAGCTTAACTCAAACACGTAGTGTTAAGGGCTTCTCTAACTAAAGATCAAAACCTGGCATGACCCATAGAACCATATATTATCCAAAAAAAATCATATCTTCTTTAGATTTAAAAATGAAAATAAACCATCCCCTAACCAAAATATGGGAGACTAGAAAGTACCCTATAACCGATCTCTAAAAGCTAGCCATCCAACTTTCCAAATTCTTACTAGAGTTTCTCCTCCCATAAAAACACCCTATTAGAGCGGTGTTCACCAACTCCAAAAAAATTTCCATCTTAACATCCTCCCCTAGAACAAGTCTAACTATCTTCCACCGAAGCTTCATACACCTACCTTTCCTCCTTGAAAATGCCATAGATGAATCCAATATATTTTCCTTCAAATTGGTATGAATATTTAACCTACTTTCAGTATTATAAAGTAGTTACTCTTGTGAGACTTGAAGAGCACCCCCAGTATTGCCTAACCCAATAGTGTACTCCCCATTCTACTCATGTCCCTCGATTGCATCCTCACCCTAAACCAAATTATGATCAAAAAGTTTGAAAAAAACATAAGAGGCCCCCCATATGACCAAAAGTTTGAGGATCCATAGGACCCCTAAATCAAGTGAAATGATAAGGATTCTTTGCTTTTCCCTAGGCCTTTTCCCCTACCACTCCAAAAATTATAGACAACACCTTCTCTGAGCCTCTAATAGTCCAATCACTACCTCCATTACTATTTCCATCACCCAACAAAGGAAGGGGAAGTCTATGGAAGTGTGTATGGCCCTCCAAAAACTTAGGAAAGTGGGGACCTTAACCATCCCTATTTAATTTATTTTCCCAAGCATGCACTAAGAAAATAGATGTGCCTTCAAAATGATATTCAAAATAATCCACTAGTTCTTATTCCTTGTTAATATTTTCTAGATCTAAGGAACATTGCCTTCTAATCTTTGTTGCATCCATCTCAACCTTGTCACCTTTAAGTAACAACTCAAGAGAGCCCACACAAAAAGGAGGGATATAGACACATGAACCAAGGTAAACTGATCACAAATATATCAACACAAATTAGAACAAACCAAAAAAAATTCTAAAAAAGTGAACAAATAACCTGGTTTGAAGCTACCCATGACACTAAAATTCCAAAAATAATCTTGATCAGATTTCAGAATATAAACCCTAATTTTACAACTGCAACAAATATGAGTTGCTTAAGTAGATCATGAGTTCTAGGATTATTTTAATAGTCAAAAGCTCCACCTAGAAAAAGAGTTGCCAAGGCACATGAAAACCCTAACCTATAGCTTCTATGTGTTAGTGATACAAATGGTAGTGCCCTAAAACTAAAAACAACAACCAATGGTGGAGGATGAAGGTGACTTCCTAAAACCACTAAGGGCCTGGTCCCATGGAGGGGGCAAACTAAAATCTTTATTTAGGTGATGCAAAGTAAAAATAGGATATTTATGTAGTAAGATGGTCCCATGAAATTAGTATTTTTTTCTCATTAGAGAAAAAATGGGAAAGTTTTTATAGGACTGTCCCATGGAAATTTATAATGTAGCTACAAGAATTCACTTCATTAGCAATAAAAAATAAAGCCTTGTAACTTTTTACAGTCCCCAAAAATAAGAAAATAAATGTTGAAATAACTAATGTCTTAGAATCATAAATTTTGAACATTTTGAGGCAAAACCTAAATGGGAGCCACATTGTCACCTTTCTCTATTTTTTCCATCTTAGAGACTTTGGCAGTGTCATAGGATGCATACAGTCCAATGAACAAGTAATACAATAGAATTATCCATATCCAAATAGTAAACCTGGTAAAGGAAGCATTGCCTAAGGAAACTAAAATAAATATGTTGATAGCAATGGATAGAATCAGTATCCATGGCATCAATGGCACTCCCCATAGCTTTGGATCTCTCACCTATGAAATAAATAACCTCAATCACAATGTCCCCAAAAGCAATATGGGGACTGTTATTCCATAACCTATTCACCCTTCACTTTTAGCCCAATATATAGAAGTCCCAATTGAGGAACCAATGATTATGACCAGAAAGAAGATAAACAATAATTGGTTCATATTACATGTTTCATTTGTTAAATAGTACCTTCTAACTAATAATCCTATGGCTACTAGGATGAATATGAACAAGGTGATGATGTAAAGAAGGCTCGAAAGGATATCTAGCTCTGTGAAAAATCCTATGATTGCAGTGGCTATGAGCATTATGATAGTTAGATTCATAGGAATTCATGTTTTCTCATGCACCAATGCAAACCATGGTGGGAACATGTGTGTCCTTGTAATATGGGTGAAATACCGAGCTTGGCCTAACACACTCACCATTAAGATAGTGTTCATACCCTTGAGGGATCCTAAGGCTACTATATACTTTGCACAATTCATTTCCACTTGCTTGAATGAAACATTGAATGGAGCATTATTATCAATGGTTTTGTAGTTTTACATCAAGCACAAAGTCATAGCCATGAGACAGTAGGATATTATGATGACTAGTATAGACCAAACTAGCTCAATTGAAATATCAACACCAAGATTCTTTATCTCTTTGACCATTGTATAAACTATATCAAAGCCTAAATATGCAAAAAAGAGGATTGATGCTGCTTTGAAAATACCTCGAACTCCATTTAGCATAGAATTTGAATATTTTAATGCATTTGCTTGTGTTAATCCTATAATGATAACAAATAAGATTATCACAACATGAATTATAAATGTAATAGCATTTATTTTGGATGTAGCCTTGGTGTTCTTTATGTTAATGACTCTGGTTATAAATATAATAATAATTGCTATTGGATCCAATTCATTTTAGCCTTTAGCAAGGTCAGTTATGATGCAAAAATATTTGGGTTGGTGATTCAAGAGCATGGAAAAGTATGACATCCATCCTCTTACAACTGTTGCTTCACCAATGACATATTCTAGAAAAATGTTTCTTGCACCTATGAATGCTACAAAGTCTCCCAATTCAACTCTGAGATAGGAAAAAGACCCACCGGCACATAGAACCATAAACTTAAGATAATTACACAAATTCATAATAGATTTCAATAATATATGGAAAATACTCTTTCTAATAAGTAATATTAAAATAAATACATAAGACTAAGACATATTGATGCACTGCAAAGAATCTCTAAACTAAAATCTTTGTGGGTTTACGATAGCCTTACGTAATATTAACAGCAAATATTTTTGGCATAGTTAAATTAGTATTCCTTAGTCTGTTAGGGAACATTTATTTTCTAATTTTATTTGGCAGTTATATGATTTAACCTATTGTTGTCTTAGTTGGTTGAGCTATCATGCTTTTCATCCTTTTCTAATATGGTGATTTCATTAGGTCTTGGTGTTTTACTTATAATGTTACTATTTTTGGGTTATAATGTATAGTTTTGTATTAATTAGAGATGATGTTCCATTTTTCCTAGAGATATATGAGATGTATTTATGTTGTGTGTAGTCCCTTCAATATATGCACCCATATTCAAGGTTTTCCATGCAAATAATTACCAAAACATATGATGCACATAGAGTTGTCGAGCTTTCCTCTAGAAATATTGAAATATGAGGCTACCTTTATCATGTGACCAACTTTGGTCAAATGTAAACAAGGACAATACAGCGCATTAAATGATTTTAATGATCTTCTCAGGGTCAGACAGCAATAAACGCAGAATTAAACCAGATTGACAAGTAATTAGAATGATAATAGCAAGAACAAGAGATACAAGAAAACACCCTGAAAACTTGTATTAACAAACTCTTTACAAAAGGAATACAATTGAAGAAAGCTTCTTTCTTCCACACCTCTCCTAGATGTATAGATCTCTTACTAGATCTCTATTCCTCAAGAGCTCTCTCTCTCAAGAACAATCAACTCCAACAAGCCTGGATTGATTCAATTCTGTACTGTTCTTCTCTTACAATGAATTACAATAATTCACCCAACTACAATAATCCACTACAAAACTACAATAAGCTAGGAAGATCTAATTCTACATATAGAATTAGGAGACTTGAGCATGTACACCCAACAAGCAGTTAAGCCACTTGAACAAGGGCTCTAAAAATAGTAATGCCAATAATAGAGACGCGAGCTTGAGACTTCAACTCAAACTTATCATGCAAACACTCGCTTCTGTCCACGAAAATAGCTTTCTGGACACGCAGGTAACCGACGTCGGTTCCTGCTGCTTGTCTGTGACCGCCGTCGGCCGACCTTCTGCCGACGTCGGTGCCTCTGTAACTGCCTGTGACTGACGTCGGTCACTCCTGACCGACGCCGGTGTCTGTGTAGACCTGAACCTGATAATGAATGCTCCTTGGTGAAGTTTTTAGCTCCACACCCTAACAATCTCCCACTTGGAGATAAACAGCTGCATCAGTACCTGTACAGCAACATCTTCTAGCTCCTCCATCTTCAACTCAATCATGAAGACCAACAGAAGTTGAATGAAGATTCAAATTCTCCTTTGTAACCGGCTTGGTTAACATATCAGCAGGATTCCTATCTGTATGGATCTTTTCCAGCTTCAAGTCACCATCTTCCAATACCTGTCATATGAAGTGATACCTTAGCTGTATGTGCTTTGTTCTTGAATGAAAGGCTGAATTCTTAGCCAAATGGATTGCACTCTGACTGTCACTATACAATTTGCAACTCTCATGCTCCCTACCAAGCTCATCCATGAATCGTGTCATCCATATCATCTCCTTGCTAGCTTTTGTGGCTGCAATATACTCTACTTCTGTAGTTGACAAGGCAACAACCTTCTGCAACTTAGATATCCAGCTAACCGCCGTTCCACCTACAGTGAAAACATAACCTATAGTGCTCCTCCTGCCATCCAAATCACCTGCCATATCTGAATCTACATAACCATGTAGAGAAGTATCTGAACCTCCATAGCACAAGTTCTTACTGTTGGTTCCTCTTAGATATCTAAGGATCCACTGAACTACTTTTCAATGTTCCTTACCTGGATTGGCCATATACTTACTTACCACTCCCACTGCTTGGGCAATATCCGGTCTAGTACACACCATTACATACATCAAACTCCCTACTGCGGAAGAATATGGAACCTTAATCATGTACTCTACCTCATCATATGAATTAGGACATTGTTCTTTACTCAACTTAAAATGTCCAGCCAAAGGTGTGCTTACCGGTTTAGCATCCTGCATATTGAATTGTTTCAACACCTTGTCCACATAATCTTCTTGAGACAATATCAACCTGTGATTTTTCCTGTCTCTCTTAATGCTCATGCCAAGGATTTTCTTTGCTGATCCCAAATCCTTCATAGCAAATGTTTGAGCTAATTTCACCTTAAGCTCAGAGATATCCTACATGTGTGATCTTGCAACCAGCATGTCATCTACATACAATAATAGAATAATATATCTACCGTTATCAAATCTCTTGAAATACATGCAATGATTTGATTGACATCTACTGTAGCCATGCTTAGTCATAAACCTGTCAAATTTTAAGTACCATTGCCTAGGAGCTTGCTTGAGGCCATACAAGCTTTTCTTCAATCTGCACACAAACTTCTCCTTACCCTTGACCTCGAATCCTTCTAGCTGTTCCATATAAATTTCCTCATCCAAATCTCCATGAAGAAACGCTATCTTAACATCTAGCTGCTCAAGATGCAAATCCTCAAAAGCAACCAAACACAATACAACCCTTATTGAAGTCATTTTAACAACAGGAGAAAAAATCTCACCAAAGTCAATACCTAGCTTTTGTGCAAATCCTTTCACTACTAATCTGGCCTTATATCTCATCTGTCCATTCTCACCTCCCTTCAACCTGTAGGTCCATCTGTTCTTGAGTGTTCTTTTACCAGCTGGCAGTTTAACCAAATCCCATGTTTGGTTCTCTCTTAAGGACTCCAACTCCTCAACCATGCCACGCTCCCACTCACTCTTGGACTCCACCTGTATTGCTTCTTCAAAACTCTCTGGTTCTCCACCATCAGTTAGCAATAGATAAAATAAAGGAGAATATCTAATTGGAGGCTTACTCACCCTTTCTGACCTCCTGATGGGTGTCTGAGACTCGTCTACAACACGCTGTCCACCCAAATTCTCTGACAGTGATCGACCTCGATCACCTGCAGACCTGTTACTGGCCGACGTCGGTTCTTCCTGACCGACCTCGGTACCTGTACGGCCGACGTCGGTCTCTATATGGCCGATGTCGGTTTCTGTCTTGCCGACGCCGGTTCCTAACCTGCCGACGTCGGTCTCTGTGTTTTCCTGCAAGTGATTATTTCTTTTTCCCGCGAGCTCATCTTGGACTTTCACCTCATCCAATTCACCATTGCTCTACTCAGATTGATTCAACTTCCTTAGCTGATCACAATACATCACTCTTTCGTTGAAAACAACATCACGGCTCCTGATTACCTTGTTAGTTTCTAGATTCCACAATCTGTAACCAAAATCATCTGAGCCATAGCCAATAAACGTGCATCTCATAGACTTAGCATCAAGCTTCTTTCTATTTTCCTTATCTATATGCACAAAGGCTTCACAACCAAAAACTTTGAGATATGAGAGATCAACCTTTTTACCTATCCATGCCTCTTCTGGAATACCACCATCCAGAGCTATAGAGGGTCCTCTGTTAATCAGGTATACTGCAGTGTCAATAGCTTGTGCCCAAAACTATAAGGGCAAACCAGCATGCAATCTCATACATCTTGCACGCTCCATTATTGTCCTGTTCATCCTTTCAGCAATACCATTCTGTTGAGGTGTCCTTGGAACCGTCCTTTGCCTACGGATTCCATGCATGTAACAATAATCTCTAAACTTATGACTGCAAAACTCACCGCCATTGTCTGATCTCAGGCACTTTAATCTTTTACCTGTTTCATTCTCAACCATAGCTTTCCAAACTTTAAAAGTATCAAATACATCAAATTTCTTTCTAATACAATAGATCCATACCTTCCTTGTGGCATCATCTATGAAAGATACATAGTACTGTGATCCTCCAATGGAAGCAACCTGAGCCGGTCCCCACACGTCTGTGTGAACAAGCTCCAACTTGTGCCTCTTCTTAGTAGACCCAATTTTGAGAAAACTGACCCTTTTCTGTTTTCCAAATACACAGTGCTCACAAAACTCTAGATCTATGCCTTTTAAATCTGAAAGCATACCTTTGGACTTAAGAATTGACATCCCCTTCTCACTCATGTGGCCAAGCCTTGAGTGCCACAATTTAGCATCCACATCTGAAGTAGATAATACAGAAGGAGATTTGTTAGTAACATAATTACACAAATAGAGAGTACCTTCTCTCTTACCTCTGGTCATAACAAGTGCACCCTTGGTCACCTTCCAAGATTTTACTGTGAGAGTTACTGTACAACCCTCATCCCCTAACTTTCCTGCAGAAATCAAATTTCTCTTCAAGCTAGGAACATGCATCACATCTCTCAACACCCATGTGTTGCTATTCTGCATCTTCAGTTGCACTTTACCTTTGCCAATTATTTTACAGGGCTCATCATCCCCTAGATACACTATTCCAAAATCTCCATGGATATAGTCACTAAAATATTCCCTGTTAGGAGTAGCATGAAAAGATGCACCAGAATCTAATACCCAAGATTCTATATTATTATGCAGAGAGAAAATTAAAGCATCTTGTGCAATACCTGCAATCTTGGCTTCTTCCTTTCCTCTGTGCTGGTTGTCCTCCTTGGGTTTTGACCAACAATCTCTGCTTATGTGCCCCATCTTTCCACAATTCCAGCATTGTGGCCTTCTGCCATTTCTGAATTTAGATTTGCCTTTCCCCTTTGACTTGGATCTTGATCTACCTTTCTTGCTCTTCTCTTTCTGCCCTCCCCTGCTCTCAAAACTTAAAGCGTTCCCAGATGCCTCTTCTGTGCTTTTCTTGTGTATTTCCTCATTCAAGATAACACTAACAACATCCTCTACTTTCAAAATATTTGATGCAGATGAAGTATTACTTACTGCCATTACTAAGCCATGCCAGCTTTCAGGCAAAGAACATAATATCAAAAGAGCTTTTATTTCATCATCAAACACTATATTCACTGAACTTAATTGATTCACAATTCCATTGAAATCATTCAGATGAGTAGAAACAGATCCACCTTCATTCATATGCAAATTAAATAACTGCTTCATAAGATATACCTTATTGGAAGCTGAGGGTTTTTCATACAAATTTGCTAACGTAGTCATCAACTCTACCATAGACTTTGCCTGTGATAAATTGGATATCACAGTGGATGCTAGACTCAGTCTTATAGACCCCAGAGCCTTTCTGTCAAGAACTTCCCATTCTTCATCCTCCATGTCTTTGGGCTTCTTTGCAACACCTCCTAACGGTAAGTAGAGATCTTTCTGATACAGATAATCCTCTATCTGCATTCTCCAGTGTTGGTAATATTTGCCATTGAACTTTTCCATTCTCAATTTACTTTCATTTGCCATTGCTTCTCCCACTCAAACAGAAATCCCTGCAGAAATCTCTGTGAGAACCTGTAATCAATACACACTACACAGATTTGAACCACCTGTTAGTGAACCTAAACTTTGATACCAATTATCAAGCTCTGAACCTGTAACCAAGGCTCTGATACCACTTGTTGGGGGATCAATCCAACAATAGATTAAAATTGTGACAGCAATAAACGTGGAATTAAACCAGATTGACAAGTAATTAGAATGATAATAGCAAGAACAAGAGATACAATAAAACACCTTGAAAACTTGTATTAACAAACTCTTTACAAAAGGAATACAATTGAAGAAAGCTTCTTTCTTCCACACCTCTCCTAGATGTATAGATCTCTTACTAGATCTCTATTCCGCAAGAGCTCTCTCTCTCAAGAACAATCAACTCCAACAAGCCTGGATTGATTCAATTCTGTACTGTTCTTCTCTTACAATGAATTACAATAATTCACCCAACTACAATAATCCACTACAAAACTACAATAAGCTAGGAAGATCTAATTCTACATATAGAATTAGGAGACTTGAGCATGTACACCCAACAAGTAGTTAAGCCACTTGAACAAGGGCTCTAAAAATAGTAATGCCAATAATAGAGACGCGAGCTTGAGACTTCAACTCAAACTTATCATGCAAACACTCGCTTCTGTCCACGAAAATAGCTTTTTGGACACGCAGGTAACCAACGTCGGTTCCTGCTGCTTATCTGTGACCGCCGTCGGTTGACCTTCTGTCGATGTCGGTGCCTCTATAACTGCCTGTGACCGACGTCGGTCACTCCTGACCGACGCCGGTGTCTGTGTAGACCCGAACCTGATAATGAATGCTCTTTGGTGAAGCTTTTAGCTCCACACCCTAACAATAGGCTATATCATTGGACTAATGATTACTCATGTTTATTTGGTTGTGTCATGACACTCCTTTCATTAAGATATTTCATTAATGCCACTCGAGCTAGTGTTGCAGTCTAATTGCATAAAATATCTTGATTTCTTGATATTTCACATTCATTCTCTGTGTTTTCAAATGTACCAGTGACGTCTTCATCATATATTATCAACATATTATGTAATATGCAACATACTAGAATAGTTTTTTATAACATTTGTAAATTGGGTTGAGTAGTTTTGAAATTTAGAATTCACCATATGTTTTTCAACCACTCAAATGCACACTCCATAACAATACGTGTTGATGACAACCTGAAGTTAAATTTCTTTTGGCTATCTATTGAGGCTCCAGTGAAGGGTGTGATTAACCATGATAATAATGGATAGCCGCCATCACCAATAATATACTCTCTCATGTTTGTAGAGCCAATAAAAACTACACAACCATTTAATCTCTCCCTACCTTTGTACACTCTATAAAATAAGGAATTACGTAATAGTCTGGTATCATTAACAAACCTGGGCCATCCAGTGAAAACATCCATGAATCGCATATTACTATCTAAAATCACTTGGAATGACATGTAATTATGATTCTAATCAAACCAAACTGTTGAACACTCATTAGCCAAATTTTGAAATTAGAAGTGAGTAACATCTATCGTTCCACAATAATTTGGAAAGCCTTATTTTTGGTGGAATCATTCTTTTACACACTCCATTATTAAATGTTTTATTGGCCAATGTATATGATTATGAAAAAAAAATTCCATAGCATTAATAAACTTATGTATAATTCTAACCTCTATAGAATTTCCACAACCAAAAATCTCACTTGTGTTAAGCATTGTCATTCTAGATGATAGACGTAGAATTGCAATGGCCACCTACTTCTCCACTGGAAAGACTCTACTCTTTATAGTTGTTGTAAATGAGAATGGTATGTCACCTTGGCTCAAATCTTCATGCAAAACATCGCATAAAGATTCAAATAATACATATGATAATCGAAAAATACCATGAAAATGTTGATCATCACATCTCACTTTAAAAATTTAGTGGTTCCATCAATGCAATGAACCTGGTTTGATGTACTAGTCACCATGAATTCTCCCTTCCCATTGATAATTTAATATATTTGTTTCCATGATTATATTTTCCTCCTTAGCTATGATTGTAGGGACTTCCTAGTCTGTATCTTCCTCCATGTCAACATTTAAAGGAATTTGTCTTCTACATGAAGATATCTTATACTTCTTTGATCTTTGTTACATATTGATTGAATCTTGAAGATCATTTAAACATTACAATGCTAATTGGATGATAAGAAATGCACTTGAAAGGATAAGTTTAACTGTTGCTCTTGTAGTTGAATCCATTGTATGCGAGATGTTATTAAAATCTAATGTTTACAATATCAATAATTCCTTCCTACAAAACAAAGTATTAATGAATAACTATTTTCAAGATTAAATTATAAATGTGGCATAAGGATGCCTGAATATTCAATGAATTAACATTCATGAAACAAGGAACAAATAGTGTTTCAAACAAAGAGATAATGTTGAATATAGTCCAAATGTTGGGAAATCCCATTGGGGAATCTTTAAAAATATATATAGTTATTAACACTAACAGTTTTGAAAAATTATTAAACATTTCAAAGCTTGAAGGGAATCTCATTTACCAAAAATGGAAAATTCAAACAACCATGACGTAAATACAAAATGTTACATTATAAATTCAATAACCTTGCTTCATAAAATAATTATTAGTCTTTCTAAACCTTGGATAAATGAACGTAACATGCACTTCAATCATTGAAGATGTCTAAGGGTGAATCCTACAATGTAATAAAATCTGAAATATAATTGAATGTAGTAGACATACAAGTTGTGGCAACTTGTTGTCTACATATAGATTGACTATATATCCAACAAAAAAATAAAGCTTGTCTACGCTTAAGTGTCTCGTAGAGGAGTGAAATAATTGAGAATTTCACTTCCTAGTGCACACATTTCCACAGATGTAGAACACAATTTGTTGAGTGAATGATGTATTTCTTATAGCAGATAAACAATTATTAATTTCAAAAATAATAATAAGGTAGATTTTGGGTTATGAGAGACAAATTTGGAAGCATGTTAATGGTCTATCTGAGACAATATAGTTTTCCAAAGATGATGTCTAACAAATTAAAGATGAAAAAATTGGCATGTGATTTATTTGGGCTATAAATGAGCCACATATATTAATTTCAAGCTTCACTTAATGTTATAATATTACCAACATGATTTAAAGTATGTTTTATGGAAATAAACCATAAATAGGCTTCAATCATTATTATTACATAGTCTAACTTCTACAAAAAACAAGTGTCCAAAATTCATTTGTTGGTAGCAAAGGACTCGCTCATCTTCAGCATGGCTTGTCCAATGGTATTTATCATTGAAACCAAACTCATATGTACATTTATCTTTTGTTTTTCAATTTTGAACATCCTTTCTTCAATCATTTCTTCCTTTTGCACACAATGTTCAATCATATCACAATCTTTTTCATGGCATTTCATATGCCCTTCCTCAACTTTTTGCATGGTAGAGACCACCAACCTATTGTTCTCAACAATAGTATATTTTATGCCAGATGTTTTAGATAATGTTTTTCATTTTTTCCCTGTTGATTGGCTTTCACATGCAATATTTGGTGTTTAAAATTCATTACAAGGTTCATTTTCAGTGGGAGAAATAAATTCATCAAAAAGTGGATGATTTGTGTCAGATGTGTCAATACATATATTTCCAGTATTTATGGCTCTATCTTGACCAAACTTGCTATCCATTGCCTCAAAAATTTATTTTGTAAATTTTACAGGGAGCTTCTTTTCAATTCTCTATTGGGATGTCATACTCTAGTAACTGTCATACCCTGAGGGGATATTTTTTTCAGTCTCTGATCTTTTTGAAATCAAGCTGAAGATGTTCTCACCTATATCGGCATTGATTGGTTGTATGGTTCACACCATGATTGGAACAATATTCTTGCACAAGTCTCCACTTTTCAGAAGCTGATACAATTTTTTTCATTACACAACCACTGCACTATTCATCCCGCTCAATATATTTAGCATCAATTAAGACAAGAATTTCTACACTGCTCCATCGAGTCCTACCATTTTGTGAAGAAAGGGTAGTTGCTTGTTTTTTGTTAACCACATGCTCTTGGTATGAAGGGGAATGAACATGCGGCATAAACTGATCTTCATGGTTGATCCCATCAATAAAATTGTTTTTGCCTATAGTGATGTTAGCTTCTTCATTATTCAATTGCATACCTAGAACAAAGTCAGCAAAATTATCATTGTTTAATCAGTATATATATCATCTTCTACAACCATTGGACTATATCTCATGAAACCTGACTTTGTAGGAGTTGGGTTATACACAAATTTATCCATCACTATTAGGAGACATGTTTCTCTACAAAAAATAAAATGTATAAACATAAAAGACACTAAAAATGATTTAATAATTTATTTAAAATTTATATCTTATACTACCAATACATCTAACATCATTAGGACTAAAATATTCCCAAAACATGTCTAATTTAGATCTCTATTTTTTATGAATAGTACATAACCATATTATTTTCAGCAAACACTGCCTCTAGACCATTTTTTGCTAGGAAAAATAATTTTGATGGGATTCGTAAGCATAAAACATTGATCATCCTATGTTTCTTAAGTTGCATTTGGTCAACTTCTCTTCTTTATACATGGTTGCTTACATTTTTAAATGAAATTTTTGTTATGAAATTGCCCCACATCAAAATGCATGTTCAATAAGCATGACCTAAAGGATTAAACCCATAAATTACAAAACATTATGCCTAGATTGTTAACATATTAAGATGCAACCATCATGAATTTAATTCTTCATAGTTGGTGATGCCCCTAAAACTAACGTATCTCTTGAGGTCTACTCTGTTTTTCTTCATCTTATTTGATTTACACAAAAACTTACAGAGTGTTACATCAAACCCATTTGTCTCCAAAATGATACAAGATAGTATCAAGAATGTTTTACTATGTATTAAATTTGTGCCATAAAGTGCTTTACAGGTTCAGATTCAGCTATTTAAATAGCAAAAGCTCGAGTCCTTATATTAGTGTCAATGTTTGTATTATAGAAAGTATTTGTTTCAAATTCCCAGAATAATCCCATTACCATGCATCAAAGTGCTTTCCATTCTTCTAGCTTATACCATAACATACATCTCTCATTGAATAACCAAACAAGAAAATACATTCATGTTTTCTACATCTTATTGGATTTCAAGGCAATTGGATTCTCTTTTATGCTTTTCTTTACACCCAATGAGATGTAGAAATCCCACATTAAATTCTACCATTATCATTTTGTGTGGTTAAATCATGCACATTTGTTAGTTTTCCCCTTATTTTGTGCTTTTGGGACTGTTTTAACTAGAACGGATTGCTCATAATTTGCATTGCAACCCTTAGCCTACCTTCAACTTGGGAGTTAAAATAATTCTGCTATAACTATCTCTAAAAAATATGGCTTCTATATTTTGAGTAATCTTCATACATTTAAAAAAAGAGCAAAAGCAACACCAATCCCTGGGTGTTGCTTGGCTCGTACCTTATTCTCATAGCACCATAACTTATCAGAGGCCCACTATTTGATGGATAGATTAGCATTTACAGATTTCAGTACTAGAAAGACATGTGCATTGAGATAAAATTCAAGATTGTCAGAGCTCTCTAATATTTCTTTTTAACTTGTTCCTCCTTCCAATTGCATGTGGCAGTGGTAGTGTCAGGTTTAATTGCCTAGCATTAAATAGCTACACTAGTATTGTTTTTATATATTTAAGAAGAATGTAGGTTTCTAATTATGTTGTTATTGTTGTTTATGGAATGTTTTGTCTAGATTATGATTTTCTAGTGCAAGGAATGTGTAAAATTTTATGACCAAGTATAATCACATTGTACACATAAGCACAGTAGAAGCAACACTAAAATTCACAGATGCAGCTACTCATGAGGTTACTATTGTAGATGACCCACAAGTTGAAAATGTCTTACAAGTAACATTCAGAGTAACCGGCTTGGAGTGCTCTACCTGTGCATGTTCTGTAGAGAATTTTGTAAGACAAATCCTAGGGGTAGTTGATTCCATAGTCTTTGTTCTCAATAATAGAGCTATGGTGGTCTATCATCCTGCATCTTTGAATGTAAGTTTCAATCTCAATGTTAAAATACATACAAAATTCACATGCTTTATTGGATTTGAACTTTGCTTTTAGTAGTGTTGCATTTCTGAAAGGAAACACTGGTCTCAAATAGATTAACAATCCATAGTCATACAATAATATTTTTTTACATACAATTTTTACTGTAATGGTAAACCTTATAGACCAATATACATCTGACAATGCCTTGACTTATGAAAAGGAAAAATGTATACAGAAGGCAATTGAAGATTCAAAGGTTTGAGGCCACATGTATGGCTTGTTCCACATCAATTGAAACTTCACTGAAAAATCTAGCAGGGGTCCAAAAATGTTGCATGGCACTGGCAACAGAGGAAGCTGAAATATCTTATGATATTAGACAATTTGATCCTAAACAGTTAGTAGATGCAATCGAGGACATGGGTTTTGAAGCTCAATTTATAAGAGCAGGAGATGACAGAAAGCAAGTTTGTTTACAACTTCAAGGGGTCAGTGCTATTGGAGCAATGAAGAGCATCGAGCTTTCATTACAAGCTATATCAAGGGTAAAATCTATATAAATAAATACAATTGGAGATAAGGTTGTAGTGGGATATGACCCTAACCTGATAAGACCCAGATGTTTTATAGAGACAGTTGATCAGGCAAACCATGAATCAGACCAATTCAAGGCAAGTTTAATAAATCAAAATTTAGGATCTAGTAGACTAGAGAGAAGAAAATAAGTTAAGCAGCATAGTCAGTACGTGCTTTAGATCTATAAATTTTCATTATGAAATTTCCCCACATCAAAATGCATGTTCAATAAGCGTGACCTAAAGGATTAAACCCATAACTTACAAAACATTATGCCTAGACTATTAACATATTAAAATGCAACCATCATGAATTTAATTCTTCAATTGGTGATGCCCCTAAAACTAACGTATCTCTTGAGGCCTACTCTATTTGTCTTCATCTTATTTGATTTACACAAAAAATTATAATGTTACATTGAACCCATTTGTCTCCATAAATGATACAAGATAGTATCAAGAATGTTTCATGCAATGTAGCACTAAACAATAAATAATAACACCCAAAAATACAGGCCTCAAAGGAGCTCAAAAGGACCAAATGCTTCAAGTATATTGCAAAGGCCAAACAATCACTATGGCACTGGATGTCAAAACATCGATCTTGTAATTTATTTTACATAAAACCTGCATATCATATCTTACGAAAATCCCTTGGTGTTTAGGGCTTTAGTTATCTAAAAGTTAACGGTCTATAAAATCATAAATTTGTGTCCTTTGTAGCCTTTGGCAGTTTGACTACTTTATGTTTTGTATATAAATCAACTCAAACTTTTGATACTGAACTTGCCAAAGGTTAAACTCAATCAACAATTTATTTTCCTTTACAAGCCACGTGTCTGAAACAAATTAGAGGGTTATAACTCCACACTGAGAAGTAAAAATGGTTCACTTTTGATGTTAAACTTGCTAAAGGTTAAACTCAATCAACCAATACTTTAAAAAATTAGTCTAATGACAACACCAATTTCTCCTAGTCTAATGACAACAGTTTGTCCGGCTTTACAAGCCATGTGTCTCAAAAAAATCAGAGAGATATAAAACACAGAGAAGTAAAAACTATTCTAGTTCCCCCTTTCTCTGTCACTTCCAAAAGTGGCATACATCAAAATCCCAGATATACACATTAAATAAGCTTACGATTAATAATTGAGATGCAGTATTAAAATTCATGTCAGAATTTCACGACCATGACCCAAAAAAGTGAAAATAAATGAGGATTCAAGATACACAAAATAGTTTTATTTTTTCATAAATATAAACTATACATGATATTTAAGGTACATATCTGAATTTTCAAGGATAGATTGCTAATGTCAAAATTTCCCATACATTTGACTGCAGTGAATGTCAGAATCAGTTACACAGAAAACAAAGTTCACGCAAGGTCCTTGTCCAATTCGTTAGAAGGCTATGGGATTTGCAGAGTGCACAGGTTGTTAATGTCATTGCTCTACCTTCAATATATGCTAATTTGAAATTATTATATGTTTTTATTTTTTTTAATTTGAAAATATTTTAGCATATGTAATGTTCGAATTTTCGCCAATGTAAAATTAATCTAATTATAGTTTAATTATAATTTTGAATCTATGTTTAATAATTGAAAGTTATCATTAATAATATATTTATTTAACTTTGTGTCCTTTAACTTAATGTTAAGATATTAAGAAATATATTCTATTAATGCACCCACTAACGTAAACAGGAATATCTACTCCACCAAAATCACTTGTTGCTTGACCTCATCCCTTATTTCAGTACATCTCAAAATTATTTTGACTACAATTTAATTACAATTATATTTTAAAAATTAAAAATTAAAAAAATATATTATCCCTCAAATATAGAAACATTGTAATATGATATTTTAAGATTGCAATAGAGTATGTCTTACCTTTCTCTTTAGTGAGAGGTTGAAATTTTAGACGTTAATAACATAAAACTATGCAACAATAGCCAATTCTATAATTTGATGCTAGAGACCTCCTTAATGGGAAGCCCTTGTTAATTTATGTCTACTTCCAAATTAGATTTTTTATACGTATTGTATTCTATAGTTATTTAGCATGGTTGTTGGATATCTAACATCTATATCAATAAATAACCCTTTTTAAGAAAATAACATGCAAATTGAACAAAGCAAAGGAGTTACATATTCTTTTGCATCAGATCTCACAACTGCAATACAGTGCTCATTATTTAGCTATTTTTCTCCTCAATTTGTTTGGTTTAATGTCTATCTTATAATTTTTTAAAGGGTCTAGAAAGCTACGGTGCCACCAGAAGAGTATAAAATTATATGAATCAAACATTAATGGAATTGCTCTTAATAGTTTATGAAGTGCTTTCTATATAATCAGTTATAGTCTGCGGGAATGCTTAGAAAGATCTTTGATAGATAGAGAAAATAAATCCCTATTAAAATCATGTTTTATGAAACCCTGCATTCCCTCTCTTATAGCGTAGTCCAGTGGACATTTAAATAGACATTTACCATTCCAGCCATGTGAATATTATTAATGTTCTTATCCACACTTTTACTAGAGACCACAAAACTTAGGCTTTTCTTAAGCTATAAGCATTCTCATGAAATGCACTGAGATGTTGAGACAATCACACAATTTGTAATCATGGTAGCATATTGACAAGTTGTAATCTATATAGAAACACGATCTGAAAATTTTCCATGGTAGAATATTAGAAACCATACACAAAATTGCAAGATAAATAAAAACACATATTGATTGTAGTTACTAGCTAACAAAATTGCTATGTATTTGCTAGCTAATAAATTGTATGGACATGTTTACTAGTTAAGAAAACCCTAGAGAACTAATTGGATGACTAAATTCATAGGTGTAGGTACCAAACATTTGGACAAATAATTCAAAAGATCAAGTAATACGGTTTTTTTAATCTTTTTTTTAACCATCTACGATCAAAACAAAGTCAAAGTTTGAAGAAAAAGAATTGTTTCGGAGGAGGTTGTGTGAAGGAAGCATTAATTATAATCTTTCCTTAAACCAACCCTCTTTGTATAGTAACATGAGATTGAGATTGAGATTTGTAGTGGATGAAATTACCATTGTATGATTATAATTAAAAAGTTAGAAATGTACATTGTTATTCAGTCTACTTCTACCACAATGACAATAAAACATTTAGTTATGGTCATTTTTATATTTATGTGGATGACCACAAGGAAATAGATGTTGAAAATAAATGTGGCTCCAATCCATGCGAACAAATAATTGTTATACAAATCCGCACCATTTTTTAGTAAAGAGTATTATACCTTCAATGTGTAACAACAAGCATCTTAAGAGAAAAACACAACGCGATAAGGAGACTAGTAATATTCAATTTGCATACAAATAGAATCTAAGAATAGTGGATGCATTGCCTTCTCATTGTTATGTTCTATTATGAAATTCTTGAAAATATCATACCAACCATTGCATTAATAAATGGTAAAACACAACCAACCACAAAATACCCATAAGTAGAAGAGCTTAATGATCACATACATTTGCAATGTAACACATTGACCCCCCAATGAATGGGTATTAACATAGAGGTAACAACACAATGTATTGTTACCCCTATGTTAATACCCATTGATTAGGGGTCAATAGGTTGTGCACGTTGCGAATGTGTGTGATCGTTACATTAAAGTACCATGAGCTACCTAAGAATGTAAACTTGGAGTTGAAGATTACCTTGCAAAATGGATTGCACTTATCATATGCAATAAACTAACAGTTGGTAGACAATAGTTATGTGTTGAACAAAATTGTTGAACAAATCACCTATAGGAATTTTTAACAATATTTATTTTATTTTATTTTATTAGTTTTTATTGTCATATATTAAAAATCTTTTTATTACATACACTAATATCTTTCAGGTGGTCCACCAAGGTCAACATGTGCTAGCACATGGGAATGTAAGCTGAGAAGGAAATTTTCTTGGTTTTTTAACATAAACAAAGAATATTATCACCGATAAGCACAAATAAAGCCATTGCACATCTATTAATACAAAAATATTAGATATATAGCTATCAATTTTGAGTAATGCCTTGAATTTTTTTCTTAAATTGAAACTCATCCATTATTAAATATATAAGTATGATTGATGATTTTGTCTATTAAACGAGAAAAAAACACAAATAACAAAACTTATTTCTAGGAAGAGAGAAAAAAAAGTCTTGTTTCTTCCGAAAGATCCAACCCCACATGGTAGGAGTCATGAGTAGGACTAGGAAACAACATAGACTATGCCCCTATTAGAGTGACAACTCCCCCATTATATTTTATTCTATATTCAATATCCAAAGCAACAATTGAAACAACATCCTATCAAAGCATAAGAATTATTCCCACATGCAGTTTCAACATCTTCAAGACTCTATATGAACTAGACTTAACTTGAATCGACGTAGTTCCTTAGTTATTTTATAGAAAATATGCCCTTCAAATAGCTTTGAAATATTCATTAATGTCACCCTGCTCATCTTGCCAACCATTTCTAATCCATGTCATTCTTGTGGCTCCCCAACATCCCTTTGATTGTGGTTGTCCTTATGTTGTTGTTGCATTTGGGTCGTCATGTCGTGCCCCAAATGACATAGGAGAGTGAAACAAGATGAAGAAGAAGATGAATTATTCATGGATGTGGATGCCTAATTGTCCAATTGAGCGTTAGTGGGAATTAGAGGGATTAAGAGGAAAACTAAAGCAAAAAAACCTAACTATAAACATATGACTAGGGATGGACATAATCAACATTTTCAATCAAAAATATTGCCTTCAAATGAATTTAGTGCTTTATATTTATTGAAAAATAAAGTTTTACCATTTAATAATCGATTAGAACAATCCCATCCATCCTGACATACTTTGCACCTTTGGGAAAAATGCTAATTACATAAACGTTCTCATTATTTACAAATACATCATCGATTTTATTGTAATATATATAAATTGTAACAAAATAACGTCATCACTACTTCCATTAAACTGTGTTGTAAGGTGTAATATGGATATATGGATTACGACTACATTATTTAACATAAACACCTAATTATTTTTAATTGGGCTAAATAACATGTGCAAGATAGTAATATAAGTTTAATTAATTTAAAAATTAGAGAGTGATTATGCAAAAGGTTTAAAGCATATCTATTTTAATGTGAGATTTGGTGATAGTCGTCAAGCTTTGATACTGGAAACGTGCACCTAGAAGTGATAGAGACCTTAGCCCTGAATTTGACAATGAGCATATAAGTATCCTAAGAGCCTTAATTCAACTTCTTATGATGTCCACTGCATTAATGACACTATTGATGAATAGTAGGCATGCCCAAACTTATTTGACAAATGTATCCACTTGGTCCCAACCTTGCTCACTTTTACATATTGCAACTTCAATCATATACAAAACAAATATCTTCTTCTTAGCCCAAGATGGGAAACAATACTAAAAACTTCATTAAAAACATGTTTTGGGGTCTTTGATAAGGCATATAATAGTAAAGCTATCTTAACATTTCTTAGGCTGCTAGACCATACCAATATCAAAAACAACAAAATTTATCATTGGAATAATTTCAATACCACGTGCACCCCTTGAGGTTGTGTGTTGGTTGTCCTTCAATGATTTTTCTAACATGAATTTTTGTGCTTCAATAAATGCTCTAATCATTGCTTGAAATTTATGCCAATAGTCATTTTATAATAGAAGCAAGGGGTGGACTGTAACGTTCAAAATTTGTTGACAATTAATACCCACCTTAAATTTGGCCTCCCTTTGACCATCACATGACAGTTTTGACATTAAATTTGATGTCTATTTGATTGTCATATTGAAGTTTTTCATATTTACTTAGTGATGTTGATTGAAACTCGTAATATCTAGGGCATACAATGGAGCTTGGATCCTTTTTTTTCTCTCAGAAAGAGGTTTTGACCCAAACATGGTGGTGCAACTATATTGAGGCCATCAATCACTAGTTAGAAGAAAATAGACAATAATCAATGTGGTATATGACTAATTCAAAACAGGTGCCTAAAGATTGATCTCTCTATCAAATTTTAAATATATGTGTTTAGGATATTTGTGCGAGTTCTAGAATACCTATGATTGCTCAAAAATTATCTATTAATAAGTAATAAGACGTTCTAATGTCTTAGAAGAGAACGTAACTTTGTATCTTAGTTTAGCCTCCAAGGCAGTTGCGAAGAGTTTGAAAATACAATCCTTGGTCATGCTGTGATCAGCTTTATTCGCAAGGGACTTCCATGTTTTGAGAAATTGTAGGTATGTCTCATGTTCTGATTTCTTGCAGTTGAAAATTTCACCCATGTTATCTTTGGGTAGTTCGTGATATTGAAACCCTTAAACTGAAAAAATAATTAATCCTCCTAGCTCGACAATACAGCTAGTGTTGACTTGATCATACCACTCAAAAACATCACCCAATCAAGTCTTAAAATGACAGTTCACACCAAGCCACGTCCTCACATATAGAGTAGCCCATCAGTCAACTAGGATGGTCCAAGGTTTGAATCCTAGCCTCCTAACAAAATAGACATGGGCACAGTTTGAGAATGAAAGGCAAACATGCAATGTAAAACGTAAATTAAAAACTACATAAATGATAAATGAGGAAAGGCCGAATATGAACACTTTGGAGCATTCACAGACTTAAATAACAAGAAGTTCAAACAAAACATCGTGTAGAGAAGCCCATCAGTCAATTTGGATGTTTCAAAGTTTTTTTTTTTTTTTTTTGATAACCAAGGTATCCCCTTTTTTACTCGGTCGACATTAACACCGATGTCGACCCAGCGACCTGGTGCACACTTAGGCGTGTGGCTGCAGGGCGAGTCCAACAGAGTAATCCTTGGGCATCACACCTGCCCCTAAGCCTCAGTGCTAGCATTTATGCAGCTGGGATTCCAACTGTGGTGTGGCCGATGGAAACCATCTAACCCACCGAGCCAATCTAACCCGTGGGGCTGGATGTTTCAAGGTTTGAATCGCACTCACTTAACAAGAAAAACATGAATACCAGTTCAACAAATATATATATATATATATATATATATATATACAAATATGCAATACAAAAATATAAAATAGAAAGTATGAACTATGTAAACAAGGAGAGGTCAAACTGATCACCTCCAAGCATTCAGCAGAGAGTTAAATGCCACAAGAACGAACAAAAACACACCCTCCCATGCTCATGTTCTCTGGAACTAGAGAACGTTTTTTTTTAATGATTGAAAAACAGAAACACATGGACTTTGTAGCACAAGGGAATGATGAAAACAACATTCAACATGACATGAGTGAATTCTAAAAAAGAGTCTCTAAAATAAACAACAATTTTCACATCAAAAAATGGACAAATACTTGACAGTACTTATATAAAAACGGAAAAACCTAACACTACTATTTCAATAAAGAAACTTCCGACAATGAATGATCATTGAGGAGAGTACTCGAAGCAAAAAGAGGAGATTCAGTTGGTAATGGAGGCATTTTAAGACATTTGCAATGCTTGGTCAAGCATTGAATGCCTGTTGACTCTTCTGTATAGGTGCTAAGAGTTGCTGCAATGAGCAATTCCAATTAAGGACTCACTTCAGAAGTCACTCTCTAGTCTGTACCAACTACACTATAACTTAATGTAGAAAGCCTTCAACAAGAATGCATTAACATGTAAGGATGCTTTTCAAATGGTTGAAAATTTGTAATAACTTAGAAAGTACTCCAAAGAAAAGCATCAAGACAAAATCCAGTGCTTTCCACAACCCAGTTTTCTGTAGAAGATGGTTTTTTTCAATCCCTGTAAGAAACTTGTCAGGCCCGTACATCTCTGGTGCAAGAATCTCACCAATACCATTACCATTAGTGGCCCTTTTAGTTATTTGATGAAATATAGGTGAAATTTTTCTGAAAGCAGACCGCATATTTTCTCAATCTTCAAAACAGATTTTTTTTATTTGCCTAAACAACAAATAATCTATGAATACAGATTCTTGCTTCCATGGTCACCACTACCACTTGAAATCCACAGATAACAGTATTAATGACATTTGCAACCCGGTTTGTCTAGAACTTTTTCATCAAACAAGCACAAATGACTGATGAACATATGGCCCTCTTTTATATTATAAACACAATGATCTTTTACCACTTTAAAACTTTGTCTAAAGCATCCCCAAAACTATTTTAATGGTATGATCTGTAATAATCACTAAAAGTGGAATCCAGAATCTTCAGTAATTTACTTGATGGTGTCACAAGTACAAAAGCATTGGCTACATAATCTGGTCCAACAAAAATAGCACCTGCCTTGTATCTTACAGGTTTAACAAAAACTTTCGAAATAACATATTGTGCTGCCTACAAATATGCAGCTGCCTGTTGTCAATGATTCTGCTCTTCAATCATCAAGGAATTTCAATCACAAGGAAAAGACAAGTAATCATGCAAGAGTTATCTCAACACAAAACTTGCCTGCACATAGGCAGATTCTCTCAAAATTTAAACAGACTGCGAGTCAGAATTTTCATGTAAGATGGAGTCTTCTTCCAACTTTGGAGTTTCAGGCTGCACCGAGACAATGCCACACCAACCTCGAGAATAAGTAAAACTCAAAATTAAATATAATTTAACAAGTTAGGCAAAGTATCATGCAATAATTGAATAAAACCAAGTTGCTATTTTGTAAATGCCATAATATTTATATTAATACATTAACCAAACAAGCTATAAATCATGCTTCCAATAGATAAACATTAGGAATGTAATTGCCAAATTTACATCCAATAACCAGACCGAGGCATATAGACAGCAGTACCAAACAACCTTAAATGACAATCAGTCTCGAGAAAGGCTTGCCTTCTCTGCTGTTGGTTTCTTGCCCGCGTATCGCTGAAAGACGAGTAATAAATAACAAGTACTGTTAAATTAAAATGATGGCACCAAAACATACAATAAATGCCTCGTGTAGGGAAAAATGCCACCTGTTGCTGAACTTATCAGTCAGTTATGAGAGTTAAGAGACAATACCTGCTTGCCTATTGAAAATGGTACATATTTGTATTTGATCATGTGCAGTATTTGCCGCTTCATCGTTAGCACAAAAAGCACAATCCAGTAGAATAATAATATTGGCCAAAAGACTGGAACATCAAATATTGAGAAGAATGTCATTGCAAAAGCAATAACAAATGCCTTTGTTATAGAGTACCTGTAAAACATAAAAATATTAAAAAAAAACGAGTGTTCAGTGCAGTTTCAGCCTCCTAGTAGGTCTTACATAATCACTCTCAGTGTCATAATTTGTGAGAAAGCTAATATAACACTGGAAAAAGTAAACATGTACTAGCATGGCATGCATTTGCATATAAGTAATATGACTATGCAACTGGCATGGAACACCATTACACACTACCAATGTGATCAATAGGACTCCGAGAATATAAACTAAAATAGTTATATTACCTTGTAGACAGCTGTAAAGTAGGGAAAAAGAAGCTTAAGGAGAACGCTTACCTCGTTGATTCATTATGAAACATGTTTCTACTCATCAGTCTTTTGGTCACAATAATTAACATGTGTAATTTTGAAAAAATATAGTAAACAGCTGAAAACAATCACACAAAGCCAGTTGGTCTGAAATTGGACTTCATTATGATCTAGAACCTGTTCAAACTTCAAAGTTATAAAGTGCAAATTTACACTTATGGATCATATCCAATGTGTAGAATTATATAATTGCTAGAGGCTAGAATACATCAGCAACAAAGGATATATAGACGTTATGAACATGCCAACAAGAAAAACCATATATGCCAAAAGTCAATGATACAAAAGCCCACTCTTTACATGTTCAGTTCATCAAACGAATGTATTTTGTCCAGTGGATGTTATGCAAGCTTGGCTTGCCAATACCCCAATCCATTCCAAAAATGCCAACATGCATGTGTTGCCCTTGGGCAATCTTTGGTTGGCGCTGCAAATTAATATCTGTGTCTCTCAAGATACTTATGCACCGATATTGTGGAAAACTGCTATGCTTTGACAAACTACCATAGATTTTATTCACCACCACTATGGGAGCTCAATGAAGTTTAACTTCCTCTTTTTTGGCTCGTTCCACTCTATGGATTCGCAAGACACTTCAATGCACAATGTATCATGAAAGATGCAGCAGACACTAGTGTCATGCCTCCTCTCAACCATTGTTCTCTTTCACAGGCATAGTTTGGTATGCTTTCATATCTCGCATAATTTTAAATGGGACATGCAGAAACGAAATATAAAAATCTAAACAATAAACACAAAGAACATGCATATGTGATTTGCATCAAGGTCAATGGGCTTGCCATAAAACTGAATAACTATGCCATGACCTTTCACTTCAGCCTTACAATTCTACCTCATACCTTTCAAACAACTATGACTAAAACTTCCACTAAATTACACAATTAAGTCCAGATAACAGAGATGAGGATATCATATGAGCCAACATCATGTTTTAGGGGAATGATACTCTCCTAGAGGATGAAGATATAACAATCCCATTCAGCGTGTTGACTTTGCACTCAATTGTGTTGATAGACAGATTGCACATGTGGTTCAGCCTAGCTATTTGTGAACTACACTGAGCATCAGAGACATCGATGAGCAGGCATTGAAAGCATCATTGGAGTTGCAACGAATCTTAGCATAGAAATCATAATGGGGTTACAAGGAACCTTGCAATAAAAATTATAAAGAGTAACAAGGGAGTAATAAAGCATCTTGGTGTCATAGCCAGCTACAAAAGTAATAGGGGAATTACAAAGCATCATAATGTCATCAGGAGCTACAAATAATCTTTTCATAATGAGGAAGTTATAAGCATCTGTGGAAGAATGTCTTGACGTATTGGGGGTCTTGGAATGCTTTTATCATTTATGTGAATAGTCTGTGGAATAATGTCTGTGGCCAAGTGCAGCAACCATACCCTTCTAGGAGTAGGTCTGAGTTGGCATCCATACCTTCTTAGGAAAATTCCTTTACCTTGGGTGTTGTTTCAAAATGCAACTTGAAATACAGTTAAGTTCTTTTCAGATATGGTGTTTTACTAGAAATTTCAAATTTTTATATTGAAAAAATAAAATTCAGATTCCACTTTAATTTCATATTTGCCAGAAAATTTTATTGTCTTCTAATTTCCCTTTTTATCAAAACCTGCTTCTACAATCAATCAGTTCTTATTTACTGGTTTTTTTAATTTTTCAACCCTAGTCTGCCATTTTCCCAGCTATAACAGTAAATTTTCTGTAAGTATCACAACAGAACTGGGATTTTTTTCAGATTTGACTTTAGGATTTTCAGTCTATTAGCAGTTTTCAGAATTTGGAACACAACAGTGGTATCAGAGCAATAACATCCCACTAGACCTTGACGTGTTCAATAGCTCAATTTTATTATATGGTAACCCTATGATCTAGCATGGTGACAGGTTCAGGGTCGAGGTCGAGGAGATTCCTCTCACAAAAAAAAAACAAGCATGAAAAATTCTAAGACTTACTATTTTGGTGCCAAAACAAGCTCATGTGTCACTGGACTAATGCAATCCAATCTCAAATTCTCAGCGATATTTAGGCATGAGCTTCTTGTGGCTCCTGAGCTTCGACAAGCTACTTTTGGGCCTTACTTTCAACACCAATCAGTCACCCACTTGAAACTTCCTTATCACCCTATCCATATCAACATAGTTCTTTTGTCTATCATGGGCATCCTTTAGGTCCCACCTTATCTTAATGACATGGTCCTCCACTGCCTTCACCAGCATTGGCCCAACCAACATTTTGTTCTCAAGGAGACTCCAACTCAAAGGAGTACTAGAATTTTACACATACAGATCTTCAAACAGACTCGGTCCCAAAGACGTGTGCTATTGTAAGCAAATTACACCAAGTGGAGGTGATCCTCCAACTTATATGACTAATCCATCGCATGCATCCTTAGCATATTCTTAATAATTTGATTTACTTGCCTCTATTTGACAGTTCATTAGAAATGATATGTTGTATTGAAGGTCAACTTAATATACATTGATTCATGCAATCCCTCCAGAAGCAGGAAATAAACTTAAAATCATAATTCGAAAGGATCTTTTGGGGTATATCGGCAATATCTGAAGCCTTGTGTGTCCCGTTCACTGGAAAAAAATGTGTTACTTATGTTAGGTTATCCACCATTGACATGATAGCATAACTTATCCACCACTGGTCCTCTACCATGTTAGCATCATGTAGCATCATGTCAATTAGTCATCTTAAGCAGTCCCATTACCAAATCTATGCTAATAAGGTCCTATTTACTCTCAAGGATCGCTGGCAACTGCAACAATTTTGCTGAAATGTTGATATTTTTCATTCAGTCTCTAGAATTCAAAGTACCTAGCTACATACTCAACCATGTCCTCCATTATAAGGCAGAAATATTGGTTTCTCAACAATAATAGTCATCCAACATCCAAAGTGTCCTACACACAGATTATCATAAGATTCCTTTGAGATCAATTTACATCATAGGATTCCTTCAAGATCAAATTTCCTTAGCTCTTTTCAATTTGGCATCTAGATTATATTCTTATACTCAAGGAACCCATCTTCCGAGTCAAATCCTTCAAACATTTTCTTTTTTGTTCGCATCCATTTGCTGAAATCCTTCCTCAACCTACAAATAAAATTCATCCTCGATCGAGTTACTCTTTATCTCCTCATTTAGGGTAGCTTGGCAAGGGCTCATATCAACTAGATCATGTCTTCTGCTCAAAGCATCGAAAACCTTGTTTTTATTTCCCTTAATATGATTGATCTCAAAATCATATTGACTGAGAGAGTCATGCAAACTTGTACACCATGTTCCTAGTTGTGGCCAAGTAAACATGTACTTCAAATATAATGATATGACCATGACTCGAATCTTCTTACAAGAAAGTATTGTATCTGTATCTTTAACACATGGACAATAGCTATCAACTCCAAATCATAAGTAAGTTTGGATAGTTCAATTTGTGGTCCTTCAATTTCAGATACTCCCTCTAAGCTCTTAAGGCTTGCACCCATACATATTATTAAGTCTTTCTTAAGATCAAGCAAGCACAACATAGAGGCTGAAGTGAGAAATATTTTTATTTGTTGAGATCTCTCCACATTTATCTGTCTGCTTGAATGCCTTTCCCTTCCTTTACAGGGCTTCGATGGGATGTGCGATATTTGAAAATCTATTCGTAAAGCCCCAATAGCAACCAACTAATTTGAAAGCATTAACTGCAGTAAATATTCTGCAACTCCACTGCAAGCTTAGTTTCAGCTATAATGTGCCCTAAATAGTGCACTTCCTTCTAGTAAAACTCAATCAACTTTGCAAACAGGTGAATCCTTCACATTAGGCATAACCAGCCCTGAGCGTTGACGTTCTGCTCGACGGGCTGCCTTCTCAGCAGGGCCCCTTAGCTTTAACCAAAAAGTGCACTCCATTAGCTCCGATCTCCCTGACCTCGTGTTCACCAGCAAGCACCCATTCCACACTGCCCACACACATTTTCTTGAAGCAATAAGACACAGCTTAACACTATACCATTGGAAAATATACATTGTGTATTTTAAAAGATCTAGCACGACCTGCCAAATGCAGATTCTTCCAGCTGCCCATCAAACAGGGCGGTGGGAGCTGGTGAAGCTCTTCCTTTCTTTCACAATGCTTGAAGTGCCAATCACAAGTGCTTCTCGTGCTCCTCTTCTAACTTGGACCGCATCAGAATATTGTCCAGGCATACAAGAACAAAATTGATCCAAATATTTTGTATAGGGAATTCATGAATCCAAATGGAGCCACCACAAACTCAGTGTCATCTCGTAAATATCCTAGACGATGGATGTTGGTTCTAGACAGTGGTTTTATTGTGACCTCTTCAATCAAGGCAAAGTCTAAGTGTGACATTCTTTACAAACATTACCAGCCCACCACAAGGTTAGACACTCGAGAAATGTAGCCTTTCTCCAGCAACTCGTGTAATTCAACTTTCAGCTCCACTAGCTCAGGAGTGTTCATCCAATGTTGTGCTTTAAAAACTGGTTAAAATCATGCAGGGTTTCAAAGATCCCTTTAGAGGATGCCTTGCCACAGGCTGCTGAAATGCTGAGAAAAGATGGTGAATTAGCAAAAAGATATGTTAAGGGTGAAGGAATTTAAAAGATCAATGGAAACTTTCCCCGCTACGAGTCCATGCCCGGAATAATGATATTGCATACATGAAATACCATGCTCTACTGTGTAAACTTTGGAGGAAGGATGATGATTAGCTTTGATGAGACTAGGACTAAGAACGTATGGAAACCCGAGGAAACTTTGAGGCCATACATTACCCCCCACACCCCTTGGATATTTGGGCCTGAATTGGTGTCCATAGCATCTCAAGAAAGCTCTGTCTTCTTTTGAGAAAAGGAAAGTTTTCTCATCTCTATTATCCCTATGTAATTTGGGCTTGTATGTAATTTTCCATGTTAGGACCCCTTTGTTCTAACTCTTTTCTTTGTAATTGATGTTATTAATAAAAGCTAGGACTCATATGTTTTTTAAGTCGTCCCTTGAGCTAATTGTAATAATCCTTCATTCATGGGAAGTAGTAGTTAGCTTGTATAGAATTAGTATAAATAGGAGCCTAGACTAGTGGAAAGGCATCCACAAATTTTATTGTATTGAGCTTGTTCCAAGAAGGTTGCTCCCTCGAAGAGGCCAGCGATATTGTAATGCAATTTTCTTTCTTTTTTAATGCAATATAATCATTTTCCATTCATTTCCAATACTATCTTCTATGTATTTGCAATATTGTTCTAATCTGTTGTAGAAAGGACCTTAAAACCTGTTGTAGCTTGTATAGAATTAGTATAAATAGGAGCCTAGACTAGTGGAAAAGCGTCCACAAATTTTATTGTATTGAGCTTGTTCCAAGAAAATTGCTCCCTCGAAGAGGCCAGCGATATTGTAATGCAATTTTCTTTCTTTTTTAATGCAATATAATCATTTTCCATTCATTTCCAATACTATCTTCTATGTATTTGCAATATTGTTCTAATCTGTTGTAGAAAGGGCCTTAAAACCTGTTGTAGCTTGTATAGAATTAGTATAAATAGGAGCCTAGACTAGTGGAAAGGCGTCCACAAATTTTATTGTATTGAGCTTGTTCCAAGAAGGTTGCTCCCTCGAAGAGGCCAGCGATATTGTAATGCAATTTTCTTCCTTTTTTAATGCAATATAATCATTTTCCATTCATTTCCAATATTATCTCTATGTATTTGCAATGTTGTTCTAATCTGTTGTAGAAAGGGCCTTAAAACCTGATATTAGAGCTCTCTTCAGGTTTGTTTTTTCACAACAATCCCAGTGGTTTAGGACTTTCTACTACTATGCATCGTATGCTCTCACCTCACCCAATTGGGATATTGGTGATCAGAAAGTGGTAATAGGGTGGCAACACTAAGCTTGGTTATCCAAATCTGCCCAAATTTATTTTTCATCGTTCTTTCTTTTTAGGTTATAAACTGTGTTTCGGTTGTTTTATAACTAACAAAAGGTTGTCGTTCTTGGCTAAGCAGTTATCAATATTAATTGATTCCATAAAGTGTGGGGTTATGCCCCAAGATGCAAGCCATTAGACAACACTATGTACAAACTTGTGCTTCCACATACCTTTGAGTATATAGGAAGACTCCACAGTTGTTTTGGAAGCTTGGACATAGGAAGTCTTCAATCATCTGTTATTTGTAGTGCATTGGTAAGCAGTTAGCCCTAAGAAATTACTTGCAGCCGACCTCGAAGACAAGATAGTGGACAACAGGTATGGTTAACCTCCGTAGTTAGTGCTCTGAAACATTAAGCCAGCATTATTTACAAACAAAATACATCTGAATGCGAGCCCACAACTCTAAAATCTCTTAGCAACCTTCCCCTTTTTTTCCCAATTGTGTTATCTTGGGCAATCTAGAGTTGGTTGAAACCACCACCAACTGATTTTCCCTAGAACAATCACTGTTGACAACACAGAGTATCAATTTGTCGAGCAAGTTTGCATGATCACAATATGTCGAGTAACAGTCTGCAGCATCATAGGTTGCATCAATGTCCAAACAAGGTGATATAATCTTCCAGGTCAATTATTTTCCAAACGATCACAGTTACAAAGATTTTGAGCAAAATTTTCCCCACATGATAGATTTCCAATAAAAGAAAAAAGTCAGGAATTTTTTTTCCACCTTTGTAAAAATTATATTGTTGCAATCGTCTCGCCTGGAACCCTCTAGCCAATGGTTGTTACCCATGTGGAAACCCAAGCCATGGCACTGAACATTAATGAACTCCAAGCTAAATTCCAATCTCAACTTGATTCTCGACTCTCTAAATTGAACAAGTGACTACATAACATCAATGAACAAAACACCACTCAAACAAACTCAATGGGGATGAGCATTTTGAAGACAGCTTTTTATCTCGAAAGACACCGCATGGCCCTAAATTTGACTTTCCAAAAATTGATGGTGCAAAACCTACCAACTAGATTTACCGTGTCGTACAATATTTCAGCTTGCACAATACATTGTGGGTAGACAAAGAAACCATCACCTCATTTCACTTAGGGAAGGAAGTTGTCCAATGGTACCAATAGTATCAAAAATCCCATGAAGAACCGAAATGGGAGGATTTTGTCAGAGTTTTGTTTTGTTTGCTTTGGTCCCAATGCTTATGATGATTCCACACGAGCTTTAACCAAACTACAACAAACCATAACAATTCGCAAATATCAAGCTAAATTTGAAAAATTGACCAACCAAACTGAAGAGTTGAAAGATAATTTTTCAAGAGTTATTTCATCAGTCAACTCAAAGATACATTTCGCGTCGAGGTCAAGATGTTTAAACCACAAACCATGATGGAAGCATTAGGATTGGCCAAACTTGCGGAAGATCTCCCAACGTCGCTTTTCAAATTTTGGTTCTTCCAAGACCTCTATAGCACAACGGCCAATAACAAATCCTCCTCCAAAAGTGACCCCCATTAAATGCCTTATGAAGGCAAAAATGTGTGCTCATCATGAAAAATGACTATCATGGTATGTTTGCCTTGCCCTTGGGCAGATGTGATGTGGTTCTTGGAGCCCAATGGTTGCACACTCTTGGCCCTATCTTATGGGACTTTTCAAAACTTTGGATGCAGTTCTTCGACAATGGCTAGCAGTACACACTAAAGGCCCTGTTACCAAAATTCACCAGTGTTATCAGTTCCCACTGCATGGAGAAGCTCCTCAAGAAAGAGTCACATGGAATCATTGCTCAACTCTCCTCTATTCAACTCAACACATCCCCTGATTCCAAGCAACCTACTAACTTACAAAATGTTCTAGTCAAACATGCATCAGTATTTGAGAAACCAAAGGACTTGCCACCTCATCGACCAGAAGACCATTGTATTCAATTCTTTTCGAGTAAGGTACCCCCCAACATTCGACCATACCACTATCCTTTTTTCCATAAGTCAGAAATTGAAAAGATGGCTCAAGAACTCCATGCAGTAGTAACTCGTTCGAGCACAAGCCCATACTCTTCCCCCATTCTGCTAGTCCACAAAAAATGGATCTTGGTGACTTTGCATTGATTTATGAGCGCTAAACAAGCTCACTACTAGAGATAAATTTCCTATCCCAGTGATCGATGAACTTCATGGTGCCCAATTATTCTTCAAATTAGATCTACAGTCTGGCTATCACCGGATCCGCATTCAAGATGAAGATATTCCCAAAACTGCTTTCTGCATGCACGATGGCCACTATGAATTCATGGACATGCCCTTCAGGTTTACCAATGCCCTTCCACATTCCAAGGCTTGATGAACAAAACCTTTTGCCCTGTATTATGGAAATTCATCTTGGTCCTCTTTGAAGATATCCTGATTTACAACAAAACTTGGAAAGAATATCTCCAACACCTCGACACTACTTTACAACTTCTTGCACACCACTAGCTCTATGCAAAATGGTCCAAATGTTCTTTTGGTCCACAGAAGGTTGAGTACCTAAGCCACATTGTCTTGGCAGCAAACATTTGGGTCAACCCTACAAAAATTGAGGCCATGAAAAATTGGCCTAAATCTAGGACACTCAAAAGCCTTTGTGGATTTCTTGGCCTCACTGGGTACTAGCGCAAATTTGTCAAAGATCATGGAAAAATTGTTGCCTCATTGACAACCATCCTCAAAAAAGAATCCTTTTTGTGGTCTGTCGCATTTGAACAAGCTTTTTATATACTCAAAGCAAGCTGCATACTACACCTATTTCGGCCATGTCCGATTTCTTGAAGACATTTGTCATTGAAAGTGACATACGTGGCAAATGGTCTTGGTGTTGTCCTCATGCAAAATGGACGTCCCATCACCTTCACTAGCAAACTCCTCAATGGACATGATTTGGAACAATCAACATATGAAAAGAAAATGATCGCTATCCTCCATGCAATCAATAAATGGCACCCATACCTGGTGGGTTGGCATTTTTGTATCAAAACCGATCATCAAAGCCTCAAATACTTCTTGAGAACGAGTCTCTTCCTCAAATCAACACAAATGGGTTTCCAAATTGATGGGATACGATTATGATATCACTTATAAAAAGGGCAAGGAAACTATGGTCGTTGATGCACTATCCCACCAATATGAATAGGCACGATTGTTTGACCTATCCGTTCCCATATCAGAATGGATGCATGACATCTAGCAAGAGTGGTAGCAAGACAGTCGGACAAAGCAAATCATCCAATAATTGTTTGTTGCCCCTGCATCCAAGCCCAGTTATACTTAGGATATCAATATCAATAGCTTTGATCTTTTCTCTAGCATGTTTAGCCTTGAGAATTCTAAATTACTTAGTCCCTTTATCACCTAGCTTAAGCCAAGTCAATCTTCCTCTAATTTGAGCACCTTCAGCAATGTATTGTTGAACCATTCTATGAGAGTGTTTAAGTTGAGTCAAGTCATCAAGAAGCTTACCATTAGCAGGATCATTTTGAATCAAAGCTTAAGCATTTATAAGTTATTCCTGAAGATCTCTAGTAAATTTCCTTCTTTTATCTTTGGCTTGACCAAAGGTTCTCAAAAAGTTCTACTAAGGTCTATGCACTGATTACAAGGCACAATGTTGGACAAGGAGGTAGACATAGCCTTGGTAAAAGACCAAGAAGTCCATCCAAGCAATCATTATCTACAAGGTGAGATGCATTCAGCTTGTACAGTTGCTTCCATTCATCCTTCATTCGCTCATCAAGAGCCCTCGAATCAAAGTGCATTTCAATGGGATGATGGTCTGAC
Organism: Torreya grandis; assembly: GCA_037957365.1. Taxonomy (NCBI): domain Eukaryota; kingdom Viridiplantae; phylum Streptophyta; class Pinopsida; order Cupressales; family Taxaceae; genus Torreya; species Torreya grandis. The sequence goes on along the minus strand of JARHVA010002529.1, from coordinate 1,411,276 downwards.
AAAGTAAACGGTAAAACTTTCACTTGATTCTCACCGTCCAAGTGTTGCACTATAAAGTAATCTTTATTAACATAGAACCTGTCAAGTCTAGAATAAACTCTATTTTTACCACCCTGATTATTGCACCATGTATACCATACTCCTTTACTAATGCCTTTATTCTTATATACTGGATTAGAAAATTTGTGAATATGCCTCATCTTAGAGCAGAAGAAAAGTTCATTACCCTTCAGCTCATTGGACTACCACCATACTTGTCCTCTCTCTCCTCAATTGTGTTGAAATCACCCCCAATTACCCATGGAATGCCAGCAAAATTTGCAGCAATCCAATTCCACAACTCAGATCTGTCCCTCTAGTCATTTGGAGCATACACTGAGCAAATCCCAATCAGTTGTTCATTGTAATCCTGACCCAAACAACTATCCGACATGGTGAAAACCCATGATCAATGATATCATCTGCCCATTTATCATTAATTAAGATAGATGCTCCTCCTTTACCTCTAATATGGTTTGTAGAAAATTGCATGGCATTAGGCCAAATACATTTCAAAGCAAACTCAAGCCCAGTCCCAAAATCTTTAACCTCTTGCAGAAGAAGAAAATCCATTTTGTCTCTAAAGTTCCTGAATTGTCTGACAATGTGTCTCCTAACCTGAGACTCCATGCCTCTAACCGTCAAGCTGAGAATCTTCATAAACAAGACCATTAATTAAACTGTGATGAGCATTTAGACCCCCCTTGTTCTGGTACAGCCTACTAAAACATGAAGAAATTTTGCAATCCTTGTGTTGTTGTTTTTATTGGAGTCCTCACTATTTAATTGTGGGGTAGCCTTCAATATCTTAGCCTCGTCACAACTCAGAGTTTCAGATAGGACTGAACCTACTGGCTCTGTCTTAAGTCTCTTGCTACCAAGTTTAGTCCTAGCAAGGAGAGGGGGACCTTTTCACCAATTGGATAAAAGCACTCTTGCTCAGTAATGTTTGCAAATTTCCCTATAACCTCATCCTGAACCAAAGGCACATTCACATCTTGACAATCTGCTTTATACCTTGACAATCTGCTTTATCCTTGGTGTGTATTTGGCAAGTCTACAACACATCTCTGCAATGATAGCTCCATCCTTTTCAGGTCTAGAGCCTTCCAAATTGACAGGGGTACATGTCTCTATGGTAAGAGGCTTGGCTGGAATCATGGTATACTCCTCAGATCCCCTTTTTGTAGAAAGGGCATCAACTCTGTGAGAAACATTCTCAAGAGATTCCACATCAATTTTATTAAAAGGTAAAGTACAAACTCTAGATGAAGTGACTCTCTCACGAGGAGGGTCAAAATAGGGGGGATGTGGGGGGGAGAGATGTTCACTTGGTCCAAAAGAGAGAGTGACAGTCTTTTCCACAGGGCGATTGAAGACCCAAGCCCTCTCTGCCAACAACTTTTGAAGCCTTGTTATTGCTAATAATACCACCACCATCAGATTCCAACCTGACCTTTTCTTCAATATGAGGGTTTTCAAACCTAACCTTTTCTTCAATATGAGGGTTTTCATACATTTCCACATCAATATTCAGAAAACTCTGATTATTGTTAATACTTATACCAGCCTCTTCAACACTTCCTTTAGTATCACCAATACCATCCCTCTTTTCTTTCTTGCTTTTCCTTACAAGAGGACATTTTTTTTAATATGGCCATCATTTTTACATAGAAAACAAGAATTCAAAATTGTCGAAACCTACCATCGGGCAAGAGAAGGTATCATCTTTTATATTATAAACTAGGAATTCAGGGAAAAATCGCGTGGTTTTAACAAAATTGAACCCTGGCATTCATGAGGGCTAGGGAGGTTTTAGAATCCTCAACTTGCAAAACTTCCCCTGGCAGCTTGAGGGCTTAGGGGAGGAAATTCCAAACCTGAATAGAAACATTTTTTTATCTCCATCCACCTAGGCACTGTCTTAATCAAAATTTCTTTACAATCTAGGTTAGGGTTCCATGAAATAACCCTAAACACTGATTTCCCCATATTCTAGAAGGGCCTGCTTATGGCTCTTCTTTGCATATTAGAATTCTTAAACAGAAACAAAAAAATACCTTTTTGCAACATTCTACAAAAACTTACGTACATCCCCAATTTTTTTACCCCACACCTCATTTATCCAATTGTCAAAAAAAAATCCTAGAGGGTGAAGAATCTTGGTTGAGACACAAAGAAAATGCCTAAATTTGTAAGCCTTACTTTTTCCAACTACAAATCTTTAACCATATATTCGTTGGGGCATAAATTTAGGGTTTTTGAAAAGGCCCCTGGCTTATCGACTTCCTCTGTGCAACCCTTACACTCCTTGTCTCCCTCTGCTCCAAACCCATGAATGTGGAACGTTGATCCATCTAAAAGCTTCATTCCTTCCTCTGTTCGCAAAGCTTCACTGAAAGACTTTTTCGACTCACTTTGTTGTCCTGGATTTGCCTTTCCACAATTGTGATTAACACCTTGGTGAGGCTTAACTTAAACTGTACTTTTTTCCGCCTACTACTCACAAATGCCTTAACTGTCTTCCTCCTCAGCTATCTCTTCGGCCTTCGCACAAGTCAGAAAAACTACAACTGCTTCCATGCAAAGTTAGGGAATAAACTAACAAAAAGCAAGGCAACCGTAAACCACCATCTTCCCCAAAACCATGTTAACAACACAGAAATTGAGGCACAAAATTAGGTTGGCACTTTAAACGAAAAATAAATAAACAAGATCCAGCAAATACAAAGACTCATCACACAAAAACCAAAAACAACCAAAAGGACAGAGAACCAAGAGGGGCCAACGAGCATCACTAATGGAGGGCAACTCGTCATCTCCCCATCATCAGAGCTACAAGCCTCCTCTATCAACCTTGATTGATGATACCCAGAAGAATTTTCAACAAAGATACACACGATAATGTGAAAGTCTCAAATCTTTAATAGTCCCAAAAGAATAATATAATATTTTATTTTTTAGAAAAAAAAATGTTTGCAGTACGTAAAGTACAAATATAACTTCTCAAACTCAGCAAGCCGATTCTTGTCTCAGACCTGAACTTAATGAAAAAACTCGGCAACTTTAAAAAATCATTAAAAATTAATTTAAGGGGAAAAAACTATTAATATGTGCTCCATCAAATCAACTTTAAATAGACTCAAGATTAATCAATTACATCCACCATACACACTTAGACACCAAGAGGTAAATAAATAATGTGTAACTAGTCATTGCACATAAACATTCAGCTCCTTCAATTTTCCAGTTAAAATGGAAAATCAGAATGAGAGTGAGAGTGAAAAGGTGAAATGGGCAAGACAAATGAGTGTTGAAAAGGTCATTCGAGTGTTTTAAGGCCTAAGTAGCCTTTTTATGTTTATCTTTTTTTTTTTTGTTAAACACACCTAGGGAGAGGGCTCCGGCCCAGCGGAAAAAGAATGTGAAAGTCAATCCCTGATTACAAAAAGCTCATCAGCACCTCAAGTTACGACAGTGCATAACGTGCCAAATAAACAGCTCACAGGCCAAAGGCTCTGATAAAGATAACAGAGAATTTATTCTTCGGAACCTCAGATGAAGCATCCTTCATATTGGAGCCTTCAATTATCATCCTTATTCTGATCTGTCTCCTCCCACCTTCCTCATCATCTACTGTCCAAACCAAGTGATCTTGATAGAGACTTTCAACATCATCCTTCCATCCCTCTTGCAGTTTCTTCGATTTTTCATATCTTCAGGGTAGTTCAGGTGCCCTTAAGGAAGTCAAGCCAAAGGAGAGAAGCTTTAAAAAACAGCAAATCAACATTCTTCTGGGTATCAAAAAGGGATTGTCTGAATTCTTCAGCATTCTTTTCCAACCCAGAAAACAAATACCTGTACTGATGAGTATTTTGCTGTGGTCTTCTCCATATAGAAGGCACTCATCAAGAATGAATCATTCAACCCAAAATGTAGTCAGTGTATGACATTTATTCATAAAATATCTCAATCAACAGGAATACTGATTGAAGTATACTGAGAATCGTATTTTTAACTTGAAAACATGGCTGTCATAGGCCTTAATCTAATATACTACCATGCCAATGGTTACAGGCATATCTCATTCTCATTCAGACAGTTTCTAGAACAGAGACTCTGGAGCTTAACTGGTCTTTTCATTTGAGTTGCAGTTACTTCAAAATTCACAAAGCAGACTAATGAATACCTTACTTTTGAGGCTGGATTTTTGCCATAACTGCGAATCTAGATTGCACTTTCCTAATTCAGAGTCTTTCTTTCCCATGCATTTTACTTTCTACCATCCTCTTTCTAAATACTCGCAGAACCAGTAAAAATACTTAGATTCGCCAAACAAGTATATCTTAGTTTTCATTAATCACATGATTTTCTTTCATTGAAAGATCTAACTAATGAATTTTTTTGTCTAGCTTCAAAAGCCACAATGCATTGTCATCCTAATTAGTTTCTTGTTTAACTTTCTGGATATCCTAATACATAATTCTACCCAAACTATGAATCTAGATGCACAGGGTATTTCCACATATTCAAAATACACAGCCATGCTAATTAAAAGTCTCAAATTTACAACTAATTTACTATACACTCCATAGTAACCACATATATGTCTTCAATATCTAATTAGAATTCTAGGAGTCCTGTCTTTCCTTAACTAAAGCCTATCATAAAGAAGCCTGGGTTTTATGCATATAAAAACGGCTGTCACATCAGTGGAAGTTCAGCGTATACTACCCTATATTACCAGCTACTCTAGGATTATTGTATCTACTAAACCTGTTTACATTTCTTCTCCTAACTTCAAATCGGAAACATCAAATACTGGGCATGGAGACTGGGAAACAGAGAGTGCTTCAGCTATCTTCTCCATACAAGCTTGCAGATAATCCAACCTACTTGTGTTCCCTTTAAACCTACACCTGGTTCTCCCATGATTTATCAACTGACTGGCTGAACCATCTATCAGTGTCTTTCTTTCCCATGCATCTTACTTTCTAGTATCCTCTTTCTAATTACTCACAGAAACAGTAAACATACTTAGATTCACCAAACAAGCATATCTCAGTTTTCATTAATCACATGATTTTGCTTTCATTGAAAGATCTAACTAATGCATTTTTTTGTCTAGCTTCAAAAGCCACAATGCATTGTCATCCTAAGTAGTTTATTGTTTAACTTTGAGGATATCCTAATACATAATTCTACCCAAACTATGAATCTAGACGCACAGGGTATTTCCACATATTCAAAACACACAGGCACACTGATTAAAAGTGTCAAATTTACAGCTAATTTACTATTAACTCCATAGTAACCGCACATATGTCTTCAAGATCTAATTAGAATTCTGGGAGTCCTGTCTTTCCTTAACTAAAACCTATCATAAAGCAGTCTGGGTTTTGTGCATACAAAAGCGGCTGCCACATCAGCGGAAGTTTAGCCTACACTACCCTATATTACCAGCTACTCTAGGATTATTGTATGTACTAAACCTATTTCCATTTCTTCTAACTTCGAATCCAAAACATCAAATACTGGGGATGGAGGTCAGGTTAGCTACTGCATCTTCAAAAGCCACAATGCATTGTCATCCTAATTAGTTTCTTGTTTAACTTTGAGGATAGCCTAATACATAATTCTACCCAAACTATGAATCTAGATGCACAGGGTATTTCCACATATTCAAAATACACAGCCACACTAATTAAAAGTCTCAAATTTACAGCTAATTTACTATTAACTCCATGGTAACCGCATATATGTCTTCAAGATCTAATTAGAATTCTAGAAGTCCTGTCTTTCCTTAACTAAAACCTATCATAAAGCAGTCTGCGTTTTATGCATACAAAATGGCTGCCACATCAGTGGAAGTTCAGCCTATACTACCCTATATTACCAGCTACTCTAGGATTATTGTATCTACTAAACCTGCTTCCATTTCTTCTCCTAATTTCGAACCCAAAACATCAAATACTGGGCATGGAGGTCGGATAACAGAGAGTGCTTCAGCTATCTTCTCCATCCAAGCTTGCAGATAATCCAACCTAGTTGTGTTCTCTTTGACCCTACACCTGGTTCTCCCATGATTTATCTTACTGCTGGGGTCGGCAATGATCACATTCCTGTTTACTTGGTAAGAGGTCCCCGCAATAGCTACCATTGTCATGGAAGACATATGATGTGCAATGTCATATGCATTTCTTCTTCCATAAGTGGTACCTGGGTCCTTCATCATTTAGCTGACAAGTTGTTGAGCAATGACAATATCTTCTGCATATCTTCCTCCCCACCTGAACACGATTCAGCAGCCAATATCTAAAAGCCTATTGGCAAATGAGATTGTATAAGGTGGTGCAAAATTCTCTGGGTTTTCAGCATTTGGCCCTTTAGCTCCAGAGCTAGAACACCCATCCCCCCGCATCTACTATCTCATGACAGGAGAATTTGGGCTGGCCGCCTCCTTGCCTTTCTATGATTTTCCCCCTTGGTTCCTGAAGAGGAATTTTACATGAATTCAAATATGAGCAGTTACTAATAGTAAGACTGTGTGATCTGGGGCCCGGTAGGAGACCCGGTTGACAACCACATCTAACGGATTAAATGGGTTATTGTGAAAGTGTATATTGACTCTTGAGCAATAGAGGCCGAAGGATATATCAGAGTGCAATGAGATAAGTGAAAGAGACAAGAAGACAATGGACACCGGATTAGAGATGTAATTGCAAAGTTGTATTATGCAATAGTTTTGTACAATGATTTGAGAGGTCAGATGTTATTGTGATGTCTGATCACTACTTCCTAGTTTGTCAACTATTCTCCAACTAACTAACAAAGAATGGAAGTGTACATTGATATACAATTGAGGAAGACAAAGGAAAAGTTGAAATGTTACAATAGTTAGGTACAACCACTTCATAACTAATCATTAATTTGTTGTCTTCTGTTGACGCCACTGCAGAGCTGCACAAAACAATACCAACACTATCGGAGTTGTGTGACATCAAATAAGAGGAGTTAAGACTTTGTGGTATGACCACATGTGCTTAAGATGATGTTGAAGCCATTCGTGAAGATAGAATATGCCGCGGAGCAATGTTGTTATGTCGTAAATCGATCAAAGGCTCAAATCCGCCTGGATCAGTCACCCCTCCCTAAAGTGCAATGGTCCCCATTGCATGCAGTTGCAGAACAAGATGTGGGAAGTTTTTGGCAACTTGCACTTTTGTAAACCACTTTCCCTAGGAAGGTACTTGACCTTCTTTGATGATATGAAAGAGAGGGATCTCTTGTTGTTGTATTAGTTTGACCCTGTCATCAATATTTGATCCGATTTTGTTAGTGCATTGCTATCAAGATTGATCTTTGCTTGTTGAAGTGTCTTTGCAGCATCAAAAGTGTCCATCAAAGGTGGAAAATAATGGCGCAAGAGTTTTATGTTGAAGATTGGTAGTAAACCAAGGTAGAAAGGAAGATTAAGCTCGAAAGTATTATCTCCTACTTGTATGGTAATGGTATAGAGCCCATACTGAAATGGACAAAGCTTGCAATAAGGCCTTGTCAATCTTTCCTTCTGCAAATGTAGCCATACTCGATCACCAAACTGAAAAAATGTGCAACGTTCGGTGTTGATCATGGCGTTGCTAGTACTTAACATTTGCCTTTGCAAAATGGTCTACACTTGCTATTCAATGTGCTCAATGAACTTAACAACTTTATCAACTTCCTTTTGGGCTGAACGAGTTGCTACTGTTGATGGTGGTATAGGATAAGCTACATCAATGGGTGCTAAAGGTTAGAAACCCAAGCAGACCTAAATAAGGTTGTGTGCAATAGAGTTTTGCAAAGGTATGTTGTAGCTATGTTGAATGAAAGGAAGGTTTTTGTCCCATGTGTGTTGCTCCTTTGAATTGTGCGTTCTTAGAAGATGCACGATCATCATGTTTACCACTTCCATTTGTCCATCAGTCTAAGGACGGAATGTGGTAGACTTGTTCAACTCTGTGTCCAACATAGACCAAAGTGCTTTCCAAAAATTGCTCACAAATCTTATATCCCTATCAAAGATGATAGTTTTTGATATTCCAAAGTGGATCCAAACATGTTGAAAATATAGTTGAGTAGTTTCTAGACCTAAGATTGCTTTCTTACAGGGTGTGAGAATTGTCATCTTTGAAAATCTATTAACTACTGCATAAACATAATCATTACCATGCTTGGTAGTAGGGTAGCCTAATAGAATGTCTATGGAAACAGATTTCCACGGTTTTGTTAAAAGTGGCAAAGGTGTGTACATACCTTGCTTCTTGTTGAGTCTTGACCGGTTTGGCAACAACACATGTCATACAAGACTTGATGTATTCAATGACATTTGACCTAAACTGTGGCCAAAAGAAATACTTATGTAACATTGCAAGGATCTTTTCGACTCCAAAGTGTCCTGCAACCTTGTTGAAACGAACTTCCCATAGTTTTTGTCTCTTTGCCTTGTGCAATACACACAAATGCCCAAGATGATATAGAATCCCATCCTACAAGTAGAAATTTGAAACTAAATTGCCACCACGCAACTTTTGATAGGTTTCTACAAAGTCTGTGTCGAATGAATACAATTTTGACCAAGTGTTTGCTTCATGTCCAAATGTGTCAAACACAGTGAGGAGAGCTTGAACGAGAGGTCGGCTCAGACAAATTGATACTAGATTGGCACTTCCTTTCTTATGCTTGATGTTCAAATGGAACTGAATCACTGATGAAGATAAGAAGACTATTTTCAATGTCGCTCTTGCTGCAATTTGTTTTAAGTCTACAAGAACTCTTGTGATTTGTATGGATCACAGTCTCCTTTCCCAATATGTAATGTTTCCAATGCTTACATGCCTGGACAATGGCACAAAGCTCATGATCATATGTGGGATAGTTCCTCACTAGCGCAATGACTGTTTCACTGTGGTAAGCAACTAGATGACCATGTTGAGTGAGGATTGCTCCAAGTGCATAATTAGATGCATTCGTCTCTATCTCAAATGGTTGTTGAAGATTCAACAATGCAAGTATTGATGCAAAATCGAGTTTGCATTTCAGTTCTTCAAATACTTTCTATTGTGCAGTTGATTAGATGAAACTTGCTTTGGCACCACCTTTGGTGACTTGAGTCAAAGTCCAAGTTACATAAGAGAAACCAAGTACCAAATCCCCTGTAGAAATTTGGTAATCCCAAGAAGTTGCAAAGCTCTGGGAGATTCTTTGGTGTAGGCCATCCCTGGATGACTTGAATCTTGGTCGGGTCCACATGAACTCCTTGTACATCTACAATGTATTGTCATTATTATATCTCCCACTTAACATATGAGCATTTCTCCATGTTAGCATACAATTTTCGTTGCCACAAAGTGTGAAGAACCTGTTGGATATGACGCAAATGTTCATCCTATATTTGGTTGAAGATTAGGGTGTCATCAAGGTAGACTACAACAAATAAAGTATTGAAAGCCCTGAGAATGTCATTCATCATTTGCATGAATGTCGCAGGTGCATTAGTTCAGCTGAAGGGCATAACCAACCACTCAAATAAACCCTCTTTAGCTTTAAAGGTTGTGTTTCAAATGTTTGTAGGTTCAACAATAATTTGATGCTAAGCAAACTTAAGATCTATTTTGGTGAAGAATTTGGAACCGCAAAGTTGGTCAAGAAGGTCCTCTATTGTAGGAAGTGGATAGCGGTTCTTCACTATGATCTTGTTGAGAGCTTTGTAGTTAATGCACAACCTCCATGTGCCATCCTTCTTTGGTGCAAGCATAATATGGCTGCCGAAGGGGGATGAGTTGTGTTTATGTGTCTTTTATCTACTAGTTCATAAGTCTGTCACTTGATCTCTTGATTCTCCAAAAATGATCTACAGTATATAGAGGCATTAGGTAGAGGGAGTCTTGGTATCAAATCAATAGTGTGCTTTACCACGCAGTTTGTAGGCATTGCTTTAGGTAGCTGAAATATATCTTGTATCATCCCAACTCATTGTTCAATTATTGTGTCTACTGAAGGAACCACAATATGAATTGGCGCTACAAGGATGTTCAGCGCTCACCATCAAGAGTACAAATGTATTACTATATTGATTAGCTTCTTACATTGCTTAGCACCAATGAGTGAAAGCTTAGGAACTCCTTTCAGTATGTAGTTTCTCATATCATCATCTATGACAAAATTTCTAGGATTGGCTTCATAGAGTGCATGTCAATGGCAAAGGTATGGTTGACCAAGTAAAACATCACATACCTCTAATGGAGCGACGTCACAAAGGACTGAATCTTGTAAAGGCCTGATTTTGTACACCAAGTGACACTATTGAGTGACACATTTCTTAAAGCCCACACTGAACCATCCAATGGAGTATGGATGTGGGTGAGGCGTCAAAGGCAAGTTCAATCTACGAACTAATTCAAGTGAAATCAAGTTCTTCTAACTTCCATTGTCAATGATGAATTGTATGGGTTGACCATTTATTCCAATTTGCAAATGGAACAATCGTTTTGCTTCCTCTACATTTGTGTTGGAGGAAGAAGCAATGTTTGTGGAACCTACCATAACACTAGGTTCATAGTCCATGATCTACTTACCTTTTTCCAGTACCACAGTGTTAGTACCCACTACCTGAAGTTGTGGAAGTAGAGTTTTCCTAGCTAAAACTATTCATTGGAGTGACTGTTGGAGTTATGAACTGAACACCACTTTCCAATCTTGGATTGCTTGTTCTAATCATTTAAATATGTAATATTCTTTTGAAGATGGTGCGAAGGGCCATCCCCTTGTTTAGGATTCTACTTTATTCCAGACTTGGAATTCTTAGATTGCACTTTGTCGTGAGGCTTTGAATAAAATTTCTTAGACTTATGATGAGTTTTTGCATCAAACTTGCAAACAAATCTATAGGCTTCTCCAATAAAGGAGATCTGGCAGGAAATCCTTATCAAATTAGATATATGGTCTCAAAACTCGCCTATACTTCAAAATGAGATTTTGTTCAAATTCTTGAACATTCAGTTTTGAAACCAAAGTATAAAAGATATTTGTGTATTCTTGAATAGATCGATCACGACCTCAACGTAACTATAAGAATTTGATGTACTAGTCATCATAGTTTCCAACAAGGTAATAGGTTGATTTGAGTACTTCTACAAAACCATTCCAAGTATCTACAACATCTAACTCGTCATCTTCATGTTTAGTGCAGTAGTTATCTCACCATTTCTTTATAGATAAAGGAACTTCCAAAAGAGCAAATGTAATATTTTCTTTATCATATAAATGATTAACTCCGTAGTATGAATATTTTAAATTAACCCAGTTATCTAAGGCATCTGCATATATTTTCCCTCAAACATAGGAATGCCTAGATTGACTTGTACATTGTACTATGTGTGACCACCAAAAGGTCACTAAAAATGAGATGTGTTGGAAGGAGTGTGAACATGCTTGAGAAGTTAAGTGAAATGATCTACGATTCCCACCCATTCACGTGCATGGCGTTCTTTCAATTCTTCTCATTGCCTTTGCTAAGTATCCTCTATCATTTTTTGGAACATTTATGAAGTTGGCATCTCTAAAGTTTATTTGTCTACCATATGAGGACGTGAAGGAATGTATGATGAAGGGTTGTGAGTTTTGAGCCCTAACTTCTTGTAATCAGACCCCACATGAGTGGGCATACAAACAAAGGAGGACTCCAAATAAAACCTCGATACCACTATGAGATGATTTGAAGTGTGTAAGCTCTAATACCACTGATCCAAGGCCCAAGAGGAGACTCGGTGGACCACCATACTAAACAGATTAAATGGGTTATTGTGGAAGCGTATATTAATTGACAAAGACCAAAGGATATATCAGAGTGCAATGAGACAAGGGAAGGAGACAAGAAGACAATAGGCACCATATTAGAACTATAATTTCAAAGTTGTGTTATGCAATAGTTTTGTACACTGATCCGAAAGGTTAGATGTTATTGTGATGTTTGATCACTACTTCCTAGTTTGTCGACTATTCTCCAACTAACAAATAAAGAATGGTAGTGTACATTAATATACAAGTGAGGAAGGTGAAGAGTCAATTGAACTATTACAATATGACTACTTCATAACTAATCATTAGTTTGTCATCTCCTGCTAATGCCATTGTGTAGTTGGTGAAACAACACTGACACAGTCAATGTTGTGTGACATCAAAGAAGAATTCAGACTTCATGGTGTGACCACGTGTGGTTGGGATGATGTTGAAGTCATCGATGAAGACAACATATGTCGCAGAGTAATGTCGTTATGCCACAAGTCAATCAAAGGCTCATATCCTCCTAAATCACTATTTGCTCTAAATGTAGACCAACTAATTCTTAATTTCACAATGAGCAGTCTTATTTCAAAACCAAAGTCAAATAGGAAAACCAAAATGCAGAAAATTTTCATGCTTGGATATTTTTGCATCTCAATCGAATTTCAATTTTAAAACACGCAGCCTTTTGTCAATGATATATTTTCTAAGAAGAAAATGAAATTTTGGATTTTTAAATGTTTAGAGATTAATGCACACCTTCCTTGGCCTTTTCAGAATCCACATTCCTATCAAACATGGTCAATTCATGACACACATAAGGAAGAAACCATTAGTAACACAAGCTTTCTCCAATCTCCACTTTATTGTTTCAAAGCACGAAAATTATACAAAGACTGATAACCACCAGATTTTCAAAGATATGGATGTCACAATGCATGCAATATATCCCTTTCTTGGGGCTTTGAAAATATGATGGCACACATAAATTCATAAATGCCTCGTCATAGTAATTTTTGTTAGATATGGTTGTCACAATGCATGCAATATATCCCTTTCTTGGGGCTTTGAAAATATGATGGCACACATAAATTCATAAATGCCTCGTCATAGTAATTTTTGTTAAATGTGCAGCAATAACACCTTGTCACTTATTGATATCATTGCGAGGATGGTTGTGTGTAAGTGGGTGATGTGAACGAGAGGGCAATTGATGGGGATGGTGGGGATAAATTTCACATTTGAAGTGATGTGCAATGTTTAGGATAGAAATAGGGAGGCTAGGACTTAAAAGTCCTAAGAAAAGGGTTAAGATGGTACGAAGGGGGGGCATGGAAAAATATTGCTCTGCATAGTAGACATTGAAACTCACTAGGATACTTGTTTTCCCATAACTGATATAGAGCACCTATTACCTCCATTAAATTGACCCCAATATTGGTTACCTTGTCAGCAACCTAATTCCTGCTCCTTCTACCAAGTAAATTTGACAATTTCTAGCTTCTTTACTATCCATTTGCTTCCTCTATGATCACTTTTGATCTCCATTATAAAACTTGGTCTTCTTTCATTGAATTTATCAGAATTAATGAGTCTCCTCCTATTACCATCGTCTTTCAACCTCCTATGACCGCACTTAGAATACCTTTAAGCATAGCCATTGCTTATGCTCGGCTGTTTGTGTCCCTGCCTATGTCTAGGGCAAATATCAAAATCAGCTAACCCTTATCATCCCTTAAGACACATCCCCCACTAGCCAGGTTGAGATTTCCTTTTGCAGTTTCATCGAAGTTTAACTTTATGAATCCCTAAGAGGGGGGCACCAAATAGTGATTAATTTCACATTTCTTATCTCACTGACCCCACTATCAAGGGTTTTGTTACACACACACAGATATATTGAACAACTAAACAACCAAGTCCTCAATTTTGTTAATGTATTATTTTATCAATATATTTATGACTTGTTACTTCCTGACAGGCCCTGCGTAATATCATGTACTAGTGAAATTGTTGTTTATTATTTCATCAATATATCTATTTTGTTACTTCCTATTAGGGTAATGGTACTTCATACCAAGCACTTCTAAAGAGTTGAAGGATGAGAAGAAAATTGACAAAAACAAAGACCACCAAATATGAGTTGAGCAGCAAAGCTAGAGTCAAATTAACTTGTTTATACACTGACATAGATCCAATGGATCAATTCAGTCTTAAAGACATTGAAAGTCATCATTAATCATCATATACATATTTATTTGTTTGTTTATATACAAGAGTTGCAGATTTTGTTAGAATTGCATTGATATTACTATTAATTTATGTTGGAAAGGGCTTCAAGGTTGTGATTTGGTCTTGAAGCCCAAACCTCTTTGTAAATATTTCGAAAATATAAAATAATATTTAATTTGAACTTAAAATATCCCTAAAAATTTAAAATTCCTAGGACTTTAAACATACAACAAGTGTTCCAATACCTCAATACGGTTTCTCTTTTCCACGTAGTTTCTATCATGAAGAAGGCAACTTAAAAGGCACAAAGAGTGGTCCAAAACATGGATATAGATTCCTTTTTCCCATCATTTTCTATCCTAAAACAGTTTTTAACGAATACAAATCCTCTATCCCATGCAATTTCTATCATGAAGAAGGTAATTTAAAAACATACAAAATGTGGCCCAAAATGTCAATGCAAATTCACTTTCCCAAACAATTTTTATCTTGAAACAAATTTTAATAAATACAAATCTTCATTTCCAAGAATTTCTATCCTCAAACTATTTTTAATAAATACAAATCTTCTTTTCCAAAGGCAACTTGAAAACATATAGAGTGACACAAACTTCGACACGAATTCTTTTTTATACATTAGATGTTTCTACAATGCATCATCGTGTAGTATCCTTTTCTGGGAATGAAAAATTATTTTTCCCCCAATTTCTATAGTGAAGCAATTTTACATTAATACAAATCTTCTTGTCAACACAATTTTCATACTGAAGAAGGTGACTTTGAAACTTACAAAGCATAGTTCGCATACTCAGACTCAGCAGACCAAAAACAATTTTGACTCGGCAACTTTAAAAAATAGTTAAATTTCTTAGAAGCACAAATTTTATACCAAATACAATTACAAAATGTATCAAATGAGTTTATAAAACGTTGGGAAAGTGTTTGATATTAGATTTGAATACAAATAGAGTACAAAATCGCACCATCATGCAAATACAATTGTCAACTAATTACTGTTATAACTTATACTTATGAATTTATGATGATTGTCATTGAAATTCATCACCATAAATTGCATATCCATGCAAGTTACCAATTATAAGAATTTACAGTTTCTTCTTCCCCATTCAAGTGAAAATTTTGGGAGACTGAGGGGGTCTAGTCTTCACACACCATTACAGCTCCTTGCTCTGCCAAGATGACTGCACCTATGGCTCCACCCTAGGACTAGATTAAAGTGACTCCTCTACCTCATGTTCAACATCATCTACAAGGATGTCATTCAATCCAATCTCTCTTGTTTTTGTTGTGCCCTACTTGCACCCTCGATATCTTGCCTCTCGAAATCAACAATCTCGTCCTCTGTGAACAAGGTTGTCTCTTCATCATGTGCAGTCTAGTCACTATAGGGATCAATCTCATCCAAATCAATAGGCTCCTATGAAGTGTACTCCACCTTTCTTGTGTGAGGCCAAAGATTGTATCTCACCAAAACTAGGTCATTGAGGCGTCATTAAGTCAATTTATTGCACTTTTTCGTGTCCAAACCACGTACCATGAGTTACAGGCTCGGACTAGTCGAGTACTTGCCGCGAGTTCTGTGCCAAAACTCACCAGAGCAGACTCACAAGTTTAGGTAGAAAAACTTGTCTAGTAAAAAAAAGGCGAGTACTCAGTGAGCAATTGAACTATGACACAAAGTGTGCCCCCAAAAATGTCAATACAATTCCTCTTTTTTTAAGCAATTTCTATTATGAATCATCTTTCAATAAATACAAATCCTCTTATCCATGCAATTTCTATCTTGAAGAAGGTGAATAAAAAACATAATACTCTTTTCCCTGCATATTTTTATTCTGAAATCAAAACTTTAAAAAAAAAACTCTTTTCCATGTGATTGTATCCTGAAGACTATAACTCAAAACCATACAAAGTTGGGCCTGACGCATCAATACAAATTTGCCATTTTGCACAAGTTCTATCCAGAAACAATTTTAAATATAAATACAACTCCTCATTTCAATGAAATTTCTATCTTGAAGGTGACTTGAAAAAAGTACGAAGTGTGGCCTGAAATGTTGATAAATTTTCTCTTTTCCACACAATTTTTATCCTATGACAATTTTTAATAAATACAAATCTTCTTTTTCACACAATTTCTATCTTGAAGAATGCTGACTTTGAAACATCAACTCAAATTCTTTTTTATGCATCTGGTGTTTCCACAGTGCAGCATTATCTCCATTTTAAAGGAAATTTTCTTTTTATCCCCTAATTTCTATCCTAAAGCATTTTTTGATGAATACATATTACAACCCCTTTTTCCATAAAATTTGTATCTTGAAGGTGGTGTCTTATGAAAGGTGTAGCCAAAAACATCAAACACAATTTCTCTTTTCCACACAATTTCTATACTAAATCAACTTTTAATAAATACAAATCCTCTTTTCCACAATTCCTATCATGGAGAAGCTGACTTAAAAACATCTAGAGTGTAGCATGAAACACCGTTACAATCTATCTTTCCAAATAACTTCTATCCTAAGGCAATTTTTTTAAAATTTCTATCTTGAAAAGGGTAACTTGAGAAGTGTGTCCCCAAATGTCAATCCAATTTCTCTTTTCCAGGCAATTTCTAGTCTGAAACAGTTTCAAATAGATCCGAATCCTCTTTTCCTATCCTGAACAAGGTGTATCCTAAACAAGGTGACCTAAAAACATGCAAAGTTCAGCCCAAAACATCAACACAAGTTCTCTTCTCTATGCAATTTCTATACTCAAACATATTGTAATATATACAAATCCTCTTTCCACGCAATTTCTATCCAAAAGAAGATGAATTTATACCATACAAATTGTAGCCCTTAACATCAATTTCTCCTTTCAATGCAATTTCTATACTGAATCAACTTTTAATCAAGACAAATCTTGTTTTCCGTGCACTTCCTATCTTGAGCAAGATGACTTAAAACATATCAAAAGTGGCCCAAAACGTCAATCCAATTTCTCTTTTTCATGCAATTTCTATGAATCAAACTTTTAATACATACAAATTTTAATAAATACATAATATCTTTTACATGATTTCTATACCGAATTTCCATACCGAATCAACTTTTAGTAATACAATTCCTCTTTGCCCATCCCATTTCTCTTGTCTGCGAAATTTCTATGAATTTACAAATTTCAATAAATGCATATTCTCTTTTACATGCAATTTCAATATCGAATCAGCTTTCAATTATACTGATATGCAAAACCTACAATGGCAGCAAGGGGCGGTGGTGGATTGTAACATCTGTAGGATGTTAACAATTAATAGTCAACTTTAAATTTGATATCTATTTGACCGTCATATAGAAGTTTCAACTTTAATTTTAATGTCCATTTACCTGTCATATAGAAATAGTTTTTTTTTTCCTTTCTTGATTGGAGAAGTAATATCTTGGGCATTCAGTGAAATTCAGAGGATTTCTTTTATTGGAAAGTTTTTTGCGAACTCCACAGAATGGTGTAATTATATCGAAGCCATTTATCATCAGTCAACAAGAAATTTGAAAAAAACGTAATTGAGTCATTTTTTATAAAAGATAGGTACCTTGAGATTGAGATTGATATCTATCGGCGTTATTGAGATAGATGCATTTTTAACAATTACTATGTATTGCAAAAAGCTTGAAAGTCTCAAACATACCAGAATTTAAATTCGGGCAGCCGGCGAATGAAGGGCTTGAACTCGTCGGAGCCCTTGGTGGGAAGCATGGGGCCCTCAATCTCGGGATCAGCTTGCGGCGACAGAAACCCTATCAATAAATTCAGCATATAAATCCCCAGGCCGTACGAGACAATGTAAAACCCCTGCAAGAAATACACCCTCAAGCCATAAATGCCCGCCAACAGAAACAACCCTAGCCATCTGCCCACGTAATAAGGAGTAGATTTGTCCAGATAATACTGGAACCTTCGAGAAATGCTGCTGCTCCATCTCGCTATGGCCGGGGAAGGACCCTCCCCTGCGCCCTCGATGAAACCTGTGTCCATGAGACCGGGGGATTAGGTACCTTAGGGGGCTTATGGCATATGTAAGTGTATATTTTGTGTGTATGTGTCAGATCGAGTATATATATGATCTTTGCTTCTTTGTTTCAGTTTAGTGTATATACTGCAATCTTTTCCACGATTCCGGCAGAGGGAGGAAACGTTTACGGCGTGGGATCGGCCTGCAGAGACGCGGGATCGGCTTGCAGTGGCGCCAGAATAGTGCGAGGAAGGAGTAATTGCGTGTGGATAGTATTTGGATACCATGCGAAACCGGTCAAGACTCCAGAGCGGTTTTGTAAAAACGGTTTTTAATGCTGGTAAGGGCCAGAAGTGGCACGTGAAGCGTCGAAGGGTAGATATAGGCGTCTTACAATTTGGTTTCTCTTAATTTTTTCGTGAAGTAAAAATGAACCTTCATTCTTTCTTCTTTTATTATGCTCTTTTTCTTTTTCTTTTTTCTCTCTCCTTTTTCTTTTTTCTTTTCAAATCCCAAGAGGTTATTATAAGGTTCACTTGAAATAAATAATCTTAGTCTTGAAATTTACTTTAAAACAAGTGTTTTTATTTAATGTTATTCAATTTTTATAATTTTTAAACTCAAAAAAAAAAATTAAAATTATTTATTATAAGGTATTGGCATGATAATTTTTTTATATTTTGTAGTATCAAAAAAATTAAAACAAAAATTGCTCGAATAATATGTGTGTTAGTATTTTAAAATGACAGTGAAACAATTTAAAAGTGACAAGGAAGCACGCATACTAAATAGTACTTAAATTTTCAAAATATTGAGTCATAATACCTATATAATATAAAACCACTGAGTCATAACTAGATTATGACATTTATTCTTTGTCAAAAGTTTGTTGGGTGTATATTTGTGTATCGTCTTGTTAGAATGAGCCACAATCGAGAATAGGGTCTGGATATGATTGAATGCACAAAGAAAACCTTGTATGTGGTAATGAAATCATAAAAAATAAAAAATTGGAAGAAGCTTGTCTTCACAACCAAAAGTTGTAATGAACATTAACATTCATTCATTAATTAAAAGGTACATTATATAGTGAGTAATTAAGTCACCCAAAAAGATAATTAACTCGACTTATAGTTAGAAAATTATTTAATGCACATTTTTCTAATGACTTGTTTTTAGTCTAAACAAGTTAATTAAACTATGTAGGTAAAATTACATGGAGAGAAAAAAATTACACTAACACCCCCTTAATTGTAACTTAAGTGGATTGGAGAATTGGGTCCCAACATAAAAGCCTAATGAGGTACCCAAGTATATAGAAAAACTCCCAAAGGAGAAAGACAGAGCTACATGAACCCCAAGAAGAGCCCACAAATGAAGATATTTACTCTTAGTGAAGGGTTTCATGAATATATCAACAATTTACTCTATAGTTTGGATGTAGCGCAAATCAATGACTTGCTCATGGACAAGCTTTCGAATGAAATGCATGTAATTCTTGATATGCTTGGTCCGTTGATGGAGGACCGGATTCTTGTAGATCTAGATTGTGATTTGGTTGTCCCAGAAGATGACTATTAATCATTGAAACTAGATATTGAACTCAGTGAGAAACCCTTGAAGCCGTATAACCTTAGTGGCAACATTAAAAGCTTCTATTTATTCTGTCTTTGTAGAAGATAAATAAATAATATTATGTTTCTTGCTTGACCAACTAATCAGACCAAAACCAAAGAAGAAACTATACGTTGAAGGAAGAAACTATGCCCTAAAGTAGACTTATGATTCTTAACATCGCCAACCCAATCTGAATGTTGTGAATTCAAATAGTTGATATAAAAAAATTAAATCATGAGAAGTCGAATACACAGAGAGAATTTTAATTACACAAATAATAATCTACTCTATTCTGATTAATTATTTCGAACATATTACAAATATATAGAAATATGATTCCTATAATTTCTCCAAAAATTTCTCTCACTCGAAATCTTATGATTATGCAAATCACTAAATATGATATATTGTTATAACAATATAAACAATAAATATTCTAACATATATCATAATATTGATATATAACAATATTTTGATTAACAAACTAATTATATTTGCCTCTTGGTAAATACCCAAATTTACATAATGTAAAAGCTAGATTTCCTAACATTCTCTCCCATAGTTTTTACATGGTGCAAAAATATTCACACTTTTATCTATAGTATGCTCACCCATTGTAGCATGCCAAACTATGTGACTCATGACCTTGATATAAAGAGAGTCTCACTCCTCCTATGGTTTTACAGGTTTAACACAAACTTTGACATGAACAGGAACACTATCTACCTCTAGGAATTAGCACGAACAGAACTATATGTTATCATATACTCTTAGGCCTGCATACTACTGATGCAATCTTGTTGCACATGACCACTAGTATGTGAAGGAATGCATCCTACATTTACTTTATGTGATCGTAACGGACATGTCATTGGGAGTCATCTCCATAAAGAAGTAAGGCAGTCATGGGATCTCTGCAGTCGCTGCTCTCCTAACTATTGTCAAAACACTATTCATCTCCTATGGTTTTTTGGATCTCTACCACAAACCCATTCAAGATCCATGAATTGACTTACATTGGTGTTTTTTATCCTTTCACAATATTTTCACATTAGATAATTATGTTTGAAATTTTACACAGATTACATTACATGAATAGGGATTATTTTTCTTTTCTTATTTTGCAAACATACAGCGGAAATAAAAAAACACACTATATAAAATATCACCACATCTTTGGTATGGCCCTATCGTTGGCAACTGACGAGAGGTCATTGAAAGACCTCCTTCTTCCGTATATCCTCCAGCCCCCAGTAAGTTGTTGCTTACTCAACTGATGAAGAGTCATTGAAGCTCAGGTGCATGATTTTGTTGAGGAGAAGCTCCCCTACAAAATTAACATTTGACTTAGTATGTCAAGTACAAGCGATAATGCGTCCTTGTATAAACATTTTTTTATTTTGACAAAAATGACTTGACTTAGACCGACACTTTATATTTTTGTATATATGACAAACTTTACTGACTCTTTGATACCTAATGGCATATTTTGATGACATGACATTACAACTAAAATTGCCTAATTATCATCGATTAATTACCATGCATGACTCTTTTGACACTTTTTAAAATTTTGCATGATAAAACAATAAAAGATAATTTAGACTAACAACACATGAGATTTACTTTTGAAATTATACCTTTAATAATCTGAACACTTCAAATAAACTCTAAATACAATAATGATATTTACACTATGACTAAAGACAAAACTCTAATAAACAACACTATAAAATAACACCGAACTCCAAAAACATTACTGATAACTAAAAAACTCAAAACCTATTAATAAAACACCAAACTTGACAGCATCAACTTCGTACAATGTTTTTTTTCTTATGGGAATGCACATTAAGATAGGGATATAATATGCTCAGTATATTTAAACCACTTGGCGATCTTTAGGCTTGGCGATGTAAACAAAATATAGGTGAATATAAATCTCACACGGAGGCACAACCAAACCAAGGGCTCACCAAAAATAGTTTGAGATTAAAATCATGTCTACTTGCCACATGAAGGAATAAATATGATCACAGACCGTAATATATATTGTCTTTCCATAATACGTTGGGATGTTGATAATCAATTACCAACAAAAAATAACCCAGTAGGTTCGATACCCAAACAAAATTCACATATTTGTTTAACTAAGTCACTCACTTGCTTGTTAAAGAGGTGTATGATGATAAGAAAAAATGTTGTGCGTAAATTAGGCTTCTTCAGACACACACTCCAAGCCACAACAATGCAAATCGATCAAGGGAATTCACTACAAAGCATTCATGAGAGATCTAAATAAATGTAGGAGCCATAGACTCTAGCTCGTGACAAGTGTTTGGAACTGATGCTTCAAACAAGCAATGTAGATCTGGATAAATGTAGAATATAATCTAAACCAATACCATTTGAGAATGGATGGCGACACAAGTGTATGATACATGCAAAGAACATAATCAAAACAATGTTCACAAAACATTCCACAGAATCAAAAGAATCTACAGGTGAGGGTATAACTAAATGCTAAACAAACTTACATGCAATTCTCTTCTATCTGCTCCTTTGAAAGCAAAATATCAAAGCTGAGTTATAAAATGACGGTGATTACTAGGACTGTGTAACTTGATGCAAGTGAGTCAAGCAAACTTGGAGACACACCAAAACCTTTAAACTCACACAATAATATCAAATTCCTCACAAAATATTTTTGCCATGAATCAAGGCAACGTATAAACGAAGAGATGCCCCTGTCAATCTATTAATTTTTCATTGAATTATAGCCTACTCTAATACCATTGTTGTGAATTCAAAGAGCTGATATAAAAAAATTAAATCATGAGAAGCCAAATACACAGAGAGAATTTTAATTACACAAATAATAATTTGCTCTATTATGATTAATTCTTTCGAACATATTACAAATATATAGGAATATGATTTCTATAATTTTTCCACTAATTTCTCTCACATGAAATCTTATGATTATGCAAATCACTAAATACGATATATTATTATAACAATATAAATAATATATCTCAACAATATATATTCTAACTTATGTCTTAATATTGTTAAATAGCAATATTTCAATTAATAAACTAACTAAATATATCTACCTCTTGGTAAATACCTAAATTAATACAATGTAAAAGCTAGATTTCCTAACACTGAATCTGTATATTGAATCAAGTCAACTTTGATGGCTTCTCCATGGTGAATCTTGAAACTATGAGCACCCTAAAGTAGTGGATAATATGCTCAGTTATTTTCTAATACAACTCATGTGGTTCCTGCATAAATATAGAGACCATGCCCATTACATATGAAATGTCAAGTCTAGTATGCATAAGGTAGATGAGACTGCCAACAAGTTGTAGATACGAGGTAGCATTAATCAAAGGAGAGGGATAGTCAACCTCTAGCTTAACACCAAATACAAAGGGAGTTGGAGTTGGCTTATAGTCAGTCATGTTAAACAGTGCAAGCAAATCAAGAGCATACTTGGATTGTATAATAGTGATCCCAGAGTCAAACTAAGAAATTTCAATCTCAAAGAAGTAATGCAACAAGCCCAATTCAGTCATTAAGAACCTGTTAGACAAAATAATTTTTACTACTATAATGGTGGATGAAGAGCTCCATGTAATCAATAGGTCATCCACGTAAAGAACCAAAATCAACAGTGAA
The DNA here is from genome assembly GCA_037957365.1 of Torreya grandis. Taxonomy (NCBI): domain Eukaryota; kingdom Viridiplantae; phylum Streptophyta; class Pinopsida; order Cupressales; family Taxaceae; genus Torreya; species Torreya grandis. Next base: position 1,387,860 of record JARHVA010002529.1, on the reverse strand, counting down.
TCATCTAGTTATAAAATGTAGACATTCAAATCAAAATGACATTTAATGAACCCAACTGAAAGAAGAGAGGAGTCCACCTTGGCATACCAAGTTTGGGGAGCTTTTTTGAGGCCATAAATAGATTTATGAAGTTTACAAACTAAGGAAGAATCTTTCACAAATCATTGTGGTTGCTCCATGTATATTTCCTCTTTGAGGTCACCATGAAGAAAGACACACTTCACATCCATCTGATGAACATCCCAATGATATGTTGTGGCAATGACAAGAATGAGTTGGGTTGAGTTCATTTTGACAATTGGAAAAAATGTCTCGGTATAGTTAATGTCAGGTACCTGAGAAAAACCTTTTGCTACCAAACATGCTTTGAACTTGTCTACAGACCCATCTACTACAAATTTTGTTTAATAGATCTACCTACATCAAACAAGTTATATCTTCTTGAGAAGAGGAACTAAATCCCAAGTGTTGTTTCTTAACAAAAAACCATATTCATCTTCCATAGTAGTATCCCACTCATGAGCGTTTAATGTCTCGTGAAATAATTATGGATAAAAATTAGATGCAATGAAATCATGTGGGGCATTCTGAAATTGTGAATGGGTTCACCTATTGTTTGATGGATCTTCAACCCAATGCCAACACTTTGAAGTGTTTGTCTAGCTTAGAGAGGACTAGTTATCAAAGAGTCAAGAGGAAATTCCTCATCTTCTAAAGATATTCAGAGAGAATGAGGAGGTGAATCCCCATCACTACTTTCATCATCAAAAGTAGAAGAAGAATTTATATCAGCATGAAGCTACTTAGATGGATCTAAATCATCAGAACTATCATCAAATCCTAATGTGTCCAAGGAAGAGGGAGGAGTGTCATGTGCAGATTCTGGAGGACCCTCTTGAAAGCAAACACTTATCTCAATGAATAACTCGTGAGTGGTGAGATGGAGAAGCATGTTTCCCTTAACGGCCTCAATATATCTAATGAAGATGCATGGTTAACTCAGAGGTTCCATTGCCTTACATTTCTTCTTTAGAATGTGGGCCATAACAAGAGATCTAAACACTTAAAAGTGCTTCGTTGTGGGTTTTTGACTACTCTAAGCTTCAAAATGAGTGACTCCCTTCAATGTTTTACGAGGAACTCAATTTTGGATATAACAAGCATGGTTGATAGCCTTGGCCCAATACTGAGGTAAAAGAGACTTGGAGTGTAGAATATTGTATTCCATTTCCTTCAAGGACCTATTCTTGCACTCTATAACACCATTCTACTGAGGACTATGTGAAACTATACGTTATAGTTCAATCTCCTCTAATGTGCATAATTATTTAAAATGGTTATTGACATACTCACCACCATTATTGTTGCACAAAGTCTTGATGGCATTACCTAACTATTTTTATACAAGTGTCTTGAAGTCTTGAAAATGATCAAAAACCTCTAATTTATGCTTGAGAGAGTACACCCAAGTCTACCTCAAAAATTCATTTATGAAAGTAAGTATGTATTTAGTTATGTTGAATGAAAAAGTTAGAAATGGACCAACAATGTCATTGTCAACTAGATTCAATGTCTGTGTAGTTCTACCTGATTTGTCTTTATCATACTTCTCTTTAGATACTTACCAAGTATGCATCCTTGGCAAATGTTGTCATAAAAACAAACACACAATAACCCGAAAACTATGTCATTATGAGTTACTCTAGGTAGAGATATTTGAGATGGTCAAATTGTTGAGTTGTGGAGCTAAAAGCTTCACCAAATGAGCAAATTGCAAGTTGCTAGTGTTACATAGTCACCGGTGTCGATCAGGAGCGACCGACGTCGGTCAAGAGTCGACCAGACGATACCAGCGTCGGTTAAGGATCGACCGACATCAATCACGTGCAGACAGGCAGGGACCGACATCAGTCACCTATGCGTTCAGAAGTCTATTTTCGTGGATGAACAAATTGTTTGCATGATAAGTTTAATTGTTGGTATTGAGTCCGCATTTCTATTTTGGACAGGACTATTTTGAACCATTGATTAAGGTGGTATATCTAACGGTGGAGAATGCATAGCTCATGAATTCTAGTATTATATAATAGGGTTAGATCTTCATAGTTTATTGTAGAACTATAGAAGACATTTATTGTAAATGTGAATCAATCCAAGTTGTTGGAGTTGGTTGTAATTGAGAGAGAAAACTCTTGAGGGAAAGAGATCTGTACATCTGAGAGGTGTGAGAAGAAAGTGTGATTTTCTTCATTGTATTTCCTTCTGGGAGAGTTTAATACAAGTTTTTGGGTGGTTTTTTGTATCTCTTATTATTTGTTGTTTTTTATTCTAGTTACTTATTAATTCTGGCTTAATTCCGTGTTTAGTTGCTTACACAAAAGTAATCAAGTTTGTTGTACGATCCCAACAAGTGGTATCAGAGCTTGGGTTCACTAACAGGTGGTTCAGATCTATTTAGTGTGTGTTGATTACAAGTCACTCACAGGGGTTTCTAATTGAGTGGGAGTAAAGTAATGGCAGAAGAAAGTAAACTAAGAATTTAGAAGTTTAACGGCAAGAATTATCAATTATGGAGGATGCAGATAGAAGATTATCTGTATCAGAAAGATCTGTACTTACCGTTGGGTGGGGTTTCAAGCAAAGCCACAAATATGCAAGATGAAGAATGGAATATTCTTGATAGAAAGGCTCTTGGATCTATAAGATTGAGTCTGGCATCTTCTGTGATTTCCAATTTATCACAGGCAAAAACAACGGTAGAGTTAATGGATACTTTAGCAAATTTATATGAAAAGCCCTCAACTTCAAATAAGGTATATCTTATGAAGTAATTATTTAATTTACAAATGCAGGAAGGTGGATCTGTATCTACTCATCTAAATGATTTCCATGCAATAGTAAATCAGTTAGATTCAGTCAAAATAGTTTTTGATGATGAAATTAAGGCTTTATTAATCTTATGCTCATTACCTGAAAGTTCGCATAGTTTGGTAATGGCAGTTAGTAATATTGCATCTACTTCAAATATCTTGAAAGTAGATGATGTTGTTAGTGTAATCTTGAATAAAAAAATTTGTAGGAAAAGCACACAAGAAACATCAGTAAATGCTTTAAGTTTTGAAAGCAGGGGAAGGCAAAAAGAGAAGAGCAAGCAAGGGAGATCAAGGTTCAAGTCAAAGATGAGAGGTAGATCCAAATCCAAAAATGGAAGAAAGATAACCTGCTGGAATTGTGGAAAGATAGGGCATGCAAAGAAAGATTGCTGGTTGAAAGTTAAAGAAGAAAATCAGCATGAAGGTAATAAGGAAGCAAATGTTGCAGGTATTGTTGCACAAGATGCTCTTATATTTTCTTTAGATAGTAAAATAGAATCTTGGGTTTTAGATTCTGGTGCTTCTTTTCATGCAACCCCAAATAGAGAATATTTCAATGACTATGTCCATGGAGATTTTGGAATAGTTTATTTAGGGGATAATGAGCCTTGTAAAATAGTTGGCAAAGGAAAAGTGCAGCTGAAATTGTAAAATGGAAACACATGGGTGTTGAAGGATGTCATGCATGTACCCACCCTGAAAAAAAATCTGATTTCTACAGAAAAGTTGGGAGATGAGGGTTGTACAGTAACTCTCACAGCTGAATCTTGGAAGGTTTCTAAGGATGCACTTGTATTAGCCAGAGGTAAGAGAGTAGGTACTCTCTATTTATGTAATTGTATTACTGATAATTCTTCTTCTGTATTATCTACTTTAGATGTAGATGCAAAGTTGTGGCACTATAGGCTTGGCCACATGAGTGAGAAGGGAATGACTGTTCTTAATTCAAAAGGTAAACTTTTAGATTTGAAATGCATAGATCTAGATTTTTGTGAGCACTGTATTTTTGAGAAATAGAAGAGAGTGAGATTTCTCAAGACTGGGTCAACAAAGAAGAAGCACAAGTTGGAGCTTGTTCACACAGATGTGTGGGAACCAGCTCAGGTAGCTTCTATTAGAGGATCACAATATTATGTTTCTTTCATTGATGATGCTACAAGAAAGGTATGGGTTTATTGCATAAGGAAGAAATCTGATGTTTTTGACACATTTAAGAAATAGAAAGCTTTAGTTGAGAATGAAACAGACATGAGATTGAAGTGCCTCAGATTTAACAATGGTGGTGAGTACTACAACAATAAGTTCAATAGTTACTGTTCTATGAATGGAATACGCAGGCAAAAGATGGTTCTAAGGACACCTCAACAAAATGGAGTAGCTGAAAGGATGAACAGAACAATATTAGAGCGTGCACAGAGTATGAGGTTGCCTGTTGGCTTGCCCTTATAGTTTTGGGCAGAAGCTGTAGACACTGAAGTTTATCTAATTAACAGAGGACCCTCTACTGCTCTAGATGGTGGAATTCCAGAAGAGGCATGGATAGGTAAAAAGGTAGATCTTTTATTTCTCAGAGTTTTTGGTTCTGAAGCTTTTGTGCACGTTGATAAAGAAAATAGAAAGAAGCTAGATGTTAAATCTATGAGGTGCACTTTTATTAGTTATGGCTCTGGAGATTTTGAATTCTGGTTGTAGAATTTAGGGACTAACAAAATTATTAGAAGCCATGATGTTGTTTTCAATGAGAAAGTGATGTACAGTGATCAGCTCAAGAAGCTGAATAATACTGAGCAGGGCAAAGTTGATTTGGACGAGGTGATGATCCAAGAAGAGTTCGTGGGTAATCACTTTTAAGAAAACATAGACATCGATGCTAGTCATGCAGGAACTGATGTCGGCCAGAAAGGAACCAACATCAGCCGTAAAGGAACCGACATTGGTCAAACATAAATTGATGTCGATCAGGTGGGACCGATGTCGATCAGGTACAGACCTAGAGATGACCGAGATCAGTCACTGACAAAGAATTTGGGTAGATAACAAGCTGTGTTTGAGTCTCAAACGCCCATCAAGAGGTCAAAAAGGGTAAGTAAACCTCCAATTCGATATTCCCCTTCATTATTCTACTTATTGCTCACTGATGGTGGAGAACTAGAAAGCTTTTACGAGGTAATACAGGTAGAGACCAAGAAACAGTGGGACCTTGACATGAATGAGAAAATTGATTCCTTGAAAGAGAACCAAATGTGGGATTTGGTTGAGTTGCCAGCTGGAAAGAAGACACTAAAAAATAGATAGGTTTACAGGCTAAAGGAAGGTGAGAATGGATAGATGAGACATAAGGCCAGGTTGGTAGTAAAGGGATTTGCACAGAAACCAGATATTGACTTTGGTGAAATTTTTTCTCCTGTAGTTAAGATGACTTTTATTCGAACTGTATTGTCTCTAGTTGCTATTGAGGATTTGTGTCTTGAGCAGCTTGATGTTAAGACAACGTTTCTTCATGGAGATTTGGATGAAAAAATATATATAGAACAGTCGGAAGGTTTTAAGGTCAAAGGTAAAGAGAAACTCGTGTGCAGGTTGAAGAAAAGCTTGTATGGTCTTAAGCAAGCTCCAAGACAATGGTATTTGAGATTTGACAAGTTTATGACTGAGCATGGCTTTAGCAGATGTCAATCTAACCATTGTGTTTATTTTAAGAGATTGGATAGTGGTAGATATATTATCATGTTGCTGTATGTAGATGATATGCTTGTTGCAGGTTCACTCATGTAGGATATTTCTGAGCTTAAGGTAAAATTAGCTCACACATTTGCCATGAAGGGTTTGGGAGCAGCAAAGAAAACCTTGGCATGAGTATTAAGAGAGACAGGAAAAATCATAGTTTGATTTTGTCTCAAGAGGATTATGTGAACAAGGTGTTGGAGAGGTTCAATATGCATGATGCAAAACCGGTAAGTACACCTATGGCTAGACACTTCAAGTTAAGCAAAGAACAGTGTCCAAAATCACATGATGAGGTAGAGTACATGAGTAGAGTTCCATATGCTTCAGCAGTTGGAAGCTTAATGTATGCAATGGTATGTACTAGACCTGATATTGCCCAAGCAGTGGGAGTTATCAGTAGGTTTATGGCCAATTCAGGGAAGGAACACCGAAAAGTAGTTCAGTGGATTCTCAGATATCTGAGAGGGACTAGTAGTAGGCATTTATGCTATGGAGGGTCAAACACTTCTCTACATGGATATGTAGATTCGGATATGGCAGGTGACTTGGATGGCAGGAGGAGCACCATAGGATATGTTTTCACTATTGGTGAAACAACAGTTAGCTAGATTTCAAAGTTGCAGAAGGTTGTTGCCTTGTCTACTACAGAGGCAGAATATATTGTAGTCACAGAGGCTAGCAAAGAAATGATATGGATGACACGGTTCATGGAAGAGTTGGGAAAGGAGCAAGAGAGTTGCAGATTATACAGTGATAGTCAAAGTGCAATTCATTTGGCAAAGAATTCAGCCTTTCATTCAAGAACCAAACATATACAGCTTAGGTACCACTTCATTAGACAGGTATTGGAGGATGGTGAGTTGAAGTTGGAGAAGATCCATACAGATGAGAACCCTGCTGATATGTTAACAAAGCCGATAACAAAGGAGAAGTTGAATCTTCATTCAACTTATGTTGGTCTTCAAGATTGAGTTTGAAGATGGAGAAGCTAGAAGATGTTGCTGTACAGGTACTGGTACAGCTATTTATCTCCAAGTGGGAGATTGTTGAGTTGTGGAGCTAAAAGCTTCACCAAATGAGCAAATTGCAGGTTGCTGGTGTGAGTCACAATTAAGGCATGTCCCACTGTATATGAAATCATCTAAATCACAAGTCCCACTGTATATGAAATCATCTAAATCACAAGTCCCACTGTATATCTAAATCACATGCCTTAATTATGAGTATACTGAAATCATCTAAATCACAAGTCCCACTGTATATGAAATATCGGGCCTAGTGTGAGTCAAGTAGATGAGACTGCCAACAAGTTATCGATACCAAGTGGCATCAACCAATGGTGAAGAATAGTCAGCCTCAAGATTGACTCCTGATAGAAAGGGAGTCAAAGATGACTTGCAATCAGCCATGTGAAACTGAGCCAATAAGTCAAGAGCATACTTAGGCTGTGCAAGAGAAATCCTTGAATCTGACTGTGAGATCTCGATGCCAAGGAAGTAATGCAATAAACCCAAGTCTGTATTGTCAAATCTATCTTGGAGAGATGCCTTCACCACTGCAATAGCCGATGAAGAACTCCCGGTGATCAAAAGGTCATCAACATATATAACCAAAATCAGGAGCGAATCATCCTGCCACAAGAAGTAGACATTAGGGTCAGAATGGCACCTAGTGAAACCCGCTGTGAGAAGGAATCCATCTTAGCATACCAAGCCCAAGGGGCCTGTTTGAGGCCATAGATAGATTTCTTAAGTTTGCATACTAAGGAAGAATCCTGAACAGATCCTGGTGGCTGCTCCATGTAGATCTCCTCCTCTAGGTCTTCGTGAAGAAAGGCACTCTTCACATACATTTGGTGCACATCCCAACCATGTGCTATGACAATAGCCAAGGTGAGTCCGATATAAGTCATCTTTGCAACGGGTGCAAAGTTCTCTGAGTAGTCAATGCCTATCACCTATGAGAAACCTTTGGTGACTAATCGTGCCTTGTACTTATCAACTGACCCATCTGCTGCAAACTTGGTCCGATATATCCACCTACATCGAACCATCTTCCTTCTCTTAGGAAGTGAAGTCAAATCCCAAGTGTGATTTTTGATTAAGGAAGAATATTCTTCCTCCATAGCATTATCCCACTCAGGTACCCCCAATGCCTGTCGAAAAGTCTGTGGATCTAAAACTCAGGCAAAGAAGGCATGTGGATCTCTTTGAAAATCCCCCCTAGTACGTCTGTCATCTACGAGATCTCCTGCCCAAGTGTCAACACTCTCAAGTGTCTATTTGGCCCAAAGTGGCCCGAAAGTGGGTGAGTCAGGTGTTAACTCCTCATCCTCTAACTGACTAGAGGTGGATGACACGACATCACTGTCCTCACTATCTGAACTCGAAAAAGAAGATGTCTCTAGTTCAAGAACCTACTGTGGCTGATCTGAATCTGATAAGGAATCATCATGAAGAAGTAGATCCGATGAGGGAGAAGAAGTGCCAAGTGTTGAGTCTCTAGGACTCTCTTGAAAATGGACACTTCTCTCGATGAACAACTCATGAGCGACTGGATCTAGAAGGCGATACCCCTTAATACCATCTATATATCTTACAAAGATGCAAGGCTTGGACTGATGTTCCATAGCTTTGCATTTCTTCTTCGATATGCGAGCCATGGCTGGGGATCCAAAAACCCTAAGGTGCTCAACATCAAGTTTCCTTTTATGCCAAGCTTCAAAGGGTGTTATCCCTTTCAAAGCTTTATGAGGAACCCTATTTTGAATATAGCAAGCACAATTGATGGCTTCAGCCCAGTACTATGGTGGTAAGGATTTGGAGTGAATCATATAGCTACCCATCTCTTTCAAGAACTTATTTTTGCGTTCTGTAACCCCATTCTGTGAAGGACTATAAGTGATTGTGTGCTACAAATCAATCCCCTCTGTGGTGCAAAACTGCTCAAACCTGTTGCTGACATACTCCCCTCCATTATCAGTTCAAAGAACCTTGATGGATTTCTCACTCTATTTCTCAACAAGAGCCTTGAAGTCTAGAAAATTTTCAAACACTTTAGACTTTTGTTTGAGAAAATATATCCAGGTGTACCTAGAGAAATCATCAATGAAAGTGAGGATGTACTTGGCCCTTGTGAAAGATGGTTTGGGAAAGGGTCCTGATACATCACTGTGGACTAACTCCAAAGGTTGTGAAGCCCTCCAAGCTTTGCCTTTGTCAAATTTTGCTTCGGGATGCTTCCCAAGGGAAAACCCCTCACAAAGTCCTTTTGAGAATTGGACACGAGGCAAGTCAATGACCATGTTATGTTTGCAAAGTTGCTCAAGGTAGCGGTAGTTAAGGTGGCCAAACCGCTCATGCCATAATTTTATAACTCCATCTGAATGAGTTAGCAATGTTATTGGAGAAGAATCAAGTGCAAAATGTGAGAAGGTGTATAACCTTACTTGGTGATCTGCCCTACCCACTGCCACTGTAGTATCATTATGCAACTCCCTGATAGCCACTAAATCTGGTGAAAACTCAACTCTCATGCCCCGACCAATGTGAGTGATTTGGTACACTGATAGGAGATTGGTTAAAAGAGAAGGAACACTTAGAACATTATTGAATGTTTTTCCTTCAATTTCAATTAACCCTCTCCCTACAACAAAAACTGATGTGTCATCACCCAAACTAATTGAAGTCATGCTACAAGGCTCTAAAGATGAAAACTCAACTAAAGAAGAGCCCATGTGGTGAGAAGCATCCGAGTCAATGACCCATGAAGATGTAGAAGCTGTTGTAGCTACAAGGACCTTGCCCTTTTCTTTCTCCTTACCTTTGCCTTTTGCCTTAGTAGAATTTTGGGTAGATGAATTATGCTTGATGGACTCAGGAACACCTATGTTGTGCTTCTCTAGAAGATGAGTTAGGTGATCTATTTGTTTCTTCATGCATTTGTGTTCATCATGCCCTGTCTTCTTACAATAGGCACACTTAACCTTCTCCTTCTTAGGATTAGCATTGGAGGAGGAAGACTCAATGTTGTTTTTGGCAGGATTGTTGTTTTCTTTCTTCTTCTCTTGGTCCTTCTTTTTCTTCTTCTCTTTTGTTGAAGTCTTATCCTTACCATTTCTAGCTATCAAAGCTTGGGGTTGAGTAGACTTCATTGTGCCCATTTGGATTAGTTTATCTTGCTCCCTAGTCAAGTCAGCAATGAATGAATCCAAAGAAGGCATTTTCCATGTGGCGCCAAGGGCACTTTTTTTGGCATGGAAAGTGGAGACAAAGACTGAATAGCATGGACCTAACTTTGTGAGAATAGCAAGGATTAGTTGGTCATCTTTTTTTTCTATCTCACATTCTTTCAATTGCAATATAAAGGCCTTAAACTTAGTGAAAAAGTCCTGTAGGTGTCAAAGTTGTTAGGACTTAGACTTATGAGTTCATTTTCGAGCTCATGACCTCTCATCTCATCAAGTTTCCCAAATAAGACTTCTAAGGTGTCCCATATGTCTTTGGGAGTCTTGAAGGTTTCTAAATGGAAGAGAAGTTTCAGAGACATGGACAAGCTCAGTAATCCATAGGCTTCATCACTACGGTTGTACCACTTGACCTTTTCAACATCAGTGCTGGGTTCTACTTCAGTACCGATGGTGATCCTATACAACCCTTTGCTTCTAAGAATGATTGACATTTTAACCTTTCATTCATGATAGTTGAAGGGTGTTAGGGGTTTAAGTTGAAAAGAATCTATTTTAAGCTGAATTTAGGTGAAGTTGTGTTGATTGCAAGTTGTGAAATTATGCAAAAAGGAGAATGAAAGCAAAGATTACAAGTGTTGAAAAGCAATCACACCCCTCGAAATGTTGAGCTCCCCCCAAATATGCAAGTGCATGCTCAAAAGACGTTGATCTCAATTGAGAATGCGTTTTAGAGCAATCAGTGCAAGACTTTAAGCAAACAGGACGTCGAACTCAGCCGAAAATGCGTTCGGAGAGACTCAAAATTTAGGCACTTTATAAACTAGTGCATTTTTAACAAATAACAAGCCTACACTATGGAGAATTGAAATATAAACACTTTTTCAAAAAATGGCACCCAAATCCGAGCTACCGTTTGCAAGATATTAAAGATTCAATTTCCCATAAACTAGTGTTTTTGCAAAAAAATAACACTAAAACATTAAAAAAATGCCTGTTTTGAGAGAGAAAGTGGCCTTTCAACCACTCGTTGGACTCGGCACAGAGCGAAGAATCCAAAGGAGGTCTTTGTGAGGGGGAATTGGCCTCCTGCCAATCCGGGCCTCACCTTCATCTTCGACAAGCGAAGATACAAGTTTAAATTAAAACCCCCAAATTATTAAAACTTACAAATTGTCTAAAATACTTAATACTCAATCAAATTGACTGAATTTTTTTTGGACAAGTCAATTTTAACTGAAAAATTAAAGTAAAAGACATAATGAAATGGATGGCCAAGTATTTAAGGGCCCACATGGGACGCCAAACAAGGAAAGGGGTGTCATTTTTTAAAAAAACAACAGGTCTGGCAGAAATTCTTGCAAGTAATCACACAAGCAAGCTATGCAAATGGAACGCAGGGTTTTGCAGGCTTAGATTCTCTTTCCAATGCCAAGATCACAGCAGCAAGTTTCAACACAGCAGAGACAAATCAAATGCAGCAATAGGTGGATGCCAAGTGCAGGAAAAGGATGCTAAGCTGCACAAATGAGTAGATCTAACACCAAGTGCAGCTGGCAGATCTTAGTCCTCTCAAAATCCAATGCCCAACAGTTCCAGTTGGAGAAAATATGCAACAAACATGAATCTGCCTTTTTATTCCAACACATTAATCTAACGCTCCTTTATATTCTGCAGATTGAAAATTAAAAAAGAGTAGCAAAACTCAACACATTATGTCAGAAAGTGATGCCAAGCATTGACTTTTCCACAAATTGCCTTGCTAGAGTTCACAATGCCACAACAAATCTATACACGATGTCTCAGCAAATTTCAACGCAGATATCTAAAGGGTAGATCTGAATGAAACTCAACAGAAGTAATTTTTTTAAACAGATTTCTGTATGGATTTGCATGAGTTTTCAAGAAACTCTACCAAAACTCTCCAATACAATCGAGTTAAACAAAAAAAACTACTAAGAAAACAAAGTAAGAATTTTAGAATAAACTAATAACATAACTAGACACACGATTATCGGGGTGGCTCTGATACCATATCGAAGTTGTCTAAGAATTCAGATAATGCGAATGTAATGGAGATGTGATCACACAAGATGAAGCTAGTGCACATCACATAGATGCTAAAGCAATTTGAAATTATACAAGGAGATAAATTGCATAAGACAAATAGGAAAAAACCCAATATTCGATTAACATGAGATGGCCATAATGAAGAATACATATAGGAGAGCTTGTAAGTAACTCCTCCACAAATGGTGGTCAAAGCACCCCAAAAATATACTGTAATTCCTCCACAAAAGGTGGTGACAAGGTGCTAAGAATAGAGAAGTAACTCCCATACCCAGAATAGCTGGTTAAAGGAGTTACTTATGACATTCTTATGACACCTATGACACATCTATGACACACATCTCCACATAAGCTAGCCTATCCCACTAATGTAGGAAAACTCCATGTATGCACAAACATATAATTTCCCTAATTAAATAATAGAGAAAAATAAAAACCTACACTAATAAGATCAAATCTAGATAAGATTGAATGTATGAAAAAAAATCTGTGTAGTAGTGAAATCTTGAAACATAATTCAAATGGAAGAATCTTGTCTTCACAACCAAAAGTTGCATTAATAAGCATTAACATTCATCCATTAGTAGGAATGTACACTATATAGTGAGAGATTAGGCCACCCAAAAAGATTATTAACTCAACTCACAATTATAAAATGACTTAAAGTACATTTTCCCTAATGACCTATTATTAACCTAAACAAACTAATTAGACTGTGTAGGTAAAACCACATAGTGGGAAAAGCCTACACTAACACATCTATCCATCCATTATTGAAAATCTTGCTTTGGTTTCTTATTTTAAGTACTTAATTAACTCTATTGAAAACAAATATATATATTCAACCTTTGTTATGTAAAATGCATTCACGTGAATAATGTGAGCAAGATCGAAATAATGAAGTTGAGTATAAATGATAAATATTATTTGTCTACAACAATCTGAGATGTGTAATCTCTATGGGACATTTGAGCTATTTAATTCATGCATTTTTCTCAAAATTTTCTATTTTTATTTTTATTGAGTTGTGCAAGAGCCAGTGGTTAGCACCATGCAAATAATAGATAATTTAACGGTGCTTACTGAACTACGAACCCCTCCATCACATAAAAAGGGTGTAGTAAAATATTATTTTTAAACTTGATATTGTTTTTATTATTATGCAATATGTGTTTTCATTGAGAGGCACATACCATAGGTTCATCTCACACACGACATATTCCCTTCCACAGATTCTTATTGGTTTGTTTGTTATAACTTCCCATTGGTTTGTTTGTTATGGATATCGAGGTGGCAGGGGTCACTGGTGGCTACCAAATATTATTTGACATTAAATTGGTATGCCCAATGCATTTATGTTCACATTCAATATAGCAACCCTTAGTCAATAGATCAATTGTCCCAGAGTGAGGTTGTGAATGTCCTTTTGGTTTCCTTTGTTATGTTTCAGTCGAATCTCCTACTTCAACACATCGATGTTGTCTTCTACGTACAACATGTAATGCCCAAACTCTAGTCATGGATCTTATGCCCTTGTTGGATTTGAAGCTTGACTAAAAACAACATGAATCCATTGTTATCAGTACACACCTTAATCCCTTGGTCAAGACGGTTGCCTGTAAAATTTGTATCAAAGAAGAACATGGTGGTCTTTTATTTGAACTGTTCATAATTCAAAAGACTAAAAATGAATTAAAAAATTTCAACAAACTCGGCCATATAAATCAAAGGAGACAAGAAACCAGTTAAGGAGGAAAGCAAAGAAAATAATACCATTATTTAATTGTAACAATCATAAAAGGATAAGCCTTGATTTATCTGATAATAAAAGTAAATATATGATTTTACACCTTCCATTATAAAACAATACAAGAAAAATTATGGGAGTCAACAACAAAATGAAAAATGAAATTATTTTGCATTAATTTCTCAAACAATGAATGTTAGACCTGCTAGGAACATTGAAGATTGTGAATCATCCAATTGTGATGCTGAAGGGGACCATATCAAGGGTCACAAGCATAGCCCAAATTAGAAAACTTGAAGTGTCCACTTATCATACCACCTATTATTATTTTGAAATGATTAGTTATTTTATTCCTTATCAGTATAAATATCAGAGAAATTAGAAAACAAATTGTGTTTGCCAAACAAAAAACACCATATGATAAAAAATATCAGTTACCTCCACACCTCCTGCTTGCCAACCAAAATTTAATGCAACAGACACAATTTTACTCTACAAAATGTGATGCCAAAAAAACACAAGTAAATTTCTTCTCCAAATTGTAATGACATGTGAAGATATAGTAGTATTGTGGGATACACTCTTCACTTTATTTTTCATCGGTGATCTACATGCTCTTTTATATAACTACATTCTACCATTTATGTCATTGTATGAATGGCCCTCCATGATACCCACTCTCTGTGGAACTTGATTAATGTTTATGTTGAGTAAGGTGGTAGAGATTAGATAAAGGAGATTATTACGTGTCAAGATGTAGATCAAGGTGAGGAAGGTTAGTTAGAGTAAGGAACATTAGCCAAAATTCCCAAGTGCCAATGACAATCTATTGTAATTTTTCAAAGAATACATTTGTTTGAATATTAATGATTGAATAAATGTGAAATGATTAAAAATCATCCTTAGAGAAGAAGTAGGACCCAAAAAAAATTTAAGATTCAATTTGATGAGTTGACCATCCTTAGCTACTATTTAAAAAAGAAATATATATATTTTAAATAGTATATTTAATTATCTAGGGAAAATATGAAGGTTGAACTCTCCAATTTGTTTTCAAAGTTAGAATAATATGTAGATTTTATACTAACAATACACATTTTCAAAACTCATTACATGGTATATAATTATAGTGCATTACTTAATAAGATGCAGTTTATTTCTTGTATGAAATTTATGTTTATAATATATAAATAAAGAAAAAAACTAATTTAATAATAAAAAATATTTAACAAGCTTAAATTTGGTTATTCAATCTATAGTGATTAACTATTGTTATAGTTATCATGTTATTGACAATTTCATTTTTGTAATGAAATTCTAGTTACATAGATTAATTTTTAATTGACACATCACTATAAAAACAATACATAATGATAAGTGTCAGTTATATCAAAGAAAGGTGGTGGCATATTTGATTGGATGTTTTTTATTATCAAGAGCGGGTGAGGATGTCATGAACATTGATTTAATTGTGGTAGGGTTCCACGTCTCATGTGCAACTCAAATCAATGATGCAATGCCACTCATGTTGGGATAAGACATTAAGGTCCCATAATCTATCTTGTAGCTTCCATTCATTCATGATGCTAATATATTAACACACAAAGCAATTACATCAGTGTTAAGAGCATACAAAAATGCCATAATCAAACCCCTAGAATAAATCATAAGGCCATACAAAATATATTGGTCATTTTATATTGTTAAAGGTGGACAAGTATTTCATGAGAGTTGATTTTATTGTGTGAGGGCTTCACATCTCATGTGCAACTTAAACCAATGATGCAATGTCACAAATAATGGGAAAATACATTGAGATCCTAGAGTCTATCTTGTAGCTTCCATTGATCCATGATACCAATATATTGACACCTAGATCAGTTACATCATGTTTAAGAACATACAAAAATACCATACTCAGACCCTTAGAAGAAAGGGCAAGGCCATACAAAACATGCAAATAGATCAAGATTTCAAAGTTTGATGAGCAACGATGGTGAGGGGCAATGACAAGGTATTTATGATGATATCATACACCAAGGGACCCATATCAAACACTAGACCCATATTCAAGGCAACGTTTGGATTTACATGACCATCACCCATTACAAAGGGGTCTCTAGCTTACAAGGTGGTGGCATATTTTAGTACTTATTTTATATTTTTAAGGATGGGCAAGCACATCATGAGCATTAATTTAATTATGGAAGCTCTCTACCTCTGATGTGTGAACCGAATCAATGATATAATGCCATTGATGTGGAGGCAATACATTGAGGTTTTGGAGTCTATCTTATTGGTTTCATTTGTTAATAAAATATAGAAACACCATACTCGAACCCTTGAAATAAAAGACAACCATAATGGAACCTATATTTGTAAGCATAAAAAATACAAAATATAAAGGAGTATTGGTCAAGAAAAATATGTTTTGGAAGGATTATTAAAATAAATATTATAGTATTGTTTCTTAACATTTCATTTACAAAATATGATACATGGTTAGTTGTATTGAGGTTCTAGTGAAGTACGAATATCGATTTCCATTCTTTTGCTTTACAAAACCCCACTTTACCCAAAAAAAATCATTTCCATTCCAACGTAATTTACACTCTTTAGAATCGTAGTTGCAGGCTACATAGAGGAAGCTATAACAACATGAGTGGTGCCTAATTTGAAATACATCTGACCACCATACCACTTGGAGAGAGTATGCAAATGTTAGTGGGGATTCAAAACTAGGTTTGGTAGACTAGCCAAAATTGGTAGTGTTTGTGGTATTGATAATGATTTTACCTTTCCTCCAATCACCAAATAGATAGAATTGAACACTATTATTATGAATACAATGGTTTCTATTAAGTTTTATTGAGAACAAGAATGGAAAAACCTTGAAAATATTTATATCCATATCTATTTGTAAATGGAAACCTACATTGGTCAATTAGATTATATAAGATGCATCCTTCATTTAAGAAGCCTTTTCCATTTTTCATCTAATTGGTTTTAGAGTCATCTGATCAAGTTTGTCTAATTATTTTTAGACTTGTTTAAATTGACACGTGATGCATTCTCTCTATGTTTTAAGATGAGTCGTTAGATATTTTACATCTATTTTCCTTTGATATGACCCTTGTTTTAATCATGTATTAGGTAACTTAAATAGTTTGATGGAAGCTAAAAATTACATTGATGGGTGTGACATGTCAATGAAATTTGCACATGTATCTACTCTTGTTTCTTCAAGTCTACCCCCTAAAATATCTTATCATTTCCCCTCACCATCACTACCTATCTCACCTTGAAATATTTCATTGGTTTCATGTTTTATATGGCCTTGCCCTTCCCTACCACTTCACCATTACTCAAGCTCATGTGAAATGGAAAGTCTCCTCCCCACACAACTCATTTTTTCTTGACACTTTGTGAATAAAAGGTAAGACGAGGTCAGTATTCATGTGTTGTGAAGTATGATTGCCAATTTACATTTTTTATATTTACAAAACCCTACTTTACCAAAATAAAAAATTGCATCCCTCATGAAATAACACGTAACCTCATTTTTAATTGTCTCCTCCACCAAAAATATTAGATTACATTTGTATACTGCATTGTGCAAAAAATGTGAGAAGGGGTCAATGCTCATGGGTTTCAAGTGAGGTGCAACTATCGATTAACATTCTTTCCATTTATAGAACCCTGCTTTACTAAAAACAAAAAATATGCCATCCCTTCTAGGATAACTTGCACCTTTAGGGAAACTGCTAATTTATTAAGTGGACTCATGTTACTCATTCATCATATCCACTCCTTGTTTTCTTCCCAATATGGAAAATATTTTAATCAAACATTATAGATATATGTTAAAATATCTTCTCAAATTTGTCACTTCTCACTTGCTTTACACATAAATAATTTACAAAATATAGATTGGTAGAAAATAAAAAATGTCAAGGTTGTAGGCTGTATTGGAAATTTATAACCCTTTACCAACCATTTTGATGGAGATGGAGTGACAAGTCTATTTACCTCCTATATATTTCTTATTTGTTCACTTGGAGTACAAGCATGAGTGGATATCATACCGTAAAAAGACAATGTTGAATGTGAACACAAGCTTTATCTTCACCATTTCATATTTCATATTCTTAGCTTATACAAATTATTTACTATGTAGATATCTCATGAACAACGTCATTACTAACTTTCTATAATAATGACAATACTGTGTTGTACAAATTCAAACATCATTTTTCTAAACCCAAAAAAATCAATAAATAGACCCACTACACTTTCTTATTACGTGGAAACCATTATAGTGGCTAAGTGTAGACTCTAAAATTTAACCAATAAAATCTTGACAATGCTTTTTATTGACACCTTTACCTTTCTTGACCAATTTTCCATTCTGATAACTTGTAATCCCTAAGAAATCCTTAAAATTCTTACAATTACTAAGAACATCTTCCAAACTTCCTTATTTTATTCTTATTCAGCAAATACTTTATTGTCACTCTTATGTCAGAAGCCTTTGACATTTTAAGACAAGTGTGCACTAGGCGAGCATGAGCACAATCCTGTGCTCTAACAACTATATTTTTAAAACAACATGCTTCTTAACAACTTTCCCATGCATATCAATAGGTTAATTATCAAAAATATTTGAAAGATATCTCTATAAAATCACATCAAGGGCCACACTTGAAAGGACCTAGCAATCACTTAAAATACATCTCTCTCTCTCTCTGATTTCAAAAGCATCTATTTTTTGAGTAAATATATCTATTGCAATTATGCTATAATTTTATAGTCCTTAGTCAAGTCTAACATTGTTTATCATAGGTTGAGGGCATCATTTGTCAAGCTTTATAATCAAAATTTCTAGTTACATTCATATGATCTTCCCTGAAGTGAAAACTACATCAGTCTGAGGCCCTTTAGGCTATGTAGTTAAGACTCAGTCAAAAAGGGGTTTTTTGAAGATAGCTCAACCATTTCTACTTCCCCCATCGCCCCCCCCCCCTCCCCCCGCCCCTTTTGCATTTGATCTCATTCTATGTGCTTATGTAGGATTAGGGTTATAATTTTATATGTATTTTGTGCATCAATTTAGGCTCCAAATAAAAATAGATTGTATACAGATGTAGACAAACAAACCTAAATTTCTAAATACAATGCACAGTTTAACAAAACAAAGTCATACTTGAAGACAACAATGCACTGCACTCCTATCTGCCTTATGGACTTGTCCCAACACATAACGATCCATTATTTTTTAATACATGTGTTTTTGTAGGCTTTTTATACAATGGCATCTTATGAAAGGTTAACACAGTCTGAAATAAATCAGTTGCAAGGATAATTCTCTAACCCTTCCATTAGTTTTTATTTCTAGCTATTTACAAAATTTGTAGATATCTTTATTTTATTGTATTCTATTTTATATATAATCCTAGATCATATTTAAATAGTTTACATTTCCAATTAGAGTGTTTAACTCTAGATTTGTATATGTGTGGGTACATCTAGGGTTAAGAGGTATTAGATTAGATTTTACATAGGGATAATGAACTAACCTAATGAACATGTCAAAATTAAATAAAAAACTCAGACAATTAGCATTCAAAATTTATACAACTGAGATTTATTAAAAATAGTAAAGTATAACTTGTAACGTCCCCTTCCTAGGCAGTCAGTTTATGGGTTGGTCTACCACTAGGGTTCTCATGGAATAACATGGATGGTTAGAAAACCCATGTCAGGTGATCATTGTGGGGTTTAGTCAGCTTGGTTGGCATGGTGTTTTATTTATACCTCGGTGGGATTTCCATTCTGACTATTTCTAGAGTATTTTTGGGCTTAGAGGCCAAACTTACTATTTTTAGTAAGTGTATCAAGATCAATTATGAGTTGGATGGTCTGACTTGAAATGTGCTCTTTCCTATTTGACGATCATGGTGGTGCTTTGAAATTCTAGTTCAAAGTACATTTGGGCATTTATTTTAATGTCACAATATTTGGCTTAAGTTAAATTAAATATTTAACTTAAAAGTATATAGTGTTAAAGTGACTTTATTAAAATATGAAGACTTGAGATATATTAATATTTAATGAAGTCATTTTTTCCATTGTTTGGGCGCCCAAATCATGAGAGGGAAAAATAATATTAGATTATCTAATTCCCAAAAGGGGTGTGGGGGAGAAAAAAAAAGATAAGATTAAACACTCATTGGGGACTAATTGTGAATTAGGATGAAATGGAGTTTTGGCTGAGCTAAGGGTTTGAGTTGTAACTTATGGAGACGAAAACCTTCACAGTGTTGAATGCCTATGAGATTGGAAGATTAGGGTGTTATCGGTGGTCTTATTTTATAGATCACATTGTGCTTCATTTGCAGAGATTTGTACTAATTTTGAAGACATTTCATTAGGGTTTTATCTCCCAAAATAGGTTGTACTGCTCCAACAATAGGTCGTACTTCTTAGAGACAAGTTTAGTGTGTTTTAGAGGCATCTTCCATTCATCTTTTCCTCTATTCTAGGTGTGGGAGTATCTACAATGATTTTCTAAGAATTAGAGAGCAATTTGAAACTATTTTGAGGGATTTGAGGATATTCTTTGTTGTTATTCACTTCTATCCTAGTCATAACAACCTAAGAAGGGATGTAGGGTTCCACATAACCTATATTTGTGCCTTTGGTGGTTTTGGAGCATCATACAATGCATCAAACTCTCATATATATCATTGTTCTTGTTATCTGATGTAACAGTCTAGGTTTTGATGAATATGGAATGATTTTATGGACTTTAAACTATTGTTATAGACCTGTACTCATCATACCAACACATGGGTGTGTTTGTTACTTGATGTATTTGCTATTTTATTATATAGGTATTGTTCATTAATGATACACAATATATTTCTACCTCTTTTAAGCATCTAGATATTGTTAGTTTGTGTTATGCTATGAATTTGTACATGCATGCAAACCCCTTGTTATGTTTAAAAAACATAAAATGCATTAGGTTTAACTAAACCACAAAAAATAAAAAAATTGGGTTTCAAAAAAGGGGTGGGTCAATATAGTGGTATTAGAGCTAGTTTTTACTACCAACCTATTGAATTGAACCACTACAGAGTTGTATGTTACTTTCATGGACTGATCAAGTATTGCATGTGAATTTTTATGAGAGGAAGTGAAAGAGATATGGGATATTTTAAAAGATTGAGAAATAAATAAACTGAATAGGAACAATGGGAAGAGTGGTCTTCAGGGTTTGAAGAACAATAACTAGTACTTTACAGTGAAGAAGAAATTATTGAGGAAATTATGGGTGATCAAGAAGGCAGGTCTGGTAGAGATCATCACGATGAGGGAAGAGTTGATATGACCAGTATGTTGCATGCACTAAATGATTTGGCTAGAGGGCGGTGTGACTTATTTGATATAAATAGACTAGTTACAAAGTGAACTTGCCCAAATTATTTCTTGTTTAGTGCCAAATAATAATGGGAACAATGAGAATAATAATGGTGGAGTTGATTAGAATGGTAGAGGGAACAATGGAAATAATAATAATGTAAATAATAGTAATGTAAATAATGGCAATTATGGAGATCATTCCATTAACAACCAGGTTACCCATCGATGTGCCTTTGATGTATCAGCTAACATGAGGCCTCTAATGCCTCAATTTATTTAGGAAAACAATCCACTAGAGGAAGTTAATGAACATACTGAATAAGTTTGACATTCTCAATATTGGAGAGCTATGGATTTAGGGTTCCATGCAAATATGCATTTTTTAGCCTACTTAACTTTTAGGGAGAGGAGTAGACCTCAAGTAGAAGGAGGAGTGAGACATTAGAACCAAGACCTACAGAAGAAAAAGGAAAATATGACCATTCCTTACTATGATAGTTTAGGTAAAACTTCAATGAGAACATGGGTTCAGAAAGTGGATAATTACTTGTGGCTCAATCTAATGATTGAGAGGGATGTCATTGAGTATGCTACTTTAAATTTGGATGGGAGTACACATGAATGGTGGTACCATGGACTAGTCATATTAGGCCATGATCATATTATGTCCTATGTTGAGTTTATAGAGAGATTGATCAATAGGTTTGACAAAGGGGACCTTGAATTACATTTTGAGGAGTTAACATAGCTCAAGTAGTTCAGAGCGGTTGATGCTTATATTACTGATTTTCAAAGGTTGTCAGTTATGGTCACTGACATTTTAGAAATGAGACTTATTGTGATGTTCATAGATGGTCTATCTGAACCATTAAGAGGATGGATTAATGGATTCAATCCACCTACACTTTAGGAGGTGATTACAAATGTAAAGTAGACAGAGTTCTCATCCTATATCAGTAAATTTAAATCAAAGGGTTTCTTACACAAGAAATATAAGGATAAGAAGAGTTTTCATTGAGATATAGATCAGTAGAAGAAACTAGCTGTTAAACTTGATGATGATGCTCTTAATGAGTATAGGAGGAAGAAATTATGCTTCAACTGTAAGGGCCCATGGGACACTAACCATAAGTGCCCTATGAAGGGGCAAGTAAAGTAGATTGAATACTTTTTGACAGAGGAAATTGCTTTAGAAAAATCAAACATATTGATCTAGAGGATAATGAGGTGACTAGTGCAACATAAGAGTTACAGTGTGAGTATGATGATGATAGACCCACAACCCACATTTTTTCTATTTAGAGAGAAGATTCTTTTAGGATTCAAGGAGTCTTGGAAGGACAGAGAGTGACTACACTTCTTGACATAGGGGCTACACATAATTTCATAGATGAGGGTCTAGTGGTAAGAAGAGGACTTAAGATAGAGGAGTTTGAGGGATTCAAGGTCAGGGTAGTTGATGGATTTGTTATAACATGCAAAAGGTGAATCCCTAACTTAACTATTAAATTAAGTGATTATGAGTTCCAAGCTAGTACTATGTGGTGAGTATGGGATACATGGATGTATTCCTTGGCATGAAGTGGCTTCATGAAATCAAAGAGTTCTACCTTAACTTTCGAACCATGGAGATGAAGTTTGAGGTAGATGGGAGGAAACATGTACTTAGGGGAATGTCAGATGGTAGACTTTGAGTGGTATCTCTTAAGAGAATGAAGACATTACTTAGACACGATTAGGTTGAGTGGGAAGGCGAGTGTTTCAATATGCCTATAGCTATTAAGTAGCCCAAATGAAGCTACCACCTAGATATTCAAAAAATGATAACCAAACACAATAAGGTTTTCAGTAGCATACCACCAGGGAGGCCTCTTGATAGAGGCATAGATCACGTAATTGAATTGGAAGAGGGAGCCAAACTGATCATCATCACTCCCTATAGATACCCAAAGAGGATAAAAGATGAAATAGAGAAGACCATTAAGGAAATTCTAGATATGGGGCATATCAGACCCAGTAAGAGTCCCTTTGCCTCCACTATTGTGTTAGTTAAGAAGGATGGGATGCTGAGAATGTGTATTGACTATAGGGCTTTATACAAGAAAACCTTCAAGAATAGGTGCCCCATCCCATGCATTGATGAGCTTATTGATGATCTATATGGAGCATATTACTTCTCCAAAATTGATTTGAAATCTAGATATCATCAGATTTGAGTCAGAGAGGAGGATGTGGAGAAGACTACTTTCCATTGCCATTATGGGCACTTCAAGTTTTTGGTTATGCCTTTCAGTTTAACTAATACCCCAACTACTTTTCAGTCCTGTATAAATAGGGTTTTCAAAGAGAAGTTGAGGAAGTTTGTCCTCATATTTTTCGATGACATCTTGATATTTAGTAGGACATGGGAGGAACACCTCCAACATGTTGAGGTGGTATCGAGTATTTTGGAGAGGGATTCATTGTATGCCAAAGAGTTGAAATGTGACTTTGGCATGATAGAATTGCTTTATCTGGGCCACATCATTAGTGCAAAGGGAGTCAGAGTGGATCCTTATAAGATTTGGGCTATTGTGGATTGGCCCTCACCCATGAATCTCTCACAACTTAAGGGATTCTTTGGTCTTTGTGGGTTCTACCACCACTTCATCAAAATCTTGTCACAGAGTGTAGTTCTATTGACATATTTGATGAATAAAGGAGCATTTGTTTGGATTGATGAGGTGCATTAGTGTTTTGACAAGTTCAAACAGGTAATGAGGTCTTTCCCAGTGTTGGCTATACCAAATTTCACCAAGCCCTTCGAGCTTGAGTGTGATGCCTCAGGGGAAGGCATAAGAGCAGTGCTCATGCAGGATAAGCCCCCAATTGCTTTTGAGATTAGAAAATTAAGGGGTGAAGAGAGAGGCTTAAAAAATTTATGACAAGGAGATTCTAGCTATAAGGCATGCCTTAGCAAAAATTAGGTAGTACATGGTGGGAGGCAAATTTGTGGTAAAAATAGATCATAATAGCCTCAAGCATTTCCTTAGTCAACATGACCTCAATGATAAACAACAAAAATAGATCATAATAGCCTCAAGCATTTCCTTAGTCAACGTGACCTCAATGATAAACAACAAAAGTGGGTTAACAAGTTGTAAGCCTATGAATTTGACATAGTTTATTTCAAAGGGAAGAAAATACTATCGCTGATGCACTTTCACAAAGGTGTCACTTGTGTTCTTTGAGAAAGATTATGGCTGGTTAGAGTGAGTGGATTTCAACTGAGTATGCAAAGGATAAGTGGGCTACATGCATTATTGATGGTACCATACAGGATGATAGGTACACGGTGGTAAATGATCTTATCATTTACAAAGTAAGGATACTATTGGTAACAAGATTAGCGATGAAGAGGAGAGTTATGAGGGCCTTTCATGATGCCCCTATGGCTGGTCATCCTAAATATTTTAAGACATACATGCATATTCGAGAGAGGTTTATGTGGAAGGGTCTTAATACTGAGGTATTGAAGTATGTGAGGGAGTGTCCTACTTGCCAACAAAACAAAAATGAACACTCTTTTCTAGTTGGTTTGTTGTAGCCCCTACCCATTCCTAATCGAAATGCATCTCCATGGATTTTATCACAGGCTTGCCCAAGGCCCAAGGGAGGGACTATATTTATGTTGTGGTTGACAAAGTTTGCACACTTTTTTGTGATTTCAACCACATAGATAGTAACACATATTGTGGATTTATTCTTTAGAGAGGTTTTTAGGCTTCATGGATTGCCAAGAAGCATAGTTAGTGATAGGGACAACAAGTTTTGAAGTCATTTTTGGCAGGAAATTTTTAGATTGAGTGGGATTGAACTCACTCCAAGCACTAGATACCACCCGTAAATAGAGATTGTTAACAAATGGGTAGAAGGATACCTAAAGAATTACATCGCAAGGAAACAAAAGGTATGGGTTAAGTGGTTAGTGGGTGTATTGTTACAATACCACATTCCATATGTCTATTAAGATGTCACCATTCATGGAATTATACAATTATGAGGCACAAAACTTTCTTGACTTGTTTTTTGGAGATAGAATAGTGCCTAAGGCCAAGGACTTACTTCAGGAAAGTCAGGATATCATGAAATCCTTGAAGGAAAACATCCAAAAAGTGCAGAACCAACAAAAGCAATATGTAAATCAACACATGGTTGAGCATTCTTTTGAGGGTGGTGACATGGTATATTTGATGTTGTAGCATTATAGATAGTCTGCTCTTAAGAAGGGTGGCACAGAGAAGCTGAAGCCACGATACTATGATCCATTCAGAGTCTCCAAAAAAACTGGAGAAGTGGCTTATGAGCTAGAATTGTCGATAGAGAGTAGAGTGCATAACGTCTTCCACATATCTCACCTCAAGAAGGTGTTGGGACATAATGTGACACTTTAGAAGGAACTTCCCCCTCTTGATGAAGAGGGCAAGTTGATTCTTGTACCTAAGGCCATCATTGACACCAGGGATCATACTTTGTGGAAGAGGGTTGACAAGGAGTATTTGGTGAAGTGGAAGAATTTGTTGGTAGATGATGTTACATGGGAGAAAAAGTAAATATTACAACATATAGAGTTAAAATTACTTGTGGGCAAGCAATTTTGGGGAGGGTGAACTGTAGTGTCCCATTCTTAGGTAGTCAATTTTGGGTTAGTCTACTATATCAGGATCAATTATCAGTTGGAAGGCTTGACTTGGAATGTGCTCTTTCCTATTTTGTGATCATGGTAATTCTTCAAAATTTTAGTTCGGAGTACGTTCAGGCATTTATTTTAATGTCATAATATTTGGCTTAAGTTAAATTAAATATTTAATTTAAAAGTATATAGTGTTAAAGTGACTTTATTAAAATATGAAGACTTGAGATATATTAATATTTAATAAAGTTGTGTTTTCATTTGTTTGGGTGCCCAAGTCATGAGAAGGAAAAATAATATTAGATTATCTAATTCCCAAAATGGGCATGGGGGAGGGAAAAAAAGGAAGGAAAATAAAAGAGAAGATTAAACACTCATTAGGGACTAATTATGAATTACGATGAAATAGAGTTTTGGCTGAGCCAAGGGTTTGAGCTACAACTTGTGGAGACAGAAACCTTCACAACGTTGAATGCCTGTGGGATTGGAAGACATATCTAGGGTGTTGTTGGTGGTCTTATTTTAGAGATCACATTATGTTTTGTTTGTAGAGATTTATACTAATTTTGAAGACATTCTGTTGGGGTTTTATCTCCCAAAATAGGCTGTATTACTCCAACGATAGGTTGTACTTCCCAAAGATAGGTTTAGTATGTTTTGGAGGCATCTTCCATTTAGCCTTTCCTCTATTCTGGGCATGGGAGCATCCAAAATGATTTTCCAAGAATTAAAGAGCAGTTTGAAACCATTTTGAGGGATTTGAGGATATTCTTTGTTTTTGTTCACTTCTATCTTGGTCGTACCAGCCTAGGAAGGGATGTAGGGTTTCACATAGCCCATATCCATTCCTTTGGTGGTTTTTGAGCATCGTACAAGGTGTCAAACTTCCATATATATCATTGTTCTTGATATCTAATGTAACAATCAAGGTTTTCATGAATATGGAAAGATTCTATGGACTTTAAACTATTGTTACAAACCTGTACTCATCATATCAGCACATGGGTATGTTTGTTACTTGATGTATTTGCTATTTTCTTCTATGGGTGTTGTTCATTAATGATACACAATGCATTTCTACCTCTTTTAAGCATCTGGATATTGCTAGTTTATGTTATGTTATGAATTTGTACATGCATGCAAACCTATTGTTATTAAAAAAAAACATAAAACACATTAGGTTCAACTAAACCATAAAAAATTAAAAAAATGGATCTTAGAAAAGGGGTGGGTCACTACATAACTATTGAAAGATGTTATAATAAATAGATAATAATGACACTTAACTAGTTTACTGTGCTCATACATGTCTGATTTGGAATAGGTTGGAAGTGGACTGGAAGATGATCCTAAAATAATTATCAAATTATAAGAATATTCTTTTTATGGCCTCAAATACTTGCATCAGATCTGGATAGTTACATCAACACAGGTGTATGACTTTGATGTAGGTGTCTTTTACAAAATAGTGACTAGATCTAAAAGTAACCAATTAGAGCCTTCTAGATTGTTTATCGCCTTTATCCTGATATCTTTAGATCATACGCATAGGGTGTCTCTCTTTGTCAAATGATCAAAACATAGCTTCTTCACCCTTGGAGTGACTCTGGAAAAAATGGGTTAGTGGGATCTAAGTGTCGATTTCCCACAAGGACCCCTATATCAATGGGTACTTCTTACATAACCAATACTTAGAAGAGAGCTTCAGAATTATGTAGTTCTCTCTATATGTTGACTTGTGTGTATATAAGGATGTAATGTGTGATAAGCAAAGACATGTAGTGACCTAATTTGTAATTTGACAAATATGGCTCATGAACTATTCTTTGAATGTGTTTAACCATAAAATGGTGTCTATATTGGTGTTATCTAGATTGTATTGAAGGGATATATAAAAATGAAATGGCACAAGGGTGATAATCAAATCTATAGTAGGCTAATTAAATGCTAAACTCAGATATAAGCATACACTAAATTTATTATGCTGAGATAGTCTAAATATAGAAAGTACAACTATGTTAGGTATATAAATGACAAAGAAACAAAGTACTTACCTTGTTATGATTATAATGCATTTATGGATCTAGTGTTAGGAATACAGAACACAAAGCAATATTAATGAAATAAAGATAGAATTAAAATGCAAAAAACACAATACAAGATAGACACAGATTAATGTGGTTCACCTAATATGGGCTACGTCCACATAAAAATATCTAGTTCTTCTCTTTATTCAGTCCAACAAAATGAAGGGATAAAACCTATAATACATCCACTGCAATCTCCTCTTCACTCACATACATTGTGCTACCATAATTACAATACCCTTGTATCAAAATGAGGGTTACATATAGGGAAAAAATGCATAAACATAATTTCTACCGTTAGATATGCAACTTAATAGTGAACGGTCTAGATTTACTACAAAATTATAATATTTTACAATGCATTTTTAACTAAATTTTTCTTCGAGGGTGCTATCCCCAAACCCCCGCTAGGGGGGATCCAAAATATATCACCACCCCTTGGACCCCCATGGTGACCCTAGTGGGGGTGTGTTGCCCCCCACACCCCCTATTAGGAATTGGGCATTAACATAAGATCATGCTCCACCATCTAACAATCTCCCACTTAGAGACTGATTGTTACAACTCCATCGCTACAACTCTTGCTCAAACTTTTCTTTGAACTTTCACATTAACATGTTTCTCATATTCATTGTTATTATTGAAGACCTATTGAAGCTTAACAACTCTCCAGCTTCTCCTTTATGACTGCTTTTGTTAGCATATCTATAGGATTTTGACTTGTATGGATCTTTTTTAACTTCAGTTGACTGTCATCCAAAAATAAATGAATAAAGTGATACCTAAGTTGTATATGTTTGGTTCTTGAGTAGAATACCAAGTTCTTTGCTAAATGAATTATACTCGAGATATCATTATACAACTTGAAATCTTCTAACTTATGCCTCAACTCTTTCATAAACCATTACATCCATATCCTCTCCTTGCTAGCTTTTGTAGCTGTAACATACTCTGCCTCTGTAGTTGATAAAGCAACTATCTTCTGTAATTTTGAAATCCAACTAACTATTATATCACCAACTGTGAAAATATAACTTGTGATGATCCTCCTACCATCTGAATCTCTATCCATGTTTGCATCAACATATCCATGTAAGGTAACATCTAAACCTTTATAGCACAATCATCTATCAGTGGTCCCTCTCAATTACTTGAAAATCCACTTGACTGCATCCCAGTGCTCTTTTCCTAGATTATTCATAAACTTTTTGACAACTCCCATTGCTTGAGCAATGCTTGGTCTAGTACACACCATAACATACATTAAACTTCCAACCACTGAAGCATAGGGCACTTCGAACATGTAATTGATTTCTTCCTATGTTTTAGGACACTGTTCCTTGCTTAATTTGAAGTGCCCTCCCAAAGGTGTACTCAATGGTTTTGCATCTTGCATATCGAACCTGAATAACACCTTCTTGATGTATTCTTCTTGAGATAATGTCAATTTTCTATTTTTCCTATCTCTTGTTATTCTCATAGCAAGGATTTTATTTGCAGTACCCAAATCCTTCATTGCAAATTAATCTGTTAATTTTATTTTGGGCTCATTTATATCATGCATGTTAAACCCTACAACATGCATGTCATCTACATACAATAACAAGATAATATCTAATCTCTTAAAGTAAACATAGTGGTCAGAATGACATTTGCTATAACCTTGTTATATCATAAACATGTCAAATTTTAAATACCACTGTCTTGGAGCTTACTTTAAGCCATAGAAACTCTTCTTCAACATGCACACCATTTTTTCCTTACCTTTGACTTCATATCCATGTGGGTGCTCCATATACATTTCTTCCTCCAAGTCACCGTGAAGGAATGCCATCTTCACATCTAACTATTCAAGGTGCAAATCTTCTACTGCTACCAAACTTAAAATAGTTTGTATAGAATTCATTTTAACTACTAGAGAAAATATTTTGTCAAAATCTATACCTTTAGTTTGTGCAAACCCCTTTACAACAAGTCTAGCCTTGTACTTTTTTTTGCCTCCATCTTCTTCCTTCAAACTATAAACCCATTTATTTTGCAATGCTCTTTTACCAACAAGTAACTAAACCAAATCCCAAGTTTGGTTATGTAACAAGAAGTCCATCTCCTCTTTCATGTCTTGCTCTCACTTCTTTCTAGTTTTTACATGTATTACTTCTTCATAAATTTCTGGCTCACCACCATTAGTCAATAATAAATAATAAAGTGAAGGAGAGTATCATTCAGAGAGTCTACTTACTCTGGTAGATCTTCTAACTACACTTCTAGGAGTTTGAGGCACTTGTTATATTTGTTGCACATTTTAATTTTCTTGCACTTTTGGAATTTCATTTCCAATGATTTCATCAAGTATTGCATATTCAATATTTGGCTTTTCTTGTTTCTTTCCCTGTAACTGATCTTTGTACATGAACTTATCATTAAGATCACGTCTCTACTCTTACTGATTTTGTGATTTTCAAAATCCCATAAATGGTAACCAAAATCATTAACTCCATATCCAATAAAATTATATTTTTTGCATTTTTAATCAAATTTGGTTCTATTTTCTTTATCAATATGGACAAATGTTTCACAATCAAAAGTCTTTAAAAGGGAATAATCTACCTTTTTACCTGTCCATGCTTCTTCTAGAATGCCACCATCTAAAGGACTTGAAGGCCCTCTATTTATTAAATAAATAGCAGTATCCATAGCATCTACCCAAAATTGTAAGGGTAGCCCTGCATGTAATCTCATGCTCCTTGATTATCTTATTCATATTTTATAACACACTATTTTGTTGTGGTGTTCTTAAGAACATATTCTCTCTATGAATCCCATGGGATGAACAATAATTATCAAATTCTTTGTTTTAGTATTCACCTCCATTATCTGATTTGACACACTTCAACTTATTTCTTGTCTCATTCTCAACCAAAGCTTTCCATTTTTTAAAAGTATCAAAAATATCAAATTTTTTTGGTATGCAATAAAACCAAGTTTTTATGATTACATCATCAATAAAAGTAACATAATAAGAAGAACCACCAAGCGATGATACCTGAGTCGATCCCCATACATCTATATGCATAAGCTCTAACTTTTCATCCTTCTTTGTCTTTCCAACTCTGAAAAATCTGACTCTCTTCTATTTTTCATACACATAGTGCGCATAAAAAACCAAATCCACCTTCTTCAAATCTGGTGACAAATTCCTTGAGTGGAGAACTTGTATCCCCTTCTCACTCATGTGCCCAAGTTTGTGGTGCCATAATTTTATATCTGCTTCTATAGAAGCTAGAGTAATAAAAGAGTCAACATTACCATTAGATAAATATAATGCACCTACCTTCTCTCCTTTTAGTATTACTAGTGATCCTTTAGTGACCTATTAATTTTCTACAAATATAACTGTTCAACTCTCACTTCCCAACTACCATGCTGAAATTAGATTTATTCTCAACTCAAGAACATGCCTCACCTCTTTCAACAACCATTTGTTTTCATTCTATAATTTTATCTATATCGTAACCTTTCCTATAATTTTACATATTTCACCATCACCCAAATAAACCTATCCAAAATCACCTTAAACATAGTATTGAAAATATTTCTTATGGGGTGTAGCATGAAATGAAACCCTTGAATCTAACACCTAAGAATCATTAATATTGTCTAAAGAAAGGATTAAAGCATCTTGTAACACATCACCTGCTACATTTACTTCTTGATTTTATCTTATTGTCTATCTCCTTGTTTTCCTTTTTGAAACCAACAATCTTTCTTCAGGTGTCCTTTCTTTAAACAAGTTTAGCACACCAACATTCCTCTGGATTTGGATTTGCCCTTCTTAGTCTTCCCATGATTCTCTGGGCCCTTTCTTCTATCCTTTTGTCTTCCCCTATTTTTCATTGTCAAATCATTACCTAATGTCTCACCTATGCTTTTCCATTGCATTTCCTCGTTCAAAATAACACCAATAACATCATCAAACTTTAAAGTGTTTAAACTAGAGACAAAATTACTCGCAACCATGACCAAGCCATTCTATCTTTCTATAAATGAGCACAAAATCAAAATAACCCTAACCTCATCATCCAAATTTACTCTTATAGAGCTTAACTTTTTTGTGACCTTGTTAAATTCATTTAAATGATTAACAATAGACCCACCTTCTGACATTTATAGATTAAATAAATGATTCATAATAAAAACCTTATTAGAGGTTGAGGGTTTTTCATACACTCTATCCAATTCCTTTATCATATCCACTATTATCTTTTCTTTTAAAATATTGAAAGCCACCAATGCTACCAGGCACAACTGTATCATTCCTAGTGTCTTTCTATCAAAAACCTCCCAGTCTTCATCCTTCCTAGTCACTAATTTCTTTGCTATCCACCCGATGGTATGAAAATATAATTCTGATATAAATAGTCCTCCATTTACATCTTCTATAGTTGGTAGTTTTGGTTGTTGAACTTTTTGACCTTAAACTTGCCTTCTTTTACCATTAATCTCACTCGAATTAGGAACCCTCTTTTCTTGCAAGTTTATCTACCAAATAAACCTTTGGCTCTGATACCAGTTGTATAAAATATAGAGCAATATTAATAAAATTAAGATATAATTAAAATGAAGAAAATACGATATAAAATAGACACATATTTAACATGGTTCACCCAATATGGGCTACATCTACACAAAAATAACCATTTTTTCTCTTTATTTAGTCCAACAAAATGAAGGGATAAAACCTACAATAGATCCACTACAATCTCCTCTTCACTCACATATAATGTGCCACATTAATTACAATACCCTCAGATCAAAAGGAGGGTTACATATAGGGCAAAAATGCACATAGTTTTTACCATTAGATCTGCAACCTAATAGTGAATGGTCCAGATTTACTATGAAATTATAATATTTTATAATGCATTTTTAACTAAATTTATCTTCAGGGGTGCTACCCCCAAACCCCCACTAGGGGGATCCAAAATAGGTCAACACCCCTTAGACCCCTATGACGACCGTAGTAGGCGTACGTTGCCCCCCACACCCTCTATCAAGAACTAGACATTAAAATAAGAGCAGGTTCCATCATATAACATATAGAAAATACTAAAAGTAGGTGGGAAAGAGATTCTAGAATAATCATTAGATTCTAGATTTGACATCTCTAGCTCTCTAGATAGTAATGTCAGCTTGAGAAAGTTATGTCGATGCTATTATCTAGGTTCGTTGTTAGTCTTATATATGTAATATATATTGAAACAAGATGTGACCACCTAGATGTTTTTGAGTTTTGCTTTGCCTTCACTCTGGTGTATTTAGATCTTGGTTATGGACTGTTGCTCCTTATGAAATGGTAAAACCCTAGATTTCCATTGTCATTGCGACCTTAGGGGAAAATGGGTTATCGAGCATGTAATGTTGAGTTGAACTTAATGACCCCTCTATTAAAGGACATTGCCTACATAGATAATACTCCAAAGAGGGACTTAGACCGATGTATTCCTTCTCTATGTGTTGGATTGTGTATGAATCATAAAGTGTGTATAAAACAAGTACAACAGTGACCTAGCTTGTAACTTGGAAAATTAGGATCTTGGGTTACTCTTTTATTACTTCAGACTTGTAGATGTGTAGTCCCTATGACTGGTATGGAAACATGAATAAATAGGGAAGCTTTGTTAATTGAATACTCTTTTGTCTGAAATGTTAGGTGAGGAATGAATGAGGGGTGATCTTATATTTATATCAATCCCTTTAAAGTAATAATTCATATTGAAACACTTAGGCTGACCATAAGGATATATTTTATTTATAAATTGGATGACTTTAGGGCATTGGACACTTGCGTCAGGATCGGATAATAACATCAATGCTAATGTCTAACCTAGACATTAGTGTCTAGGAAGTAGGATAATAGGTATAGGTTCAAAACTTGTAAAGATGGAAGATAAGTACATTTTAAGCATTCTGAGTAAGATAGAAGATAAGTATATTTTAAGCAATTTGACAAGATATAAGACCTAGATCATCAATATAAGATTGGTCAGACTAAGAGATATAGGCTAAGGGGCACAAAGATAGAGTAGATGCAATATTTATAGAAGCAAAAAAGGTAAAGAATTGAGAGGAACAACCAAGGTCTGAGTTTTTCAAGTGTACAAGACTAAGGTGTTACATAATCACAAAATATCATATATAGAATACTTCAAAGCTATGGGGATATTGATCCTATGATTGATATAGAAATAAGGATGAATATGTCAGTTTTGCTCACTCGAATGCTTGATTGAGTGCTTCTTGGTATTTGCTAGGTGATTTCTAGGTGAGGAATGAATGAGGGTTGATCTTGTATATATATCAATCCCTTTTAGAAATATCTCACACTAAATCACTTAGGCTAACATTTAGTATATGTTTCATTTTCAAATTAGATGACTTTTGGGCACTTAACACTTTGTAGGAAAAGTGGCACTTACATCAATGTAGGTATCTATCTAGGATCCAAGTATTTAGGAATCTAAAAAATAGGTATAGTTTCAAATCTAGTAGTAAAGGATAATGATTGGGTTTAGAGATTTTTGCACAATATATAAGGCTTGGTCATTAGAATAATAATGGTTGGACTAAAAGATATCCATTTTAGGCACAACGAGATAGTGAATTCAAGCCTTTTAGTAGTGGGCAGGTCTATAATTGCAAGGTACAACCTTGATGGATATTTTTCAAGTGTACAAGATTGAGGTATTACATAAACTAAATTTTAGTATCTATATTTACCCTTAATCCAGTAACAAAATTTCTAGTTTAAAAGAAAGAAATACATACGTGGGTGTGTATAACACACCTTATTTTTATATGAGCCCAACTAGAGTGCTTTGTTGGTGACTGATCTGTAAACAAGAGCATGTTATAATATATAATCAGTGTATGAGATCTAAAATTGAAAGAATATGAAATGCTTGAAATTATAAATAATAAGGTTAGGAGTACACATGAGTGTCGATGCAACCATTTTAACTTTTGACAATTTGATTTGAAAGGATGCCTCATTATGAAGCATTGACTTTGAGATTAAGACAAATATGAACTTGCAAGTGCATATATATAGATTGGAGGATACATGCCCCTAAGCTTGGTGTAAAGGTGAATTGTAACATGTCCATTGAGTTTGTTTTATCTCAATTGTGCAACACAAATATGTACATGATCTGGTGAGTGTGAGTATTTAATCAACTCACAATATTTATCTCATGAGGGTGGATGGTTTAATAAAATTTGACTTATAAGTCTGGTAAAGTTAGATGATTTAATCAAATCTAACTTACAAGCTTGATAAGATTGAGTGATTTAATTAACTCAACCTTCTGAAGGTGAACTAACTACCGCAGTAAGTTGGCTCAATAACAATCCATATAAGTCCAACCTAGGTATGATAATAGTCCATAATAATATTTGAAATCTGGAAATGATTTGATTTTTTAATTATAGGTGCCCTTTGCATGGCATATTCACCTCATATATGTCTTATGCTGAAACTTGGGTATAATAGTCATACTAATGTATATAATGTTGCCACATATATGTATATGAATCATATAAGTGTGTAATCTAGTGAAACTAAAACTGATGCAAGTGTGGAGGACATGTTTCTATGACATGCCCCCACTTTAATCTGGATAATTTAAGAACTAGTGTAAAATGTGAAGAACATGTTTCCATAACATGCCTCCATTATAATCTGGAAGTGTTGAGTATTAAATAAGTGTGGAGGTCATGCCTTTTTGACATGCCCCCACTAAAATATGAAACTATGAAAGTGTAGAATCCATGCCTCTATGACATGCCCCCATTGATATTCCCCACTTTGAGGTGAGGAAAAGTATAATCTGGTAGTCACCTTACCTCAAAAGGATAAGATAATTGTATAAATTGTGTATGAATAATGTAATATACAGGGGTAACATGTCTAGGTAGATATAACATTGAAACATGTAGTATGTGATCACAAAACGTCCTAAAAAGCATGATATAGATCATGGCAATGTCTACAAAGTAATAATACAAGCTCAACAAGTAATCAAACACACATACAAGAGCACTCAAAATCAAAGCAACAAGAAATGGTCCAAGGAGACCTCATACAAGGGGTATGTTCAAATGCCACACAATCAAAAGGACATGACTTAGTCAAATGTCCATGAAGCATGAAATGACATATTCAAATATCCACATAAACCAATAATGACACATTTAAATGTCAAAATAGGTAAACATAGACACAGAGGCCACAATCAATGGAGCATATTTAAATGCTCAAACAAGTAATACAATGCAAGACAATAAAAAATAAGGAACACATTCAAGGAAGTGGTAAAATGCAAAGTTTGGACAAATATAAGTAGCCAACATGAACCTAGCATATTAGTTCTTAAACATATGTGTTTGTAAAAAATGTTAAGTACATAACATATCAAGTACACTGTGAAAGGTAAAATCTTGGATATAGTCATGTGTAAGTATATATAAGCTCAAATATGATAATGAAAAGTGATCATAGAATAATGTAACCTGGGTGTATCGTGATAGAAAAAGTAGATGCCTCCAACATACATAAGATGTGAGTGGAGGGAAATATCAACATCTGTATGTGAATATATCATGTATTTGGGTATGCCTATATCACACTCAAACGAAGCATGAAACATATGTGTATATAGGAAAAGAATGATATGTCATCCACTAACATGAAACAAACAGATGCATGAAAAATAGTACAACTATGAACATGCTGATTTTTTTTGTATTTTTGAATTTTTTGAATGTTATGAAGCTTAATTGAAATGAAAGGAGATTATTCCTCCCACTCAGAAGATAAAAGACTATTTGATGGCTTTCTAGGATCATATTTTTTCCACCAATGTTTATGCCACATATTTTTTAGTGATTCTATATCATATAGTAAAGGAATATCATCTGCCATTGCTATAGATTTACCATTGTGTCCATCATGTAGTATGCAAATTAATTTCTTTTGGAATTTGTAAGTTAGACACGTATGAATGGTGTCAATTATTACTTTCATTTATGTTGCCTAATATTGTCCAAGGAAAAATGTGAGATTTAGTTTGGTATACATTACCCATATTATGGTATTTATCAGCTTCAGTCTGCATGCTATGGGTAGGTAAGGATATCCAAGAAATACAGGGAAAATAGAACAATGTTGGCTTAATGTTTCTATCGAAGATGGATGGATTGAATTAAAAACATTCACATGTTCATTTGTTATTTTGTCTTGCCCTTATTTGAATGTGGTTTTATATCCTTTGGTGGTGAATTTTACTTGTATGTACCTGGAATTGCAGTAAGTTATGCAAAAAATGTTCAAATAGATCAAAGTTAAGTTTTTATAATTGTTCATCACTCATATCATATATAACTTCATCATCACTAACATAG
The DNA here is from genome assembly GCA_037957365.1 of Torreya grandis. NCBI lineage: Eukaryota > Viridiplantae > Streptophyta > Pinopsida > Cupressales > Taxaceae > Torreya > Torreya grandis. Next base: position 1,350,614 of record JARHVA010002529.1, on the reverse strand, counting down.
TAATTTGTAACTTTTTCTTCTTACTACTCGGTGTTAACCAACAAAAGAAGCTCAAATGTTGGATTTTCTTGCTATTTTGGTATCATTGGCTCCTTTGGTAATGGTTCTTCTTCTTGATATGCATCCATGAGCACCTCAATGGTCAGTGTTTTATTTATTTCTTGAGGTAAATGAGTCATTGTTCTTGACTCACCCATTTCATATGTTTGTATATTTTTAAGTGGAATATAATGTTAAGGTGGTACCAATTTAGGTTTCCCTTCTTTGTCAGAATGTATCATTTACAAAACTTGAAGGGTTCATCATCAATAGGCACGATGAATATGGTCCCATCATGTATAAATTTCACACATTGATGTAATGTAGATGGGACAATTTCCATGGTCTAACCAAAAATAAGTTATAATGTAATGACTAAGATATGACTTGGAATGTAGTTAGAACCATTTTGGCCTTAATGACACATCTAATGTGATTTGGCCAACTAGAGGGCTACAAGAATTATCAATTCCTCTGATATGCATATCTAATTTTTGAAGAAGATTTGTGCTAATACCCATGGTGGTTAAGTAATTTGTGCCACAAGTTCAAGCCCGAACCATTATAAACTAACACTCTTTTGATTCCTTTGTGAAATATATGCACTTGTATGAGCAAAGACAAATCTTAGTGAATAATATCTTTTGATGGTAAATCTTTTGGATTAAAGGTAATAAGATTGCATTGTTTTTGATATCTTGCATAATATCTGAAAAATAGGTAGGTTCAATGCCACTTGGTACTTAGATGTCATCTAATGCTCCATATAAAATAGTGAATGTGAGCTTTTTGATATCAGGAAGGTAATTAGAACTGAAGGGTACAACCATGATAGGTATTTTCCAAGTGTACAAGATTGAGGTGATATATAATTCATAATTAGTGTCTACATTTCCCCCCATTTAATTTAGTAATAAAAGTGCTAATTTAAAGGAAAGAAATGCGTATTTGGGTGTGTATAACACACCTTGTCATTGTGTGAGTCTAACTTGAGTGATTTGTTGGTGATTGAACTGCAAATAAGAGCATGTTTACTATATACAATTAGTGCATATAATATGACATTGAAATAATTTGAAATGATTAAAAGTAAAGAGAGCAAGGATAGGACTACAGTTGTGTATCGATGCAACCATCTTTCCTTTTGGAAATTTTATTTAAAGAGATGTTTTATTGTGAAACCTTGGAGCTGAAATTAAGATAATTTGTAAACCTACAAGTGCATATGTATATATAGATATTGGAGAAAAACATGCTCCCAACCTCAATGAAAATGTGAGTTACCACATGACCATTGAGCATATCTCAATTGTGAAAGCCAATCATACTTATGACCTAGCAAGTGTGAGTGATCCAATACAATCACACTATATATCTAGTGAATATAGATGATTTAATAAAGTCTAACTTATCATCTTGGTAAGATTGAGTGATCTAATCACCTCAACCTTACCAAAAGGTGAACCAACTAATGTAGTAAATTGACTCAATAAAGTCCATAGAATTCCATATTAGGTATGATAACAATCCATACTAATATTTGAAATCTAAAAGCTGGTTTGATTTTATAATTTAAGGTGCCCTTTGCATGGCATATGCACCTCATATATGTCTCAAGCTAAAAATTGGCTATAAAAATGGCACTAATGTATAATATGTTACCACAAATGTGTATTTGAAGCATATAACTATGAAGTTTGGCCAATTTTGAATTTTTTCAAGTGTGGAAGACATGTTCCCATGATATGCCCCCATTGAATCTAAGAACTGGTGTAAGTGTGGAGAACATGTTTCCACAACATGCCCCCATTTTGAGGTGAGGGAAGTAGAAATTGGTAGTTACTTACCTCAAAAAGAATAAATGTATAATATGTGTATGGATCATATAACATATAATAGTTGTCTAGGTAGATATAACAATAAGGTACATAGTATGTGATCACATCAAGTTTTAAGATGCATGATGTTAATCATGGCAACGTATAGAGAGTATCAATACATGATTATAAAGTAATCAAGCACACACATAAGAGCACTCAAAATCAAAATAAAAGGCAATGGTCTAAGGAGTCCTCATAGAAGGGGTCTATTTAAATACCACATGATCAAAGGAACAAAACTTAGTTAAATGTCTATAACGTATAAAATGACATGTTCAAATGTTTACATACAATAAATAATTACATATTCAAATGTCATAGTAGGCAAACATAGGCCTGAGGTCCATCATTAATGGATCATATTCAAATGCTCAAACAAGTAATAGAATGCAAGATAATAACAAACAAGGAACACATTCAAGAAGGTGCAATAAGGAAAGCATGGAATCATAAACAATCAATATAAGCATATTGTTAAGCACAGGATGTACTGAGGGGGGGTGAATCATTATATCATATATCTTATAAACTTTTACTTAATCAAATTTCACTTAACCATTCATTCAAAATATGCAATAAAACTGAAACAATAAACATCACACAAGATAGAGAGAGACACCAAAATTTAATGTTGAAACCCAATGTGGGAAAAACCATGGAAAATAATCTCAAGTATATGAATGAGCACCAACTCAAACTACAATATTCACAAGCACCAACTTGCAGGAGCACCAACCCTTTTGCTGAGCACTAACGTAACAACTAATTCATGAGCACGAACCCACAGGAGCACCAACCCCTATTGTGTATACCACACAACTATCTCTCAATGTTCATTTCTCAACAAATGATAGCACATTACTATATCTTTTTATTTTCTCTCCTATACTCTTCTAAGCAAGATATAACAATTACAAACCATGCTCTTTCTCACATCTTACAAATGGCTTCCCAAGCCTTTATTTATAGCTTACCAAATTAACCTTTGGCATTCACCCTTTGTGACCCTTCAGTCCTCATGGAAAATGGTGGCACATTTGCATGACCCTTCAAATCCTTGTATTTGAAAAGTCATATGGTGACCCTTCACGAGAAAATGCATCCTTTCCCCTTTTGTCTTTATCTTGGTGACTTTTCATATTCCTCAAAGTGTCCCTTCATGAGAAATTGTGCCCATCCTCTTTTGTCTTCACTTGGTGACTTGGAATTCCTCACGATGACTCTTCATGGGAAAATACATCCCATTCTTATTTTGTCTTTAACCCATGACTCTTTGAATTCTTCATGGGCCCTTCGTTTGACTTTATGCAACAAAAAATATATTCAATAATATTAAATAAATATCAACATATTTTAGCCAAAATATGAACATTAAAAACACCTTTAGACAATAAATGCTATGGGGCCTTTATCACCAATGCTAGACCTTTGACATCAATGACAATATTTCTAACACATATAATACTACTCCTTGGTTATACGTGTTAGCAAAAATTATTAAGTACATAACATGTCAATTGCACTTTGAAAGTTCTAAACATGGATAAAGGCATGTGCAAGTACATAAGCTCAAAACATGATAATGGAAAATGATCATATAATAATGTAACCTAGATTTATCATGATCAAAGAAGCAGATTCCCCCAACTTCATGATGATGTGAGTAGAGGGAAGGCCCAACATTTGTATGTGCATGTATCATGTGCTTGGGTATGCTTGTATCAAACTCATAATATGCATGAAATATATGTGTATATAGAAATAAATGATATGTTATCTACCAACATGGGACCAATCAACATAGATGCTAAGGAGCTAATAAGATATGAAATGATATATATTTTTAGATTTTAGAATGTTTTAAATTTTTTGGTTAATTTGAAATATTTGATCTCGTCTAAGGGATGTTCATAGGTTTCTCCCCACTCATAACCTAGTACAATAAATTAGTGGTACTGTCAATGATCATCTATAGGTGTAATATCTTGCATTGTAGGATCTATGATGCTATATATATAGCATAATAGATCCTACAATGCAAGATATTACACCTATAGATGATCATTGACACACACACACACACACACACACACACACACACACACACACACACACACACACACACACACACACACACACACACACACACACACACACACACACACGCACACACTCATACATATATAGGACTATGTGGTCTTTTTGGTGTAATTTTCATTGAAACATGTTTATTTACTCATGAGGAATTTGAAAATGCACAAGCTATCCAATGATCTCAAGATGAGGATGAGAATTTACGAGGAGTGGTAAATGTGTAACCTTTCTTGAACAAGATGTGACATATGTGTGCATAGTAGAATTATGAATTGTATCATGGTATTTTGGTAAGTTTGTATTTGGTATCTTTGCTTTAGAGGTGTTTTCCATCATTAATAATAACCATAAATTCCCAAGTTTTGCATTATATTTAGTCAAAAATGGACTAATATGTAACATAGTAGAACATGATTTTGATCCATGTGTGACATTACATTAAATGGACCCAACAAAAAAATCAGATGCATTATCTTTACTCACATGTTCTATGCCATATCCTAGAGATGTAAAGAATTTACAAGAACATTTATTAAATTTATAAGTTGTCTCAATTATTCAACTTTTAAGGGTTATCAAATTTAAGCCCTAAGTTGTTAAAATGCATGAGTACAGTAAATCAGGGTATAAAATATGCAATAAATATAGCCATTGATTTATGTAATAATTAATCTAATTTGATATTTCTAAAAATAACAATGAATAACACAAATAAGTACTTAGTTGGAAATTGACTGAGATGAAGGATCTAATAGCTAGAAACTAGTATAGGAGTTGGCCTGAGTGTCATAAATAGTATCCAGGTATCAAAAACCCTCTTGAACAATAGTGTCATACCTTAGAGTGTAGCACTATGGTGCTAGTGTCCACTTTTGGTGCTAATGTCCTTTGTGCAAGAGTTGATCTATACTTTTGAAAGCAACTATGTCCGAGTCTGTTAAGCATGTTCCTCCCTGGACAAACCCTGTTTCACTATCTATGAACTATTTTGAATGATTTTGTATGTAAAACCTAGACATACATGTGGTTAGGGTATTCAATTGGCATAAGTAGCAAAAGTGTGACATTGGTTGGGTAGATTATACATTCTCAACACCCTGCTATGATGAGAGTTACCTACATACAAATACTCTGAGGAAGGATCAAGCCCAATGTAGTTCCCCCCACTTAAGTGTTGGTGCAAGTATAAGTGAAGCTAGTATGAATGTTAGTTTGAGTGCTTTAAGTGAGGTTTGAGATTGGAAATTTGTGCATTCTAAGCTTAGAATGGCTGTATATGACTATATACAAAAGTAGGGTAGAATAGGAATTAATAACCTTGATTATACACAATTTATTCTAAGCTTATTTATGTGTATTTACATATGATTTCCATACAGTGAATAAAGGGATAAAAATCATGTATATTTATTATTATGGTGCTTATGTGAGGTTTGAAATAGGTCTACGTTGACCTATGTGTCTTTGGAATTAAAAATATATCTATTGGGGCTAAAAAGAGGGAAAAGGACAATAGCGTCAAACTAGGACACTAGTGTCCAAAGTATAGTGCTAATGTTCAGGTGGCAGAACCTGAGGCACTAGGGGCCTAGATGCCTAAGGGAGGGTTTGAGACTAATTTTGAGAGTTCTAAGGATACATAAGGCCCACATGAAAGCTGAAGGAGTGTCTATATAGGTTCTAAGATAAATCTAGGGCTAAGTTAGGGATGGTTGGTCTTAAGTAACACCCATTACACTTAAGTGACATTTTAGATGACTAAATCCCCCCCCCTTTATTCTAAAAATGTAGAAAATAAAAATGACTAGGATAAAGGAGATTAAACATACCTGGACTTACCTAAGAGACGAAGCCCATGAATCTGGACTTGAGTATTTTAAGCATGCTCATTACATGTCCTATAAATAGAACGTGCATAGATTCAGTCCTTATTAAGGTATATCAAAAAAAAATACAAAACTATGTAAATAGATAAGAGAGAGTAAAGGAACAAATACACCTCATTGGGTACGTGAAATAATGTATAAACATGGTGACATCCTATGTATGTGTAGCTAGTGATCAATCGATGAATAACTTGGACTAAGATGAATGGATTACTCAATCCCCATGTATGGGTGGCTCAAGAACTCAAGCTAACCTTGACTCCATCATTGTCCAACCCTATTAGGTGGATCATAACCTATGAATAACTTGGATTAGACTGATGGCTTGTCCAAACCTCTTATATATGTGGCTCAAGAAATCAAGTAGATTATGACTCCATCATTGCCTACCTATGTGTAGTAGATGTATTTGTAATTGAATTGTGTAATGTAACCGATGTTATGTGACTATATTAAAATTGTATATGATGGCTCTGTAACCACTCAAAAATTTTGGAATGAAAAAGAACTCAGGGGCCTCTCAAGCACTAGGGTATGTAACTCAAGGACTACTCGGTAATGCCAATCATTACATATGGAGTAAGGCATCAAATATAATAAAAACTAGTACAAATGGTGTCTAGATTAATAATGTAGAGAATAACATAGATTTTTCCATTCCATATGATCAATTGAAGTGAGAATATAGAAATAATGTGTCACACACATGCCCCAAAATCTGATATCTAAGCAAATGGATTCTACATTGAGTTATAATAATTTGTATATGAGTATTTGAAACTAAAATGGGAGTGCCCATGCCATGCATAATGCCCCTAATTTGAGCAAATTGGTATGAATATATGCAAAATTGAGCTAAAAACTAATAATCTATAACTAAATATGTGTAAACCTATACCGTACCTACTATAATTTTCTAGCAAATTTGGATTTTACTATTTCTGGGGCTACTAGATAGTAGTGTCATACCTTGGATAGTAGTGCTACAATGCTAATGACCACTTTTAGTGCTAGTGTTCAATTGCATTGTTTTTCTTCTAAACTGACTCTAATCTCTATATTTTGTGCATGTGTGCTAAAATTTGTACTTTGAGTGCATTCAAATGGCCTGATCTCTATGATAAACCTTTGTGAATGCCCCTATTTTGAGGGGAGTTATTGAACCTATGAAATAACTATCCCTAAAATAAAAATCTCTACATGATATGTATTAGCCTGAGCATATATGATATGTGTAATAAACTGATATAATGTGTATACATGACATCAAAATGTAAAATAATCTAAGTATAAGTTGGTAATGTATGATGTATGTTAGATTTAACATTCAAAAGGTTATCAAGATAGATATAACAATGTGTATGGACAACAAATCTAAGTAATAAAATGAATAATTACCTAGGGGGATGGGGCATGATGTCCATCAAGGCACCCAGGGAGGAAGGTGAGATGCATGAGGTCCCTCATGGTATCTAAAACTGAAGTGTGTAACAAGTAAGAGACAAGTGTCATGGCCATGACATACATGAAAGCATACATACAACACACACGAGGCATATTAAATAGGCCAAGGGGCCATAACACAAGGGATATAGACACATGTCACTAGATATGAGAAAGAAATACATACAAAGACATGTTCAAATGTCCACATATACAATCAATAAGGAACACACAAGGACATGGGCACATACCCAAATTATACATACAATAAAAGTAAGTGGCATAGAGCCATAGACAATGGCATATTCAAATGCCCTCGAATACATGTAGAAGCATAGAGATATAATCAAGTCTAAACTAGTAAATCTAGAAATGAAAGTATGCATGAACATGTGATACAAATATATATAACAGAAAATATGTACATAAACTGAGTCTAGAGTAGTAGTAGCCATCAAAAAATCTATGTAGTATAGGATGATCAATATCAAAATATAAACAATGCTAAATCTATAATATAAAGTATAGAAAGGTGTAACCTGACAATCAAAATTGTGTATAGGATGCCCCCAAATGGGTGAATGTATCAAATGAGAAACCTATGTATGTGTCCCCAGTGGGTATATAGTATCAAATTTAGATCTATGTGGTGGACTTGAGTGTTGTAGTAATTTGCAAACACTAAAAAATAACAAGTGAAGCATTTATGTATGATAAAACCAACTACACTAACGTAGATAACATATGTAGTACCTAGAAAGTATAAGAAATGTATATGGACATGCATACAATCTAAATTTTTTATTTTATGAGCAAATATTTGAATGTTTTTATTGATGAGTCCATAAAATGGCTCATTATATCCGTAAAATAACATCCTTTTTTTTGCATTAGAAGTGGATCTAAATGTAGTTTCTTAACTTATAGTTTATTTAGAATGAAATAGTAAGTATATATCATGGTTATGTCTTTAGAATTTCTTGTTATCTATTTGTCAACTATTACTAATGATTATTGGAAAAAAGATGTCAATAAGTGCATATACAGTTCATATTAAGCTAAGAATGTTTCAAAGTACAAAGAGTGACCATTCAAGCATAATGTTGAAACAAGATCCAATATTCTGGTCAAGTTATGGACTCCTACAAGTTTGTTATAGACTCTAATAGTAGCTATGGATTACAATAGGTTTATTATAGTAGCTATGTATTACATCATGAACTCCTACAAGCTTGATACAATAGCTGTGGATTACAATAGGCTTACTTTAGACTAATTATGAATTACATCAAACTAACTACAAACTAGCTACAAATTACATCAGACCAACTACAGATTTCACCAGGATTGCTATGGATTTCACCAGGCTTGCTACGAATTTTAGTAGGTTGCTACGAATTTCAATAGAATTGCTACATAATTCAACAAAACTGCTATAGAGATGTTTGAGAAGTATTTCTAAATGTATTCTAATGTTCTAACTATCATGAAGAATGATTTCTATTTAAATTCTTTCTATATATAGGTTTATATGTATAGACTTTTCATTGTACATAGTATTCAAATATAGGTTTATGTAATCTCACTCCAAATAATTAGCTCTCTCCATATTTGGTGGAGACAGAGATTAGGTAGTAATAAATTTCTTTATTAGAATAAATATCTCTTTCCTTATTTTGTGGAGATTGAGATAGGATAGAGTATCTTGATTGTTACTCCCAAATAAGGTGTTGGTTAGAAGCATGAATTATAAATGCAACCTTCCATACCTAAATTAATCAACCAATCAATACATTTTTATTTTCATTATTCTGAGCAACCATTTAAAACTGATGTTCTGAGTAAATCTCTTTCGAGGAATGATGTGGCCACTCATTCCAAGGAAGATGGATTAAAGTATTTTTATTTTATTTCTTTATTCTATAATTATTATTTTTGATGTAAATTCTTATTTTATTTCTTTGTTGCTGTAAATATTTATTTTGTATAGTTTATTGTAGACCTGTACATATTATATGTGTTTGTCATTTATTTTTAATTCAACAATTTACTTGCATGCAAGCATGTTTTAATTTCATGCAAGTGTGCTTTAATTTTATGCAACTATGCTTTGAATTCTGTAAGTGTAATTTTTAATTCTTGCAAGTGTGATTTTTAATTCTTGCAAGTGTGGAGTGTGATAGAAGGAACCATTTTCTAGAGATCCCTCTCTCCTTTTGCTTTTAGCCTTCAGACACCAGCCTTGGATTGACATTATTAAATGAAGGGTATTGATGACACCCATCATTTATGTTTTTGACATATTATATTATTTTTATATTTTATAGATATAAGCTATGTATAACCAACATGAAAATAAAACTATATGTAAGGAACAAGAATAAAAGAAGCTATGTACAAGTAGGGAGGAATATATTAATCGATGAGTCTCATAAGAGACTCACTATCAAGGTGTCCTTTATCAATCAAAGGAAGAATGATCATGCATGTTGTGAAAAAAGGTATCTAAGGTCTAGGAACTGATTGTACTAAGTGATATGTAGCTGACACTACCTATAAAATGGGTCTAAGAATTTGTGAAGCTAACTCAAGTGGGTTATGAACTGTTGGGCTCTTAGGGACCTATCTATTAGAAGATGATGTAACTGACATGGATGCTTTGTACAGATAACCCTAGGAACTCAATAACACTAATCATAGAATGAAAGGGGTGGAGAGAGGCTCTCTAGAATCCATAACATGTATCTGATGTAGGGGTCTCTCTAATAAGGGTCTCTGTGGGAGAGTATACATACGTGGTAACACTGTAGAAGTAGACCTCACCTACACTAGTGACTCAACTAAAATTTGTGGTGTACTTATAGAAACTATACTCAGAACTATCATGGGTAGCTATTATGTAACAACTTATGAAATAGGTAAAGGATACACATATGGAAGGCCCTAAACTATAACCACCTAATTAACATGTATATACTTGAGGCATCTATTTATGGTGGATAGAGTGGCTAGAAAGTACTATATCCATGGCCTACCTAATAACATGTCAAATGTGCCTACACTAAGTAAGACTAAGAACTCAGTGACCACATGTGCTAGCCCAACCTATAAAGGGATTACAATCTCCCCAATGGAGATCTAAACATGGCCACTAAAAATAGAATAAATGTATCATTTGGAAAAATGTTCCACTTAAAATAACCCAAATGCATTAGAAGTGTAATGGTACACATGTTAATACTTGACCCATTGTCAATCATGACACTCTGAATATGATGATGATTAATGTAGGCTCATATAAAGAGTACATGTAAATCTGAATCATCATCGACAATATCCTTCTCTAAGAAAGTAATGAGATGTCTAGCTAGAATTATAGTATGATATACACTAATGATATTATGTAGGGTGTGTGTGTCCTCTATAGTATTATGATAAGATAATTGTGGTGGATGTGCCTGATATGTAGTGAACACCTGAAGTGCCTCCTGCCTCCTTAGTTGTATGTTTTGGAAATGGACCCAAAAATATTTTCATCACCTTAGCTTTCATTAGTTAAACTTTGGATGCCTCTATAAGTGTGCCCATATTAATGATATTGGTCTCTATCAAATCCTATATCTTATGTCTCAAATCGATGCATATGTTTGTATTATGGCCTAACGCTCTGTGATAATCATAAAATGCATTTGAATCATAACTCTTTGGAAGAGGCCTAGTCATATCAACTTATTTGATGGGAGGGAGTGATATGACATTGCACTCCAATATCTATTGTAAAATATGTACCGGTGATTCTAGAAGATTTTTAAAAACTCTTTGTGGAGGAGCTAATAAAACCATGCAAAGAGGTGGATCTGAGGCTACATTAACTATGGCCTTTTGATAATTTTAATTTTTAGTGGGCCTTAATTTGTATGAGGGCTTATTATAACTCTTATTAGTTAAATTTGATCAAATTGTGTACTTTAATTTCCCCATAGAGAGAAGCTTGACTTCCATTTCTTTCACTATATAGCATAAATTTGTGAATGTTGGAAACTTCTTGAATAATATAGCTTCATGCAATGTTGGTATAAACTTTGTTTGAATATGTCTTGGATTTCTCTATTTACCATGGGGCTAATAATATTTACCAATATAGTTTTGTATCACAAGACATATTTTTATATAAGCTCATTAGATTTTTGCTTAAGTTGAGCCATTTAAGCATATGAAACCTTATCACTGATGTTGATTGAAAAGTGTGCTAACAACATATCTACCAATGGATTAAATGTTGTGATGCACTAATTTAGAAGATCATAAAACCACTGTAAGGTAGAGTTCTTTGGACCACGTAGGAAAAACTTGCTTAAGAACGAATCATTAGACACATAGTCCAAACATGTTGGGTAAAAAGTTCATAGATGATGTTTTGGGTCACCCTTACCATCATACAAAGTAAGCTTGGGTGCCACAAATCCAAATGGAAAAAGAGTTACCATTATGTGTTGTGTCAATGGTGTATGTAAAAGAATATGAGGATCCAAGGCATGTGATGGCCTAGTAGCACCTTACTAAAGATGTAACACCTTGGCCTGTAGATAATGGATGTCATGCACAAGGGATTGTACATTTGGAGAGAAGGAACTAACCATAGGAGGGGTTGCCATTATTGAAGGTTGCCAAGTTAAAATAGGTTGTTGTATATTTTGAGTTGCCCCCAAATTAGGTGTAATAATATTATTATTTGGGGGATTATAAGATTGACCATTATTGGATTTATTCTTTATTTCCATTATGGCTTGTAAAATATGTGCATGATCATGGGGCTATTCCTGAAGTCTAACTTTGTGAATTTTAAAACTCTCATCCTTATTGACTATAAGATTTTCATTATTAAGTGGGGTGAGTGTGTCCAGATTCCCATCTTATTTATCATTTTGATCTTGATTATATTACTCATCTTTGGATGTATTGTCATTGAAGTCCACATAATTAGGGTGTGAAGGATCAATAAAGGATGTTGTAACTAGTCCTTTGTCCATGATATAAACTCAAATATAAGGAATATGAGTATGCTCAATATAATTTCCATGATGCCTAGTAATTCTTCTTAAAGGAAGAGATATAAATTTTTGAGATGGCATATAACAAATAAAATTAAACAGTCCTGCTAAAATAGAATTTATAAAATCTGAAAAAGCCTAACACAACCAAGGGAAATAGGAAAAATAAGGGTACAACCTTAATAACATATAGGAATAGGGTTTGGGTAATATTCAAAGTAAGTCAAGTTCACTAAATGACTTACCTTTTAAGGGTTATGGAGTTTAAGCCCTAGGTTGTTAAAGGATTTGAGTATAATAAATCAAGATATAAAATATGCAATAAATATAACCATTGATTTGTGAAAAAATTGACTAATATGATATTTATAAAAATATTAATGAATAACACAAATAGGTACTTAGCTGGAAATTGATTGAGATGAATGGTTTTGAAGCTAAAAAATGGTACAAGAGCTAGTCTGACTCCTAGACAATAACATTATACCTTGGACAGTACTGATATGACATTAGTGTCTACTTTTGATGCTAATTTCCTATGTGCAAAAATTGATCTGTACTTTTGAGAGTAGTGGTGTCTGAGTCTGTTAAGCCTGTTCCTATGTAAACAAACCCTACTTCGTTATATGTGACCTATTTTGGTTGATTTTGTATGCAAACTGTAGACCTCTGTGGTTAGGGTATTCAATTAACACAAGTAGCAAAAGTATGATGTTAGCTAGGTGGGCTGGACATCCTCAATACTCTGCTATGATGAGAGTTACCTACACACCAATACACCAAGGAAGGATCAAACCCAATGTAGTTCTCACCACCTAAGTGTTGGTACAATTACAAGTGAAGCTATTATGAATGCTAGTTTGAGTGCTTTGAGTGAGGCTTAAGACTAAAAATTTGTGTATTCTGAGCTTAGGATGACTATAAATGATTGTATGTAGAAGTAATGCAGAATAGGGATTAACAACCTTGATTGTGCACAACTTGTTCTAAGTTTGTTTATGCGTATTTGCATATGATTTCCATATAATGAATAAAAGGCTAAAATTCATGTATATATGTTGATCTAGTGCTTGCATGGGGTTTGAAATAGGTCTAAGCCGACCCTAGGTGCCTTTGGAATTGAAAAGATATATGTTGGGGCTAAAATAAGGGGAAAAGATAATAATGCCAAATTGGGACACTGGCGCAAGGCATGAATGTCCAAATTATGGCATTAATATCCATGTGGTAGAACCTGAGGCACTAGGGACTTGAATGCCTAAGTGAGGGTCTAAGATTGATTTTGAGAGTTCTAAGTATGTGTAAGGCCCACATAAAAGTTGGACATGTGTTTATATAGGTCCTAAGATAGGTCTGGGGATAAGTTTAGAGATGGGTAGTCTTAAGTAACACTCATTACACTCAAGTGACATTTTTGATGACTATATTCAACTATAATATTTTGACCTTGCTTGCCATCTATGCAAGGTTAATGCTTTGATGCTTTGAGGATTGATTGGCAATTATTTCATATGAAGGCAACTATTTTACATTATCCTTTGGATTCATTTCTTTCCCTTTTGATGAATGTTCCTTTTGTATCATGTTTGGTTCCTCTTGGTGTTTATGCAAGAGATCTTATTTTATTTGTTCACTTTCTTTAGACTTGCTTCCATTTATAGGTTCTTGTTAATTTGCATTAACAAAATGGATATGCATCTTTGAATGATTTGCATTAGTATTTTCAATATATCCCTAGCCTTGATGATCATTTTGATCAAATATGGAAATAGGATGAGTGATGCCTTAGGAATGTTTTCCCCACCTTTGACCATTAAAACCAAAGTGTTGTAAATATTGCTTTCCAAAACCATATGGTTTTAAAATATGAGTACCATTATTAAGAAGTATATTTGTATCATTTTCTTGATTTTATTTTGCTTTATGATTCTTTTCTTTCTCTAGTTTTGGCATTTGCAACTAATTTTGCTATGAATTTTTCTTTGGTAACCACATTTGTTGTTTTAATACTTGTGCTTTAGGAGAGGTACTCATAATGTGAGTGGTTTGCTTGAGTGATGCATCAATGATAGGATTGCCAATATCTCTGAGGTTTTGTATTTTTCTTAAATGTAAAACAATAATTTGTATGTTTCACTTGCATTCTATGGTATGCAAAATAGTATTTAGATTGCCTTATAGGATACACAGGAGGTAATTTGATCACTTTGTCTCAAATCATTTCTCTTAGGATTTAGCTTGATCTCTTAGTAACCTTCAGTATACTATTTGAATCAATTATTTTAAATGTGTTCTTTTGTAGCTTTGAATTTAGATAATAAACCTTGTTTTGGCATAACATTAATAGATGAGGATGCAAACACATGATTAACACTAGTTTGTGTTAGATTATGTAGATATATAATCTGATTTTTCAATGATGTGACCTTAGAACTAAAATTATTTTATAAGTATTCTATTAACTTGAATAAAAGGATGATTTTATCTTTTAGAGATTCATAAGTACAAACCCTAGGTACCTCAGATTGAATATGCATACATACACCATCTACTTTACCCCTTGAAGGAGTGACAACATCGACATGGTTAGAGGGATGGTAGCTATCACCCTCCTTAGGGTTGGGAGGAAGAGGTTTAATATTATTGTAATAATATTGGTTAAGATAATTTTGAGTTTATCTTGATTAGGATCATTCTCTGATTTAGTTGTTTTGAAATTTATAATAATATAGACAAGACAACAAGCAATGACAATAATGAGATATTAGAAAGAGAAGTGCTCAAAATATTTATCCATATTTAGAATAATTTTAGGAAAATAAATTTTGATTTCTAAATTCTGAACACTTTAAAATCAACAATAAGAATTCATAAAAAATAGTAAATTGGGAAACCCTATGTCAACTAGGGTTTGGAGACCAAAGGTCAGGGTCACATAATGTGCCAAATTTAGATAAAATAATATAAATTGGTTGGATGATAATTTTATAAATATGAAATATTTGTTTTAGTAAAAATAAGAAATGATACAAACCCAAAAAAACATGGAAACAAAAGTACAGTGCATAAGATGTAAGTCTAAATTTACTAAAAATAGTGAAATGTAAAATTTACAAAATTCATACAATATTTTTGCAAACAAAAAGAGGTTTTTGTTTATATAAACATGATTATTAAAAACTTGAGGAAGATTAAAAAATGACATATTATGAATCATAAATAGACCAAACAATGGTGGAATACGTTAGGTTTTCCAAATGTTTAACCCTAAATTAAAATAGGTATGTATGGGGTTACCTATAGGGTTAAGAATATAGAAATCAATAAGTATAAGGGTGATATATTTAAAATATGAAGTAAAATTATTGATTGTTATTGTAATAAATTGAAAATAAAATTACTTAACTCATTTACAATGCATGTACATATTTGATTTGAAATAAACTAGAAGTGGACTAGATTAGGATGTTAGCACAATCTTCAGATTTTGGAATTTTACTATTTGTGGCCTCAAATGGCTACATCAAAACTAAACAATTACATCGACGCTAGTGTCTGAGTTAGATGAATGTGTCCAGTATGCAATAGTGATTGGATATAAATGTAACCACCTATATCCTTCATGGTTTATCCACCATTATTATGATGTCTTCATATCATGAGCATAGACTTTTTCTCTTTATCAAAGGATCAAACCCTAGCTTATTCACCCTTGGAGTGATTGTGGGAAAAAATGGTTAGTGGGCACATGGTGTTGATCTACCGTAGGGACCCCTTTATCAATAGACATTGCCTATATAGATAATACTCAAAAGAGGACCTTATAATTATGTTGTTCTCCAATACAATTAGATTGTATGTGCATGAGGATGCAATGTGTGATAAACAACTACATAGAGTGACCTAGATTGTAACTTCAAAAATATGGTTCACAGGATGCTCCTTTAGTACTTTAGACCTGTGGGGATATTAATCCTATGGTTGACATGGAAAATAGGGATAAATATGGAAAATTTGCTCACTTAAATTCGTGATTGAGTGCTTTTGGTAAGTTACATTATGAGTTGTTAGGTCTTTATTAGGTCAAGAATGAATGAGGGTTGATTTTATATATATACCAACCCTTTTTGAAAATAGTTTACACCAAAGCACTTAAGATGACCATACAGATACATTTAATTTTCAAACTAGATGATCTTGGACACTAGACACTTAGTTTGAACATGGACACTAGTGTTGACTTAGGTGCCTCACTGAGACGTAAGTGTGTGAGAAGCTAGAAAATAGGTGCAGGTCTAAAAATTGAAGGAAATGATAATGATCAGGGTTATAGAATTTTGCATAGTATAAAAGTCCTGGCCATTAGAGTCATAGTGGTTGGATTAAGAGATAAGCAATTTCGCATAAAGAGATAGTAAATGTGAGCCTTTTGATAGTAGGAAGGTCTTATAACTAAAAGGTACAACCATGATAGGTATTTTTTAAATGTACAAGACTTAGGTGTTATATAATTTAGATTTAGTGTCTACATAGCTATCATTTGAATATGTTTGACGTGGAATAAAGTTTTGATAACATGTTCATTATAATTTGGATACTGGCTCTATAGTATTGCAAAATGAGTTGTAGAAATAAACTTGATTATGATCCTTTGATAGATTTTTGTTTAATTTATCCATGTATGAAGTATAAAAAACAAGGGTTACTATGATATATTGGAAAAATAATTAAATGATACATGCATCCATGATTAATTCCTTTGAAAGTAAATGTAAATCTAATTTTAAAATATTTACAATTTAAGAATTAGAAATCATATAAAAAATAAGAAACCCTAGGTGAATCCAAGGTTTTAAGACTAAAGGTTGGGTTCACCAAATGTTTAACCCTAAATTTACATATGTGTCAGTATATCTAGGGTTATCAGGTATTAAATTAGTTTTTACACAAGGATGATGAACTAACTTAACGAGTAGGCCAATTAAATAGGAAACCTAGACAATAGTATTATGAATTTATACAATTGAGATTTGATAAAAATAGTAAAGTAAAACTATTGATAGATTTGAAATAAATAGGGAATAATGATACTTGGTTTATTATACTCATACAAGTTTTATCTAGAACATGTTATAAGTGGATTGGAAGATGATTTTGTAATAGTCATTAAATTCTTGGAATATTCTTTCTGTGGCCTCAAACACTTGCATCATATTAGGACAGTTACGTCGACATAGGTGTCTGAATTAGATGTCAGTGCCTTGTATGGTATACTAATTAGATATGGATGCAACCAATTATAGCCTTTAGGTTTTTTTTTGACTTTCCTATGATGTCTTCAGATTGTGTACATAGGTTGTTGCACTTTGTCAAATGATCAAACCCTAACTTCTTCACCCTTGGAGTGATTGGGAAAAATGGGTTAGTGGGCTCATGGTGCTGAGCTACCCCAAGGATCCCTATGTTAATGCACACTACCTACATAGCCAATACTCTAAATAGGGCCTCAAAATTTTATAGTTCTCCCCTATGTGTTGGCTTGTGTGTGTACATGGATTTAATATGAGATAAACAAATACATGCAGTGACCTAGATTATAACTTATAAAATATGACTCGTGAACTACTCTTTGAATGCTTCATACCTATGGGAATACTAATCCTATGAATGATATATAAATAGGTATTAATAGGTTAGGTTTATTCACTTAAACATTTTATTGAGTGATTCTTGGTATGTTTCCTCGTGAGTTCCCAACATTTACTAGGTGATTGCTAGATAAGGAGTGAATAAGGGTTGATCTTGTATATATACCAATACCTTTTGGAAATATCTCTCACTAAAACATTGATACTAGCCTTTAGGATATGTTTCATTTACAAATTGAATGACTTTTTGACAATAGACACTTTGTAGGAAAATTGGACACTTACATCGATGCATGTGTCTATCTAAGATGCAAGTGTCTAGGAAGATAGAAAATAAGTACACGTCCAAAACTCACAATGAAGGATAGTGATTAAGTTTATAACTTTTTTAAAAGTATATAAGGCCTGGTCACTATAATAATGGTTAGACTAAGAGATAAACAAGTTAAGCACAAAGAGATAATGAACATGAGTCTTTTGGCATCGAGCAAGTCTTTAACTAAAAAGTATAACCATGGTGGATATTTTCTAAGTGTACAAGACTAAGATATTAAATAAATCATATTTTATTATCTACATAGAGTTAATTGTAATTCATAATTAATTCTAGTGTAAATATTTTGGTGAACCCACTATAGTTAGAACATCACTTGTTGCTTGTTGATTTTTGGATTAGAGTTTCAATTTAATTTTGTAAATCCATGACATTAAAAAATATAGTCTTCAACCTTGGATATTATCTATAACATCATGATTCAGCTTTTGTGACTTTGAATTAATCCAACAGTTAAAACATTTGTCTTATCACCTCGGTAAATACTGACATAGAGGCCCTTTCTTTCAACTTTGGGTTAAATTTTGTTGTTTTTCTATTAAAAAATATTTCACCTTTCTTTTACTTTATTTTTATTTTTATTTTTATTTGTATTTGCTTGTTTTATAAATCATGTTCCAACAATATTTAAAACTACTTAGCTACTATCATGAAGGGATACATGGTGTTTTATTTTACATATATCATGGCACAAGGGATTTTTACTCTAACTCATAACCATAATATAGATCTAAACATTGACTTTAATTTTCATGTGCCTTACGGTACATCAAAAATTTCTAGGATCCCTTGTTTACACCAATAATAAGCCTTTTTTATCTATCTAATTTGTGGTGCACCTGAGAAGAGCATATCTCTCAGGGAAGTTATTATCTACTTACACTCAAAACCAAGTTTAGAGGGATATATGCATGGATCTACCTCTATAGTTAGTACTCTAAAACATTGGGCAACACTAATCAACGAATGGGGAAGTTTATCTCAGAGCCTACAAATCATTCAAACCCTTACCTAAATCACCTTTATCCTTGATTTTTTCTTGCATTATCTTATTAGATAATAGTTTTTTATTGATTTACTTGTATATATAATCATAATTCCCTTGATTCATTGTATATTACTAGATTAAGTGTTTATTTCGATTTACATGGAAATAAGTTTAATAAACAAATGTCTCCTTCCTATTTTACATTAGATTATGGACTTTATGGTTACCTCTTATATTATATTTTAGTAGGTTGGTCATTATATACAAACATGGTTAAAAAATGAATCTAATTAAGAAAAACCATCATACATTGATGACTCTTATGCTATTTTTACTTCCTATTGTGTTTATATTGTCTCCTCTCATATTCCTCCTAAATTCCTCCCTTTTTATGAGTTAGGTCTCGGAAAGTATCAAATTATTTGGGGACAAGAGCTATCATCTATCTCAACCAATTTTGAAATTAGATGCCTTGGTTATAATAAAAAGTCCACCCGTTGTGGACAAAGTCAAGATATGTTATCTCGTGAGATCATACCCTTTGATTCTACCGCTTGTTGTAATATCTAATATGATTTGATTCCTATCACAACTAGACATAAAATATCTTGTTATCAACCCTTCATGCTTCCTTATAGTCACCCCCAACCTACCATAATACATTTTCTTCTACATCTCGTATTCATCCACAACTTAATTTAGACTCTCAAGTCCATGATGTTCAAACTAAATGAGGATGACTCACCTTAAGTTCCCAACCCTAAACCCTATTATCAACATTCCTCCTCTACCTCCTACACATAATTTGAGACAAGATTCTTAACCTAAAGGGTATGATCTCATTGAGCAATTGTGTAATACACTAGCCAAAATTTCTATTCTAGAATTATTATAAAGGGCACCTATTTATAAGGATATTCTATATGCAATTTTGTGAGATACTACTATTGCTGTAGACACACAACCAGCTTCATTTAATTCTATTATGATCACCTTCAAATATGTTGATAGTACTATTCATTTTGATAAATAATACTTACCTCCAAAACACATTATGGAGCATAATATTCCACTATTTATTCATGTTCAAACACATGGAAAATTGATTAAGAGAGTTTTAGTTGACACTGGTTCTGGAGTAAGTGCTTACAGTTACAATTTCATATAAAATTTAGGCTTAAATAAGAGAATATTCAAAAAAATTAACAACTTATTCACAACTTTGATAATACTCGAACACTAATGATGGGAATCATTACATTGGCTATACTCGTAGGTCCTAAAATGGTTTTTATTATATTTCAAGTTATTGAGGCTCAATTACAGTATAATATATTATTGAGATAACCTTGGATTCATATTATAGGTTTATACCTTTTACATTTCATAGGTGCATTAAGTTTATAGATGATTCACACAAATACACAATTTCAGTGGATGACACACATGTAAAATCATACAATCTGATAAGGCTTCCTTCATAGAACATGAGT
The DNA here is from genome assembly GCA_037957365.1 of Torreya grandis. Lineage (NCBI taxonomy): Eukaryota > Viridiplantae > Streptophyta > Pinopsida > Cupressales > Taxaceae > Torreya > Torreya grandis. The sequence continues at coordinate 1,329,758 of JARHVA010002529.1, read as the reverse complement.
AACCAATTCCAATTGCACAAATGCATACTTATGAGGTGGGTGAATTAATTAAAGTGGGTGATATATAACATATTTCTCCAAGTCCTTGGCACATAGAGGAACTGCTCCAAGAAATCCCACTACAGGAACACAAGTAAGAATTACCTCTTATCGATCCCACAGAATCCAATGCAAAATCACCACTATTAGTCAATACATAATATTCTTATTATAAAATAATAGATTACTACAATAGTGATGAAGAAGATACACAAGAGTTAATATAAGAGCAAATGTGCAAATTGTCTTTCAATCCCATTGATGAAGATGAAAACCTATCTCTTTCTTTATTTACATAAATTAGAGTAGGTGAATATATGGCTATAACTCCTTTAAAAAATAATGGTAAAGCAATAATATTTGAACAACAAGTAATATAAAATACTTGCAATACCATATCATAGGTTATTTCACACTCCACTGATTCAAGCACTTCTAACCATACAATGATTACATCTTCTAAGGAATAAGTGTAAACTAAAAAAAGGCAAAATTCAAAAATACAAGCTTCAAAGCAATATTGTGGTTTATTCAAATAGGTATTTCTTAATAAAGTAATTTCAAATCAAGAATCAATGGATCCCCTTAAAAAAGTAGTCACAAAAGAGACCCCAAAACAACTTTCTCCTTATGTAGATCTTCTCATTATAAAACCATTTATGGATGGAAAACATTGTGCTAATGTTGTGGGGACACATCTCCAATAATTTAACATATATAGTATTTCTCTTCTCAAAAATCTTGAATATGGCACGCAACATCTCAATCAAGTTACATGCCCATGCATTGCATTGGATCTATTGCACTACTAATCACATGGGGCCCAAAATTGTGTTCATAATTATTTCATATTGATCCTACTTTATGATAATATAATGTTATTCTTGGGAGATCATGGTAAAATGCAATGGGAGACACACTTACTAATTATGATACACTCACATTTCAACAAGATAGTGCAATGGTTACAATTTCTAAGGAAGACATAATTACAATAAAATAACACACCACTAAACATATCTCATCACGAGGATATATTAAAAATGTGGCACAAGTGATACAATCTAACCATTTAGAAAGTTTTACATGGATAAAACCTATTAAAATAGGTGGTTTATCGAAAAATAAAGTAGGTGAATACACTCTTTATATAGGCACTCCATGGGAGTTTTCTTCTAACAAAATAATCGATTGCATACTTTCCTAGTGCCTACTTGTACATAAAATCTTTGATATTTACTTTTGTTACTTATTATTCTAGATCTAATCTAATATTCTTCTATCCCTTGACTTTATTTTTCATTTTAGGGCACTTGTTCCCTTATCTTTTTCAACCCAATTCGAACAATCTAAGACAATTATATTACTAAGCTTTCAATGCACATTCTTTATTACAACTCATTTGCTCATTATTACCCATCTATACATTCTATATCTCTCATGTATACTTTCATGATCACATTTATCTATTTTTAAATGAGGTCACATGTCCATGCTTGCCATCTTTATTATACTACTTATACACCTACATTGGGGGCATTTCACTTACTTTCTTCCTTGTCATGTTTGGCTTTAACATCTTATTTAGGGCTATTCAAATATCCTCCTCCTCCTTCCATTTAAAAACCTTTTTGCTTACATTGTTTTTCAAATCTTTTTCAACTTTCACTTATGCATAATTTACTTTTCAAATATAGCAAAAAATACAAAAGCATTCATAAATTCTAGAAAGGATAAAAAATTCAAAAATTTACAAAAAATCAAAATCAAGATCTATAAGCATATTTTCATGTTGATGGATTGCATCTTTGCATATGTCAATTAAATTTATGTTTAATACATAACATATTTCATTAAATTTTCAATACACAATTCTTCTCACAAGGTATCTGAGTGTGAAACATGACATATTTTGATACAACTAGGAAATGATCATACATTAGAGAAGCTATCTTGATCAAAATTCCTGTATATATTCAATCAGGATAAAGTCACACGAGTCAGACAATAACACACTATGCACCTATCCTCCTAGTGTGAACATGTCCCTATGTATTTTTATCTAGGTTTTTGAATGCAACACAATTACATGGACCTCTTAGACAATTTCTTATTGCATGATACAATGCATTTTCAGAGATGAATTAGATTTAAAGTCAGGGAATATTTTCACATCATTTTGATGTTGGGATAACCTTTTACCCAACATCCTTGCTTAGTTATTGACATATCATCATTATATACAAACACTTTTATAAGTTGTATTTATCCATAATCTCTTTTCCATGATGAGCTATAATGACAACAAATCTCTTATTTGCATTCATACTTTACATATGCCATGATGAATATGTAGCTTGCTAAAACAAGTATGTAGATACATATGATCAAAATATGGTAGCTTTATTTATTCTATATGATTGTTTCATTACATAACATGATTCAATTTGACTGTTTATTATATGTGGCCCTTGGCCTTACGTATGTTCAACATACACCCTCTTGCTTCTATGGCATCACCATGCCATGTGTGTGTGGCCTTTGACCTTCTATGTTCGTGTGGAATTTATATGTCCCTTTTATTTAGCCTTTGGGTCTTATGTGTGACATTTTATGTAAAATTTCTAACTCTATGCAACATATTGCATGTCCCCCAAAAATATCACTCATTTTTGGGACAACATTTGAAATATTTTGGTCCTACAGACCAAAATTGTCTCTTCCCTTTTCGAATTTTGTCCTGGGCATTCAAATTCCTCATTTTTCAAGCTTCTCAGAAATCTACGAACTCTGCAGGCTTGAATCTACAGACTCTATAGGAAGAGAAATCTATGGACTCTGTAGGAAGAGAAATCCATGGACTCTGTAAGAAGAGAAATCTACGGACTCTGTAGGCATGAATCTACAGACTCTACAGGCCAAGTTCAACGGGCTTCATAGGTTGATTTCTACGGACTCTACAAGAAAGAAGATAGCTTTCAACACTTAGGCAATTTTAGAGTTGCTTCAATGACCAGGTTCAAAAAAAAGAGTTCATCGGCGAGCTTCTAAGCAAGGATTGAATCATTAAACCGTTGAACCTTGAACCATTTTGGTTTAATAGGTTCAACAGGTTCAAAGGTTTAACATTAGGTTCAATCAAAAGAATGAGTTTTCGAGGCTTGAACCATTGAGCCATTGAACCACTTTGGTTCAAAGGTTCAATGGGTTCAAAGTTCAACAGGTTCAACGTGTTTGGTTCAACGAGGATCAAAAGGACTTAGCCAAATCAAAGAGAATCAATCGATTGAACCAATGAACCATTGAACCACTTTGGTTCATTGGCTTGGTTCAAAGGCTTGGTTCAATTCAGTTGGTTCAATGCTTCGGTTCACTCAGTCAGTTCATCAAATGGTTCAACATCTTTTGGTTCAATCAAAGGGTTCATCGGCTTGGTTCAAAGCTTGGTTCATCAACTGGTTCAAAGGAGTGGTTCAATGCAAAAGTTCAAGAGAGCCTCCCGAAGGACAAGTGCCCTTGCAGAGGGCACTTAGTCGACAAAAGCACCCTTTAGAAGGGTCATTTTCAAAGAAGTCACAAAGGTAAGCTCTTTCAAAATTTTGTTTAAGGCAGCCGAAAGACAAAGGGATTTCCTTCGGGAAAAAGAATAAGGCATAATTCCTTCAGACTTTTTGTCTGAAGGAATTCCTTCAGACAAAAAGTCTAAAGGAATTTGGAAAGGCTGCGGGAGGAAAGTCCGAAGGAGTTTCTCAAGGCAAAAGACAAAGCCAGGAAAATGTCTGCAGACTTTTTGCTTGTGAAAAAATGTTTGCAGACTTTTTGTCCAAAATAAATGTCCATGAGAAAGCTCTGAAGGACTCCAAAGATAAAAGGCCACTGAAGGACCCTGAAGGGCAGGTGCCCTTGTGAGGGACTCTTGGCTGCCAGATTAAAAGAGACTTCCCCTTACCTATGAGAGGATGCAAAACAAGAAATCTAAAGGAAGCAAGTAGTAGAGAAGGCCATCCAAATACTGCTCAAAGGGCAGATACCCTTGCAGGGGGCTCTTCCCAACCCAAAGTGGATCATTTCTCAAAGCTCGAAGGGCAAGTCCCCTTTAGGAAAGCTCAAATGACGAAGCTGAAGGAATTATTGAGGAAAGTGACATTTTTGTGGACATCAAAGTTGCGATAATGAAATAGCCATTGATCCTTGTAAATCATGGACTCGAATGCATTCAAAGGCTTTAAGGCCAAGATCAGTAGGAAGCAACTAAGGAACAAAGCATCAAATCGAATCAAGGACCCGATTCAATTAACCAGAAAAGGAGGAATGATGAAGAAGGATCAGATTGCCAGGTGGACATTGAAAGATACAAACTTTCAATAGCATGACTCATTTCTCTACATTGAGAAAAGCAAATGGGTAAATGCTCCTAAATTCTAGCATGTCTTCTTAACAAATTTCAATGCAACATGATGTGTTACTATTATCGAGTCCTTCTTGAAGAGGCTATATAAGGGACTCTCTTGTTAGTGTAAAAGCATCTCTCTTTGACAATCAAAAATGAAACTCTGCCCAAATCGAAAGGCATTATTAAGACTTTGAGCTTAGATTGTTGATCATATTTTGTTATTGGAATAAGAAAGAAAGTGACTTTTCAGACTTTGTGCTGTGATATCTTTATTGTTGGGGAAACTATTTTTATGTCTTTTTCCTTAATATATTTTTTGTTCCTTTAATTCAACAAGTAGAATTAGTGAAAGTAGTCAGAAAGGTGTCCTGAAGTCAATTGTGGAGAGACTTTGTGCCCCCATAATTTCATTTAGTGTGTTTTCCTTTGTTTTTGTGTAAAGGACCTTGGGACGATTTTGTGCCCTCATTGTCCTTCGTATCTCACTCTTGGGTAATTCAGGTGGAGACTTTGTGCTACATCTCAATTTGCTGGTTACTACGTCTTTGGTTACATTTTGCTTTTACTACCAGGGGTATTCTTGTGGTTTGCTGAATAGTACTTTTGAAAGAAGAGGAGTGCTTTCTATCATTTCCCTTGAGTTTTTTCCTTTGATTTGCATGCATCATCTCTGAAGAAAGAGAGATGGATAGTTTATCCTACCCTTGAGTATTGTTTTTTGTTTATATATATATATATATATATATATATATAACATATCTACAGGAAACCTCCCCTTGATGAGAGGAGAGATTAGTCCCTTTTGATGTGGTAAACCTACACATTTGGATGACTAATCTTCCTACTTTGGCTGATCAGACCTATTTTGTTTATCAGTACGTTGATCGACAAAATATTCAACCAATAGTTTTTGGTGATTTCACTGGGGATATAACCCATTATCCATTTATAGCCTTACCATTCACCTCCACACTAATTGAGAAAGAACATGCAGTTTAAAGCCTCAAGCTTCAAACTAAAGCAATGTCAATTCTTTTCCATTTTTGTTTCACAATTTGGCAGATTCAAGGTATACACAAAGCCAAAGGGCTAAAGGTATTGTTGACCCTGTATTCAAGTTGGTACAATAAAGTGATTTTGATCAGTTTCCTCACCATCTCACCTTCAATGAACCAAGAGCTTTCCTCCTACTAAAGTCAAATCTCTATTTCCAAACATAGTATCCACTTCTGCTATTGATAAAGCTTTGCCAATAATTACCCCTTTGAGATTTGTTATTCCTCCTTTTCATAATTCTATAATGGAAGTCCAAGGCCCCTAGGGTAATGCCTTTGGTCCTCTCAATCTTACTCCATCTCTACATGAGCTTCCACGGAGTTCAAGAAATAATTTCCCTAAATTCTATGGTGATAAAAAAATTCATCTTGATGAACACATTGCAACCTTCAGCATATCCTGTGGCATAATTGGAGTAGAATTTGAAGATGTAGCAGTCAGACTATTTGTAGAAACATTACAAGGTACTGCTATAAATTGGTTTTATCATCTATAAGCTCGATTAGTAACTGATTGGAATACCCTCAAAGCTAAGTTTGAAGCCAGATTCAAACCTGCAGAAGATGCACATGCCCTTCTGGCTCAACTCACACAGATGAAGAAAGAACCTCATGAACCAATGAGAGATTTCATAGCCAAGTTTGACAAACTGAGGAATAAAATTCTTGTAATTGCTCGACCTACAGCTAAGAATCTCAAATGCTTCTTCATTAATTCTCAATTACCTGAAGTAAGTTTTATTTTGAGATGTGTTGGTCAAATAGATCTTGCTGTAGCTCAACATTTGGTCACTGAGGTAGAAGATGATCTCATCTTAGCAGAAAATATAAGAAGATATTTAAATAGAAATAGACCTTCATCATCCTCTGAATATTCATCTACAAGCACCATAGATTCAATGGTGCAAAAATTGGCAAATGAGATGCTTGCTCTTAAAAAACAAATGGCTCAAGGAATGTCTTCTGCTCATTCATATAGAGATATGCCAAGAAGGACATTTTCAAATCAGTCATATCAGGGCAATGTTGCCAGAAATCAAGAGCAATAAAATCGTCTTCCTCCTCCATAAGGGAAATTTGCCTTGGAAGCTCCTCCAACCAATTTAGCAATGGGATATCTTGAAATAGAATCAAAGTTCTCTTTCCAGCCTGAATTGAATTAAGAAAATGACGCTGATCTCCTTAAAAAAAATCAAGAAGAATTAGCTGGCGACTCCCATATTAGTTTTTTAAACTACCAAGATGAATCCAGAAGCAAAGGAGAAGCTTTTGATGGATCATATGCAGTGTTTACTAGGTCCAAGAACCAATCAGTCTAGAAAGCTGATAAAGGAAAGACAAAAGAGCAACCTCAACTAGCAGTTATGATTACTAAGCATGGAACCACTCTGCCTTTTCAATCAAAAGATCCGATGATCACCCAAAAAGAAAATACATCAATTTCACTTTCACCTTCTACTTCAATTTTGCAAACCAGCCCTCCTCCCATCCCTCCTAAAACCCAAAAGGTTGAAATACCTTCCTCTGTACCTAGCTCAATTGAGCCATTTGACATAATCGATCATGTCAAAAAGACAAAAATACAAATGTCTAAATTTTAATATTTGCAATCCAATCCTGATCAATTAGATAAATTGGTCCAATGTGTTAAGAACCAAACCATCCCTACAGGACAAAAAGCTAAAAAGGTAACTCTTGATTCTCCAAAAAACATGCCCATTCTGAATAATCTTGTCATTACTCCTCCAGCTGCCCTTAGAAAAATAGAACCATTCTATGTTTCCCTGTTAATAAATGGTCACAAGCTAAGTAATTGTATTATAGACTCAGATGCATTTGACAATGTTATGCCTATTAAAGTAGCTAAATCTCTTGGCCTCACATTGACCAAAACATTTGGGAGATGTTTCTCCATGGAAAATAAGCAAGTAACATTGCTGGGGCAAATCAAAGATGCCCAATTTACATTTGCAGCCTTTTCAGATAAGAGAATCAAGATGACTATTTTGGTGGCTGACGTCCCAACATCTTATAGAATTTTGCTTGGATAAATTTTTTGCAAGGACGTGGGAGGAGAACTAAGCATGGACCTATCTGAGGCAAGGATCCTTGTACAAGGCATAATGAAGAGGTTGCTCTCTGAAAAGGAGGCAAAATATGTGGTCACCCAAACATCAGCCCCTGAAGCTCAAATTCTTTTTAAATCCTTAGGTATGGGTAACTACTTTCTATCTACAGATGAAGTGCATGAAACATCTAATAAAATTCTTAAAAAATAAATCAATTTAATTAGAATAGCAAAAGAACTAGTAGGTTGCAATACAAATGAAGGACCCTCCCTCTCTAATGAAGGAAAGTCTAAAGAAAAATCAGTATCTGATGAGGTATGGACTCTAGAATTTGATGGTAGCTCCTCTAAGAGATATGATATCGGTTTGAGAGCTGAGATTGTGTTGATATCTCCTCAAAGAGATATGTTTCCTTGATCTTACAAACTACAATTTAGCAACACTAACAGTACAACTAAATATGAATCTATGTTGCTTGGATTGAAGGCTGCTCAAGATAAAGGCATCAAGTTTTTTCATGCCAAAAGAAATGCTAAATTAGTGGTTTGTCAAGTGAGAAACTTATACCAAACCAAGAATGAAAGATTACGCCACTACCGCAACCTAGTTTGGGACCAAATTAAAAGCTTTGATGCTTTCAATAATTCTACCATACCCAGGGAATCTAATGACAGAGCTAATGCACTTACTATTTTAGGAACTCTCTTAGTTCCTCACTCAGATTTCAAAGAAGACATGTATACTATTGAGCTGATCTATAGACCAAGTGTTCCTGACAGTGTTGATTATCGGTAAGTATTCAATAATGATCATCAAATCATTGCCTTCCTAAAATGAAAAGACAATTTTGAACAACTATGTTTTGAAGGCAGCGAACTTCAGAAGTATGAATTAACCTCTGAATCCAATTCAGATATAAATGAAAAAATTTTACAGTTGAAAGGAAATAAAATTCCCAAAGGCCTGGTATCTTTTGAGAAATTGTTTGATAAGCATGATAGATTCATCAAATAACATCAAATAGATTCATGTTTCTCTCAGGAATTTGATCAAGTAAATTTGACTACTAAAGAAAATCTCAAGATGGTTAACATTGGTAAGTGTTGCACCCCTGAAAAAAGATTCAAGTTCACCACTTTACTCCGTCAATACATGGATGTCTTAGCATATTCTTATGATGACCTGAAGTCTCTCAGACTTGATGAAATCTGCCATGACATTCCTCTCAAGGCTGACTCAATGCCCTATAAGCAAAAATCCAGGCAGTACAATCTAAAAATATCAGGTACTATTCTATCTAAGATACAAAAAATGTTAAATGCTAGAATTATCTTCCCAATCCATCATTCTACATGGATTGCAAACATAGTGCCTGTAAGGAAGAAGAGTGGTGAAATTTGCATTTATACAAATTTCAAGAATCTGAATCAGTCATTTTTGAAAGATAATTATCCTTTGCCAATTATGGATCAAGTGCTTTAAATAGTGATAGGTTCAGAGATGTTATCAATGCTAGATGGCTTCTCAAGATATAATCAAGTTGAAGTTGGTGAAGCAAACCAACACAAGACTGCATTCACCACACCTTGAGGTACATTTGCATATAGAAAAATGCCTTTTGGCTTGATAAATACTGGTACCACCTTTTTTTTTAAAATTAAAAAGGGGTAAAAACTTTATTGATAAAACCGGAAAAAGGAAATACAATAGTGGGCCGAAGCCACAACAAAACACAAATATCGAAACGGCATTAGGCCGACACACTACCCAGCTACAAGACCATCCAGCCTGAGAATTCTATCCAGGTTCCTACTTACCTCCTCTGGCAACATCGCCCTATCCTCTACTCTACGTCCATCCTCATTCGCCGAAGCCCACTTGGCCAAACAATCGGCCGCTCCATTCCACTCTCTCGGAATGTGAGAGAAAGAAATGGATTCCATAAGCATAACAACCTGAAGAATCTGCTGCACCACCAATGATAGCTGCCAGTTAACATCATCAATTTTCCTCTCCCAGATTAAATTAATCAAAATTTGTGAGTCAGCCTCGCACTCCACCTTGCACGAACCAAGCTCATAAGCCCTTCTGAGAGCTTGCAGAATAGCAACACCCTCCATCATATTCACCGTCTGGTCTCCCATGTGAGCGGCTAAAATAAAAACCACCTCACCTAAATGGTTCCTGCCAATCCCACCAATCACAGCCGGGCTCGGACAACCCCTGGCCGAGCCATCCATGTTGAGTTTCAAATATCCATCAGGGGGAGGGGACCAAGTCCCATTCCTCTGCATTTTGTTCCTGCACCCAGTCCCCCACCTAACACTAGCCGCGGTTGGAGAAATAGCCCGAAAGCCAAGCCTAGTCATGAAATCAGCATCCCCTTGCGCCAAGGGAAGAGCGATTTCGCTCTTTGCTTCCACCATTTCCTACAACATGCCAGTAATTCTAACCCACACCTGGTGAAACACCAACCGTTCCCCTCAGAAAATCCTACGGTTGCGCTCCAGCCAGACCTGCCATAATAAAAAAATGGGGCCCGCATACCACGCCTCCTGAAGAAAAGGCACAGCTTGAGGCGGCTTGCCCAACCTGTCCCAAAACTCGGCTAAGGAAGAAACGTGCAAAAACTGACATTTCCAGGCATCCCACCAAGCATGCCATAGTCAGAGTGTGAAGGGGCAATTAAAAAACAAGTGAGGAGAGTCCTCCTCCACTCCCTGACAAAGAACGCACCAAGAGGGACCAGCAAATCCCCTACGTCTAATGTTCTCCCATGTCAAGCATCGGTTCCAGGTCAAGGTCCAAGTAAAAAACTTGCACTTCGGCCAAGAAATGCCATTCCACACTTTTTTCCACCACGTCACCTCTCCCCCTTCGCCCCATCTCTACGCAATCAGCTCTTGGTATCTAGTAGCAACCGTGTACTTCCCTTTGGGGTGAGGCACCCAAGCCAACAAATCTTTTCCCCTCAAAGAGCAATAGGTGCAGCTAGCCAAGATCCTCTGAAGCTCTGCGCACTCCTCCTGCATATCCAGAATTAGCCATTCAATCTGCTCTCTCCATCTAGCCTCCAACAACTGGTCCTGAGTCAAGATAGTCTTGTAGTCGCCCACCATACTCCATCCAGCCTCATGAAATCGCTGAGCCAGGCCTTCCAAATGCGGGTACTGGTTTAGCAGGGGTGGAAACCCATCCCATGAATCATACCAAAATTGCACTTCTTTTCCCTCCCAACAAATCCAGAACATGCCTCTCTTGATCAACTCAGCACCTTTTTTGAGAGTACTCCATATAACCGAACCACTCCCAATTAAGCTAAGTCTGGGGATATCACTCACGGGAGTCCCATCACCATACTTAAAAGTAATAATCTTAGCCCAAATGCTATTCTGTTCCACACACCATCGCCAATAAAGCTTGGCAGCCAAGGCCATCCCAGTCAAAGTGGACTGCCTCAATCCTAAACCACCAAGCCTCTTAGGCCTGCAAACAGCCTCCCAACGAATCAAACTCCATTTTGTCGAAGTTAAGTTTCTAGACCATAAAAATTGTTTTGCCAAGGAGTCAAGATCCTGAACAAAGCCCACTGGCGCCACCTAAAGCATACACCTATAAATGGGAAGCGCTTGCACCACCGCCTGAATCAGCTGGACACGCCCCGCAAATGATAGCCAACGGTTGGTCCAATGGTTCACTTTGGTCCTGAAGCTATCAAGGATTCCTTGCCACGAGTCCTTGGACTGCCTCCCCATAGAAATTGGCATGCCAAGATAGAGAACTGGAAGACAACCAATCTGAAAGCGCAGAGTGCTAGCCACCCTTCTCTGAATAAGGGGTGGAGTGTTGAAGAAATAAATCGAGGATTTATTTTCGTTAATAACCTGACCCGTTGCCTCCAAGTAGGCATCCAAACTCCTACGAATGTTGGCTGCCTCCCTCATGTTGGCTGAACCCATCAAGGCCACATCATCCACAAATTGAAGGTGAGAAAGAACCGAGAGATTGCCTCCCCACCTCCATCCCTGAATAACCCCTTCTCCCGTCTTCTTTCTGATTAACCTTCCAAGACCTTCAACCAAAAGAAGGAAGAGATATGGAGATAAAGGATCCCCTTGTCGCAGCCCTCTCGAAGTGCCAAAAAGCTGGGAGTGCTCCCCATTCATCAAAACAGAGAATGAGATCGAGTTCACACAGCTCATGACCCATCTAATCCACTCCTCTCTGAAACCGAAGGCAACCAAGACCTTCTGAAGAAAGGACCACTAGACCCTATCATATGCCTTAGACATATCCAGCTTCATAAACATGGCCTTCTCCTTAGAATGGGACATGGAATGAATCACCTTAGTAGCCACCACAATCCCGTCAAGAATCTGACGCCCCTCCACAAATCCGCTTTGCTCCTCCGAGATCAACGCCCCCAGCCACTTTTTCAATCTTTCCGCTATCAGCTTGGAGATAATCTTGTATATAACATTGCAGAGGGAGATCGGCCTGAAATGGTCCAGGTGATCAGCACCTTCCCTCTTGGGAATGAGCACCAGAAAGGTCGAATTCAAAGCACGAAGCATTTGTTTGCTGGTTTGGGACTCTTGAACCATAGCCAAGAGATCAAATTTGATGATTTCCCAAAATTCCTGATAAAATTCAATTGGAAAACCATATGGGCCTGGAGCCTTACCATTCTTCATCATGAAAACAATCTTTTTAAGCTCCTCAAGGTTGATAGGTCGCATCATTTGTCTCATCATCTCTCCAAAAACCAAATTTGGAATACAAGATAAGATCTATTCTTCAGCATCAATACTCCCTGGGCCAGCTTCCCTGAACATAGAAGTGAAGTACTGGACAACTTCATCACACATGGCTCTCGTGGATGAAAGAGTCTCCCCGCTGCCCGAGACCAAAGTCACAATCCTATTACTATGCTGCCGAGCTTTAACCGAGTGGAAGAAGAAGGCCGTGTTCTTGTCTCCCTCTTGCAACCACTCAATATGAGCTTTCTGCTTCCAAAACACCTCCTCTCTCAGCTCCCACTCTTCCACCTTCTTAGCAGCCCTGGCTTCTTCATTCAGTAAGAAATCCGACAAGCCTTCCTCCTGAATTAGTCTGGTGACCAAATTCAGCTCCTCCTGCGCCTCTTTCTTTTCTCGAAAAATATTTTTGAAGTTCAAAACATTCCACTTTTTAAGTTGGTATTTCACGTACTGGAGGAGTTTAGCAAAGGTGTACATTGCTGTCCCTGTCACTGGTCTCCCCACTTTCCACCAACTAGCAACCTGAGCATATAAACCCTGATCTCTGAGCCACATTAATTGAAATTTGAAAGTCGGTTTCCTCTACCAATGGTTGGAAGCAATGTGAAGTCTGATAGGCCAATGATCAGAGCATCTCCAATCCAGGATTTCAAAATTCAGAGACCATGAGCCATCCATCCAGTAGCATGAAATCAAAAATCTGTCAATGCGCTCTGCAATGAATTGATCCCCCACCCTCCTATTATTCCAGGTGAATCGCCCATTGCTAGGCTTGAGATCAACCAGGTTGTGCTCCAAAATCTTGTCCCGAAGCAAATAGGACGACGGTTCTAATCTGGTATTACCTCCCATTTTTTTAGAAAGTTCCATTATAGCATTGAAGTCACCTGCCATAATCCATGGTAAAAAGGGAAAATTACTTCTAACTAAGTGAATGTTATCCCAAGCCTGCTGCTTACCTTGTAAATCAGTGGGCGCATAGAGATTGGTCAGGAGAATGTACTCTCCAGATTCACTGCATAAAGAAACCAAGGAGAGCGAATGTCTGAAAGCTGTCCATGAAACTGGCTGGACCTTGCGTGGATTCCAAAGACATGCCACGCCTCCAGCCGTACCTTGTGCCCCAACGCATTGACACAATCCATTCCTCCAAAGCCAGGGGGCCAGGCTCATCATGAATTCCACTGAGACTTTGGTTTCTTGCAAAAAAAGAATATCAGGACACTGAGTCTTAATCAACTCCCGAACCGCTTTTTGTCGGGGGCCGCTGTTCAAGCCCCTCACATTCCAAGATATAATTATCATTTTGACGATGGCAAAAAGTGGGAGTCTAAGGTCTTGACCGCACCTGACTCCACCAGATTCTCACCAATCATCTTCATTCTTTCCGTATCTTTTCTTCTCCCCAATTTACCAACTTTTTCCAAAGCTAGTTTTTTCCCTTCTTTTTGTAAAATTCCCAGGTGAGGAAATGCTTTGCCTTTCTTCTCAGCCTCAGGGGCCTCCGCTTGAATCTGAGGAGTTAAGGCTTCAATTTTTGCACCTCTACCAATACTGGATTCTACAATTTGCTGCTCTCCCTCCTGTTCTTCTGTAATCATAGGAAGAACAGCCTCCTCAGGGGGTGCTTCCCTTTCCATGGCCTCGTCATTTACAGCACCCGAACCGCTCACTACTCGCCCTCCATTAAATAAATCCATTCCTTCCTCCTGCTGTCTCAAATCTCCCAACACCCCAAACCTGTTAATCGAATCCTCCTTCGAGCAGTCCATAAAGGTTCTCTTCAGTCCTCTATTTTGCCCTTTAGATTTGACTTGGGTAAATCCTTCGGAATCCTTACCAGCGCCAGCACCAGGTCCAGTCCTCTTTCCTTTGTCAACCCCATGATTGTTATTCGGAGGAGATTGTGTCGAAGCCTGCTGGTCATTCCCTTTCGCCTTCGGACAGTGCCTAACCAGATGCCCATACTCATGACATAGGCGGCATCTAAATGGGAGCGTCTCATAGTCCAGCTACTGGACCCATGAGTATGAACCCGCACACAACTCAACAGCATCTGGTAACGGCCTGCTTAAATCGATTTCAACACAAATTCGAGTGAAGTTCATGATTTTCCTACTTATAGTCTGTGTGGATGAGCCCACTGGTTTACCCAACATTGAAGCAATCATTTGGAGAACATCCTCCCGGCAGCATTCAATAGGCAATCTGGGCAGCCGCACCCAAACAGGAACTTTATTGGGCAATTCTTTAGTGGGATTGAAGCCAGCATGCCATGGCTTGACAAAGAGACCTGCCTGATTGTAGAAGTAAGGACCACTCTCAAATACTCTGTTCCTGTCAGCCAAGCAAACAAAAGTGACCATAAAGAAGTTATTAGCCAACAGTGTTAACTCCATCTCTCCTTCTGGTTCCCACACCCGTCTGGCCCAGCTCTCCAAAAATGGAAGAGAAACACGTAGGCCCAAAAATTTTTAGTAAAGTGAATGAGTGGAGAAATACTCCACATCTTCAGTAATTAATTCAAAAGGAATCACAAGTTTTGGTCTGTCCTGGCAGCGCTCTAGGCATCCATTTACCTTGGAGATTCTCAGACCTCCCACTGTATTAGTTTCAGGGTTCTGGTTAATCCCTAGGTGAGGGTCAGCTCTCTGGTCCTCTCCCTGGTGTCCTTTCCCCACAGCCTCCCTGTAACTCATGTCTGGTCTGCCCTGGGTCGGCCCCTGCAACGCCATTCATCCTGTTCCTGTATACCACCATTTTCTTTGTTTTAAAATATAATGCTATCCCCTGCTGAAGCACCCACTCCTCCCTAGCCATCCACAGCCCCACACAGCCCTCTTCCAGTCCAAAAAAGGCTAGGGCCCGATGCCCTAGCTTGGCTCAACTAGTGCAGGAACGCCCAAGCGCGCAACCATCGTCCAATACTGGTACCACCTTTCAGAGAGTAATAGATTTGGATTTTAAAGATGAGATAGGTAAAATCATAGTGGTATACCTTGATGACTTAACTATCTTTTCAAAGCGTTGTTCTAATCATGTATGCCACTTACAACAAGTGCTAGAACGCTGCCGCCAGAATGGTATTTCCTTAAACCCTAAAAAGTTTGTTTTTGGAGTAATAGAGGGAAAACTCCTTGGACACATTATGTCTAAACAGAGTATAAAGATTGACTTAGATAGAGTCAAGTCTATTTAAGAGCTTAATTTGCCTACAAGCAAAAATCCTGTTCACTCTTTTTTCAAAAAAGTGAATTTTTTTATAGAGGTTTATCTCCAAATTTATTAAGAAGACTAGACACATTATGAACATGATGAAAGGGAAGACCAGCTTTAGCTAGACTAAAAAAGGCAAGTCAACATTTTAAGATATCAAGACTACCATTTCCCATGCCCCTACCTTGGTTTGTCCAGATTACAATAAAGATTTCATCATATACAACTATGTTTTTGAACATACGCTTTCAACAATTTTTGTTCAGTAAGACAAAGAAGGTATGGAATCTCCTATTTTTTTCATTAGTTTCCCTCTCAAAACCCATGAAATAAAGTATTCAAATGTAGAGAAGCATGTTTATGCATTGGTGAAAGCAGTCAAACATTTTCGCTTCTATATCTTGAATTTACACACTACTGCCTTAGTTCTTGACACTACAGTCAAGTCCATATTGACTCAACAAGAGTTTGGCACAAAAAGAGGTAATTAGATTGCAAAGATCCAAGAGTTTGATTTAGACATCAAGCTAACAAATTTGGTTAGGGAAAAAGGCCTATGCTAATTATTTGGTGATAATAAGCCAAAATATACATAGCATGTAGAAGCTGAAGTGGAAGATACACCAACAACCCTTTTTGTCTCCACTACCAATGAGTGGTATTCATGTATTGCTCATTTCTTTACTTATGGTGAATGTCTTACTCATTTGTCTTATAAAGAAAAGAGGACTATCAAGTTGAAAGCTGCTAATTTTGTCTTTTGGGACAATGGCTTGTACAAAAGAAGCATAGATGGAGTATTCTTTTGCTGTGTAGACAAAGAGCAATAAAGCCAACTTTTGAAATTCTTCCACAATCTAGCCTATGGAGGATATTTTTCTACTCCTGTGACTGCTCATAAAATTTTGTGAGCCAGGTATTATTGGCCAACTCTTTTACAAGATGCATATAAGTGGGTGAGAAAATGTGAACTCTGCCAGCAATTTATTGGAAGACCCAAGTTAGCTGCTCTACCTCTCAAGCTAGTGATCATAGAGGAACCTTTTCAGCAATATGAGATTGATTTTATTATAACTATAAACCCATCTTCAAGTGCTGGACATGATTATGTCATTACAACAACTGACTATTTCACCAGGTGGGTAGAAGCAATCCCAACTAAGCATGCTACTTCAAAAGTTGTATGTAATTTCCTCAAGGAGAATATCATTTCCAGGTTTGGAGTTTCAACCAAAATTGTTACTGACAATGCAGCTTGTTTCACCTCCCAAGAGATTACACAATTCTATTTCTATTATGGAATTATACTCTCTCACTCTTTTGATTATTTTCTACAAGGAAATAGATAAGCTGAATCCAACAATAAGAACCTGGTAACTATCATCAAGAAGCTAGCAGATGACAATCAAAAGACATGTCATAAAGCATTGGTTGATGCTCTATGGGCAGACAAAATCACACCAAAGAGGGCAATTAGTATGTCTCCTTTTCAACTTCTTTATGGTATCAATGCTGAGATACCAATCACCTTAGAATTGCCAGCCTTGAAATTGGCAAAAGTAATTGAAAATCAGACATATGAAAGCTCTCTTAATAAGAAAATCATGTGCCTGACTGAGTTAGATGAACAAAGAACCATGGTGGTGGACCGAATTGCTGCTCATCAAAGTTTGGTAAAGAAACTCTTTGACTAAAAGGCCAAAAATTATGATTTCTAGATTGGAGATCAAGTCCTACTGTGGGACAAAAGGAGAGAACCAAAAGGGATGCATGGAAAGTTTGACTCTTTTTAGAGAGGCCCATTTATAATTCATCAACATAATGGTGAAAATAGCTTTCTACTGAAATATCAAGATGACACACTCTTTTCTCTATCTCACAATGGGCAGCATCTGAAACACTTCAACTCTTAAATTATCAGATCATTGCATCTGTACACATGTATATTTATATCATTTTTAATTTGATTTTGTTTTATTTGTTTTTATTTTTGATGCCTTTCATTTCTGGATAACATGACTCCGTATCCCAATGGTACACATGAAGACACTGGAGATTCTAGATTCTACTCCCTTTAATTCTTTTTACAATTGATAGAAGTTCTCCAACTAGAGCCAGCTGTTATCCCCTAAAAATATCACTCATTTTTGGAACAACATTTGAAATATTTTGGTCCTACAGACCAAAATTTTCTCTTCCCTTTTCAAATTTTATCTTAGGCATTCAAATTCCTCATTTTTCAAGCTTCTCAAAAATCTACAAACTCTGCAGGCTTGAATCTATGGACTCTGCAAGAAGAGAAATGTACAAACTCTGTAGAAAGAGAAATCTATGGACTCTACAGGAAAAGAAATCTATAGACTCTGCAAGCATGAATCTACAGACTCTATAGGCCAAGTTCAACAGGCTTCACATGTTAATTTCTACTGACTCTGCAAGAAAGAAGCAAGCTTTCGACACTTAGGTGATTTTAGAGTTAGTTTAATGACCAGGTTCAACTAAAAGAGTTCATCGATGAGCTTCTAAGCAAGGATTGAATCATTGAACCATTGAACCTTGAACCATTTTGGTTCAATAGGTTCAAAGGTTTAAAGGTTCAATATCAAGTTTAATCAAAAGAATGAGTTTTCGAGGCTTGAACCATTGAACCGTTGAACCATTGAACCACTTTGGTTCAAAGGTTTAATGGGTTCAAGGTTCAATAGGTTCAACACATTTGGTTCAACGAGGATCAAAAGGACTTAGCCAAATCAAAGAGAATGAATCGATTGAACCGATGAACCATTAAACCACTTTGGTTCATTAGCTTGGTTTAAATCTTGGTTCAAAAGCTTGGTTCAATGCTTCGGTTCACTCAGTCAATTCATCAAATGGTTTAATGTCTTTTGGTTCAATCAAAGGGTTCATCGGCTTGGTTCAAAGCTTGGTTCATTAGCTTGGTTCAAAGCTTGGTCATCGGCTGGTTTAAAGGAGTGGTTCAATGCAAAAGTTCAAGAGAGCCTCTTGAAGGACAAGTGCCCTTGCGGAGGCCACTTAGTCGATAAAATCACCCTTTGGAAGGGTCATTTTCAAAGAAGTCGCAAAGGTAAGTTCTTTCAAAATTTTGTTTAAGGTAGCCATAAGACAAAGGGATTTCCTTTGGGAAAAAGAATAAGGCATAATTCCTTTAGACACAAAGTCTGAAGGAATTCAGAAAGGCTACGGGAGGAAAGTCTGAAGGAGTTTCTCAAGGCCAAAGACAAAGCAATATTTCCACAAACTTTTTGTCTGCGAGAAAATGTCCACAGACTTTTTATCTGCGGGAAATGTTCATGGGAAATGTCTATGAGAAAACTCTGAAGGAATCCAAAGATAAAAGGTCACTAAAGGACCCTGAAGGGTAGGTGCCCTTATGGGGGACTCTCGGCTACCAAATTAAAGGACACTTCCCCTTCCCTTTGGGAGGATGCAAAATAGGAAATCTGAAGGAAGCAAGTAGTAGAGAAGGCCATCCAAAGACCACTCGAAGGGCAGATACCCTTACAGGGGGCTCTTCCTAACCCAAAGCGGATCATTTCTCAAAGCTCAAAGGGTAGGTCCCCTCTGGGAAAGCTCAAACAATGAAGCTGAAGGAATTGTTGAAGGAAGTGACATGCCTGCAGATGTCAATGTTGCGATAATGAAATAGCTATTGATCCTTGTAAAGTGTAGAAGCCAAAGGGCTAAAGGTATGCACGAAGCCAAAGGGCTAAAGGTATTGTTGACCTTGTATTCGAGTTGGTATAGCAAAGTGATTTTGATCTATTTTCTTCAGCATCTCACCTTTAACGAATCAATAACTTTCCTCCTACTAAAGTCAGATCTCCATTGCCAAACAAAGTATCCACTTCTACTATTGATAAAACTTTGCCAATAATTACCCCTTTGAGATTTGTTATTCCTCCTTTTCATAATCCTATAATGGTAGTCCAAGGCCCTTGGGGTAATGCTTTTGGTCCTCTCAATCTTACTCCACCTCTACATGAGCTTCCACGTAGTTCGAGAAAGAATTTCTCTAAATTATATGGTGATGGAAAAGTTTATCTTGATGAACACATTGCAGCCTTCAGCATAGCCTGTGGCATAATTGGAGTAGAATTTGAAGATGTAGTAGTCAGACTATTTGTAAAAACATTACAAGGTGCTACTGTAGATTGGTTTTATCATCTACAGGCTCGATCAATAACTGATTTGAATACCCTCAAAGCTAAGTTTGAACCCAAATTTAAACCTACAGAAGATGCACATGCCCTTCTGACTCAACTTACATATATGAAAAAAAAACCTCATGAACCAATGAGAGATTTTAAAGCCAAGTTTGACAAACTAAGGAACATAATTCTTGTAATTGCTCGACCTACAATTGAGAATCTCAAATGCTTCTTCATTAATTCTCAATTACTTGAAGTAAGTTTTCTTTTAAGATGTGCTGGTCAAATAGATCTTGTTGTAGCTCAACATTTAGCCACTGAGGTAGAAGATGATCTCATCTTAACAGGGAAGATAAGAAGAGATCCAAATAGAAATAGACCTTCATCATCCTCTGAATATTTATCTACAAGCACCATAGATTTAATGGTGCAGAAATTGGCAAATGAGTTACTTGCTCTCAAAAAGTAAATGACTCAAGAAATGTCTTATGCTCCTTCATACAGAGATATGCCAAGAAGGACATTTCCAAATCAGTCATATTAGGACAATGTTGCTAGGAATCAAGGGCAACAAAATTCTCTTCCTCCCCCACAAGAGAAACTTGCCTTGGAAGCTCCTCCAACCAATTTAGCAATGGGATATCTTGAAGTAGAATCAGAGTTCTCTTTCCATCATGAATTGAATCAAGAAAATGACACTGATCTCTTTGAAGAAAATCAAAAAGAATCAGCTAGCGACTCCCACATTGGTCTCCTAAACTACCAAGATGAACCCAAAAGCAAAGGAGAAGCTTTTGATGGATCATATGCAGTGTTTACTGTGTCTAAGAACTAATCAGGCTATCAAGCTGATAAAGGAAAGATAAAAGAGTAATCTCAACTTGTAGTTATGATTGCTAAGCGTGAAACCACTCTGCCTTTTCAGTCATAAGATCCAGTGATCACCCAAAAGGCAAATACATCAATTTCACCTTCACCTTCTACTTCAATTTCACAAACTAGCCCTCCTCCCATCCCTCCTAAAACCCAAAAGGTTGAAATACCTTCCTCTGTACCTAGCTCAATTGAGCCATTTGACATAATCGATCATGTCAAAAAGATAAAAATACAAATGTTTGAATTTGAATATTTGCTATTTAATCTTGATCAATTGGATAAATTGGTCCAATGTGTCAAGAACCAAACCATCCCTACAAGACAAAAAGCTAAAAAAATAACTCTTGATTCCCCAAAGAACATGCCCATTCCAAATAATCTTGTCATTACTCCTCCAACTGCCCTTGAAAAAATAAAACCTTTCTATGTTTTCCTATTAATAAATGGTCACAAGCTAAGTAATTATATTACAGACTCAAGCGCATTTGACAATGTCATGCTTGCTAAAGTAGCTGAATCTCTTGGCCTCACAATGACTAAGACATTTGGGAGATATTTCTCTATGAAAAATAAGCAAGTACCATTGCTATGGCAAATCAAAGATGCCCAATTTGCATTTGCAACCTTTCTAGACAAAAGAATCAAGATGACTGTCTTGGTGGCTGACATCTCAGCATCCTATGGCATTTTGCTTGGATAAAATTTCTGTAAAGATGTGGAAGGAGAACTAAGCATAGACCTATCTAAGGCAAGGATCCCTATATAAGGCATAATGAAGAGGTTTCTCTCTAAAAAGGAGGCAAAATATGTGGTCACCCAAACATCAGCCCCTGAAGCTCAATTTTTTTTTGAATCCTCATGTATGGGTAACTAATTTCTATCTACAGATGAAGTGCATGAAACTTTTGATAATTTTTTTGAAAGTGTCAATCCAAAAATTAGTTCAACTAGAATAGCAGAAGAACTAGTAGGTTGCAATACAAATGAAGAAGGACCCTCCCTCTCTAATGAAGGAAAGTCTAAAAGAAATTAGTATCTGATGAGATATGGACTCTAAAATTTGATGGTAGCTATTCCTCTATCGGTTTGAGAGCTAGGATTGTGTTGATATCTCCTCAAGAAGATATGTTTTCTTCATCTTACAAACTACAATTAAACAACACTAACAATACAACTAAATATGAATCTCTATTGCTTGAATTGAAGGTTGCTCAAGACAAAAGTATCAAGTTTTTCATGCCAAAAGGAATGCTAAATTAGTGGTTTGTCAAGTGAGAAACTTATACCAAACCAAGAATGAAAGATTACGCCGCTACCACAACCTAGTTTGGGACCAAATTGAAAGCTTTAATGCTTTCAACATTTCTGCCATACCTAAGAAATCTAATGATAGAGCTGATGTAATTGCTATTTTAGGAACTCTCTTAGTTCTTTACTTATATTTCAAAGAAGACATGTATACTATTGAGCTGGTCTATAGACCAAGTATTCCTGACAATGCTGATCATTGGCAAGTATTCAATAATGATCATCAAATCATTGCCTTCCTAGAATGAAAAGACAATTTTAAACAACTATATTTTGAAGGCAGTGAACCTCAGAAGTATGAATCAGCCTCTAAATCTAGTTTAGATATAAATGAAGAATTCTTACAATTGAAAGGAAATAAAATTTTCAAAGGCCTGGTTTCTCTTGAGAAACTATTTTACAAGCATGATAGATTCATCAAACAACATCAAATAGATTCAAGTTTCTCTCAGAGTGTTTCTCTAGATTTTCACTAATTACATTCAGATAAGAAAGAAATTAAAGTTAAGAAGGTCTGGGCTTGATGTTACCCAGATTTAGTGCACATCGTATCCAAGCTTTGTGGGAGCTCCTCTTTGGCTATGAAGGAAACACCTGCAGTAAGAATAAGACTTGAATAAAGAAGATGTTAGAAGAGGATATGGTGGACTGCCAAGCTATGCGCTCAGTCCCAGAAGCGTAAAGCTCCCTAAGGGATGACAATCCACTATTTAAAGAAAAGAGTTTTGTAAAAAAAGAAATGATAAATGACTAAGAAAGAGAAAAATAAATAACATGTACCAATTCCCTACAGTCTGTGTGTCACAATCGCTGATGTTGGTAAGCCTATCGAGGTCAGTCTGGTAAATGGTGTCGACATCGGTTGGATTGTTGATGTCGGTAGGGGTTGTTGGCCTTAGACCACTTTTAAAATATTTTTGGGGTACACAAGGGGGTTTTGGAAGTTTAGAGGTTGGTGCAGGGTTGTGAGAAGGTGAATGAAGTTTTAGGAAGGGTATAGGTGAAGGATTAGTGTGAGAAGGGGGTGAGAATAAGGGGAAGGCCTTTCAGCCCCTCCACAGAAGAAGTCGAGCCTCTTGACAGTGTTTAGAAATATCAAATGGAAACTAATTAACAATATATTCTAAAACACTGAAATGAGAACCAAAATACTTAGCTCTATTAGGTGAAGAACCAGAGGTGTCAGAATGCTTATTCCCATTATGGCTGATGTTGAGGTCCTCATACAATATTTCAATCTAGTCTCTAGAATGACTTGTATAGAGCTTCAGCAGCCTGGAAAATGATAGTCGAGTTCTGGTGCTTGAGGTCTCAGAGTGTGCATGTCCATGTCAAAAAGGCCGAGGGCAGCTCAATGTTAGAGCATGGCTTATATAACCGACGTCGGTGATCTCACCGGTGTCAGTTGAGGGTTGACCGATGTCGGCAGAGAGAGAATAGGTAAAAAGGCTATTTTTAGCTCTTTGCCCATTTCTCCACCCATCAAGTGCCTTTTCTATTGGAGAATGGTCAAAATACAAGTTTATGAGGCATGGGAGTTGGTTAGGGAGTTAAGAAGAATGAGAATAGGTCATGGGTAGTTAGAATTTTGAGGACCTAGTCTTAGGGTGACTCATAGGTTAAGAAATGGTCTTAAAGTGAGGTGTCCAAGGTGAAAGGGGGTCAAATGTGGGTTAGGAGTGTTAACGTTTAGAAGGGGACCAAGGAGGGGTTGACACGATATTGGTGTCTACATTTGCCCTTTTTTGTTTTGTGATTTGTCCTGACGAACTGCAAGACAAAAATAGATGTAGGTTGTCCCAAGTATGGGTGAGGTATTCCCCCTCAAAGTGGGAATCGAGAGAAGGTAATATGAAATTAGGTGCTGATTTGATAGACAATAGATGGGTAGGATGAGGTTAGAGT
Organism: Torreya grandis; assembly: GCA_037957365.1. Lineage (NCBI taxonomy): Eukaryota > Viridiplantae > Streptophyta > Pinopsida > Cupressales > Taxaceae > Torreya > Torreya grandis. The sequence goes on along the minus strand of JARHVA010002529.1, from coordinate 1,305,968 downwards.
GTGAACACTGCAATAGTTGAGATTGTGCATATACCACTTTACTTGATAGGCAGGTCAAATTATCGCAGGCAAGGTCGAGGAGGACTAAAATCAAAGTAACCGGTCCCCAACTTATTAGTGGTAGTTGATTAGGTTAAATGATCAAAGCTGTAGATCCAATGGTTAAGGAAGACTAAAATCAAAGTAATCGGTCCTCAGCTTATTAGTGGTAGCTGATTGGGTTAGATCGATCAAAGTTGTAGCTCTAATGGGCATCGTGTTCTAAGTATCCAGGCTAGGAAGTGCTCTTGGAAAATATGAAAATGTCACAGATATTAGGGATCAACTTGGTCACGATCTGACAATAAGTGTGAAAAGTGCATACAATTTGCTAACTATTCGTGAGATAACATATGCAATCAAAACAACCAAGGCAAAGTTATCTCAAAAGTGGTTATGGTTTGAGGAGATAGTTGCAATATCTGAGGTTGTTTGTCAAGTCAGACTGAGATATAAGTGATCTCAAGTGTTGTTTGTTGTGGTTAAGGAGATGTATATGATCTCTAATGTGCCCCATGAGAAGTCTAAGGTGACTTCTACAGTGTCAGGGCTGGTTGTTTGGTCATGATTTTGGGCTGGTTTAGATAGTTGGTCCATTAGGTAGACAGACGAATGAATGGCTAAGCTAACCTCAAAAGACCCCATGTCAACTGAGTGCTGCCTACATAGCCCCTGTTTTAAGGGCCTCAGGCCAATGTAGTTCTCTCAAAAGAGAAGAAGAGTTTGAGAGGTTGATAGTTGTTTTGGTTATGTTAGTGTTTTTAGTATTTCCCATATATTTAATGGTACATGCTTTGAAATGATAAGTGTATGATGATGTTATAGCCTTTTCTATATTGTGTGATGGTGTATGCTGTAACATAGGTTATGTGGTTTTTCATCTTTAGCAAGTTTTCATATTGGTGATGGTGTATGCTAAAAATGAAATGAGTTTATTTATGCTTCAGCAGGTTTCTATATTGGCGATGGTATATAGTTATGCTTGACATAAATTGTGTTTGGTTGATAGTTTCCATGTGTATTATTTTTCATAAAAACTAATGTGAATGGGCTATGATAATTTATAAAACACAAATTAGTCTTTGCATTAAATAAATCATGATGTTATGTTAGTGGTTAGAAAATGTTTGGGTTGTATTTTATCAGAAACATGTGATGTTATTTATGATAAAATTGAGTTGAATGTTAGGTTCATAACTTTATAGTGAAAATTATGAGATGACAATATGAAAGCATATAATTTTAAGACACTGCATCTTAAAAGATAAATTGGCATGTGACGAAGGTGTGAAAAAAGTGAAAGGCACGTTGCTCTTTCATTGATAAGGACCACAATGATAACATATATAAGGTTTTTGCAAACAAAAGCCCCGTTCATGCATTACATCATTAACCATTAGTTTTTGTTAGAGAAGTATTCTAATCACTTGACATTAAGTGAGCTAAAAATCCCTTGGGTATGTTAGGGTAATAGGTGTGATTATGTGATATGTGAGGATAGCGTACCCCTTTTTAGCAAGGATAACTTTACCCTTTTTATAGGTGACCCTGAGAACGATTATAGGCAAGTCCATGACTTAATAGTTTGTCAGTCATTTTTTTTTTAAATTTTTGGTAGACTGATCAATGTGGGAAGTCTACTTGGGGATGTTTTTTTGTGGTCATGTGGAGCTGATCGATGTGGGAAGCTTCTGAGAGGGTGCTATTTTGGTAGCAAAATTTGGGCATAGCATCTTTCATGGGAGTGGTCTATATTTTACTTTGTATGTGTTGACTTATTTGAATAGCTGTCCTTCAAGGGAGCAGTCTATGAATTACAACAATAATGTAGCTGTCCTTCGAGGGAGCAATCTACATTTATAGTTTATGACTTTTTAATATTTTGTTAGGCATCCCAATTTTATGTTTTTTTGCTAATTGAACTTTTAGTCATGGACTAGACTATAGAGGTTTAGGGGTTTCCATTTAATTAGGACAAAGCATTAATGCTTAAAAAAAGGGTTAACTAATTTTTGTAAGGAAAAAAGGGTTGAAAGGAATAGGAATGAGGAGAACAGGGGTTGCTCAAGGGATGAAATCAAGTTAAACATCAAGTGAATTATTACTTGGTTAACAATAGAATGGTCACAGATGCAAGGCATTAAGGGGCTTAGGTTCTAGCCGGCCTTCGAGAGAGGATAGATGATAAGTACCTGATCCATACTTGTGCATTATTATATAAGGTCCGAGCCAATTAGGAGAAAACTTGCCTCATTTGCTTCTTTCTGTATTGGTCACGTGTTGATTTTCTTTAAGGACAAGATCTCTGATTTTGAAATCTCACTCTTTCATATTTTTGTTGTAGGCACGCTTGATGCGATGTTGGATGTGAAGTAGGTTAGCATGTTGCTGGCATTTGATACAACACCGAACATAGTCATTGCAGTCTTGGTTAAGAGTGGGCCAATAATAGCCAAGGCAGAAGATGTGCTTTGCAACCGAGTTCCACTAAAATGTCCTCTATAAATCCCATCATGGACTTGTTTGATGGCATGAGATGTCTCAGTGGTGGTTGGGCATCAGAGAAGGAGGCCATCAAAACCTCATTTGTAGAGAAGACCCCCTAGCATGGTGTATCGAGCAGTACTCTTGATAAAAGCTTGTTGTGCATTGCTAGAGAGGTCAAGAGGAATGATAGAGTAAGTCAAGTAGTCAACAAGTTGTTTATACCAAACATCATGTGGACTAGAGTGGTTAGGAGGAATTGCCCTCAAAGATGTTGGTTGAGATGTGCCTAAAATAGAAATCTTGGGCTTTGGTGGTGGAGAGGGCTTGGCGAATAGATGTCCAAGGGGTAAAAACTTTCTCTTTTCCTTTATCCTTTAGGGTTTGGGACTTGGTGGCCACATTAATAGTGTTAATTTCAAATAAAGGGGGAGAAGGTGGTAGAGGGACCATAATCTCGCATTGAGATCCCAATTCAAGTGAGGAGGTTTGGGAGGCATGGGATGGTGTCGATAGTTTGTCAAAAGAATCTTCGATGAGAAGGGTGTCCTTTTTTAGGTATTGGCGAATGACAACCTTAAGAGCACAACAACGCTCAATATCATACCTAGGTGTGTGATGATATAAGCAGATTTGAGTGTCGTCAAACCAAGATGGTTTTGGTCAGAGAGGTCGGTATGGCTTAATGGGTGGGAGAACGATGTTAGAAGATTGCAACAATTGACGTAATAGTGAAGCATAGGAACCCACTAATGGGTCTATGTTCATTGTTGCAGTAGGGGTTGACAACTTCTATTTAGGAGTTATAGGAGGAGTTTTTTGTACCACCTTTTTGGTTGGTGGTGTGGCCACACACATAGATGGCACTTTCTTGATGAGAGGTGTTGATTTTCTTGGAGTAAATATGTTTTTGATGGGTAGAGGGAGTAATGGAGGCAGTTTGTTTTTATGAGGTGTTGGAATAGAGAGCACTCTTGTTAAAGTGGAAGGATGTGGACCCAAGATAGAGGGCAATGGTGAAGGTGGGGGAGGAGTAGACCGACGTGGCTTAGCATTCTTCTTTATTATGGTGCGAGGACCACTACTATGTGGGGTGAGGTTCAAATCTAATTTCACTTATGGGTGAGTGAGGTTTGATATAGGGTGAACACTAAGAGATTTAATCTATTTTAGCATGGTGGATGCCTGTGAGGGTTTGGATTCAGACATGGAAGGCTGAGCTTTTAATGATTTAGAAGTGGAAACCTGATCCTCATCAGAGACTTTGGAGTAAATTATCATAGAAGGGTTGGCACTATAAGGTGAAGCGGGATGTGTAAAATAAGGAGCCTTAAGTTGCTCCCATAATGCCTCATGCTCTAGGTTCCTAGAATGGAGAAATCCTAAGTTTTTTGCCAATTGAGAGAAGGGTTTAGATGACATCATGTGAGGCCTTATAGTTAGTCCTTTGGAGGATTTAGGTGATTGTGAGAGTGAAAATGTGTTGGATGTAATGATCACAGGCCAAAGGCGAGAGAGAACCATCACCGAATCTTCCTCAGCCAAAGTGGGTGAGGTGGTGAGTTCTTCTCTCGATGGAGAAGGGATTGGAGAGTTTGGCTCTTAGAGTGGATAGAGCACAGGGATGATCATGCCTTCCATGTGTGGTCTAAGAGCAGGGAAAGTATGATCCTCCATTGGTGATAAGAAGGATAAGGGTGGGGTCACTAGTGTTGGTACCATCAAAGCATCCTCCAATATGGGAGAGGTCAAAGTAGACTCTCTTACATGTGAAAGGGGGGTGGGTGGAGGACTATCCTCCATTAGTGGAGGCAAAATAGGAGAGGAAGACTCCTCTAAAGGGCAAAGTAGAGGGATGATGGTCCCTTCTACATGAGGGCATGAAGTATGAATGGTAACTTCTTCCAATGGTAGAAGAAGAGGGAAGGTGGGGGCAAGAGGAACATGTAATATGGGTTCCTCATGAGGTAGAAGAATGGGTAGAGGAGGTGCTTGATGTCATGGAGGTGATATAGGTGAAACGGGTTCATCCATGTGAGGAAGAGAGTGAGGCAAAGGGATCTCTTCGTTGCGTGGGGGTGGTATGGGTAAAATAGGCTCTTCTACTCATGGTGGAGAAATGGGTTGACCAACCTCTTCAGATTATGGGAGATGTTGGATAGGAATGAAAGGAAAGACCATGTCGACCGTGCGTATGTTGCATTCTTGAGGTTCATTGACCATGGATTGAACATTATTCTGACTTGGGGGATGGTTAGGAAATGGTTGCCTAAACACATCCATGTTTTGGTTAGTCGGTGCATTAGGGTTATCCAAAATAAGGTCCCCTTTGTCTAACATGTCTTGAATAATATTTTTGAGGGTTTTACAATTATCTGTGTCATGACCCTTGACATGATGATAGTTACAAAAGTCATTTTCCCTATACCATGCAGGGATGGCTCATGAGGGGTCAAATTGGATAGGTGGTCAAATTTGAGGGAGGTTGAGGACTCCCTATTTCACTAATTTATCCAATACATAAGCATATGATTCTCTTATTGGAGTGTATCATTGTTGTTCATACCATTGTTGAAATTGTCTAGTGATGTTTTGCGAAGTGGGGGGCTCAGATTGGTTAGTTGTGGTAGAAGATGGTGACCTAAAGACCACAACATTTGCTGATCCCTTGGATTTGGAGTGAGAAGAAGAAGGTTTGGAAGAAGAAGGGTCATTGGATTTTGCATTGGTATTTTTGCTACGCAATTTGACCTTATCTTCTTTGACTGCATAGAGTTCAAGCTTTCAGGCCATAGTGAAAGCTTCATCGAATGTGTGAAAAGTTTGAATCCACAGAGTGGACGAGATGTGCTTGGCACATGCTCTTGAAAAGAGCTCAATGAGCTCAAGTTGAGGTAGTGAGAAGGAGAGTTGGTTAATCAAACCTCTCTAATGGGCGACGAAGTTTGCTATTGACTCATCCTCAAATTATCTAATGGAATAAAGGTCTGTGATGGAGACCTTCTTGGTAATATTGATTGAAAAATGATCAAGAAATAGCTGAGCGAGTTGAGTGAAGGTGAAGAGAGAATGACTGGTAATGGAGCTATACCAGTCAAGGGTAACACTAAAAAGTGACATAGGGAATGTACAAAGTAATAGCATATCATCGTGCGCTATGAGGTAGCAAGCGTGTCTAAACGCTCACAACTGTTGTTGTGGGTCCTCTTTACTCTGAAAGCGAGTAAATGTTGAGAGTTCCCACTGGTTAGGGTATGGTTGAATAGGAATAGAAGGGTGGATAGGTTCGTTGTAGATTTATTTATATGAAAGAACACTCTTCAAACCTGAAACAAATGTCTCAAGGTTGGACATCTTATCCATCAGCATCTTAATTAGATCAGGAGATGGATTGGCATGAGGGGCACCCCCTAAGTTATAGGGTTCCTAAAAGGCATTGGAAGGGGCATGAGATGTAATTGATTACATTTGTGTAGGTGCAACATACTGATAATTCATCATAGGGGCTAATGTTGAGGCCAAGGGGGCTTATGCTGCGAAGTTGGAGGGCACAACTTGACTAGATGCCGTCAAGGGTGGTTGAATAGCGGTGACACTAGTTAAAGGATAAGTGGTCACTCTCGTGTTTATAGGCACAAGAGTGGATGGGATAGAGACAATTAAGTTCTAAAAAGGTGTCAAACTTGGTTGAATTGTTTACGGTTGAGGGGGTATAGAAATCTCGATGGAGGTAGGGCCAAAAAGGATAGAAGGGGAGGCCAAATCTTGAACATTAGCCATGGTTGGGTTACTGGTCAAGGTAGTGGCTTGAGTGACCATAGGTTGGGTAGCAGAGGCTGTTGATATTATTGCCACTTCAACCAAATAAGTTGGCATCCCATAAATAGGGTTACTTAAAGGATCTCACATTTGGCTTCTAGTGAGATAATGTTGGAGAGCCTTGACGTTGTGGTCAAGGAATCTCTCAAAATCTTGATCCCCTTTGGGAATAATAGGAGGTTGATCAGGGGTAGGTTGGATAGGAGTATGCTCGGTGTCTGAAGTATACTCCATTAGATGACTTGACATGAAAGGTGAAGGTGAGAGTGGCTGTTGACTCGTGTTGTCAACAAGAGATTTGGCTTGACTCCGTGTCAGGACCATCCAAGGTGAAAGGGATTTAGGTTCCAAAAACTATGTATTTTATTTTTAGAAAACCAAAATTCATGTTAAATAGCAAGAAATTTGGGTTTTAAGCTTGTTGTCTGGATTTTTTTTAATTTATTTATTGACAGTGATCGATGTCGATTGTTTAACCAATGTCGGTGAAGGTTTGATTGCCAATGTCGGTGGAGAAATTGATGTCGGTTTTTGTGTAATTCTAGAAACATAGAAAATTGATAGTTTTTGGAAGAAAAAGATATTCTGAGTTGTTTTGGACTTCAGGATGATACGACCTTACCAGCTCAAACACTTAAATAAAAATAGAAAAATAGATGATTAGGCAAACAACTTCTAAAATGTTAGATTCTTAGGAATGAGTTTTAAAGTCATGGTGGCTTACGCCTTAAGAGAGTGTGTTGGGAGTTGGGCTTGTAGAACATGACCTAGAGAGGAAGTCTATGGCTAGTTTCAGGTTGTGTTATGGTACTCAAAAATATCTATGTTAGGGTCAGTATGTGGCCTAGTGCTGGAGCTTGCTCCCTTCACTTCACGAACCCAGAGCTGAGTGGGCTGCTTAGCCAAAATATACCTTCCCTATAGTTTATACTCTGCCAGAGAATAGAGTGGGTCCTCCTCTTGGTGGTGAAATATAAGTAGGATCGCTAAGTGGGGTAAGGTATCTGCTAGGTGATGAAATCCTAGATGGGCCTTGTCTCAAGTAAGTTTACATGTTTGATTTGAAGTGATTGTGGTTTGGTTGTGTAACATTTGTGCACTACAATTCATTCATAATGCTTTAATTACTAAGTGGGCTAAGTATGCATTCAAGCAAGAATGAAATGCAGTAGTTTTTAACCCAAATTGAAATATGTTATTCAAATACAAACAAATGGAGAAGAGGTAAAGAGTATGAATTTTTCACTACTCTATGATGCATGCAAGAAGTAATCAAGAAGATAAAGAGATGTTCTTTTTAACCTCTGCTAATGGTTTCCTTTTGAAACAAAAAGATAGAAGAAGCTAAGAGAAGCTAAGTTTTTTATTTCTCAAGAAATAAAGGCAAAGAAGAGGGGATACAAAAAGTGAATATTTTTCTAATTCATCTTATATGAAAGTTTGATTTTTAAAAGATGAAAAATGAACCCAAGGAAAACTCTAAGGGTCCCACCGGGTGTGCCAGAATGTTTCTCTATATTTTCGGTAATTGCATTCAGATAAGAAAGAAACTAAAGTTAAGAAGGTCTAGGCTTGATGTTACTCAGATTTAGTGCACATCGTATCCAAGCTTTGTGAGAGCTCCTGTTTGGCTGTGGAGGAAACACCTGAAGTAAGAATAAGATTTGAATAAAGAAGATATTAGAAGAGGATATGGTGGACTGCCAAGCTATGCACTCGGTCTCGAAAGTGTAAAGCTCCCTAAGGGATGACAGTCCACTATTTAAAGAAAAGAGTTTTGTAAAGGAAGAAATGATAAATGACTAAGATAAAAATAGATAGTGCGTACCTATTCCTTGCAGTATGTATGTCACAATCACCGACATCGATAGGTCTGCCGAGGTTGGTCTGGTAAATGGTGTCGATGTCGGTTGGATTGCCAATGTCGGTAGGGGTTATTGGCCTTAGATGGCTTTTAGAGTATTTTTGAGGTATACAGGGGGTTTCCAAAAGTTTAGAGGTTGGTGCAGGGTTACAGGAAGGTGAATGAGGTTTGAAGAAGGGTATAGGTGAAGGATTGGTGTGAGAAGGGGGTGAGAATAAGGGGAAGGCCTTTCAGCCCCTCCACAGAAGAAGTCGGGCCTCTTGACAGTGTTTAAAAATATCAAATGGAAACTAATTAACAATGTATTCTAAAACACTGAAATGAGAACCATAATACTTAGCTCTATTAGGTGAAGAACCAGAGGTGTTAGAATGCTTATTCTCATTATGGCTGATGTTGAGGTCCTCATACAATGTTTTAATCTAGTCTCTGAAATGACTTGTGAAAAGCTTCAGTAGCTAGGAGAACAATAGTCGAGTTCTAGTGCTTGAGGTCTCAGAGTGTGCACATCCATGTGCAAAAAGGCTAGGGGCAGCTCAATGTTAGAGCTTGGCTTATATAACCATCGTTGGTGATCTCACCGGCATCGGCTGAGGGTTAACCGACGTTGGCAGAGAGAGAATAGGTAAAAGGGCTATTTTTATCTCTTTGCTTGTTTTCCACCCGCTAAGTGCCTTTTCCATTGGAGAATGGTTAAAACACAAGTTTATGAGGCACGGGAGTTGGTTAGGGAGTTAAGAAGAATGAGAATAGGTCATGGGTAGTTAGGATTTGGAGGACCTAGTCTCAGGGTGACTCATAGGTTAAGAAATAATCTTAGGGTGAGGTGTCCAGGTGAGGTGTCCAAGGTGAAAGGGGTTCAAGTGTGGGTTAGGAGTGTTAACATTTAAAAGGGGACCAATGGGGGGTTGACACGATATTGGTGTCTACATAGGGATTCGATCAAGTAAATCTAACTACTAAAGAAAATCCCAAGATGGTTAACATTGGTAAGTGTTGCACCCCTGAAGAAAGATTCAAGTTCACCACTTTACTCTATCAATACATGGATGCCTTAGCATATTCTTATGATAACTTGAAGTCTCTTAGACCTGATGAAATCTGCCATGACATTTTTCTCAAGGCTGACTCAATGCCTTATAAGCAAAAATCCAGGCAGTACAATCCAAAAATATCAGGTACTATTTTGTCTGAGATACAAAAAATGTTAAATGCTAGAATCATCTTCCCAATCCATCATTCCACATGGATTGCAAACATAGTGCCTCTAAGGAAGAAGAGTGGAAAAAGTTGCATTTGTGTAGATTTTAGGAATCTGAATCAGTCATCTTTGAAAGATAATTATCCTTTGCCAATTATGGATCAAGTGCTTCAAACAGTGACAGGTTCAGAGATGTTATCAATGTTAGATGGCTTCTCAAGATATAATCAAGTTGAAGTTGGTGAATCAGACCAACACAAGATTGCATTCACCATACCTTGGGGTACATTTGCATATAGAAGAATGCCTTTTGGCTTGATAAATGCTAGTGCCACCTTTCAGAGAGCAATGGATTTGGCTTTCAAAGATGAGATAGGTAAATTCATAGTGGTATACCTTGATGACTTAACCATATTTTTAAAGCGTCATTCTGATCATGTATGCCACTTACAACAAGTGCTGGAGCACTGCCACCAGAATGGTATTTCTTTAAACCCCAAGAAGTCTATTTTTGAAGTAATAGAGGGGAAAGTCCTCAGACACATTGTGTCTAAAGAGGGCATAAAGATTGACTTAGATAGAGTCAAGTCTATTTAAGAGCTTAATTTTCTTACAAGCAAAAATGATGTTCACTCTTTCTTTGAAAAAGTGAATTTCTTATGGAGGTTCATCCCCAAATTTGCTGAGAAGACTAGACACAATGTGAACATAATGAAAGGGAAGACCACCTTCAGCTGGACTAAAGAAGGCAAGTCAGGATTTCAGGATATCAAGACTGCCATTTCCCACGCCTCTACCTTGGTTTGTCTAGATTACAATAAAGATTTAATCATATATAGCTATGCTTCTGAACACACACTTTTAGCAATTTTTGTTCAGCAAGACAAGGAAGGTATGGAATCTCTTATTTCTTTCATGAGTTGCCCTCTCAAACCCATGAGATGAAGTATTTAAATGTAGAGAAGCATGTTTATGTTTTGGTTAAAACAGTCAAACATTTCCACTTCTATACCTAAATTCACAAACTACTGCGTTAGTTCCTAACACTACAGTCAAGTCCATATTGATTCAGCAGGAGTTTGGCACAAAAATAGGCAATTAAATTGTAAAGATCCAAGAGTTCAATCTAGACATCAAGCCAACAAAGCTGGTCAAGGGAAAAGGCCTATGCTAATTAATTGTTGATAATAAGTCAAAAGATACACAACATGTAGAAGCTGAAGTGGAAGATACACTAACAGTCTATTTTGTCTCCACTACCAATGAGTGGTATTCAGGTATTGCTCATTTCTTTACTTATGGTGAATGTCTTGCTCATTTGTCTTATAAAGAAAGGAGGACTATCAAGTTGAAAGCTGTCAATTTTATCCTTTGGGACAATGGCTTGTATAAGAGAAGCATAGATGGAGTATTCCTTCACTGTGTAGACAAAGAGCAACAAAGCTGTCTTTTGAAATTCTTCCACAATCTAGCCTGTGGAGGACATTTTTTTACTCCTGTGACTACTCACAAGATTCTGTGAGCCAAGTATTATTGGCCAACTCTTTTCCAAGATGCATATAAGTGGGTGAGAAAATGTGAACTCTGCCAGAAATTTGTTGGAAGACCCAAGTTAGCTGCCCTGCCTCTCAAGCCAGTGATCATAGAGGAACCTTTCCAGCAATGGGGGATTGATTTTATTAGAACTATAAACCCATCTTCCAGTGCTGGACATGATTATGTCATTACAACAACTGACTATTTCACCAAGTGGGTAGAAGCATTCCCAACTAAGCATGATACTTCAGAAGTTGTATGCAATTTCCTCAAGGAGAATATCATTTCTAGGTTTGGAGTTTCAACCAAAATTATTACTGACAATGCAGCTTGTTTCACCTCCCAAGAGATTACACAATTTTGTTTCCATTATGGAATTATACTCTCACTCTTCTGATTATTTTCCACAAGGGAATGGACAAGCTAAATCCAGTAATAAGAAACTGATAACTATCATCAAGAAGCTAGTAGATGACAATCAAAGGACATGGCATAAAGCATTTGTTGATGCTCTATGGGTAGACATAATCACACCAAAGAGGGCAATTGTTATGTCTCCTTTTCAACTTCTTTATGGTATCAATGCTGAGATACCAATCACCTTAGAATTGCCGACCTTGAAATTGGCAAAGGCAATTGAAGATCAGACATATGAAAGCTCTCTTGATAAGAGAATCATGTGCCTGACTGATCTGGATGAATAGAGAACCATGGTGGTTGACCGAATTATTGCTCATCAAAGTCTAGTAAAGAAATTCTTTGACCAGAGGGCCAAAAATCATGATTTCCAGATTGGAGATCAAGTCCTGATATAGGACAAAAGGAGAGAACCAAAAGGGATATATGGAAAGTTTGACTCTCTTTGGAGAGGCCCATTTATAATTCATCAACATAATGGTGAAAACAACTTTCTTCTAAAATATCAAGATAGCACACTCTTTTCTCTGCCTCAAAATGGGCAGCATCTAAAACACTTCAACTCTTGAAGTATTAGATCATTGCATCTATACATATGTATATTTGTATAGTTTTTAATTTTATTTTGTTTTGTTTGTTTTCATTTTTGATGCCTTTCATTTCTAGGTAACATGACTCCGTAGCCCAATGGTACACATGAAGACACTAGAGATTTTGGATTCTACTCCCTTTAATTCTTTTTATAATTGATAGAAGTTCCCCAACTGGAGCTAGCTGTTGTCCCCCAAAAATATCACTTATTTTTGGGACAACATTTGAAATATTTTGGTCTTACAGACCAAAATTATCTCTTCCCTTTTCAAATTTTGTCCTGGGCATTCAAATTCCTTATTTTTCAAGCTTCTCAAAAATCTACGGACTTTGCAAGCTTGAATTTATGAACTCTACAGGTAGAGAAATCTATGGACTCTATAGGAAGAAAAATCTATGGACTCTATAGGAAGAGAAATATACAGACTCTACATGCCAAGTTCAATGAGCTTCACATGTTGATTTCTACAGGCTCTACAAGAAAGAAGAAAGCTTTCAACACTTAGGCAATTTTAGAGTTGGTTCAATGACCAGGTTCAACTAAAAAAGTTCATCAGTGAACTTCTAAGCAAGGATTGAATCATTGAACCGTTAAACCTTGAACCATTTTGTTTCAATAGGTTTAACAGGTTCAAAGGTTCAATTTCAGGTTCAATCAAAAGAACAAGTTTCTGAGGCTTGAACCATTGAACCACTTTGGTTCAAAGGTTCAACGGGTTCAAGGTTAACTAGGTTTAACATGTTTGGCTCAATGAGGATCAAAAGGACTTAGCCAAATCAAAGAGAATGAATCAATTGAACCGATGAACCATTAAACCACTTTGGTTCATCAGCTTGTTTCAAATCTTGGTTCAAAGGCTTGGTTCAATTTAGTTGGTTTAATGCTTCAGTTCACTCAGTCGGTTCATCAAACGGTTCAACATCTTTTGGTTCAATCAAAGCATTCATCGGCTTGGTTCAAAGCTTGGTTCATCAGCTTGGTTTAAAGCTTGGTTCATCAGCTAGTTCAAAGGAGCTGTTCAATGCAAAAGTTCAAGAGAGCCTCCCAAAGGACAAGTGCCCTTGCGGAGGGCACTTAGTTGATAAAATCACCCTTCGGAAGGGTCATTTTCAAAGAAGCCGCAAAGGTAAGTTCTTTCAAAATTTTGTTTAAGGTAGCCGAAAGACAAAGGGATTTCCTTCGAGAAAAATAATAAGGCATAATTCCTTTGGAATTTTTGTCCGAAGGAATTCCTTTAGATAAAAAGTTTGAAGGAATTTGGAAAGGCTGTGGGAGGAAATTTCGAAGGAGTTTCTCAAGGCGAAAGACAAAGCAATAATTCTGCAGACTTTTTATCTGTGGGAAAATGTCTGTGGAATTTTTGTCCATGGGAAATGTTCATGGGAAATGTCCATGAGAAAGCTCCAAAGGACTCCAAAGATAAAAGGCTGCTGAAGGACCTCGAAGGGTAGGTGCCTTTGCGGGGGAATCTTGGCTACCAAATTAAAAGACACTTCCCCTTCCCTTCGGGAGCATGCAAAATAAGAAATCCGAAGGAAGCATGTAGCAGAGAAGGCCATTTGAAGACCACTCAAAGGGTAGATAACCTTGTGGGGGGCTCTTCCTAACCCAAAGCTTGAAGGGCAGGTCCCCTCTGGGAAATCTCAAATGACAAAGCTAAAGGAATTGCTGAGGAAAGTGACGTGCCCACAGACATCAAAGTTGCGACAGTGAAATAGCCATTGATCCTTGTAAAGTGTGGACATGAATGCATTCAAAGGCTTTAAGGCCAAGATCATCAAGAAATGACTAAGGAATAGAGCATCAAATCAAATCAAGGACCCGATTCAATTAACCAAAAAAGGAGGAACGATGAAGAAGGATCAGATCACCAGGTGGACATTGAAAGATGCAAACTTTCAATAGCATGACTCATTTCTCTGCATTGAGAAAAGAAAATGGGTAAATGCCCCTAAATTATAGCATGTCTTCTTAACAAATTTCAATGCAACATGATGTGTTACTATTCCTGAGTTCTTCTTGAAGAGGCTATATAAGGGACTCTCTCGTTAGTGTAAAAGCATGTCTCTCTGACAATCAAAAATGAAACTCTGCCCAAATTGAAAGGCATTACTAAGAATTTGAGCTCAGATTGTTGATCATATTTTGTTATTGGAATAAGAAAGCAAGTGACTTTTCAGACTTTGTGCTATGATATCTTTGTTATTGGGGAAACTGTTCTTATGTCTTTTTCCTTAATATATTTTATGTTCCCTTAATTCAACAAGTAGAATTAGTGAAAGTAGTCAGGAAGGTGTCCTGAAGTCAGCTATGGAGAGACTTTGTGCCCCCATAATTGCCTTTAGTGTGTTTTCTTTTTATTTCTATGTAAATTACCTTGGGATGACTTTGTGCCCTCATTGTCCTTCGTATCTCACTCTTGGGAAATTCAGGTGGAGACTTTGTGCTACATCTCAATTTGCTAGTTACTACATCCTTGGTTACATTTTGATTTGACTACCAGGATTATTCTTGTGGTTTATTGAATAGTACTTCTGAAAGAAGAGGAGTGCTTTCTATCATTTCCCTTGAGTTTTTTTCTTTGATTTGCACGCATCATCTCTGAAGAAAGAGAGATGGATTGTTTATCCTACCCTTGAGTATTATTTTATATATATATATATATATATATATATAACATATCTACTGGGAACCTCCCCTTGATGAGAGGAGAGATTAGTCCCCTTTTGATGTGGTAAACCTACACATTTGGATGACCAATCTTCCTACTTTGGCTGATCAGACCTATTTTGTTTATCAGTATGCTGATCAACAAAATATTCAACCAACACCTTGTTTGTGTATTTTTGGGCCTTCTTGTGTGACATTGTGTGACTTTGGTTACATGTTCATTATTGGTTACTACGGTGCCATGATTCCTATCATGTACTACTATGTATCTATTACATATATCTATGGTGCCATGAGACATATCATGCACATACTAATTATGTGCTTCAATGTTTAATCTATTCAATATTATGTTTAAAATACATAGTCAATGTTAAGCATGGAATATACTGAGAGGGGGGGTGAATCATTATATTATATATCTTATAAAACTTTTTCTTTATCAAATTCCACTTAATCAAACATTCAAGATATGTAATAAAACTCAAACAATAAACATCACACAAGACAGAGAGAGACACCAGATATAACGTGGAAACCCAATGTGGGAAAAACCATGGAGAATCAATCTCAAATATATTCATGAGAACAACCTCACAGGAGCACCATACCCCTTTGCTAAGTACAAACCTCAGCTAGAATTTGTGAGCACCAACCCACAGGATCTTCAAACCCCTTTGTTGAGCACCAACCCAACACCTATTCGTGAGCACCAACCCATAGGAGCACCAACCCCTTTGCCGAGCACCAACCCAACAAAAATTCATGAGCACCAACCCACAGGAGCACCAACCCCTTTGTGTATACCACACACCTATCTCTCAATGTTGCTATCTCAACAAATGAAATATCAATACAACATCTCCTTCTTCTCTCTCACCTTTGCTCTTCTAAGCTAGATATAACAAATACAAATCATATTTATCTCTCACAATTGCTCTTCTAAGCTAGATATTACAATATCAAAATCAACCTCTTACACACACTTTTCAAATGGCTACTCAAGCCTTTATTTATAGCTTTCCAAATGACCTTTGGCCTTCCCCCTTTGTGACCTTTCAATCCTCATAGAAAATGGCACCAATCTTGGATGACCCTTCATATCCAAGCATTTGAAACGTCATGTGGTGACCCTTCATGACCAAAAATGTCTTTCCCACTTTTGTCCTTATCTTTGGTTACTTTTCATATTCCTTAAAGTGTCCCTTCATGAGAAATTCACCCTTTATTTTTTTGTCTTCACTTGGTGACTCTTGGTATTCCCCAAGATGACTCTTCATGGGAAAATGTGTCCCATCCTTCTTTTGTCTTTATCCCGTGACTCTTCGACTTCTCCATGTGCCCTTATTTTGTCTCATATGCAACCAAAAATATATTCGTTAATATTAAATAAATATTAACTCATATTAGCCAAAATAAACAACATTAAATGCAATGGGGCCTTTATCACCAATAATACTAAACCTTTGACATCAATGACAATATTTTCAACAATCTCCCCCTTTGTCATTGATGGCAACCTCAATCCTAAAATTGCCACATCTTGTCACCTGCACATACCATCATCTGAAAACATACAGTAACTCTGTCTTATTGTAGCAACCTGTACCTATTCCTTGTACCTATTTTCTACATCTGTACCTATAACTGTTATTCTCCCCCTTTGACATCAATGGCAAAAGGCCTACCTGGAGCTAACACTTAGCTCCCCCTCATTTGATGCTGAACATCAATGGCAAGAAGTAATAGAAATTACTCCCAACTCCTCTCGCCGATCTTTGAATATATCCTTTGATCGTGCCTTTGAGAAGATATCTTACAATACATACATATTGTTCCCTATCTTTTGAGCATCTGCAATCAACTCATTTGAATCTTTTCTTCTAATCTCACAACCTTCAGCATGAAACCTTAATGTGTATCCTTGATCACAAATTTGACTAACACTCAACATATTATGCTTAAGACCTTTTACATACAAAACATTTTTAGTTTTAGTTCTACCATAATCCAAACTCAAAGTACCTTTTCTAGCTATCTTGACAGTGGTTTTATCTCCGAACCTCATTGTACCACCATTAATCTTCTTTAGAGTAATGAACTTACTTTTATCACCTATCATATGCCTCAAACATCTACTATCAATTAACCATGGATGATCTTTACCTCCCACATGTAGAGCTGTCTGCACCATCATAGAATCTTCATTTTGTTTCTTCTACCATGAACATGTCTGAACCTTCTCCCTGATGAATGGAGCTTTGAAACTCTGATTCTTCTTCTTGATAAATGGAGCTTTGAAACTTTGATCTTTCTTGACTAACTCGAACATGCTTCTGCAATATCGAGCTATGTGTCCAAAGTTGTTGCACTTGTAGCATATTATGGTCTCTTCATTAAAGCTTGATAGAGGAGCAAAAGAGTTGTGGCCTCTACTTGACTCTACTTGACTTTCTTTCTCCTTATTTCTAAAATTTTTAGCTATTTTTCTACATTCTACTTTCTTATGACCATATCTATTACAATAAAAACAATAGCCATAAAAATAAGACCTATCTGTATATCTCTGATCTGATTGCCTTTTATAGCTTTGTTCTTTCTAGCCTTCTTTGTTTGGAATGTTCTCTGTATTCTTCACTCCTCCCCTTTCTGTTTCCTCTTCTGTAAGAGCTTCAACATAGCTCTTTTTCTTTTCAAATTTGATCCCTGTCTTATCTAAATATGCTTTTTGACTTTTCAATATCTTCTTTAGCATGTTAGTGCTATCCTCAAATTTTGAATCACTAACTACTTTTTCATTGACTGCTTTCTGAATATCTTCTTTTAAAGAGGCAATTTCAATAACATACCTTTCATAATCTTTTCTTGCTATTTCCAACTATGCTTTGAGATCTTCTTCATTCTTCTTGGATTTTTCAAAGTGTGCTTGTAGATCTTCAATCATTTCCTTTGACTTTTATTCATTTTTCTCGATCTGGCACTTTAACCTTTCATTCTTCTTCTGAATAGCTTCTAACTCTTCTAGGGCACAATTGAGTTCTCCTTCCATATCTACTTCAGCTTCCTCCTCTTCTTCTTCTTGATTATTATGTATGGCCATGAATATAATCTCTTCTTCTTCTGAATCGCTGACTCCACTATCTTTGCCTGAACTAGGATCCTTAGAATACAGGCTCTTCTTCTCAAATCCCTTCTTTGATTTGCTTTTGAAATTCTTATATGTAGGATTTTCTTCTTCTTTATCTTTAACTTTATCTGGGCATCTAGCTAAAAAATATCCAATCTTTCTACAATTAAAATATTTAAAAGGTAATTTTCCTTGATATTTACCTATTCCTCTTTTCAACCTGTAAATTAAAAGTGCTTCGTATTCATCTTCATCATCACTAGAACTATCACTTGATTCTTGAATCTTAGCTTTCTCCTTCTTTGATGTCTTGAAAGTCACTTCTCTCTTTTAGGGTTTATCTTGTTTTGTCTACATCTCATATGCCGTGAGAATACCATGAAGGTCATCCATCTTTAGCTTGGCTAAATTCTTCATTTCTTTGATTACTGAAACCTTTGCATCATATCTCATTGGTAGAGATCTCAAAACCTTTTGCACCACTGTTGACTCTTCCAATGTTTCTCCAAGACCTTGAATCTGATTTACTATCTGATTAACTCGCAGGAGATAACTTGCTATATCTTTTTCTTCTTCCATATTCAAACTTTCAAACTGCCTTCTGAAAGTCTGCAACTTAGCTTGCTGAACCTTTCCATCACCTTTGTAAATATTCTCAAGTTTTACCCAAGTTTCATGAGCAGATTTACATTACATAACTTTAACAAATTTAGATTCTCATAAACCACATAAAATAGCATTTAAAGCTTTAGCATTACATTCACTTGCCTTCTTTTTTGCTGGAGTAATTGTAGATGTTTGTGGCTCTTCATATTCCTCCACCACTAATTTCCATATGTCAAATCCAAGGGCCATCAAATAACCTTCATTCTCATGTTCCAAAAAGCATAATTCATCCCATCAAACAAAGGTGCCTTATTTGTAGAAAATCTTTCTTGTGACCCAGCCATCGTGCTTTCTCGATCTACCTTCAAGCTGTAAAAATTTTCAAAAAGGAACCTACTTTGATACCAATTATTAAGCATAGAATATACTGAGAGGGGGGTGAATCAGTATATTATATATCTTATAAAACTTTCCCTTTATCAAATTCCACTTAATCAAACATTCAAGATATGTAATAAAACTCAAACAATAAACATCACACAAGAGAGAGAGAGATACCAGATATAACGTGGAAACCCAATGTGGGAAAAACCACAGAGAATCAATCTCAAATATATTTGTGAGAACAACCTCACAAGAGCACCATACCCCTTTGCCAAGTACAAACCTCAGCTAGAATTTGTGAGCACCAACCCACAGGAGCTTCAAACCCCTTTGTCGAGCACCAACCCAACACCTATTCATGAGCACCAACCCATAGGAGCACCAACCCCTTTGCCGAGCACCAACCCAACAACAATTCGTGAGCACCAACCCATAGGAGCACCAACCCCTTTGTGTATACCACACACTTATCTCTCAATATTGTTATCTCAACAAATGATGGATCAATACAACATCTCCTTCCTCTCTCTCACCTTTGCTCTTTTAAGCTAGATATAACAAATACAAATCATATTCATCTCTCATAATTGCTCTTCTAAGCTAGATATTACAATATCAAAATCAACCTCTCACACACACTTTTCAAATGGCTACTCAAGCCTTTATTTATAGCTTTCCAAATGACCTTTGGCCTTCCCTCTTTGTGACCTTTCAATCCTCATAAAAAATGGGGCCAATCTTGGATGACCCTTCATATCCAAGCATTTGAAACGTCATGTGGTGACCCTTCATGACCAAAAATGTCTTTCCCACTTTTGTCCTTATCTTTGGTGACTTTTCGTATTCCTCAAAGTGTCCCTTTATGATAAATTCACCCTTTACTCTTTTGCCTTCACTTGGTGACTCTTGGTATTCCCCAAGATGACTTTTCATGGGAAAATGCATCCCATCCTTCTTTTATCTTTATCTTGTGACTCTTCGACTTCTCCATGGGCCCTTATTTTGTCTCATATGAAACCAAAAATATATTCGTTAATATTAAATAAATATTAACTCATATTAGCCAAGATAAACAACATTAAATGCAATGGGGCCTTTATCACCAATAATACTAAACCTTTGACATCAATGACAATATTTCCAACAGTTAACACTTGCAAGTTCTTTACAAGCTTAATACACTACTTTGATGCTATATTCAAATTACATGATGCAATGAAATATACAATATCTTTACATGATTAAATTTTAGATCTCTAAGATTCCAATGCAATTTAAACTTTCACAATGTTATTATATGCTTATATCTTTCACAAATGATCTCACTTTTTCTTTTGAGATAGGTGATTTGTAGACAATTTCCCTCATCTCAAAAAGGGGGAATCATAATGAGATTATCTCAAATATTTCACAAGTAAAACATTTTAGATTTTATAATTTGTAATATGCAAAAATAAAAATAAAAATAGATTATGGGGGCATTCAGCTTGCTTATGCACTCCACTCTCACAACTATTTGAGCATATATACACTTGTGCAAAGACAGTTACAAGATTTCAAACAATTTATAAAAGATTAATTTATCACTGTATACAACACAAAGGGCATGATATGCATTCATGTCCAAGCTACTACTTTGTAAAATTTAGAATTCTCTTTTCAAAGTTTCAAGAGTTTACAGTTTGAATCTAGATTCATCTACAATAGTGTGATTATTCTATTTTGAGTGGACCACATTTGATCTTAGTGATGCTCCACGTATTGGTCATACTTTAGTGAGCCATGTATTGGTTCCCACTCATTATTTTTAATTCATCAAGTGGGCCACATTTGATCTTAGTGACGTTCCACGTCTTGATTTGACTTTAGCAAACCACTTTGTTGGTTCCCATCTCTTCAAGCATTATAGTGTACTCTATGAGGGTTGAAACATATAACCTTTCCAATTCAATCATATTTATTGACTTTTAAATTAAAATTTTATAACTCTCAATTTTCCACATGTTCAACACTTCTCAAGTGCCTTAATAAGGGGGCATGCACATATCCATGACAAAGACAAAGTGTGTATACACACGCAGGTTTGCATTTCTTTTTCTCTTTTAATTTTATGTATCACTAGAATAAAGAGATGGGGGTAAATGTAGATACGAAAATTTAACCAATAAATTATTAACATTGATTTTTCTTGACACTTTTGCCTTATTTGGCCAACTCTCCATTATGATAACCTATAATTTATAGGAAAGCCTTCAAAGCCTTGAAATTACTAAGAACATATTTAAAACTTCCCTATTTTATCTCTATTCATCTATATTTAATAGAAAATTTATTGTCACTCTTATTTCAGAAGTCTCTAACCTTTTAGGACAAGTGCACACTAGGCAAATAGGAGCACACTGCACAGTTGTCTAGTAGTGCAGACTTGTCTTCTACACTTTAACGACTATCTTTTTGAAACAACATGATTTTTAATATCTTTTCCATGTACATTAATAGGTTGGTTATTAAAAATATTTTAAAGATATATCTATAAAATCACATCAAGGGTCACACTTGAAAGGGCTTAGTAATCACTTATAATAGATATTTCTTTCTAAATTTAAAAACATCTATTTTTTGAGTAAATGTCTCTATTGTAATTTTATTTTACTGTCCTTGGATAAGTCTAACATTTTTTATTGTAGGTTGATGGCATCCATTTTCAAGCATTCTAATCAAATTTTCTAGTTGCATTCATATGATCTTTACTAATGGGAGAACTACATCAACCTGAGGCCCTTTGGGCTACGTAGATAACACTAAGTCAACAAGAAGTCTTTTGAGGATAATTCAGTCATTCCCACTTCCCCCATTTTCCACCCTTTTACATTTGATCTCATTTTGTGTGCTTGTCCAAGATTAGTGTTATGATTTAACAAGTCTTCCATGCATCAATTCAGGGTCTGCACAAAAATTAATTGCATATAAATACATGTGAACAAACCTATATTTTCAAATTCAATGCATAGTCTAACAAGACAAAGTCATAATAGTAGACAACAACACACTGAATTCTTGTCTACCTCCTATAGACTATCCCAATAGACAATGAACCACTATTTTCTAATATATTTATGTTTGTAGGTCTTTTTATACATTCACAACTTATAAAAGGTTAACATAGTCTAAAATAAATTGGTTGCAAGGTGAATTCTCTAACCTAACCCTAGTTTCTATTTCTAGTAATTTATAAATTATGTAAATTCTATAGATCTATGTATTTTACTGCAATTTATCTTATATATCATCCTAAATTAGATTTTAATAGTTTAAATTTCTAATTACAACTAATTATAATTCATAGTTAATTCACATTTTAATATTAGTGTTATGATTTTACAAGTTTTTCATGCATAAATTCAGGCTCTACACAAATAAATTACATGTAGATGGATGCAAACAAACCTAGATTTTTAAATCCAATATATAGTCTAACAAGACAAAGTCATAGTCGCAGATAATAACACACTACATTCTTGTTTGCCTTCTACAAACTTGTCCCAATAGACAATGAGCCACTTTTTTCTAATATATTTGTGGTTGCATATCTTTTTATATATTCATAACTTATGGAAGGTTAACATAGTTTGAAATAAATTGGTTTCAAGGACAATAATCTACCCTAACCCTAGTTTTTATCTTTAACAATTTATAAATTTTATAAATTTTGTAGATCTCTATATTTTATCTTATATATCATCCTAGATAAAATTTCCATAGTTTATATTTCTAATTATAGCTAATTATTATTCATAATTAATTATAGTGTAAACACTAAACAATTCACTTTTAGTGCCATCACTATGACCTAAGTCGTATAAATTTTGTGAACATCAAACATAATAAAATGTAAATTATACTCTCTTATGAATCCACACACAAAGACAAACTCGTTTTAGATCATTATGAAGAGTGACCAAGTCATGTCACAACAAAACTAGCCATAAAGTCACGAACTCCATGAAGTTCAAGCTTAAGGGAAAACATTCCCTAATTTCTCTAATCAATGACCTCTCTACCAAATGTAACAATCTTTTCTAATCAAAACAATTCTTAAAGCTCTTTCACTTTAAACATTACTCTAAGCAACATGTACTAAAGTTGCATCACAACTCTTCTTAAATTTTGCTTAAAGCATTAATATTTCTAAGTTCCAATGATTAATTGAATTAAATTAATATTTTACTCTATTAAATATCTTACCCATTATTGAAACATTTCAACTAACAAATTACACACCACCTTAGGCACTTCCATATAATTGTGACTCAATAAATATTGTAGGAACTAACTATCACTTGACCCTCATTTTTTTAGTTTCTTAGAGTATTTTTTGTACTTAGTATGTGCTTTTATTTTTAGGCTCGGTGTTGACTTTCATACTTTTAGTGCCCAAAATTTCACTGAAGCAATTAGGTCCTTGTCAAGTACAAATGCCTAAGTCCTCTGCCTAAGTCATGTTTTCAAGTGCTCCTTCAGAGGTCAAGTTTCTTGATTAATCGGCTAAGTGTTAATCTAGTCTTTACTTAGTGTGTTTTAAGCCTTAGGGTCTTCAGGTTTTTGGTCAAGACATTTTGCTCGATGGAAATACATCTTCAAGATTTTTATTCGTGTAAAAAGTTTGAAGACTTATTTTTGTTGAGAAAATTATCCACAACAAAAAACTTGAAAAAGTCTATTTATTCTGAGTAAAACATATTGCCTTATTTCTTTCGATCATTTTGCCCTTGCAAAATCTTTGAAGGGTCATTTATTTTGGGCATTTTGCCCTTGCAAAATATTTGAAGGGTCATTTTGCCTTTGCAAAATCCTTGAAGGATCATTTAGTTTGGGCATTTTACCCTTGCAAAATTTCTTAAGGGCACTTTCAAAAAATCTGAAGGACACTTTCAAAAGATCTAAAGGGCCATTCAAAAAGTCTGAAGGGCACTTACCCTTCAGGAAAAGTGCATGGACCTAATTTTTTTAGCAAAAAAGCTAAGTCTAATTCCTTTGAAAAAATTGTAAGGGCTAGTCATTTCAAACTTTTTATTTGCAACACAAAATTTGATGGGCACTTGCCTTTAGGGCATTTTGCCTGTGGCAAAAAGCCTAACAAAAATCCAAATTCCTTTGACAAAATCATAAGTCCAAATTTCTTTGGCAAAAGTGCAAAGGTATAATTCCTTTGGCAAAAGTATAAAAGACCAATTTCTTTGAGGAAATTATTAAAATGTCTGAAACAATTGTTCTGATGAATGTGAAAATCTGAAGGCTGAATTATTTCAGACATCTTGCCCATGCAAAAAGTTGATAAAGTTCAAATCTCTTAGGAAAAGTGTGAAGTCAAAATCATTTAGGGAAATTATCTCAAACATTTTTCTGAGATAATTGTCTTGACAAGATGCTTAAAAGGATTATTATAGAGCAGGATTATTGAAGATCGATTGTTGCAAATAAATGTTGTGGGATAATTATGCCAAAGACAAAGAAGTTAAAGATAAAATTCCCAAGAAAATTCTTTTGAAGACCAAAGGGTCAATGCAAATAGGAATGTTGAAGACAAAGAGCCTGTAGACCAAATTTCCATGGAACAAAGTCCCCAGATAAATTTATAAAATGTAGGTATGATAGTCTTGTAAAAATCTTTTAATAGGCATGTGGATGTCAATCTTAAGCCATGATAAATAGCCATTGGGATTCAAATGTTCCAAGATAGTTGTATGAGCATCAAATTTAGGCCCCATGAAGTTGCCATTTATTTTCAAATTGGAGCATGAGATGTTGCGACATGACATAATGGTGCTCAAAGTAATAAAGACTACTCACAAGGTTCATAGGAAGCCTGTAGAGCTACCAAATGGCACATCCTTAGGGTCAAGTGCAGGCAATATCCAATAATGCTCCACCTTAGGGATTACAATCTGACGATGCATGTTTGATCAGATGAAAAGATGTAATAGTGTAAGGGCATAGTTAAAAAGTTAGTACATGATCATAGGCTAAAGATCAAGCATGCTTCCAAAGATTGATGATACACATTCAAGTGTACACAATCTGATCCATGATGCATATTAAGTTAAGAATTTTTAGTGAAGCCTAGAATGAATGTGAAACAACCACTTGGAAAGAGCACATTAGTGTGATAGGGCTAATAGAGTAAGATGTAGAGAACTCATGGGGATACCAAGTGGTATGACCTCAGGGCCAAAGGTAGCTGGTAGCCAATAATGCTTGATCTTCTAGATCAAGATCGATGGTCCACATCAATTTGTACACATAGATCTAATAAAGTGAACTAAGATGGATTTTTAAAAGGGTCCAAGTTGAACATAGTAGTGACATATGTCATAACCACAATGAGCTAGACACAAATATATGGTTCATGTTTACTCAAAAGAGTAGATTCGAGGGTATAGGATGATCGAGTACATTTTAATGAAGTTCAACAATGTATGGAACTAAGTGATGTTGAGGCTAGTGTAAATCAAAGATATTGGTTAACTGAGTGACAAAGTGATGCTGCTTTAGCATACACATCATATAAAGAATAGGATCCTATGAAAGCTAGTTGGCAGAACTTTCACCATTGACAACTAGTTGACATGGCAAATTTGTGAGAGGGACCAAGATTTACCCAAGTAAATCAAAATTTGAAACTAATGCATTTTTGTATTAAAAAATTATGAGGGAAGCCCTAAAAGGCCAGATGTGCAAAAGTCAAACTTGTAAAATGCAAAATGTGAAAGGCATGTTGGATCCAAAAAAGTAAAAAGTTAAAAGTGATCTAAGCCTTATTGCATTGTTTCATTATTTTTCTTGTCTAAGTTCCTCCATGAGAGAGCATATTATAGGTTTGCAAATTCAAGTTGGGATACTCTGAAGAAGATCATTCAAATAGCCATGGATCCAAAATATTCCTAAGAAATTATTACAAAATCAGGGTGTTCCATGACATGCATGAGAGGGAGGGCATATGTCTAGGAGTTTCTAGCTATGCATTCAAGTGGTCGAGAGCATCTTTAGGTAGTTACACATGAAGACAGTGTTTGTTCAACCCTTTACTATGAATATTCTCCTTCTAGATTATGTGAAAGGCAGATCTTGCCATGAGATCAGAGATTTTTTTATAGAATCTTCAATATTCCTTGTAGAGGTAGTTAGAGCCATGATCTTCTTGTAAATAGATGATGATTTAAAGCATAGAAATGAAATATTTTTTAGTTGGAAGAATCTTGGTAGACATGAAAAATTGCTTTGTAATTTTGGAAGTTATGACCCACAATCCCAAAATTGAAAAAGGATTATAGTGTATAAATAGAAGGCTTGTCTTCTATTTTAAGGTTATTGTTGGTTGTTGGTTATGTTATTAGTCATTGTTCTAGGTGTCCATTTTCTCAAAGTTTAGGTTTTGTATATATTTTTTTGAAATCAATTTCTATGTGTAGATATTGTTTCCCTTACAATGTGGTTACAATTGTATAACCATTAACAAGCTTTGAGAGTATGTTTATGTCTCCCTTGTCAAAGGAGCAATCTCACCATGCTTGTCCCCATGTCAACAAATTGAATTGTTGATGTTTATAATATTTCTTTTCAAGTTAATGAAAATGCTTATGGTTCTTTGTTATTTCCTGTTGATGAAGTGTAATGACCTATTTTTCAAATATTATTGACTGGATATCTTGTTCTATGCCCATTATTAGTTGTCATTTTGGGTTTCGATTTGGATTATAAATCCCTTTCTACATTATTTTAGAATCTGTTATTGAATGACTTGTTAGGTCACCCTAGGTTTATGGATTCAATAAGGAAAGACATTTAAAAGATTAGTTTTAGTGAATGTTTTAGTCTTTCATAGATCATATTATATTTACCATTATCTTGCATTTGAAGTTTTCTCTACTTCTTTGCTAAGAAATATTGTCATGAAATACTAACAGATACCTTGTTGTTTGGAATCCACCAATATTCCACCCTCTATTTTATAGTTATCTAACTTGTCCTACCCTATCCTACCCTAAAAATAATACACCCCTTACATACTCTAAGTGTTATTTGCCTTGCAAATACATAAGATCTTGCATACTTGAAATATGTTTGTAATTTGTGCTTTAAATTATAGTGTTGTAGTTTTCCATTCGAACCTTGTTGATGCATATTTTATAGAATGAAGATTGTAGTTTCTTTTCCATCTATCTTTAGTAGCTTATGTATGACTTAGAGCATTTGTGAATTTCATGTGATAAGCCTTAAAGGGTGAAGTGTGTAAACTTGGTTATACCCTAGTCATATCTATTCCTTATACCAAAAATCCTCATCAAGATTGAATTGCAAAATTCCTCTATATGAGCAAGCTACCCCATAGGTCTTCTCACCTTGGTTCAGGTAGAGCCAAAAGTAGTAGGGGGATGACCATAGCCTTTATAGGTACCTCTTAGTCATTGTCTACGTTTTGTCTAGTCTTGATGTAAAACCCTTTTCTAGCTATAATGACATACTAGCAAGTTTTTCATCTTAGTTTGCCATTTTCTTTAACTGTACAAGACCGAGTGTACAATTGAGAACCAACACTTAATTGGCACCATTTACAAGGAATGTTGTAGAGAGATAGAATTGTAAGTATTTCATCTTGTGAAGTTCTCGCTTGTTACCACACTGATTTGACTAACTTGGCCGTCAACATTATAACACTCCACTAGGGACATGCCAGGGAGTTTTAAGGCTTGAAAATTTAACTTCTGCTACATTTATTGTAAAGAATTACTAATAGTGCATGTTGGAAGGTGTCTTTTCCATTTTGAACATACTCTAAAAATTTTAGTGTCTTTGTTTTCTATCTCATTAAGCTTCAACAAGTTTGATTTCAACATGTATCACGATCAGTTTGTTAATTATTATATTCTAAAATTTTGATTCTAGTGGTGACTCTAATTTTTATCATCTAGTTTCAAGAAAGATTGGTGCCTATTCTGAATATTTTGCTAAATCTCAGCTTTGAGTATTTTCTTATTTGCAAAGCTAGAAGGATTGAGATCATCCTTCAAAGGTGACCCATCAAAGAAACTCATATCTCCTTTAAGTATTCCTCAAAGAAGAGGGAGTCAAGTTTGGAAGCTTGTTGAAAGGCAAAATTCAGCTGCTAAGTGTTGCCAAGATCCTGATAATCTTGAAATCTTTGTTGACCCCCCATTATTGAGGACTATCACAACTCTTCTACTGATTTTGAAACACATGGTCTCATTTATTTTCCAGTTCCTTCTCAACCAGCTGAATCTCCTCCCAAGTTTGATCCACCAAGTCCACCTCATTCACCCCCTCATATCCATTTTCCATTTACTCTTGAACCTCCTATTGAACTAATCATGAGGCATAGGGATCAAGATAAGAATGCACATCCTACATTTTGCATTCCCAAATTTAGGCCTATCAATTTTGATGAAATGGAAGGCTATCTTAATGAAGTCCCAAATAAAGTTAGGAAATGCCTCCCAAAGTTCCAAGGGAACAATGCAGTGAGAGGTGATAGCACCTAAGGGACTTTTAAAATATCATTGAAGGTTATGAGGTTGAGTATGAGAATGTGTGCATCAATTTGTTTGTGCACATGCTAGAGGAATACAATTATGAATGATTAAATTCCCTTCTCATTAGATGCATTTATTCATGAAAAGAGATGCACAATGTTTTTAGAATTTAGTATGGTGCTAGGATTGATCCAAGGTTTCTCTTGGCTGAATTTAAAAATATAAAAAAGAATCATAATGAGTGTGTGTAGGAATTAAACACCTGATTCAATAATAACATGATGTGACTGCTCAAAAAGATCAAGTCCAGTGATATAATGTGCTTGATAAAGTATTATGATGCCTTTGATAAGAAGGTTGCATACTGCTCAAGGGACAAGGCTCCTATCAACCTATGGTTGTCAATATGACCATCCAAATTGAGAACATAAAGGTTTTGGGAAAGCCCATGAATAAGTGGGCTGATGTGAAGCTCATCAGTCCAGAAAAGACATAGCCCATGAAGACAACCAACTTAGAGGAAACTGTCAAAACTTTAGCCTCTACTATCAAAGAGATATCCTAAAAGCTTGCTAGAGGTAAAAATGGGGTCCTTCATGTGTCTAATAGCTATGAGAGAGCTCCAAATATGAAAATAAGCACAAAGGGGGCTTGCTTTCCACAATCAAGATAATGATAGAGGGAAGAGGCCTGCACATGAAGAAAGGATGCATAAAAACTATAACAGAGGGTCTTGAAAGGAGGTGATTGATCTTTTAAATGCCAACGTAAATGCTATAAATTATAATTTAGACATTGATTTATGTGATAAGTGCTTCCTTCCACACCCTCCATGTGATATTGCTGAACAAGTTGATGAAGATATAGATGAACCTGAATATGCATAATTTGAATATGATATTTTTATGTTCGATTGTCAAAGTCCTCAAAGTGAATCAACTACCTCCATTGAATTGCTGAATGGTACTACAATTGATTAGTTTTAGAGTGTAGTCAAAATGGAGAGTGTCCCAACTTTTGACTTTGCTTATGATGTTAATGTAACACAAGCATGTGAATTACCCATTCATGATTTTAATCTCATACACTCTATGATGATTAAGAAATATCTTGGGAGAATTCCATCAGTTGAAGATAGACAACTATTAATTAATGCAATATCTACCCAAAATAAGGAATACAACTTGAGAAGTAGGAAACCAAGTGCTTCTCCTCAAGACACTACCTTTGTAATTCCAAAGGTAGGGAATGTAAGTAAGGAAGCAAAGAAAACAACATCAATCCTATAATCTTCCAAGATAACACCTGTGACCCAAGCTACAAATGCTATATATCTAGGAACATGATATATTAATGTATATGGGTTGATATAGATGTCAACATATGGCACACATCCCCCTTAGTTAGTTATATGGGTCCAATATATTAGGATAATGGAGTAACTTTTAGAATTAGTGTATTGGGTAATGGTCGGCTTACATTGGGATTAAGAGATTACCCATCCATTGTTAGTTAGATAGAGGTATATATAAAAGAGATGATTATCATTGTAAGGAATCAAGTATGAATTGAGTCTTCTATTGTAAGAGGATATTGGAGGTTGTCCCCTCAAAGAGACATTGGAGAGTTATTCCTTCCTAAAGAAGTATTGTATGGTGTTGCCCTACCTTAAGGGTATTCTATTTCTGCATATATTGAATATTTGGATATATTAGTTCACCAATATCTATTGTTTTGAGTTGATCTATATTATATTCTACATTATTTCCAATTATTATAAGTGTGGATCATAACAAGTGGTATTAGAGCTTTGATTTGGGCAATTTGTGTGGAGTGAAACCCTAGGTTTTTAGAATCATCAATATCTTTCAATATATTATGAATTTTTACACAATGTTTTTATTGGATATGAATAATATTTCAAGGAAGTCTTAATAAAAAATATAGCCTTTTTGATCAGTTTTGAGGGAGTTCTTCATATTTTAGTGTTTTTACTCATTTTATTATATTTTTTGAAATATAAGTAATTTTTTTGTGAAATTTTTACTAATGTTGTATAATAATACAATAAATATAAGAAAAAAATTTAAGATTTTTTTGATATTTTTGGAGTGAGTTATTATGATTTTATGTTTTTTCATATATTTATTCTATAGTCTGAAATTTGTGGAATTTTTTCACAAAATGTTTACTAGAGTTCCAATATTATAAGACAAAGCCATAGTCAAAATTTAGGACTATTTTGATCAATTTTAAATGAATTATTGACATTTTAGGGTTTTGTAAACCTTAGTTTTTTTTATGGATCATGAAGTTGCAAATATTTTTAGGGGAGGATGATATTGATGCTAGAGAATGATGGATCATTTTTAAGGAGAATAATACTCAAACAATTTTTTGGCAAACGCAATTGTCTCTTTCTTTGTCTAGGCCTACACAACATTAGTTTAATCAGTTGAGCTTCACATAAAAGTATTCTTCATGGGAAAAAATGGAATAGGTCTTTCTAGATCAATGGGATATAAAAGAAAAAGACGATGAAGAAGAGGATGAAAATAATGATGGTAATGAAGAAGAGGATGATGATGCTGAAGAAGAAAAATCTATGGAAGAAAATAATGACAGTGAAGAAGAACATGCAAGGAAAGAAGAAGAAGAAGAAGAATAAGAAGAAGAAGAAGAAGAAGAAGAAGAAGAAGAAGAAGAAGAAGAAGAAGAAGAAGAATAAGGTTCAAATAATTTAGCTCTGAAGAAATCCAAGTCAAAATTTCAATTTCATGGATGCATTCAAAAGAAGAAGTTTGTTGTGTCCTTAAACCCTACCAACAAATATAAATTCATCAACATGAATGTGGCCATGCATCTACATGTTCAAGCAAAGAATATCAAGGAGGTTCAAGTAGATGGTAAGAATATTCGAGTGTTTGAAGATTTAAAACTTATTATGAAAAAATATGTTTTGAATTCAAATTTTTATGCTTTGGATATGGATTATGTAGATATAGTTCTTATATATCCACGGTTAGAGACTTTGGGAACAACCAATATTAATGTTCAGAAGAAGTTCATAAAGTTTTGGTATAGTAAAAAGGTCACTTTACATGATATCATAGTGGGAAAGGCACCAATAACAATCAAGGTAGGTCATGAGAATGAGATTGAAATAGGTGATGAAGAGCATGTGAAAGATTCATATGTGATCCTGGCAGGTGATAGCTCTTCAAACTTGTTACCAAATTCCATTGTGCTCCTCTGATTCCATTCATGATCATAATTGTACTACTTTGGTGTCCATGCATAATTATTCCTCTTGTGATTCCATGTACAATATTCCATTGCACTACTTTGATTCCATTCATGACCACATTAGCTATTTTTTGGCCATAGTTATTGGAACTCTGATTTCTTATATAGCCAAAATGCTTATTATTATGACAGTCCCTCACATGGCTCCATGATTGTTTCCTCTTATGATGATGTGGGTGTATATATACCTCAATTTTTTTTGATACTTTGACCTTATCAACCTTTTCTTCTACCTCTTCCACTTTTTTCTTTGGTGGTTCCTTTGTCTTTTGAGTAGAGGAAGTGTTTTGATTTGATTGTATTATTTCTTCATCTATGTCTTCACTCATAAAATCAAATGGGGAGGGGGTGAATTAGGGTAATAGGATTGAGTTGGATTGCCTTTGGTCAATCCCTGTTAAAGGACCAAGTGTTGAACTACATTACAAATGCTCTAGAGAGGGTTCAAACTCAAATGTGTGTGAAATTGTGATATCCAGATCTAAATGCTTCTTCTCCTAGCTTACCCTTGGCAAAAGCATGAAAATGTAACAATACTTCAAGATATAACTTGAGCAATTTAGTATAAGTGTTTTTTTTTTGTTTTGGAAATGAGGATCTAGTTCCTAAAAAATAAAGGGTTTAGAGTGAGGGAAAAATCCAATCAAATATAGTAGAATTACATGTTTTTATCAATTTAATCAAATTAATTGCATATATAAAGAAATAAACTTATCTAAAAAATAGGTTGAAATGAATGATTTAGGGGTTGAAAATTGTTACACAGGATTGAGAAGATGTCAGGAACATGGATCTCATTTTCATTCAATTAAAGGATAGGAGCATCAAAATAAGACACCCTAGGGTCCAGTGCTATAATCCTTTTCTATCATTATTGTCTTAGAGACCTGAATTTTTTGGGTTTTGTCCACTATCCCTATGTGAGCTTGTATATGAAAAATTAGATGTTTAATGTTAATAGAGCTCACTATAGATCCATTTCAATATTAAAACCCTAGGTCTATCTACACACATGAAACAACAAATACATAACAAGAATAAGGGGGGAAAATTGGGTTAGGAAAAGTATGATCACACGATCTAGTTTCCCTGCTGTCTTGATTGCCACCTACATTAAACCTCAAGCTAGGGTCTCAGATCAAGTGTAGTTCCCCCTTAAGGAATGTGCATAATCAATGTGCATAGTAGATGCAAGATTGAACTTTTTCTTATGCCCTTCCTTGATCAATCATCCAAGTCTATGTGTGATGTAGAATGTTGAGCTATATTATTGACTAGTTTTAATTATGTAATGTGCCAAAGTAGTAAGTGCTAGATATAAAATGCCTTGTGAAGTCCTTTATATAGAAGACTCTTTATTTTGAATTTGGGAACTTTATTCATATTTGGAAAACATTAAAAAAATAAAATAAAATTTAAGGATGAAGCTATGAAGGGCTTGGGACTCATTAAGCAAGGGAAACTAACTATTGGGGCTCAAAAATGCAATTGGATAGGAGTGCTAGAAATGAACACCCTAGGGTCCAGCACTATAGTCCAATTTTAGCATTCCTATCCTATAGGCTCAAGACCTAGGGGGATAGAATTAGCATAGGAAATATGACCTGGTTGAGGTGGAATGATTGTTTGAAAATCTCAAGATGATTGGAAATAAGCAAAAATGTGAGTCAAGCATGAAATAAGACCAAGATAAGTAAAACAAAAGACATATCTAATGTGAATAAGTCTCATATTCTCCAGTTGGAGTCTCCTGTGAAAGGACTATGAAACACATGATATGTGTGGTTGCTTGAAAAATTTAGGGTGTATACAATAAACAATGGAAAAATTTGAATAACTCTTAAAATATGTGAATGCTTGTCTAAATGACTTATAACAGCTTTGTTTATATAGAAAACTTTTGAATCTAAATTAGAAGCTTAGTGGCATGCATAATGGATCCAAAATAACTTAGAGGGGACTCAAAATCAATAGTTATAAAAGAGAAATGTGTCGAAAGAAATATTAAAATAGAAAAGGTTAGAACCATCAAGAAGGGGTCGGGATATAGGTTAGGATTTAGGTTTTTTCTTAAAATCCAACCTAGACTCAAAATAACCTTAAAATATTAAAAAGTTTTAGAGATATCTCTTTTTAAATGTGTTTTAAGCAAAGAGGAAGGATAACCCAGGTCATAAAGACATAGAAAATCATAAAGCAAAAGGGGAAAACATAAGAGAAATGCACCATTTAAGTTTTAATCCTTAACTAAGATACATATAAATAAAGTGATTAAAAATAATTTAAAATAAGTAATGTGACAAATTTGGGTGTCTATAAATACCCCCCATTTAATAGAGATTTTTGGTGATGCTACAAATACTAGATGAAAGGGAAAAAGAGAATGCAAACCTTGGGTAAGATATTGTTGTGTAGACTTATCATGTGCCTTGATGATCCAAAATGTTCCTACAAAATGAGATTTATGTAATTAGACAAAATAATTGTTAATGTTTAAAAAAAAAATATAACCATAAATAAAATATTGTAAATATGTTTCAAGGAAAAACTAATCTTGTATGCATGTCATGGAGAAGTAGGAATGTCATGGAGAACAATAAGAAAATTTTAGTGTCTATTCATTTCTTGGATAGGGAAATGAATAAGCTTTCAAGTGGTCAATGTGATGGATATAACCATTAAGAGGTGTAGAAACCTCAATGTATTGACTATAGTAATTATTATTTGGATAAATTTGCTCTTATGTTGAAAACTTAAGAAATGGGGGTGATCAAGCCCCAATTTGAATTGTACATGTATAAAATAAATAACACTCATTGAGGGACATAAATACTTTAATTTAAATCAGCTGGTATTTGTAATCCCAAGACATGAAATGGGTTAATATCCAAAATGGATTCATAGGCTATAGTGTTAGAGAACACAACACATCCAAGTCATGCACTACATATTTTAACTGAATTGACCAATATACATGGTTTATGATTTAATTATCACTTTGTTCCTAAATACACAGTCAAAATAGAATGGATGTCATCCATTCCCCTACCATGTCCTTAGATAAAAAATAGTATATAGTATATGAAACAAGATGGTAGTATGCTATTTAAATTTGAAAATAGTACAATGAACATGAATTTGTATAATGCCCCCATTATGATAATTATATAATTTATAAATGTATGTAAGTGCCAATTTGTAAATTCTATTTTAAACTTGTGTATGAATATGCATCATGAACTCCATTTTTGTATTAATTTATACCATGTTCCTAAAATTTGAGTTCATATGCATGGCATATGCCCCCATAATTAATGCCATTGATTGAATTTTTGAATATTTTGCATTCTTTTGTAACTGTAATGTGTAGTATTTTAAAATCTATAATCCGTGCTTTGTGATTTTGACTATATGTGCATGGAAAATTCCCCTGATAATGTACTGATATCTAAACATTTGAGATCACACTGTGATATAATAATTGGTTGAATATCAATTTTGTAGTAAATTTGTAGCTTTTTGCCACATATTTCCCCCTTTTAAGGTGAGATATGAGTAGCGAATTGATTGGATAGAAACATATAGTAATTTAAATAAAATTGATATGTTATTTCAATGTTAGAATATTGTAGAGTACTTTTTAATGTTATTGGTATGTTGGTTGTAACATAGTATAAATGATAGAATAAGAGATAGTTGAATTTGATTATTAAGTAAAATTTATAAAGGCAATGGCACTTGTATCGTTAAGTGTAAAATGGACATGTATTTGAAGCTCACATTAGCAATTTATTAGCATTATGATTTAAAATAAAATGTTATGCATGTCTTGATGCAATTTATAAAATGCATTCTTTGATGATTAAAACTCAAGATATAAATTGATAAAGTTTGAGCTATTAATTAAATTAAGTGTGCACTAGATATAGTAATTAATATAGGAAAAAATGTAAAATACAAAATAGATAATAGGGTGAAAATTAATTTTTTAATTTCATTTTCACTATTGTGTTGATTGAGATTTGATCTTTCAGTGTTTTTAGATGGTTGACGACCTACATTGCCATTGCTATTCAAGTGCTTGTAGACTACCATAGAGATAAATATCATAGGTGATTTGGTATGTATAAAAATATCATAAATTTTTAGTGTTTTGTATTATTTGTGATTTATTTTGGTGAAATTTGCCTTTTTGGAAAATTTGAATGTTTTGGCACCTAGAAAGGCTGAAATGTAGAAATTAATAGTTTTGTCTGTTTAGGTCAAGATAGTCCCATTTTGGACATTACTATCCTAAATTAGATGGTACTAAACCTAATGTGATGTTCGTCCAAATGGTCTGTTCCTATTTTAGATGTTTTTGTCTTTGTGATTTAATACTTTTTTGCTCAATATTTTATACTTGCATACTATATTTTCTTAAATTGAGTGCTGATATGATTTGTGTATTCTCTGTTTACAATGTGACATACATCATTATGAGTTTTGATATGGATAAAATAAGAGTAATTTATTAGAGTTAGGATTATATTATGTTAGCTAGAAGATATTGGAGGATGTCAATTTGGATCATGTTGGCCAATTAAGCCAAATTTTGTATAATATGCATTTGATGATCGTATTGGCAGAGCGACAAAATCCAAATACGTGTAATTTTTGGTTTTATATGGGTGAGATGAATATAAAAATAGAGTATTATAGTGTTTATTAAAACTATCTATTGTTAGTATTAGACCCATGGTTATAGATGTGTATGATCTTTTAAATATGCATCAAACACATAGATTCATGATAGGTAGATTAGATGGTGTTGATAGGGGTGGTACTATTTTATTAAATCATACTATATGATATGATGTTATGTGATTTTTAAAATTTATATGATTTATTCTACAATTATTTGTAGCAATCGATTGTGTAACTATATCTATCCCCTATTGCATGTATTATCTAATTCATGCTATTTAGGAGAGCACACTAGATATTCTTGGGGATGGAACATGTTCACCCATTTATATCATGATTTATTTATATTTACATTGGAGATAAATGCACATGGTCTCAGAGATACTATGTTGTTACATGCATGGGTGTATGAGTACATATCTATGGTACATCAATTTGGGATCCCACATGAGATTTGGGCTCATCCCGATATCTTTACATCTTAATGAGTGGTATCACGATAGAGAGGGTTGAGTAGTATGGAGTAAAAATTTATTTTTGATTATTTGAAACTTGATATGATTTTATTGTGGTTGTGTATCGGATTTTATGGGTGGCATAAGAATGTTTAAGAGTTACAACACATGCATTACTATATGGGTACCAAATCAGTTTCCTAGTATCTATTAAAGGTTTTAGTACGAGAGAGTGACCCAAGAGTTTGGGTTGACTTAGGATGTGCCCCAAATATCTTATACATGTACATGGAGTAATAGGGTATCTATTATATTAGGTTTTACACTAGGGTTTTAGGTGAAAATTTGGCTCCTCATCTAAGGATGAAGTGAGATTCTATTGTTCCCTTAGTAGATAGTGATGATGTAGGTTGCATAATAGCCTATACACAGTGGTGGATAATACCCTATTGGATTTATTATTTTATATTATAACATATGATCCTATTATTATGGCCCTAATATAGGGTGGAGGGGATAGGGATGGAGGAAGATTACCTTTTATACCATAGCCCATAACATAACCTATTGGTAGAAATGCCCAAGTTATAGTAGCCATAATTGAGTGTGGGTATTTGCGTATGATTTTACTTGTATTGTTTGATAGTAATTTTAGAGTTTATTTCAAATTTATTCACATGATGTGGTAATTTAGGTGATTCTTATTGGTCTAAGATGGTAGATGTGACCATATGTACTTTGACATGAAATGTGCCATAGTAGGAAGTGGGTTGGTTAAGAGAGTTAACCAAATTCTTGGTGAGTATGCTTAATTATTTGATCCATGCATGATCACAACCAATTCCTATATTTTAGTTTTCAGTTGGTTTGATAATCTATAGGCATACATTATTAGATGACCATTGTCAAGTCATGATGTTAACATCTCCATGGGTTTGCTCAATTGATTTTGTTCTTTTCAGTATGATCATATGTATGTTATGGTTGGAAACATGCTATTTGAGAAGAGTCTTAGATGATATATGTATTTGTTGAGATCCCATGGAACAACATGATGAGATGGAGCTTCTACTTCACATGCTATAGTTAGTGATAACTTAGATGATGGGGATGCCCCCAATATTGATTAACACTTTATATTGTAAAAAAGATTTGTGATATATATATTTGATATTATTTTGTATTTGACCTGTGCATGTTCTATGCTTTGAATTTTTTACATTTATAGGTTTCATATTTTGATTATTACTAGTAGAATAGTGTTAATATATGGATGAATAATGTCTTAATAAAATGCATTAGGTGTTAAAATTTGTTAGTTGTTAGTATCATGTATGAGAGATTATCACTCACAATTTATTTCTAATGTTGTTTGAAAAAATGAAGTCATTGTAATTTGAGTGAAGAATATGATGTTAAACAATAATAAATGGTTCCACTTTGTTAATTTCTATTGTTCATTGTTCCATAGACATTTGATTCAATTTTTGCTTCCATATTTATCTTTGTAAGGATATAAATGTACTTGTCACATGTAATATTAGAGCATCATTAATTAAGATTCATCTAGTATTACCTATATCAAGATCTCAAATAACCAATGGTTCTTAAATAGGAATGTCTTGGGAAAACTTGATCACTATAGAATGTGAACTATAAGAAAGAATTATTCTAATGGTTTGTTTTTTAAAGGCTAATGGACTAGTCATTCTATTTGTCACAAAATATTGCACCCTAGAGGAGGGTGTTCAAACCTCCTCTAGATTTGGTTAACATGGGAAGACTTCTAGGTATGTGAGTTTGCTTGTAGGTAAAATTATACCTCTAGGTTTAAAGGCTAGATCCCTGAATATGCCTTTAAGTGATTATCACCTAACTACATATTTGATTGTGGTAAAAGGAGTATAAGTTTACATAAAAATAAACTAATATAATAGGGTGATACACCAAGATGATTTACACAAGACCATCATACTTATATCATAATGAAATAAGACCTACAAACTAGCTTCCAAGTCCTAAAATGTTCTAACATAAGTGTTTCAACATAGAGGTGATATGCATGAGGAAACATAAGGTAAGTGAACTAGAGGGCATATTTTACATGCTGAAGACAATTATACACTTTAAAGGAGCCTAAAACACTAGATACACTCTATATGACTTGTTATAATAAGAAATCTTGCATAAACATGAAAGGATAAAGAAAACAAGGATATAATATTATCACTAACTTCACCATACATCACTTTGCACACTTATAAAAATGTTCATGAACTCAAAACCAGACAATAATTTATTTTTCAAAGGTAAAATACAATGTCATTCTAGTAGGTATTTGCCATTCATGGTGTGGTATTATTTT
Organism: Torreya grandis; assembly: GCA_037957365.1. Lineage (NCBI taxonomy): Eukaryota > Viridiplantae > Streptophyta > Pinopsida > Cupressales > Taxaceae > Torreya > Torreya grandis. The sequence goes on along the minus strand of JARHVA010002529.1, from coordinate 1,266,869 downwards.
ATAAGAGCCAAAATGGTCACTACTTATAGAATTGGAGAAAGAGGAGAAGAGAATGAAGTCCAAGCGTCACTAGGATAAGTGTCATGCTAAGAAAAGGAGTTACACATGTAGAAGAGAGGACTATGAAATAGACCATGCAAGGTCTCATAAGACAAATTTATCTCAAAGTCATGAAACTCCTAAAATGTGGTGTAGGATTCCTCATTTGCATGCCAAAAAACTATATTCATCATTTGGCCTCCTTATAACGTCCAAAAGCTAACTAGGGATATATGTGATGATTAAACTAAGAGGGAGGTTTGTATACATGATCTAACATGCATTGGTTACATCCCTAATCATTAGTATTCTTCTTGAGATGAGTTATCACTACTTGTAGTCCATATAACTCCTCTTTCACTCACCCCTCACAATTGGAAACAGAGTTTATCTCTATAAATAAGAGTATATGACACATTTTAGGACCCCTCATGGCATTAGATTCCTTAGGTAGACCTTATAAGGACTCCCACTTAAGTTTTCACTTGCTCACTAGCTTATTCACTATGCCAATTTTGACTAGATGAGATGAAGGCACTTGAAGAGGAACTTGTGAACTTAGATGAGGCAAGAAATACACATGGTGAGTTATATTAAGTCCCAAGCTCTCTCTCAAAGTGGATTGCATCCTTTGACTCTCCCTTGAACCTAAAAAACACCAAAAATTGTCAAAGAAATCCATTTTCCTTGTTAGTACTAGGGTAGAACTCAAGTTTATGGGGAGGATCCCTGAAGAGTCCTCTACATCTTCCAATCATCTACCAAGCCATTCTATGCCATATGGATGCATCTTCTACTCAATCTTCCTAATTAGGTCACTACCAAGGGTTTTATAGGGTTCAAAGTGAGTTTTCCCTCTAAGGATTATTCATATAGTTTGACATCTAGTTGGAAAAAAAATTCCATAAAGTCTTTATTCAAGACCTCCATCATTCCCCAATTCCTCAGACTCCCATGTAAAGTGTCCAATTAGGGGCAAGCTCTCAAAGTTAGCTTCTAGAGCTCCTCTCTTCATTCTATACAGGCCTAATGTGGTTTGAGCTAAGAAATGGATTTATTATGGTCTCCTTTACACTTGAAGAGTTAAAACATACCTAAAAATACCTTATTAACATGTTATAACTCATTACAATTATCCATTTATGCTATAATTGAAAGTAGACCCCCAAATGGACAATAGGCTTAGTCTAGACTTAAAGGTTTGCCTGCATGCTTGTGAACTTGGGCCATAATGTTTGGTTCTCCACCTCTATTCATTATTTTTACCATTTTTTAATGTATATCAAAACCTTAAAAATCCTCTTTCAAGGTTCATCAAGCTTCTAACTCATCCTCATAGCATTTACCCTCTAAACCTACAAGTTTTGATTCTTCAGGGAGTACCCTCTATCTAAGACAAAATAGAGGGTACTTACCCTATTATCTCATTTAAAATGGTGATATTAGGGGTTAGATAAGGTGGTGTATATGATATATGAATTTTTTTAGGGTTTTATCATATTATTAGACCATTCAAATGCTTCAAAACCAAGTTAAACCCTTAGAACATTGACTATGTATGGATTTTTGATTATAGACTACAGGTTGTCATATTATAAACTTCTTAAAGCCCTATTTCCATTATGGGGGGTATACTAAGGTGTTCATCATCATAATTAATGTGTTTCAATTCTTATAAACCTTTATCTAACCTCCCATTGCTCTTTTACACCTTAACTGATTTAGTCTGCAAGTTGACTGACTGTGTTTTTATTGTTTGAGAGAGACACCTATAAGTGTTCATTACATGGTTGAACCTTGAAAACAATTCCTAATGAATTACTTAGATCCCCCAAGGTAATTTTTCACTCATTTGGATCTATCCAAGTCATGTCCATGCAATACCAATATCAAGAATACCATCTTTTAGCTCATTGTCAACTACAATTAGCTATAGTTGGCTATGTAATGGTCTTGTACATGAACATTATCCTTGGAATTAGTTCCACATGGTTTATGATTCCCTTATAGGTATTTTAAGAATATTTAAACTTTGAAAATTTTCATGTTTGTAGGTTTCCATACTTCAAATCACACCATGGACTTATAGGACTCCACAATCAACTGTAACTGATTTATCTTAGGGCATATCACACTTATATGTGTTGATGGGGTCAACATCTTGCATTTCAACCTTTCAGGATAACCTTTGAATCATTAATGTGTCTCTAATTCCAATGGAAGAGATAGTAATGGATGCATTCTTATATATTGTATCCTTAGGTGTAGAGATCCCTTGAAGTTAAAATACTGTAGACATCATTGCTAAACTTTAGTGAACAATTATGCAACTTGAAGGCCCCTAAACATCATGCTCTTTTAGTCACATACCCACTTTATTTTGAAAGGTTATACCCCTATGTGGATAATACAACATGGGTGAATTTAAAATCATTTAGGCATCATACAACATTGTTATATGGTATCCTCAAAAGTGTTTGGGCCTCTGTTTTGATGTTTTTAGGGATTTTATTCTTGAAACTCATTTCTCTTCTCTTGAAGTGACTTCTCACTTTTTTTTCTTGCATATGACTTCAAAAATGTTTCTTAATGTATATCAAACTTCTAGAAACTTCATGGGAATATCAAAACATGTTCACACACCTTTGATCAACCCTTGTAGGTCTCTATTAGTGCCACCTATAGGTGGACATTTCCATGTGCAGGCAGTGAATGTGAATGTAGGTAGTATACATGATATATAGGCATCCAATGAGGTTTAGACATTCTTAAGGTCTCCTAATTCATATTTATAACCTTTAAAGATTTGAATCAAGATTCAATACTCCCTACTCAATGCTCTTAGCCTCTTGTAGGTATGCCTTGACATTGTAGACAAGGCAGTGAATGTAAGGTTTGAACAATGTAGATGGAATATGACCTAATGGTTTAGTATTGGACTCTCTCAATATGATAAATAAACATCACAACCTTTTAAGACTTTAAAAATCTTTGTCACTTTCATTCCAACCTACTTGACTCTCTCCATGACACCTATAGATGTGCATTAATGGTGTATGACTATATGGAGGACTTAATTAACTATCACAATCCATATTTTGTCAATTGAAGGGAATTTTAATGATTTTTATAAGGTATAAAACTTATTTAAATATTCATTACCTTCTATGGACGTTTTGACACTTTACGACTATGATCTAGGAATTTGACTCAAGAGAGGATGGTTAGTATTGTGTTAATTCCAAAATGAAAACAAAATAAAATAAACACACTAATAACATAACCTATCTAGGCCTAAACACTAGGGAGAGCTTAGTTAACAATCATGAATGAAACACACAACTCAAATGCAAAAGAAAACTCTTTTATGTTCCTTGGATGTTCCAAAATGCTTGTTTTGGTGGCTTGCTCAGCTTGTGCTCATGAAGTCCTTCGCAATGGAAGCTTGACAACCTCCATCTCTCCTTGGAACCTTTGGCTTATGGATTAGCTTATTTTGAAATAAATTTGGAATTATAACACTAGTTTCTTGAATCTTTTTGGAACCAATCCTACATTATAACTTTGCACTAATTAAGCTTGGAAATGATGTTGTGAGGCCTTTTATTTATAGATTTTTGGATTTGATCAGAATCAACCTCAACCATCCATCTCAAGATTGAGATGTGTGGTTGAGAATTAATTCAATATTTGGAATTAATTTTGTAATTATCCTCATCATGACATTGGAAGAAGGGGTAATTAAGAGGTATGGAGGGCATAATGGAAGGCATTGATGAGGCATGGAGGGCATGAATCTTGATATTTGGGGCATTTATGGCCTAAGGATGTCTTCCCAAGAAATGAGGTCACTTGATGATGTAGATATTCAATATTCATTTCCAAAACAAATTATTCAACAAGTTTCCATGGAATTTTTGATTAGGCCTTGATTTGGGTTAATTAGCTCTTATGTATGATTAAGCACTTTATGCACAAATTACTCAAATTGATTAGAAAGCCTTGTTATTGGTCCTAAATTTGACTAGATTGGAATTGGAAGTCCATGTCAAAAGCATTGAATGAGTATTCCCATTTATAATTTTTCCAACAACAAATAACAAAGGTGCAAGTCTTGTGCAAAATATTTGATAGGAAAGAGCAGTCCAGAGAATGCATGTGTAAATTTAACACTTTGACTTGAAATGAATTGATCAAAGTTAGCTATCCCATAAATTTAATTGACCTATTTAGGGGTACCCTGGCTAAAATCAGCACTTGAATATGTTGGTTTCACATCATTTAGCATGCTTTAGTGTTTTTAGGCTAAATTGTGCATTTTAAGTGGAAACTAGCGAAAAGCTTGATTGTTATTAGTGGCCATATTTAGGTGTCTATAGTTTTACCCTATTTGGGAAGGTGTTGAAATCTATAAGCACAATAACATATTCTCAAATAATGAAAAGGTCATGTATGCTTATAACTTCAATGATGATAAACTAATTATATGATGCCCCCTTGAGGGAATGGTTGGCACAAGTAGGTTAGAAAATTGTCCCTCAAAAAGAAAGAAGAAAAACAAAGGGATAAAAGAAAGGAAAGATGATGGAGTGAAAATAAAATGATACTAAAAAATTAGTCAAAATCATTGAGAATGCAAGTGGGATGGTGTGCAATGGTTTGCCCAAAGGTGGTTATAAACATTGTAACTCGATAGAGGCAATGTGGTATGATAACATAATGATTTGAGTAAAGGAAGTTATAATCATTAAGAAGATGGAGCTTCCCCAGTTAGGATAGATAAACAAGATAATAACATGCCCTTGTATAGGTAGAAAAAATAAAGTGGTGACAACACAATGATTTTCCCAAAGGTGGTTATAATCATTGAGAATTGTAGGTGGGATGGTGTGCAATGATTTGCCCATAGGAGGTTATAATCATTGGATCTCAATTATGGAAAACATGATAAAATTGGCTGAGGATGATGATAACTTAACATAGAGGGTAATGATGATTTGGAAAAACCTACTAGTAGGGGATGCTTGTCTGAACTAATAAAGGTTGAAATTCTTTCATGGTTAATTACTCTATTTGGAATATGATTGGGAGTGGAATCAGGATGTCGGTGTTGAAGAGATGATGCAATTAATAAATAAACTTTTTAAATTTGAGGTTTGTTATAGCATGTGATGGTAGTCTATATGATAGAACACCATAAAGACTTGGCCAAAATATGCATGAGGACTGACTCTTGTAATCCAATACCCAATAAAAAATAATGCACCAATGATAGAAACCATGATGACAATGTAAACATATGAATATGTATGGATTCAAGTGTAAGTGTGGGAAAGGAATCACCCAATAAGCACACACATAAAATGAATTAAGGTAACAATGTTGAAAGCAAATAAAATAGGCAGACAAATAAACAAAATAAGCAAAAATAGACAAACAAACAAAGCAATAGAAACCCTACAAATATTACTCCTATAAAATAGGTGATAACTTAATATATAAACAAAAATGGGGGAATTGAAGAAAAGGAAGGGGGTGGCCGAGTTGGCTCCATATGCACTAGGCAAGTGGATGCTACCTACATAGTTCCATGGATGTAATATCCAATAAATTTTTTTAGGCCAAATGTAGTTCTCCTAGGGAATAGGAAGAATGTAATAATTGATGAAAACAAACAAAATAGATGTGATAGAAGAAGAGGAATAGTATTTTAAAATGGCAAGTGCATGAGAGAAAAAGGCCAAAAAGGATGGGGAAAGTAAATGACAAGTGATTTGCTTGTAACTTAGTAAGGGTTCCCAGAATCCTTAAGGCAAAGAAGTGGTCAATGCTTTTGTTCTTTTCTAACAAATTTTGAAATGTTTTTGGAAGTGTTTTGGAGTGTCACAACTCAATCGAGAATGATGAGACACTAAATGGTTCAAGCTCACAAAATTATGAGAGCATTCATACTTAGGTTGCTCACAAAATGGTGAGAGTGTGGCTTTAATTGATCATAAAATGGTGAGAGCATGGCTTAGGGTGCTCACAAAATGGTGAGAGCATAGAAAGGGTGACTATGTTGACCTCAAAAAGTATCAAGTGCTACCTACATAGTCCTAGAGTAGGACCTCATGTCACTATAGTTCTACCATTTCAACAAAGGAATTTGACTAGTGCAGTAGCCAATTCAAACAAAATAGGCACAATTGGTAAAAAGACATAGTATGGCATAAGAAGTGGCAAGTTGGTATGTCAAGGCTTAGTATTACTCCTAGTTTGTCCATAGGTGGTTATAAATGTGACATAATGACATAAATCAATGGTACTAATTTTCCCAAAGGTGGTTATAATTAGTAGCAAGACTAGTGGTAAGAAATGACTAACAAATGAAGGATGCAACTACTGAAACTTCTATCACACTATCCCAAGATACGCTCCCTATATGAAATAATTGAACCAAATGATGAACTAATTAGATACCTTGATGCTAAAACTACATAATGAATTACAAAAACTAATGTCAAATGGGTTAGGCTTTAGAACATGTTAGGTCGATAGGTCAGAAATGGAAAGTAAATATGAGAAAGAGGAAGAATAAGGGTGGTATGTGTACAAAGAAGATTAGTGATAAAATAGTATAACTTAAATGGTTCTTACAAAAAATACACCTTAGCATTCAAGCATAGTATTGCTTAAGCTGAATAATATTCAGTAGCTCAGGAAGTTCATCATCATTTGGTGTGGCAAGCCTGTATGCTCCTGATCCATAATCTATAGTGATGATGAAAGGCCCTATCCAATTTGGTTTGAATTTCCCTTAATATTTATTCTTGGGCATGGTATTATTTTGGTTTTATTTAAGAACAAGATCACCAAGTTAAAATTTTCTATACTTCACACACCAATTATAGTGTCGTTTGAGTCGATTCTGATATGTTTGAAGATTATTGAGTATGGCTATGCATTTTTGATCAAGTAGATTCAGATTTTATAGGTGAGCTACTCAATAGTCATGATCATCCATGACATGCTTGAAAGAGATGCAGAGTGAAGGCAACTTGATCTTAATGGGAATGATGGCTTCAGTACCATAAACAAGTGAGTATGGAGTGGCTCATATGGGGGTATGATGTTTGGTATGATATTACCAAAGGGTAGGGAATATCTAGAGGTGCCAATCATGATTGGCATTATTGATAATATTTTTAAGAATGTTGACAATGGTTTTGTTGGATGCCTCATCTTGGCCATTACCTTAAGGGTAATATGCTATAGAAAAATGTTGGGTGATGTTGTATTCAGTACATAACTGGTCTACATGTTTATTCTTGAATGATCCTTCATTATCAGATATAATGTTAGAGGGGATACCGTAGTGGTAGATGAGATGGTTGAAGATGAATTTAGAAATTTACTTTCCAGTCACGTAAGTGAGGGGTATAACTTCAACCCAATTAGTTAAATATTTGGTGGTGGTAAGGATATGTTTATGGCCATTAGATGAAGTGGGGTTAATCTTCCCAATGAGGTCAAGTCCCCATGTAAAAAATTGCCATAGTGTCAACATTAGTTTCAGAGTTTTTGTTGGGACATGAATCAAATTAGCATGCCATTGACATTTGTCACATTTATTTATATATGTAGTGGCATCTACATCTATCATGGGCTAAAAATAAATAGTACACAAGAGCCTTTTGGATAGGACTACCCCAATATAATGGGTTCCACATACTCCTTCATGTACTTCTCTTAATGCTAATGTAGATTTTGCTGAAGTTAAACAATGAAGTAGAGGTCCATCAAAACTATGATGGTAAAGAGTGGATCCAAGTAAAGTATAATGAGTGGAATGATGAACGAAGGATTTAGTTTGTTTTCAAGATAGGTTAGGTGGTAGAACTTGGTCATGAAGGTAGTTGTAAAGGCCTGAGTACCAAATAGAATTAGGACCAACAATATCACAAATCATGGCAATGATTGAAGGTTCATGAGCTAGTGGTGAAAAAATTTCAACAAGGAACTGATACTCTCTATCTTTATCTATTTGTCAAATCAATGAGCCAATAGTAGCCATGGCATCTATAGTTCTATTACTATCCCTTGGTATGTACTCAAACTGAATGTTGGAAATTTACTTTTTAAGAGTGTCAACCATGGCTTTATATAGAACCAACTTGTCATCTTTGGTCTGAAAATGATCTATAACTTGATTTATGATTAACTAAGAATCACCGTAAAATTGAAGATGAGATATATTCCACTATACTACTTTTTGAAGTCCTAAAACAAGTGATTCATACTTAGCCATGTTGTTTGTACAAGGAAAGTTGATTCTGAATGATTTAGGGATTAGATCCCCCTATGGTGTAATAAACAATAGGCCTACCCTCAATCCATGCACAGTGAATGAACCATCAAAATATAGCTTTCAGGGCTACTCTTCAAGGGGTGTATCGATAATGGTCATGATGGATTAATCAAGAAATGGAAACTTGTGTGGTTGTGTGTCCATGAGAGGTGCTTCATCAAGTTGATCTGCAAGAACTTGTCCTTGGATTGCTTTTTGATTGACATACTCTATGTCAAACTCACTAAGAAGCATGATCCATTTATCCATTTTGCATTACAAATATATTTTAGATAGTATATATTTGAGTGGATCTACTTTTGAAATGACCATGGTTTTATTATTCAATATGTAATGGTGTAGTTTTTGAACTACTAAAACCATGGCTAGACAATCCTTTTCAATAGGTGCATAGTTATGTTCATATGTAACCAAGGTACAACTTAGGTAGTAAAACACATGCTTCTTTACATTATCATCATGTTAATCCAAGAGTGCCCCTAGGGCATGATTAGTAGCTGATAGGTATAACAATAATGGCTTTCCTGGCATAAGAGGTAATAAAATAGGTGGATTGACAAGATAATCTTTGAGTTGTTGAAAATCTATTTGGTATTAATCATTCCAGTGAAATTCAACTCCTTTATTAAAAAGGTTTGTAAATATATGGCACTTGTCTACTAACTGAGAGATGAAGTGTTAGATGGATTAGATCTTACCCTGTAAACTATGGAGTTGCTTCAAATTGGTTAGTGGTAGCATCTTGGTTATAGCATGGACTTTAGCTGGATTAAATTCAATACCTCTATGAAACATGATGAAGCTAAGTACTTTACCTAACATTATACCAAACACACATTTCTTTGGATTTAGTCTAACTTTGTACTTCCATAATCTTTCAAATATTTTGAATAGCACAGTTGGATGGTCGGCCCTAGTTTTGGATTTTCCTAATATGTCATCGACATAGTCTTCAAAAATATCATGCATCATATCATGGAATATGGTAGTCATGGCCCTTTGATATGTAGATCCATTATTATTAAGGCTAAATGGCATCACCTAATAATGAAATATTCTCCATGGAGTGGTGAACATTGTTTTATGCTAATCTTTTGGTGTTATTATGATCTGATTGTATCTTGAAAAGCCATCCATGAGTGAAAGCATTTCATAACCTACAATGGAGTCAATGATCATGTCAATATTAAGCAATGGAAAATCATCTTTAGGACAAGCTTTGTTGATGTCTCAAAAATTAGTACAAATTTTAATTTCTTCAGGCTTTTTACTAATAGGTACTACATTAGAGATCCATTTTGAGTAGTCAATGGATCAGATACATCTTTCTTCTAAGAGTTTTTCCAAATCTTTCTTTACCATTACAATAATGCAAGGATGCATCTTACATAGCTTTTATTTTACCAATTTGGCATCAAGATTAACCACAAGGTGGTGTAGAACCAAGATGGGGTCTAATCCTGGCATGTCAGAATAGGCCCATGTAAATATATCCACAAAATCTCTCAACAGAGCTATAAAAATGTCACATCCCTCCTCAGTGAGGGATGCACATAATTTTATCCATTTTAGGTCTGATAGAGTCCCGATGTTTACCTCTTTCATATCTTTGACTAGGAGGGTCAAACCATCTTCTAGGATATTAGGCAATGCCTTAAATTGTTGGACTATGTCAGGGTCCTCTATTATGAATTGCTCTTCAACTTCTCCTAGGCATGATAAGTCTAAGTCTCCTAATGGGATATTTGGCCATGTAACAAAAACAATCTAAAATTCTTTGAAAATTTGATCAAATACTTATTGTTGCTCAAAATTAAACTCGGATCCACAGGCAAGTTTGTCATTAGTGGTCTCCTAATCTAAATTTGAAGAAGAATGAACATCCATGTCTAATGGTGCCGAAAACAGGTTTTTACCACTACACTAGCCTTTATCTTTAATTTTTCCTTGGTCAAAAAGTACCTCAAGGAGGTTTTCACTTTGGGACCTTAATGTTTTGCTTATTTATTTTTGGCTAAGGGTGTTCACTCACTCTCCAAAATAGGCTACAAGATCCAATGTGATTGAGAATATTGATTTGTGATCTCCCAATGTTACATTGTCTCTAAGGCCTAAGAAATCATAGAATGCCTCATCATTATGGAACTCTTAAATTGGTAGACTAGATTCTTGTTGGTCCCAATCTATAAGTTAGGGATAATATAATGGTAATGGATTGTGATGAACAACTTGGGTAAGGGTATAAATGACATTGTTATCAAATAGGTTAGTTTCAGCTAGGTTATCAAAGGTAAGGGTATGATCTAACTTTGCTTCACTGTCAGCATCATCATTACTAGTCACTGGTGATATGGTTTGAATAAGATATGTGGGGTCACCCCCAGGTAGTTTAAATCCAATTCCATAAGGTCTTTCATACTTAGTCATGGAAATTGGCTAGATTGTTCCTTGTTGATTTGGCCAGAGGCCTCTTCCTTCATAATTATGACACTCCATGATCCTATTGGGAATATGATACTTTGCATTGTTATAACAATCAGACTGGCCATCATTGTATAACTATGATTCATTCCATTCAAGAGGGTTAGGTCCTAGGCTAGATGCTAGTACAAATGTGATAGGTCCCTTATCTTTGTTCTTTTATTGCCAATGCATATGTGGGATGACCCTAGGTCACCCAAAGGTTTTTGGTTTCTAAGGAAGATTAGCAATGTGAAATGTGTCATGGGTCACATATTCTCCCAGTCCATTATCTAAAATGGTGAAATGATTAGAAGCTTCAGGAAGTGGCATGTGGAAAAGGGAATCCAAGGTACTAAGATCTATGCAATTATCTGATGAAGGATCAATAAGTATAGCTTTTCCTTTATCCTACTTGGAACTTGGATTCATACCATACTAATAATTATAGATTTGAAACTCAACCTCAAGATGCTTTCAGTGTTCATATGGGTGTAAATCTCTTAGAATATTCACTTCCATCCCTGAGTGGGAAAACTTGATACATTGGTGTAGTGTTGATGAGACTACACGAATCTCATGTAACTAAGGCCTACCTAGAAGCATGTTGTGTGATAACTCAAGATCCAACACATGGAAAAGTGTATGATGGGTCAAAGCCCCAATGATAACTGGCAAACTAATGGTGCCCTATGATTCTCTTTCTTGATTATCATAGGCTTTAATAGTTATTATTTCTAGTTGAAGATCTATCATTGTGTACCCAAGAAGCTTGATGAGCTTGAGAGACACTATGTTAAGGTTGGATTCATTGTCTATAAGGACACATTTCACTTTATGCCATCTGATACAAACCGTAATGTATAATGGGTTATTATGGAGTAGGCTAAGGGAAAACACATCACTTTGGTTGAATGTGACTTGTTGGGCTGAAGCTAGGTGTCCAACCAAAGCTTGAAAGTTATCAGGGGATATGTCATGAGCAATAGTGGATTAGTTTAAAAATTCATTCAAAATGTTCTTGTGGATTATTGACATCTATAGTAAATCTAAAATAGAAATATGTGCTAGTGTCTTATGTAATTATTCCACAATATCAAACTTCTTGTCTTGGCCAATTGTGACTGCATAATCAGGATCAAATACTGGACCATTATTGCTAACTGATGTTAGAAGTGGTGTGAGACTAGATAGGATAAATCTCAATTGTCAGTGCACTTACATGTGGTGATGTGACAAAAATGAGTTGTCACTATAAGATCTAAAAGGGGAAGTCCTAGTTTGCTGGTTTGCCTATATGCACTCCTAGGTCAAAGAAGGATTATCCATGTGATTTGGCTAAATATTGTTGTTTAGCAATGGTCTAGGCTAATTAGTACTTGGTCTAAGAGTAATGGAGATGGTATTAATGCTACCCCTTATAATGTGACCTACAACCCTATTGTAGTCATGTGTAACTACTTGGTAGGTTTGTTGGTTATTATTGTTCTAACCTTGGTTTTGTTCATTATTATGTCATTGTAGATTATGTTGCTGATTTTGTTGATTCTGCTAGTTCAACCTTTGATTTTGATACTATTGATTTTACTGCTGCACTAGCTATTGGTGTTGATCATTTTACTACTAATGATTATTATGTCGAGGAAAGGGGTTTTGATAGATCCCAAGAGTTTTATTTGAAGTGGAATTACCATTATCCAATTTTATCTCCCCATTCTCTAACATATTATCGATTAAATGATTGATTTGGACACAACTTCATAGATTATGCCCGTTGACCTGATGATAGTCATAGAATTCATTTTCATGGTACCAATCAGGATAATGAATGCCTTGTGAATAATGTTTTGGTATGGGCCAACTAATCAGATTAGTGGAAGCAAGCTAACACAATACAAACTCAATAGGTTCTCCTAGGTCACTAAAGACATGACATGTAGGGACAATTCTTATAGGAGGAGGGGTTTGCAATGGTAAAGGCTATTGCATTTGTTGTGTGGGTCTTGGTTATTGCACTTGTGACAATGTTTGGAGAGGTTTCTGGGTAGGAGTAATCTAAAAAGGTGGTGCAGATGAGTTTTGCATAGTTTTCACATGATGAGATTCAATTACTCTATTTCCCACAACATTCCTATTTCAGTTGAATAATTTTGGTCTTTCTTGATTATTGGCCTGTGGAAAATTTGATGCTTACACTTGATTAGGATGTTGATTTTGGCTATTTACCTGATTGGTAGAATTAAGTTTGATGACTCTTTTATTGATGAGTGCTTGCTCGATAAACAAACCTTTATCAATGATCTCTTTGAATGTGTGTGCACATTACAGTTTCAAATGATAGGCTATCTCACTATGCAAATTTTTAGTAAACATAAAAACTAATTGTTTATCTAGTAAACTATGGGTGAAATGGCTTGCAAGGGCTCTCCATCATTGTAAATAACTTACAAAATTCTTCCCAACTTTTTGCTTTGCTTGTGTCAAGTCTACTAATGAAATCTCATGCTCGAGATTATAGAAAAAGTGTTGTACAAATTTATCAAAAAGATCATCAAAGTCCATTACTAAATTATTGGGCAACTTCAAAAACCACTCCAAGGCTTATCCAACCAAGCTCCTTGGAAACAACAACAAAAGGTATATGTCACTATATGCCACTGGTTGACATGTGACAAAGAATTTGGTCAAATGAGCCTTAGGATCACCCTTCCCTTTGTATTTATCAAATTTTGGTGGTTCATATCCTAGAGTAAATGGTATCTAAAAATACTCCATATTAAATAGATAGGAACATACGTCATCCAATTTGAACTTTTTAGTTTGTTTCCCTACCTGAATAACAACAATTACATCTTTCATTTGTTACAATTCTTGGGAGAAGAAACTAGAAGGGATATTGGTTTGAGGGAGAATGTTGGTTTGGATAGATGGTTGGGAGGTCACAAGTAGAACACTTTGACCAGGGTATGATGAAAACACCTATTGGGGTAGATTGGTTTGATTGGGGAATGGATCAAGTATACGCATACGTGGACTAGGATGTACTTGAAATTGCATATTTGGCTACGTGATGTTCTATTTTGGGTTGGCGATAAAAATTGACATGGTGGATTTTATGGTTGGGATGGAGGGATATAATTATATTGTGCCTGTTGTGGTTAAAAAGGGACATGCTGTTGACTAATCAAACCTTTCTATTGAGTGGAAACTTGTGGACCAAGACCCTGTCTCTAGATTTGTGGCACATTTTGAACCAATGGTTGTCTAGTAGGTACTTGAGAAATATGGGGACCTCTTTATTGCACAAATCCCTATGAAGAAGTGAAAGCATGTTGTAGATTCAACATCTTTCACTGACCAATATTTTCATGTTATTGATTAGTCATTACATGGTTTTAAATTGGCATATTAGTCTGCGACTGAAGAGGTATGTTCATCATTACCTAGCGAGGTAGTACATTAGTTTCCCCTGATTGAGGTGGCAATTTATATATCCTTTATTGTGTTGATACACTAGATTGTGTCTATTGTTGTGGAATACCACTAACTACTTATTGAGGGGGAGTCATATTTATCACATTCTGTCATTGAGGTATAACATTAGCCATTATTTGATTATCTAATCTTGTAGGCTATACACTTGAAGAAGTGGTTGGTTGAGGCTGGAGTGCAAAAACTCCTATTCCTTGGTATGATGATCTTCTCATGGGATTAACTCTAGGCACATGTTGTTGGCTAGTTGTTTGTGTGTTAGTACCACTTTGATCAATATTGGATGTTGTTTTCACATTGTCTACAATGTTTGTCTCGGTATTTAGTGTAGAGGTTGAAGATACTTCTTTAATAATGGGCACATTCATCAGGTTATCTATTGAAGTAGTTTGTACAAATGGTTTAGAATTTAGATTCTTTTGTCCAGTTAATTCCATCAACACTCTTGTTGAAGGTACTAGGTCAATGAGGGGCTTACTCACCATGTTCATCTGATTGAAATAACATGCTAAATTTAGGTAGGTTTGGTATGCTATTTTCATTTAGTTAAAGTGATCTTCCATGATGTTTTTGCCTCAATTAAATATATTGGGTTCTTGGTACGTTGTTTAGACTAGAGCCATAGGATTGCTAAAAGAAGCTTGTTGATCATAAATGATATTGTGGGGCGCTCTTACTAGACTTGATAAATTTTCATGGGGGAAGTCTACAAGAAACTTGGCCCCTACCTCTATGGCTCTAACCAAAATCTCATCTTTATTCTCTAATAAATGTCACTCAAATAAAAATGGATCATACGTGGAAGACATATTAGTAGAATATGACTATTGAAGTATTGACTTGTCCACTACAAGTATTGTAGCTAAGTATTACATGGATTGTTCTTGGTCTTATTCCATGTAAGGTAGTGTGTTAACCAGATAGTTAGCTAATGGATCTAGGCTTTGTGACCTTGATTGAGTATTATAAGAGGGATAAGAATCCATTTCATAAGCAATGTTCTCTGTATAGGGGTCTTGCACCATTTCTTCTTGTGCAACTACATTAAAAATCCCTAGATTGTACATGAGTCCACTACAAGTGTAGGAATACATGTTGGGATGCATAGTTAATTCTTGGTGATAAAAGGTCAAAGAGTTCTACAAACTCTAAAAAGGATAAAATTTAAAATAAATGATGCATTCAATGTGGTCTAGATTTGTCAAAAAGGATCAAAAGGTTTATGCAAAGATTTTTGAAGAAATAAGATATCATAAAGTATCTAACATTTCATTTTTCACAAAAAGATAATGAAGTAAATGGAATGAAAAACAAAATGCCAAACTCTAAGGTTGAAGTGTTTCAAATAGGTCTAATCTAGGAATTTAAAAGTTGCTAGGTTTTTTGGCCAAATGCGGCATCACAAGCTAGGCTCAAACAAGGCATGTACTAGGACTCTTGGCCAAACGGTGTCAAAAGCTAGACTTTGAAAATAGATGAAATTTTTAATCTAACAGATTTGAAACACTTCTAACAAACACTAGGCATTTGATTCTTGGACATGAACTTGGTCAACTAGGTATAAGGTATGAAACAAAAGGCACTTTAACCATAGTTTATTTTCTCATAAATAATGGTATAAAACTTGGTTCCTTTGACAAACAAGCTAGACAAAGGTGAACATTATAATTGTGATTTAGACAAAAGATCAAAAGTACACTTAGATCAACCTAATTTTTTAGGAATAAATTTGGAACTCTATGTAAGAGGGACTATGAAATAATGTTTGAAATGATTTGGGCAGCATAACGATGCTATACTACCCAAAAGGTATGATAAAAAAAGTTTATTTCAAAGACTCTCTAAGGCAAAAACATTTTTCCACAATTTTGACAGCATAACACTACCTTTCTTGACTCAAAATGTTGTGTTATATAGACTTAAAGTGCAAGTGTTTAACACAAAATGGCTTAAGTCTATCAAGTGAGGATAATGTTTATGAGTCTTAAATGACCCTCAACCTAAATTAGAAATTAAACCTGAGTTCCCTCAAGTTTAATGCAAATGGAAAACCCACTTAACACATCAACCCTATGAACTTGTAAAGGTGTAATTCCAAATTTAGATTACAAGTGAAGGAATTAAACAATTTTGGTCAAGGTCTAGACTCAATTGGGCAGCATAACTATGCCAAAGTGGATGATATGACTCTCAAGATTTTGATGAAATTTGAACAAGGTAAATTGATGATCTCATGCGGGCAACATAATGCCTCTTTATTCAAATAAAAATGAGGACCATGTGTTTGGTTTGGGATTATTTGTTTACATTAAGTTTTGACTCCAAACAAGATTTTAATCTAGGACAAGACCAACTAATTAATCGTTCTTAGATCCTAAATTGACAAGGATGCTTGGTATTGTTAGAATCTATCAATATACGTCATTTGAGAGGATTTTAAGTGTTCATACAAAAATAAATGTGCATTATATAGTAGGTTTTTTACACCCCCCTTCTCTCAAATGCCAGTATTATGACATGGACCTTGAGGTGCACCTTGCACCAATAATACTTTCATGGAAAGTGGGGATTTGTCTAAAATCTAACAAGTTTCTAAATGATCTAGGGGAATCAATTACACAATGACTTTTACACCAAATAGTGCAAAGGAAAATCATGGATTTTGGGTCCATATCACTCGACTTGTTGCAAAAAGGTCTAGTCCTTTTTACAACAACTACATCCTACTATTTGCTTAGTGTAGGGAGATGTCTAAAGTACCACTACATCTCGTGTGCAAATCTAAAAGAATCAAATGAAGTCAATGTTGGGAGATGAAACCCCAAGTCAAATATTTCCTAAAGAACTTGTGGGAGGTGATGAAGTCCCCCTTGTAAGCCAAGATGCATAAAAACAAAGAAAGCATGAAAATAGAAAGACTTTAGGGCCATTTTCAAGATCACCCAAACTTTGATGATTTTTTGGGGAGTACTTTAGATGACTTTCTTTCTAAGCCTTAGACTAGGATATTTACAATAGGAATGGTGCTTTTGATTCTAAGGGTTCCCTGTAGGGGACAAATAGAAGAACATACATGCAACATTCCTCATTTTACCAAATAAAATCTAATTAAACAACTATTGCAAGCAAAAATTGATAAGTGTGTTCAATTTTAAACCTAAATGAAATGTTTTGTGGTGTTCATTTGACCCCTTGGTCTTAGTTGTAAACTTTGAAAAAAATTCACCAAAAACCCCTAAATTCTTTGTTAAACACCAAAACAAAGTTTCTAATCAAATTTTAAGCATGTAAAAGTGATTTAAACATGTTTTGAGCAAAACTCCCGCTTGGTCCTACAACAAAATTGTTAGCATGTTCTCTAGCTTTGAAGCTCTTTTGAGTTTGAAATAAAAAACTTTGAAAAAGTAGGTCTCAGGTCTATGTTTTTGGAAAAACACAGTGACTAATATTGATAAATACCATCGATGTTAGTTACAACCAACTCAGATCTAACTGATGTTGGTTCTAATGATCAATGTCAGTTAAGCCAAGTAACTGATGTCGGTATTTCTATCAATGTTGGTTATTGTGTAAAAATTGTGGCAACCAAAAATGGCAAAATAAAGTTAGAAAATTAATTTACAAGAGTATTAAAGGCTCAAATGAATATTTTAAAGTTGAAAAAGGATCTCCTTCAAGTGTAGGATGCATCTAGTCCCACCGGGTGTGCCATTATGTGATCTAGGAATTTGACTCAAGAGAGGATGGTTAGTATTGTGTTAGTTCCAAAATGAAAACAAAATGAAATAAACACACTAATAACATAACATATCTAGGCCTAGACACTAGAGAGAGCTTAGTTAACAATCATGAATGAAACACACAACTAAAATATAAAAGAAAAATCTTTTACCTTCCTTGGATGCTCCAAAATGCTTGTTGTGGTGGCTTGCTCAGCTTGTGCTCATGAAGTCCTTGGAAATGGAAGCTTGACAACCTCTATGTCTCCTTGGCACCTTTGGCTTGTGGTTTGGCTTGAATTGGAATCAATTTAGCATTATAACACTAGTTGATTGAATCTTTTTGAAACTAATCCTGCATTATAAATTTTCACTAATTAAGCTTGAAAATGATGTTGTGAGGCCTTCTATTTATAGATTTTTGGATTTGATCAGAATCAACTCAACCATCCATCTCAAGATTGAGATGTGTGGTTGAGGATTAATTTAATTTTTGGAATTAATTTTTTAATTATCCTCATCATGACATTGGAAGAAGGAGAAATTAAGAGGCATGGAGGGCATCATAGAAGGCATTGATGAGGCATGGAGGGTATGAATCATGATATTTTTGGTATTTATGGCTTAGGGATGTTTTCCCAAGAAATGAGGTCACTGATGATGCAGATATTCAATATTCATTTCCAAAACAAATTATTCAACAAGTTCCCATGGAATTTTTGATTAGGTCTGGATTTGGGTTAATTAGCTCTTAGGCATGATTAAACACTTTATGCACAAATTACTTAAATTGATTAGAAGGCCTTGTTATTGGTCCTAAATTTGACTGGATTGAAATTGTAAGTCCACATTAGATGCATTGGATGGATATTCCCATTTAGAATGTTGCTAACAAAAAATGACAAAGGCATAAGTCTTGTGTAAAATATTTGATAGGAAAGAGCAGTGTAGAGCACACAAGTGCAAATTTGGAATTTTGACTTGAAATGAACTGATCAAAGTTAGCTGGCCCATAAATTGCATTGCCCCATTTAGGGACACCCTGGCCAAAATCAGTACCTAAATATATTAGTTTCACATTATTTAGCATGTTTTAGTGTTTTTAGGTCAAATTGTGCATTTTAGGTGGAAACTAGCCACAACCTTGATTGGAGGTTTTTGGTGGCTAGATTTAGGTGTCTACAAAGATAAAATGATTGTAGATTACAACTTGTAGAAAGTTGATTGTGTGACACATGTGACTATGTGTTTGATCAATGTATGAACTTGTAAGACCAGTCATGGAAATAAGTTGATTGATATGACATTATAAACATGAATCACACCATATAACATTCACATAAAACCATTATAGAGAAAGAAACCTTCTACAAGTGGTGAAATCTAATTGCAACTTCAATAACATCTTCTTGAAATTTGAATTGTTTGATCCATAAAATAACTTCCAATAATTAAATCAAACATGGAAAAAATGAGATAAGGGATTAAAAATCCTTTATAATAAATTCAATCAACTAAGTTGTATAGATTAGCTCAAACAGAAGCAAAACCTATAGGGTGTGGGAAATAACAAGCATAAATGAATAGTCAATTTGTTAAGGATGGTTCATAAATTATATGAATCAAATAATTTAAATATAAAAATTAATATTAATTTTACCAAGTTTACTATCCACCATCAAGATCATTTGACATGGAATTCTTCCTAATGGCCATACCAAGAAGAAACCTGCTAACTAGTTTTTCTTGTCTAGTGGAGCGATGGAGAGATAGAATGATTTTGGTCAAATTTTATGACTTAAAAATCATATCGATCATGAAAATTGAGCCATATAATCTGAAATGTAATTTGAAAATATTATCCCACATGCCACTCTCTCTCATAGGCCGTATAACTGTAAAAACTCCTCCTTTCTCACTTAATTTCTTGATTTTTAGTTAACACTTGCAAGTTTTAGTTAGTATTGACATTCCTAAAAAGGAATATTACATGTAATGTCATGATGGAAATTTATAAGGAGTTATAATAGTTTTTTACCTAAGAAAATCATACCACTTTCATTAATGGCCCATAAATGACCCCTTAATGACATCAAATGACATAAGGACCAAAAGTGACCATGACCAAGGATAATAACATATGAAATCACATAAAATGAACTATGAATCACCATATGACACTATGATATACCTCTATATGAAGTTTTTTAGTATAGGGGGTTGACTTGTTTTGACTTATGGTTAAAATGGTCAACAATTCCTTGGTAGGATTGTTGGCAGGATTCTTCAGTAGTAGATATAATTGACCCATGATTATCAAAAAACCTCTAAATTTATTAAAACAATAAAGTAAATCTCCAAGATAAAATGATGAAGGATTATATCAACTTGGGAAACATGGTATGGATTAGATATTTATGATAAAATAGGATGAATTTCAGGAAGAAAAGACATGTCTTACATAGACATGACCATTGAGTTATAAAGGCATTGTTATCACTTAGAAGTGCACCCTTGCAAGAATTTTTTCTTGTTATCACTCTTATTTACATAATTTAAACTCTCCAAGGTGTGGGTATCTTTATATTGGAGATAATCTCTAGATGAAGGGCTGGTTCCCTTTGGTACACTCACCTACTTCACACTAAACTCTCTAATTTAGTGATTTCTTGACTAGGAAAAGGATCAAAGGAACAATAATCAAGATAAAATTGAACATAAAAAATGAAAATTTGGGTTGATAAAACAATGTTATATTCAATTATGTTTATACTTGACACACTTGGGAAGCTAAATAACTTTCAAATATTTACTTCATCTTCATATAGTGACTCTTAGATCAATATTTCATACAAAGGTCTTGATAAATACTCACACTAGTATGGAAAGAATGAAGATTGGTTGAATTCACTTAAAAATTAGGTAAAAATAATAATTAGACACTTTATATGACCTAAAATAATTCTAATTTTATGCATAAAGGTAAAAAATTTAGACATAAATATAGGAAAATAAACCATTCACTAAGTTATATCAATGAACATGAGGCACACACTTCATGAACAACCTGAAAATAGAGGAAAAATTAGCTTTTTATTGCTTAAAAGGTGATTTAGGAAAAAATTTTGGTATATTTTATTCATATCTAAAATCATAATGTGATCTTATTTAAAAAAAATAACATACATATATAAAAGGAAGTTAGGAGAGAGGAGACAAAATAACCCAAAACTAGGGATGAGTCATCATGCCTAGTCATCCTTCTTTATTCCTCACTCAAACACCAAAAACATATGTAATACATCATGTATTTAAAACTCTTTCTCTTGGAAAATGACTTAGGATAGAAATAAAGTCTTGTTTGAGTTCATTGAAAAGTCATAGGTTCTCGTTCATGACCTATTTTGAAGGGAATTGGTAACCTTGCAAGATTTGATGGTATTCAATGATTGAAGAGGTCTTGATCATCTTCATTAAATAATTTTAAACAAATAATTAAATATCCTTGATAATATCCATATTTCTAGTGAGTGATTTCAACTATCTTCCTTGTATCTTGGAGTTTAACCCACCTATGCACCTATATTCTTGCTTGCATGTTTCTTTCTCATGACTGCCTCAAATAGGTCCAAGGTGGTGTATAAGGGAGAAATTTTCATGTTATAATTGACTAATAAGTATAATTAATGAAAATATTCCCTCAATTATTGATCAATTCTTCAACTATAGTCCTCCATTCTTGCATGATATCTCTCCACCTTAATAGGGTTGATTGAAGGCTTCTACATGTTTGATTTGACTTTTTCCACAAATGGATCCAAGCTGGCATATAAGGAGAGAAAAGGTATTATTTAAGTTTTTAAATACACCTTAAAACATTTATTCCATTTTTAAAACCAACTCTTTACGTCTTATTGTCCTCTAAATGACAAATAACACATGTAATTGACTTGGCAAGGCTGTTGAGGATTTCAATGCATTGATAGAGTTTGGGGATAGGTAATAGGACTCTTATTCCCCAAAATTGGAATATAATGGAGATTTTTTATGTTTTATTTATTGATACATTCATTAATTATCCTTTATGGATCTACATTTTTTGATGAACAATCATAACTCTTTATACTGATCCTTCTTGGATATGCTCATCTTCTCCATTTTGACAAGCTTGCCAAATGCACAATGAGAACCTATAACTTGATAAATTTAAATTATATAAAAATTGAATGAGTCTAAGTAGAATTTTAACATCATTAAAATGGTGTAACAGGCCTTCAAACAAATTTTTATCTCCAAACTCCATATATAACTTCCAAAAATGCTATTTTGTGGTTTTAAGGCCTCAAAAACCCTTGATTTAGATTTGGGGGTCTAAAATGAGTTATGTATCTCAAAAAAACCTTGTTATATTCTAATTGGATAGGTAATAATTTTGAATACATATAAAATTTTTCAAATTTAATTTTTTTTCACTAAACTCTCAAACAAAAATTCACAAAAAAGTGTCTGCTTGCTACCCACAAGGTTGCCTGGAGATATTTTTCAATGACCAGAGCCCACTTTGAATTGGTTTTAATTGTATAATCATGTATTCAAACATTTAAATGATTTATATATTCTCTCATATCATTATATTCCTTTTAAAATATTTGAAAAATTCATTTCTCACTCCATTTATGAGCAAATTACTCAAAAGCCCTAATTTCCTTCATGGTGTAGACCTGTATTTTGACCTTTTATCTCTCATCAAGTATAGTAATGAAATTAATTTTTAAAAAAAAATTAAATTACATCAAAAAATACCTCCATGTCAAATTTCAATATATTTCATTTTATAAAACCCAAAATATACACTTTTTAATGTTTTCTAGCTTGCATTTTCTCACTTTTGCATGCCTGTAGATCTGAGTTTTGGTGTTTTATTGAGTTTTATGATCCTTAAATACCTAATTATTTTTTAATTATATCCTTTAATATTTAATATAATCATTAAAACCATTATATACCTTTAAACAATCACTTAAACCTCTTAAAAAATGCTTTTTTTGACTGTATCCCTTGCATGCTTGAAACCCTGCAACCTATACCTTTACCTTTATCCATTATTTTCACTAAAATTTTGATTTAATAAAGTTTATTAAGGTTATTTAATCCCAATAATATCTCACAAAATTTTTAATTTTTAACAAATAATTCAAAAATTCAATCATATTGCCTGAAATTGAACTATTGGGGTTTCAAAAGGGTTTTAAAGCACCTTTTCTTCTTAATGATGGTTCATAAAGTTAAACCCATGTAAAAAAAAAACAATTAATGGAATATTTAGGGTATATGGGGATATATATTCCCATAATATCATTATAACCAACTCTTCTTATCCTTCATAAACTGAATATCTAAAAATTACTCCTACTAGCTTGCTAGAGCGAGAGAAGAAACTTCTTCCAAAATTTGGCCTTATGAGCTATTAATGAGCATGGTTTTGGATTGATTACAGCTGTAATTTTTTGTGGATATATTATTTAATTTTAAATTCATGAATGTAGTCTTCCAAAAGACCTGCACTTAAGCAACTAAACATGCCAAGATACTTTTTTTGCACTATTTCCATGCCTTGAAGATGTTTGAGAGAAATCACCAAGAAAAGATAATGTAGGAATCTTAAAATGGGATTGAATTTAATAATAATAACATGAAATTTATCCTATATCACATTAAATTCATTAAAATAACCTTTAATTTAATTAACTTGATGAACTTGATAAGATATTTCCAAAGGTCTCGATAGACTTTGCAAGAAATAAGTTAGATTCACTTTACCTTAACTTTTAAAAAGTTATCCTAATTATGCAAAACATGATATAGATCAGTAACCAAAACTAAATGACCACAAATTGGTTTTGTACATACCCTTGACCAATGGTGTCAAAATTTGTCAATATTTTTGGTGACCCTGCTGGGATGTTTGCCTGCTAAAGAATCAAGACTAGCCCTATCCATGTTAGGATTGTGGAGCTAAAAGCTTCACAGATGCAGACATGGAGGAGGTTGCAGAATGAGTTGCTGAGTGTCAGAAGTGTTTGGCATTGGTCTGGCCAACCGGCGTCGGCAGGGTAAGACAGGAAGGCAACCGACGTCGGTCATATATCGGCCGACGTCGGCGACCCCAGGCAGACAGGGACCGACGTCAGTCGCCTGTGTGGTTCGACTGCGAGCTATTTACGGGCAGTTAGCTAACAAACTAAGTGTTTGCATGATGAGTGCTAATTTTAGACTCATAGCTGCGGATCTAATTATTGTAATTAGATGTCTAATCATTGTTTGGATGAGATCTATATAATAGACTCATGGTTGTATTGGAAAAGTGTGCTAGGGAGTAAGAGAGCATAATTATAAGCTCCTTCTGTGTGTGAGGTAGAGCAATGGTGCGTTCCTCCTAGTGCCACAGTACCAGGTGTGTTGGTGCTGGATTGGAGAGCCAGCTGGGTTCTTCAAGAGTGTAGGATCTTGGTCACAGTTGCATGGCCTATATAGGAGATCTACATGGTAAGTAAGATCGTTGATCTGCAGGTGTATGTGTGTGCAAGGTCGAGGTTCACAGGTGAATAGAACCATTGTTTGATTTGCAGGTGTGCAAGGTCATATAGACAGCAACACTACAGGGAGCAGTATCAGGCAGGATCTACTTGGAGTACAGGTGTGTACTCGGATAGAGCAAGAGGAAGGCAAGGGAGTTCCTTCCATAAGTATGGTCTATTGAATTGCAAGTTGTTGCAGATTCATGGGAGATCTACTTGAAGTACCTTGAGTACTTGTGGAGCACGTGGAGTGCTTGTGGAGTGCGTGGAGCACTTGTGGTGTGCGTGGAGCACGGGAGGTGAACACCAACTCTGTATTTTGAGTTGGGTGTTGGGACCTGTGAGAGGGAGAGCTTTGGGGAGAAGAATTACTATTCACTTGAGGTGTGGGAAACCTCTGTAAGGTGGTGGAGAAGAAGTGGCATCTTCTTTATTGTATTCTTTTCTGTATAAAGTGTTAATACAATTTGGTATTGTCTCTCATATGCTGTGTTATTCTGAATTCTAGTTACTTGGTGAATCTGGTTAATTTCTGCATATTAAGTTGCTTGGTTTAGTAATCAAATTGTGTGCTTCTGGTTTACACCATCCTCCCAACAAGTGGTATCAGAGCCTTGGTTGTAGGTTCTTGAGCTTGATACCAACAAGTGGTATCTGAGCTAAGGTTGGAGGAAGCAGGTTTTGTTTTTTGGTTACAGGTCACTCTCAGGGGTTTCTGATCGAGTGGGAGTAGAGCAACTACAGATCAAAGTAAGCTAAGAATGGAGGAGTTGAAAAGCACAGATGGTCACTCACGGTCCTATGGAAAGAAAGAGCAGGTAAAAGATTATTGTTGGTTGGTAACAGATCAGCATGAAGAAACTGAAGATACAGATGTAGCAGGTGTTGTTGCACAGGATGTGTTTGCAAGTTTCTTGGATAAAGTTGAATCTTGGATAAAAGATTTGGTTGCCT
Organism: Torreya grandis; assembly: GCA_037957365.1. Classification (NCBI taxonomy): domain Eukaryota; kingdom Viridiplantae; phylum Streptophyta; class Pinopsida; order Cupressales; family Taxaceae; genus Torreya; species Torreya grandis. Next base: position 1,241,277 of record JARHVA010002529.1, on the reverse strand, counting down.
CTTTCCATGCAGTTCCAGGTAGAGGAGCTGGTGAGCCTTGCCAAAGAATTGGCAAAGGGGAAGTGAAGCTGAAATTGCAGGCGGCCAACACACAGGTGTTGATGAAGGTCATGCAGGTCCCAGGTTTGGAGATATGGCTAATTTCTTCAGAAAAATTGGGTGATGAGAGATGCATAAGAACTCTCACAGCGGATGCACTTGAATTAGCTGGTGGTAAGAAAACAGGTATCCTTTATCTACTTGTTTATATTACTGATTCTTCTTTTGTTGCGGAGACGTGGCTTCGTAGGCTTGGTCACATGAGCAGGAAGGAGATGCATGTTCTTAAGCGGAAGACAGATATATTTGACAAGCTTAAGCACTGGAAAGCCTTGGTGTTTATGGAGGAGATGGCGGACAGAACCCAGTGGATGTGGCTGGATACTTCTGAGCAGGGCAGTTTGGACATGGGTTTTGATTCAAAGAAGCTCGCGGGTAAAAAGTCATCACTCACAGGCGAACACAGGTACCGATGTCGGTCAGGAGGAACCGGCGTCGAATAGACAGGTGTCGATGTCGGTCATGTGCAGATCAAAGCCGGCGATGTCGGGCAGGGTAAGACCGATGTCGGTCATGAGACCGACGTCAGCAGTATGTAAGACCGATGTCGGTTAGAAGAACCGACGTCGGCAGCAGGGACACCAGCGTAGGCAGGTTGGTAGTCAGGTACAGACGCATGGAACCAACGTCAGTCGGATGCAGACTGTGGAGTGACCGAGGTCGGTCACTGTAACGAATTTTGGGTGGACAGCAAGCTGTCAAGGAGTCTCAAACACCCATACGGAGGACTGAAGGCGTAAGTAGGCCCTCAAATTCGCTGTTCCTCTTCTTTATACATGTTGCTGATTGTAGAGCAGGAAGGATCCAGGAAACAGGTGTGAGCTTGGCATGGATGAGGATGTGATTCCTTGGAGGAGAACCAGACAGGTGTGTTTTGGTAGAGATGCCAGCAGGTATAAAAGCACAGAGACGAATGGATTCCTTAGTAGAAGAATAGAGAGAACGGATACGTGAGACGGAAGACCAGGTATATGGTCTTGTAGAGCTGCAGGACAGTGGTACAGGTTTTGACAGGTGGAGGACGGAGCATGGCTTCAGTCAGTGTCAGGTAACTACTGTGATTTGACTTACCAGGGGGATGGTGATTACAACATCATTCTGTTGCTGTATGTGGATGGTATATTTGCTAGCTATCAGGTTTGTACATACAGGGTTTTGCTGAGCTAAGGGTAAGATTAGTTCAGTGGCATGTCATGAGGAGTTTGGAGCAGCGGAATTCTTTGACATGGGAGGCATGGAGATCACAGGTTGATTTTGTCTCGAGTGGGAGCTGATGTGAATCAGGTGTTGGCGAGGTTCAGGATGCAGAGCCGGAGCACACTAAGGGCTAGACAGGTACAGTGTCTGAAATCACATGAGGTCTGGTATAGACCTGAGTATTCCCATGCAGTGGGAGCTGTTAGAGAGTTAGGAGCCAATTCGGGGAAGTGGATTCTCAGGTTTTTTGAGAGGGACCGGTAGCAGGTGTTGCTATGCAGGGTCAGGACTTCACTACATGTATTTGTAGGTTCGGATGTGGCAGGTTACTCGGATGACAGGTGGTACACCACGGGATGTGTGGTGGGTTGTCTTCAGGTGGGAGCTTGAAGAGGGATACAAACCAGGAAACAGATTAGACGGAGTACAGGTACAGGTACAGTGCAGCTATTTATCTCCAAGTGGGAGATTGTTAGGATTGTGGAGCTAAAAGCTTCACTGATGCAGACATGGAGGAGGTTGCAGAATGAGTTTCTGAGTGTTAGAAGTGTTTGGCGTTGGTCTGGCCAACCGGCGTCGGCAGGGTAAGACAGGAAGGCAACCGACGTCGGTCATATATCGGCCGGCATCGGCGACCCCAGGCAGACAGGGACCGACGTCGGTTGCCTGTGTGGTTCGACTGCGAGCTATTTACGGGCAGTTAGCTAACAAACCAAGTGTTTGCATGATGAGTGCTAATTTTAGACTCATAGCTGCGGATCTAATTATTGTAATTAGATATCTAATCATTGTTTGGATGAGATCTATATAATAGACTCATGGTTGTATTGGAAAAGTGTGCTAGGGAGTAAGAGAGCATAATTATAAGCTCCTTCTGTGTGTGAGGTAGAGCAATGGTGCATTCCTCCTAGTGCCACAGTACCAGGTGTGTTGGTGCTGGATTGGAGAGCCAGCTAGGTTCTTCAAGAGTGTAGGATCTTGGTCACAGTTGCATGGCCTATATAGGAGATCTACATGGTAAGTAAGATCGTTGATCTACAGGTGTATGTGTGTGCAAGGTCGAGGTTCACAGGTGAATAGAACCATTGTTTGATTTGCAGGTGTGCAAGGTCATATAGACAGCAACACTACAGGGAGCAGTATCAGGCAGGATCTACTTAGAGTACAGGTGTGTACTCAGATAGAGCAAGAGGAAGGCAAGGGAGTTCCTTCCATAAGTATGGTCTGTTGAATTGCAGGTTGTTGCAGATTCATGGGAGATCTACTTGAAGTACCTTGAGTACTTGTGGAGCACGTGGAGTGCTTGTGGAGTGCGTGGAGCACTTGTGGTGTGCGTGGAACATGGGAGGTGAACACCAACTCTGTATTTTGAGTTGGGTGTTGGGACCTGTGAGAGGGAGAGCTTTGGGGAGAAGAATTACTGTTCACTTGAGGTGTGGGAAACCTCTGTAAGGTGGTGGAGAAGAAGTGGCATCTTCTTTATTGTATTCTTTTCTGTATAAAGTGTTAATACAATTTGGTATTGTCTCTCATATGCTGTGTTATTCTGAATTCTAGTTACTTGGTGAATCTGGTTAATTTCCACATATTAAGTTGCTTGGTTTAGTAATCAAATTGTGTGCTTCCGGTTTACACCATCCTCCCAACAATCCATTGGGGTATGAAGTTATGAAAACATCACCAAATTTAAAACTAAAAATTCCTTCTCAAGAAATAAGAATTATGCATAATAAATTAGGAAATTTAAAAATAAAATAAAATCTAACTTAAAACATGCAAGATAATGCTTAGATGAAAGTGAAAACTAAAAATACTATATACAAAGAAGAACCTATATTTAGAAATAATACTTAAGATGAATCCCATTAATTGGGATTGGGTGCTCTTCACCATCCATATTGGCTAGTTGGAAGGTGTTGTGAGGCTTAAAACTAGAAATAATGTAAGGACCACTCTAAAGTGAGTCAAACTTTGTGTGTCTTCTTGATTTGGCCCTATCCTCATCCCATTTGAGGACCAAGTCACCTTCCTTAAAGCTCCTTAAAGATGCTGTTATATCAAATGTTTTATTCACTTATGATTGATGCATCTCCATAGCTAATATGGACTGATTTTGAGTTCTTATAACTCTATAAGTTCAACATATCTCATTTCTATAGTCTCACTTTCCAAGAATTCTAGCTGATGCATTATCTCCAAAGTAGGGAGCTCAAGTGAGATTGGCAATCTAGCTTCTCTCCCATACACTAGATTGTATGGTGAATTGGCAATGGACCTCTTGAAGGTGATCTTATCAGCTCATAAATCTAACTTTAACTTCAAATTCCACTTCCTTTTATTATCTTCAATGGTTCTCCTAATGATATTCAATAAGTTTTTGTTAGTAGACTCAACAAGGCCATTGCCTTGTGGATAATAATTGGAAGAAGTGCTGAGATACACACCATTTTGATAAGCCCATTGACTGATTTTGGCCCTTACAAATGCCATAGAATTATCTAAAATTATATTAGAAGGAACACTAAATCTTGTGAGCAAACCTTTATATGTTACATCTTGTTTCCTCACTAATCAAACTTACTTGATTATTTGTGGATATTTATAGTTATTAATTTAATTTGGGTTATTATTAACTAAGCTATGAGTTATATGCTATTATGAGACAATTGAATATTACTTTGATTATATTATTACATTACTATGAGTTTAACAATATTGTATATTATTACATTATGATCATGTTGATTTGATTTTATCATATGTTATGGACTAACTACCTGCTTGTCATGAGTTTGACACAAGAGAGATTCATCCTTTAGAGCATGATGAAGGAAGAACATCATCGAGGAGGGTGACATAGATGCAGAAATTGGGGGATGATATAGGAATGTCTAAGACGCTACACACACTATGTTAGAAAGTACATCTTAAATACATAGTTTGAATGGTTAGCGTTAGTGAATTTTAGATGTTATCTGCATTTAGATAATTGCATACTAGTTATGTGTTAGTTTAGATTTATGCATGTGTGGAATTAATTTCATACGGTTATGTTGTGCTATTATGTGATTATGCCAATTACTATTAAAAAGTACCTTCAACCTTATATTAGTTATTTTTATAATTAAGGTCATAATATTAGTTACTTTGACTATATTATTGTAAGATTTCATAGTCAATGGTAATAAATAAAAATTAATAATTAAATAAGGTAACTATTATTACTAAGTAATTAGAAAAATTGAAAAAAGTGAAAAACCTAAAAAAAGGAATAAAACAAATAAAAACTATTATGTTGTAATTAGTAAATATGTATTTAGGAAAAAAAGAAACATCTTCGAAAGAAAGAAAAACATAAAAAAAATACGGCAATTTTAAGAAAAAAAGAAGAAGAAAATGCCATACTCTTTAAAAGAGGAAAGAATGGAGAGAGGCACAACATAGAGAATGAGAAGAAGAGAAAGGAGGAAGAAAGGGAAGGTGAAGTGGAAGGAGTATAGAAGAGGATCAAGTTGAGAGCGAAAGTCATCCTATCATTCTATTTCAGTCAAAAATTCTCTATAGGTAAGTGATCTGTATATGTTTGAATTTTGAATTTGTAAATAATGCAATTATTATGATTACTATGTAGAATATTTTTATATATTTTTATTATTTGGAGTATTCAGATATATATTATTGAATATAGAGAATCAACCCTGATTGATATATAAGACCCATATAACAATGTTATATAAGGCACAATTATCCCTGGATATGTTATATAAAAACATATATATACTATATTTTCCAAACACTTACTAATGAATATTATACAGGCCCTATGATATTTATAGAGAAGTCCTAAACCAACACCATTTATATACCTATAATATATATTTGACCTTCAAGAAAATAATGATCCGTTATAATGTTATTACTATAATGATATGAATATATGTAATAGTCTTTAACTTAAATTTAAGGAATAACACAAACCTATCTAGCAACCTGAATATATATATATATATATATATATATATATATATATATATATATATATATATATATATATATATATATATATATATATATATATATATATATATATATATATATGGTGAATCAATTTGTATATAGGCAAAAACTATAGAGAATTATTTATAAATTGCTACACTGTAAATTTAAACATGATTTGTGTAGATACAATAAAGTGTGCATGTATGGCACAAATGGAATGCATGAAACAAAATTAAATGGGATGTATATAATGATTATGTTATAATAATAAAAACAATGATCTATATTGACTTTATAGGAATAAGTCAATGGAATATAATAATACAACAAATATAGAATATCCTTTGCTCAGTTATAATGGATTACAATGATTTACATTATACATATACAACAATTTACATTATGTATATATAAAACATTGCTATTTTAATAAATTCATATAATGATTTACAATAATTTAGGTTAAGCAAACTAGGTGACTATACCAATGAACTAGGTGAATTGTGTCATCTATACTAGTGATTTGGATATTCAACTATTACTAAGTATATTACTGAATATTTAGCTATTATATAATGTATAATTCATTTAGTTATTATGATATTTAGTACTGGGATCAATTATTATTATATTATATTAGTTCATTGACTTCATTGATTATAATACAATTGTTCACTGATATACATGTTCATATATGTTTAGCTAAATATATACATAATTTAGGGAAAACATTATAACTTAAAAAGAACTATAATATTATGTTTATATATTTGGAATCATGTATGAACCATCCACAAAGATACACGAACCATTCATTATTGGTCAATATGTTATAATATATTTGTAAATGGTGTATAATATGAATATACTTCATTATTGGTCAAAATGGTTACCTGGATATCCCTTGAGTGGTCATTATTATGTTTATGTGTAATATAACATCACAATTATGTTTAATTATTTGTGTAATAAGCAAAAACAATAGAATGAAATACATATTATGAATGGTTATAAATCATGTATTATTCCTTATACCATCATCAGGGTGACATAAATAGTGATTATGGTGTATAGTACATAAAATGGTGAAGTCTATAAGAATGTTTATATGAAAATAGCTAAGCATACACTCCAGTTTATAATCCCTTGTAATCTTGTATAGAAAGCAAGAAATATTTAATGCATAGTTCATATGTTATATGATTTCAGACTATTCCTTGATCATTAGTAGCTTCTAATATGTGTCAGACAAATTGATGAGCTATAAGTATAACCAATCAGTGGATTGAGATGTGATTACTTATATTTTTTTAGCCATAGTCATATGATGATCATGTTTGAGAATGGATTTACATAGATATGGATGTACACAGATCTAGATGTACATGGATATAGGGAGATGTATAATATTATATAGCTTATTAATAGGGATATCATTAATATTTATATATATAACAATGATATATAATGAACTGAATTAGCATCCCATTTACTACCAACATAAGCCCATACTAATATATGTTATATAGTGGAATTGTAATGTTACATTGTCACTAAACTTCTGATTGACTATATATATATATGAACTAAATATATATTGTCATTTAAAACTACTAAGAAACATATATACATAAGCTATGTAGAGGCTAAATCTATGCTTTGACTATGTTTCAAACTCTATATAGAGATTAAATAATGCATTTGAAGCACAATAGTTTTATATAAAACAAGTTGATAGATTTGAACTTGTAGCAACATATATGAAAAAAAAATATAGACGGTTGTAGAGTATAAACACATAAAGGAACCTTGTGAATGCCTTATGCAGTGAATTCGAATTAGAGGTTGATTTGTTCTATTTTGAGAATTAACAGTAAATAATGAGAGTGAAATATTGATATAAAAAGGTCTATTGGCTATAGCACTTAATTTATATTTTGATGGTTCAGGAATGTGATGATTATGGAAATCTTATAAAGACCTTCATTAGAGTTATAAATGACTATTAGTATATAGACATACAGTAATGAAAACTTATGAACAATACATATTATGAGTATATTAATATGTACAGGTGCTAATACATATATAAATAACAATAGTTCATCATGATATGTGACTATAAGTTATAGTTCTTTTGATTGATAAAACTAAGTTATAAATTCCCAATGAATGGAAAACTACTTATATATGCATATAACCTCCTAAAGATGTAATAGGATGTTTAAATGAAAGATTATGTTTTCATGTAAGTTATAACTTTCTTTATTATGTCTAGATGTTGAAATCGAATAGTGTGTACATAAACGGATGGACTATGACACTGATTCTTGTCATATAATGTATAATGTTTGCATCTACTTAAAAAAATTAGAAATATGTAGTCTAATATGTATTATACTTGATTGGTATAAACTATACTTGTTTAATTATTATTTATGTGGTAAATAATATTATGGAGATTCATTCATACATTTAATGGAATAAATGTATGCATTTTGATTATTCTTATGTTTAACATGTTTTACGACTGCTAATAGGAAGTAATCTATATGAATCTATTGGATATATTTATGTTAACCAAATCTTGCATTGTTGGTCTTGAGTATATAGTGAGACATATTTCACTAGCCTACTAGCATCATCAATGCCATGTTAAGGTAATTTGATCAAGTGGTGTGTTTGAAATTGAATGATCATAGAGATCAATAACTATTAAAAATTTGGCCAAAGTAATGTTTAGTTAAACATTATCATTTCATATGTGGGATTTAAATTTTTGTGCAATATCATGTTAGAACAAATTTCTTTATGGTACACTGTATGTTCTTAGAAATCATACAACACATGTGTAATTTAATGTCTCTCTGGAGTCTTGCATCATCACTATATACTCATCCATGAAGGGAGGGCCATTATATGATGGAGATTATGTGGGAGATTGATAGTTTGTGATTGGTGTGGGAACGAGATCGGATGATGCTCTCCCCATAGTAGTATTTATTTGGAGATGACACTTGAGATTGCCATAGATACTAGAGTTCAGGAAACTCATTGCTCTATAGAGTTTTGTATCTTATATCTTGTACATTATATTGTATTTATTATTATTGAGATATTATTTTGATGAGATTTAATTATTAATTATTATACGCTGATAGTAGTGGTTGCATGTTTGTACTAGCCATGGCTAGACATATGTAATTACTTTATATATTCAGTTATGTTTTATTTCATATGATGCTAGTGATCAATAATAGGTAGTTATTACAAGCTTATGTTATAGTTAGGGTTTTTTGTTTTATTTTTATCAATAATTAGATTCTCATGGTGAAATCTAATGAAATAATATGTTGTTTAAATAAAAAAATTATCACATTTTTCTAAGTCAAACCTAGTGAGGTTGTTACATGTGGTATAAAAGATATGGCTTGAACTCTAGGACCTAATGAGTTCACTAGAATTTTCATATACTTCTATTTATCATAAAGAAAAATGATGGAAACTAGAGTATCTAAAGAGGGTCCTCGAAATGTTAATGATAGTAACCCTCAACTTGAACCCAACTGATTTGTTGTTGACCAAGCAACAAAGTTAGATCAAATTTTCACAATTATGAATGAAACTAGGGACCAAATTTCAACCCTAGAATAAGAATATCATGGCCATGGAAATTAAGAACACTAGAATGAATTGAAAGATCATTATAATTATTAGGAAAACCCTTAATATGCAAGAGCATAGGTAGTATTGTACTGATTAAGTGAAGTGTATTTTGGACTTGTAGTGCCTCAGTGCAGAATCATACTACACCATGATTGGAGTTGTGAGATTTATTAGATCTTCATGTATGGATTGATGAATATTGTAGGTAATATACATCTATGATTCTTATAATTATGTTTAACTATGTGGATGAAATGTGTGTGGTACATTGAGTGTGTGCCTTAGGAGTACTAGTACCCTCTTAGAGTTGTTAACGAGTTGGTTTGTCAAGCATCTTGATGGTGATGGTTGTATATGATGTTTGGGTAGGTGAGTGCATAACATATTTCATGAGTCATGAACAAGAGATTATTATAATATTTGTGATCACTTAGACAAAACAAATCGAAAATGATTACATCATTACTTGGTAATCAAGTGACCTCCACCACTTGTGTTTTATATTGTGAAGTTTTTAAACATCATGGGGTGTTTTTCAGTTAAGAAAATATGCATTTTGGATAGATTTTTGTATCTTAATCCTAGGGGAGGGAATCATAAAATACCATTTATGGATTGGCACCACCTAGTGTGGTCATAATTCTCCTTATAGTGGAGTGTAGTTATCTTTGTTGGGGATTCCTATGTGTTAGGATTTTGCTCATGGATTGGCACCCTGTATGTTTATTTGGATTGAGAAGAGGTGTCATCTCACATATTTTCATAGAGGTGAGTTTTTACTCTCTCACCCTCCTTTGAAATCATTATAAGCCCATTGAGGGGACTTATATTTTCATGATGTTGATTAAGTGTTCCCTTAATTAGAAACATGTTTCTAAAATTTTGTTTTGAAAATATTCCATGGAGTTTATGGGATAGTGTCTTCTAATTGTTGTTGATAGAGAAGTTGTAGGAATGGAAGGGATTGATACACCTATGTGTTTAATGTTTTTACTTTTGGTTGTGGAAATACATAATGATACTAAACTTACAGGTTTGGTAAATGTGTAGTGATTTTTGTATCTTGGGTTGTGATGTTTTATTCATATCATGTGATGGTATTTAAAATTTTTATTGTTGAGATGTTAGTTCACTACCTTCCACTTGTGGATTTTTAGAGTCACACTTGCCAGTGCTACTTTTTCTATACTAGTGAACTCTAACCATGTGGAGTGGTGAAACTTGAAATTATATTGGTTCTAGATTAAGACTATTAAATTGATTATAATCATTATGTTATGATTTAACCTTGATTAGATTGGTATTATTCTCATCTTGATAAAACATATTATTTTGATGATTCATTTATGACCATTTCACCTAGAGTGAGTATGGATTGAGATGTGCAAAACATCTTGTTAGTCTAAGGGCTGAGATAAGCTTATAAATTGTTGTGTAATTAGCAGAGCCAGCAGTGAGGCATTGTCTTGCCTATCTATTTTATAAGGTTGTAAGGATGGTGTGATCCTTGGCCTTTGTTTTTATGATTAATTTTAATATTTCTTCCCCCTAACTATGAACATAACAGAGATGGGTTAAGCTATGAAATTTGATACTAGTTATGTTTGGATAATGGTAATTTAATGTATTTATGGAATGTTTGTATAATTTTTATTGTAATGGATATTGATACATCTTGATTTATTTAGTAGATATAATTGCACTCTAAAATTTGTAAGTATAGATTTGTGATTCATTGAACCATGTGCACATTTTAGAGATCATTAGGTCATGGAGACGTAAGGAATGAGTGGTGAATTAGGAACGTGAGTACTAAGAGGTGGGTATGGATCCTAGTTAGTCTCACATTGATTCAATAGTTGTCGAGTTTAGATCTGGTAAGGGGAGTTTTTAGAATCTAGGATTTGGCAAGTGGGACTTGTCAAATCCAGTCATATGGTCATACACATGTATGCTAAAGAATGTTTATTCATTAATTTTATAATTTAGAAATGTATTATTTATAGTACATATTCATAATCATACTTGTCAAGAGCTACGTGGAATAGTGGTAGTATTGACATGTCATACTTATCAAGAGCTACATGGAGTAATAATGGTATTAAATTATACATATCATTTATGCCAGGCTATCTAAACACTTTTGTTTAGAATGAGAAAAATAATCTCTAGGTTAGAGAAATGTGTAGAGGGGATGGGAGGATTTGTGGAACTCTTTCTAGCCATTTATTTTGGATTTTATGATGATTTAATGTGTTTATGGTTAAATATTAAATTTGAAAAGTTAGTGAAATTATCACAGAGATAGGTGGGACCCTTTGAAGTGTTAGAAGTGAAAAATATTGTAGTGTATAGACTTGTATTATCATCATCCCTAGCTCAATTTCATAATGTCTTCCATGTTTATTATCTTAAAAAGTATAGAGTTGATCCATCACATGTGATGGATTAGAATACTTTACAGGTTATGGACCTCGAGGTGGTCATGGTAGAACTAATCAGAGTAATTGACACTTGCAAAGATTCATTTGTGTAACATGGAAATGTCATAGTACAAGGTATTGTGAAACCAACACTATGAGGATAATGCTACTTGGGAAGACTATGATGCTTTCTATAAGCATTTTCCATATTTATTTACTTAATTTGATACTTCATACAATGTTATTTTTCTATTGAATAATGTTGTTAATTCAAAACTTATGTTTGAATAAGTGTCATTGAGATGATGACCATATTTAGAGGGGAAGGATATTACATCTTGATCCTCACTATGTAAACTTACTTGATTATCCATGGATATTTATAGTTGGTGATTTGATTTGGGTTATTATTAATTAAGCTATGAGTTATATGTTGTTATAGGGTAGTTAACTATTAATTTTATTACATGATTACATTGCTATGAGTTTAGATGTATTGTATATTCTTACATTATGATCATGTTGATTTGATTTTTCAATAGTATTTTATGACAAATGCCATGATGTTATGGACTAACTACCTGCTTGTCATGAATTTAATGCAAAAGAGATTCATCACTTAGAGCATGTTAGAGGAAGAACATCAAAGAGGGTGACATAGATGGAGACATTGGGAGATGACAGAGGAATGGTTAGAACCCTGTACACACTATGGTAGAAAGTACATGTTAAATGCATAGTTTGAATGGTTAGCATTAGTGCATTTTTTAAGTTATCTATATTTAGATAATTACATACTAGTTGTGTGTTAGTTTAAATTTATGCATGTATGGAATTAATTTTGTATGGTTACATTATGTTGTTATGTGATTATTATAATTACCATTAACAAGTACCTTCAACCTTATATTAGTAGTTTTGGTAAATAAGGTCATAATATTAGTTACTTCGACTAGATTATTTTAAGATTTCATAGTCAATGGTTATAAATAAAAATTAATGATTGAGGTAACTATTATTATCAAGTAATTAAAAATATAAAAAAAGTAAAAATCCTCAAAAAATGAATTAAAGAAATAAAAATTATTATGTTCTAACTAATAAATATGTATTTAGGAAAAAATAAAAAATATTTTCAATAAAGCAAAACATAAAAAAAAGAAGGCAATTTTAATTAAAAAAGAAAGAAAGAACCATACTCTTTAAAAGAGGAAAGAATGGAGAGAGGGGCAAAACATAGTGAAGGAGAAGAAGAGAAAGGAGGAAGAAAGGGAAGATGAAGTGGAAGGAGCAGAAAAGAGGAAAAAGTGAAGAGTGATAGTTATTCTATCATACCATTTCAGTCAAAAAGTTTGTACAGATAGGTGATCTGTATATGTTTGCATTTTGAATACGTAAATAATCTAATTACTATGATTACTATTTCGAATAATGTTACATATTTTTATTACTTGGAGTATTCAGCTATATATTAATGAATATAGAGAATCAACCTTGAATGTTATATAGGTCCCATATAAGAATATTATATAGGGCACAATTATCCTTGAATATGTTATATACATACATATTGATAAATATTATCCAAACACTTACTAATAAATACTATATAGGCCCCAAGATATATATAAAGAAGTCCTGAACCAATGTTATTTATATGCCTGTAATATATATTTGACCTCAAGAGAATAGTGATCTATTATAATGTTATTACTATAATGATTTGAATATATGCAATAGTCTTTAACTTAAACTTAAGGAATGGTGTAGATCTATCTAGAAACCTATATATATATATATATATATATATATATATATATATAGTGAACCAATTTGTATACAGGCAACAAACTATAAATAATTATTTATGAATTTTTACAATGTAAATTTAAACAGTGATTTGTGTAGTTAAAATAAATTATGCATGTATGGTGCAAATGGAATGCATGCAATGAAATTAAATGGGATGCATATAGATATTATGTTATAATAATAACAACAATGATCTATATTGACTTTATAGGAATAATTCAATAGAATATAATAATACAACAAATATCAAATATTCTTTGCTTAGTTAGAATGGAATACAATGATTTACATTATACATATACAAAAATTTACATTGTGTATATATATAATGTTGACATTTTAATAAATTCATATAGTGATTTACAATAATTTGGGTTAAGTGAACTAGGTGACTATAGTAGTGAACTAGGTGACTTGTGTCATCTATACCAGCAATCTGAATATTTGGCTATTACTGAATATTCGGCTATTATATAATATAATGTATAATTCATTCAATCATTATGATATTTAGTACTGGGATCAGTTATTATTATATGATATTAGTTTGCTGACTTTGCTAATTGTAATATAATTTTTTCTTGATATACATGTTCATATATGTTTAACAAAATAGATACACAATTTATGGAAAATATTATAACTTAAAAAGAACTATAATATTATGTTTACATATGTAGAATCATGTATGAACCATATTCAAAGATACATGAACCATTCATTATTGGTCAATATGTTATAATATCTTTGTGAATGGTGTAGAATATGAATATACTTCATTATTGGTTAATATGGTTACCTAGATATCCCTTGAGTGGTTAATAATATGTTTATGTGTAACATAACATTGAGATTATGTTTAATAATATGTGTAATAAGCAAAGAATATAATTAAAGACATATTATGAATGGTTATAAATCATATACTATTCTTTATAAGTCAATGGGATGACATAAATAGTGATTATGGCATATAGTACATAAAATGGTGAAGTCCATAGGAATGTTTATATGGAAATAGATAACCATACACTCCATTTTATAATCCAATGTAATCCTTTATAGCAAACAAGGAATATTTAATGCATAGTTCATATGTTATATGATTTAGGTATATTCTTTGATTGTTAGTATCTTCTAATCCATGTCAAACAAATTGATGAGTTATGAGTATAATCAATCAGTAGATTGAGATGTGATTAATTATCTTTTATAAACCATAGTCATATGATGACCATGCTTGAGAATGGATGTAAACAGATATGGATGTACATGGATATATAGAGATGAATAGTATTATATAGTTTATTAATAGGGATATTGTTAATATTTGTATATACAATAGCGATATATAGGGAGCTAAATTAACATCTTATTTTTTTACCAACATAAGCCCATACTAGTATATGTTATATAGTGAAATTGTAATGTTACATTGTCACTAAACTTCTAATATATATATATATATATATATATATATATATATTGTCATTCAAAACTATGAAGAAACATATATATGTAAGTTGTGTGGAGGCTAAGTCTATGTTTTGACTATGTTTCAAACTCTATGTAGAGATTAAGTAATGTATATGAAACATAATAGTTTTATATAAAATAAGTCAATGGAGTCGAACTTGTAGTAACATATATATATAAAATACATAAACTATTGTAGAGTATAAACACATAAATAAATCTTGCGAATGCTTTATATGGTGAATCTGAATTACAGGTTGATTTGTTCTATTTTGAGAACTAACAATAAATAATGAGAGTAAAGTTTTGATATAAAAAGGTCTATTGACTATAGCACTCAATTTATATCTTGATGGTTCATGAATGTGATGATTGTAGAAATCTTATAAAGACCTTGATTAGAGTTATAAATGAATGTTAGTATATAAACATATAGTAATAAAAATTTGAGTGGTAAATATTATGAGTATATTAATATGTATAGGTTATAATACATATAAAGCATACAATAGTGCATCGTGATGTGTGACTATAAGTTATAGTTATTTTAATTGATCAAACTAAGTTATACATTCTTGATGAATGGAAAATTACTTATATATGCATATAGCCTCCTAAAGATGTAATATATTATTTAAATGAAAGATTATGTTTTTATGAAAATTATAACTTTTTTCATTATGACTGGATATTGAAATTGAGTAGTGTGTACGTAAAATGATGGATTATGATATTAGTGATTGTCATAGAATGTACAATGTTTATATCTACTTATGAAAATTAAAAATATGCAGTTTAATATATATTATACTCGGTATAAATTGTTCTTGTTTTTTTATTATTTATGTGATAAATAATATTATGGAGATTCATTCATATGTTTGATGGATTAAATGTATAAATTTTAATTATTCTTGTGTTTAACATATTTTATGACTGGTAATAGGAAGTAATCTTTATGAATCTATTTGTTATATTTATGTTAACTAAATCTTGCATTGCTAGTCCTGAATAAGTAGTGAGATAGACTTCACTAGCTTCCTAGCATCATCAATGCCAGGTGAAGGTAATTTGATCAAGTGGTGTGTTTGAAATTTACTGATTCTAGAGATTAATAACTATTGAAAACTTTGGCCAAAGTAATGTTTAGTTAAATATTATCATTTCATATGTATGATTTATATATTTATGTGATATCATGTTATAATGAATTTTTATATGGTACACTACATGTTCTTAGAAATCATACAACACACGGGTACTAGGTTGTCTCTATGGATTCCCATACCATCAATATCTACTCATCCATGAAAGGAAGTCCATTCCTTAATGGGGATTGTGTAGGGGATCGATGGTCCATGGTTGGTGGGAAAAAATACTCAGATGATGCTCTCCCTCCCACAATAGTACTTCTTTAGAGATGAAACTTGAGATTGCCATAGATACTAGGGTTTGGGGAGCTCATGCTCGGTGAAGCTTTGTATCTTGTACCTTTTACATTATATTGCATACATTATTATTGAGATATTATTTTGATGAGATGTAATTATTTTTTATTATACCATGATAACAATGGATGCATGTTTGTACCAGTCATGGTTGGACATCTATAATTAATTTTTATATTTAGTTATGTTTTGTTTTATATGATGTTAGTGATCAATAATGGGTAGTTATTACAAGATTATATTATAGTTAAGATATTTAGTGTGTTTTAGCTAGATCACTAATTAGATTCTTGTGGTGAAATCTAATGAATGAATATGTTGTTTAAAAAAAAAAATTATCATGTTTTTCTAAGTCAAACCCAATGGGGTTGTTACATGTGGTATCAAAGCTATGAATTGAACTCTAGGACCTAATAAGTTCAAGAGCATTTTTGTATCCTTATATTTATTAGAAAGGAGAGTGGTGGAAACTAGAGTATTCATACAAGGTCTTCCAAATATCAATGAAAGTAAACCTCAACTTGAACCAAATGGATTTATTGTTGAGTAAGCAACAAAGTTGGATCAAATTCTCATAAACATGATTAAAAATAGGGATTTAATTTTAACTCTAGAATAGGAAGATCATGGCCATGAAAAGGAAGAACATCAGGATGAACTGAAAGATCATCCCACTGAGTAGGAAAACCCTTAAGATGTGAGATCATAGGTAGTGTTGTGGTGGTTAAGTGAAGTGTAGTTTAGACTTGTAGTGCCTCAGTGCAAAATCATACTACACCATGATTGGAATTGTGAGATTTAGTAGATCCTCATGGCTTGATGACTATTATAAGTAATAAACATCCATGATTCTTGGAATTATGTTTACCTATGTGGATGAAATGTGTGTGGTACATTGAGTGTGAACCTTAGGAGTACTCATAACCTATTAGAGTTGTTAATGGGCTGATTTATCGAGTATCTCGATGGTGATGGTTGTATACGATGTTTGGGTAGGTGAGTGCATAACATAGTTCATGAGTTATGAACAAGAGATTCTTAAAATATTTTTGATCACTTAGATAAAACACCTCAAGAATGATTACATCCTTACTTGGTAATCAAGTTACCTCCACCACGTATGTTTCATGTTATGAAGTGTTCAAAAAGTATGGGGTGATTCTAACTTAAGAATATGTACATTTTGGATAGATTTTTGTATCTTAATCCTATTGAAGGGAATCCTAAATGATAATTTATGGATTGACACCACTTAGTGCCGTAGTAATTCTCCTTATAGTGGAATGCAGTTATCTTTGTTGGGTATTCCTATGTGTTAGGAGTTTGCTCATGGATTGGCACTCCATATGTTTATGTGGATTGGTAAGATGTGTCATCTCACATAGTTAGCATAGAGGTGAGTTGTTACTCTCTCACCCTACTTTAACATCATTATAAGCCCACTGAGTGGACTTATATTTTCATGATGTTGATTAAGTGGTCCCTTAATAAAAAACTTGTTTATGAAATGTTGTTTTGATAATATTCCTTAAAGTTCATGGGATAGTGTATTATAGTAATTATTGATAGAGAAGTTTTAGGAAAGGAAGGAATTGATGCATCTATGTGTTTAATTTTTTTCTTTTGGTTATAAAAACAAATAGTGATACTACACTTATAGGTTTGGTAAATGTGTAGTGATTTTGGACACTTGGGTTATGGTGTTTTCTTCATATCATGCGAGGGTATTTAATAATTTTGTTGTTGAGATGTTAGTTCACTATCTTCCACTTGTGGATTTTTAGAGTCACATTTTTGGGTGTTACTTTTTTTATACTAATAAACTCTAACCACATGAAATGGTGAACCTTGAAATTATATTTATTCTAGATTAAGACTAGTCAGTTAATTATAATCATTATGTTATGATTTACCCTTGATTAGATTGGTATTATTATCATCTTGCTAAAACATATTATTTTGATGAGTATTTATGAACCTTTCACCTAGAGCGAGTATGGAGTGAGATGTGCAGAACATCTAGTTAGTTTAAGGGTTGAGATAAGCTTATAATTTATTGTGTAACTAGCCAAGCAAATGGAGAGGCATTATCTCACATATTACTTTTATAGGGTTGAAAGGATAGTGTGATCCTTGGCCTTTGTTGTTATGATTAATTTTAATATTATTTTCTCCTAACTATGAACATAATAGAGATGGGTTAAGCTGTGAAATTTGATACTAGTTATGTTTGGCTAATGGAAATTTAATGTAATTATAGAATGCTTATATAATTTTTCTTATGATTGATATTGATACATATTGAATTATTTAGTGGATATCATTTCAATCTAAAATTTGTTACTATGAATTTATGATTCATTGAACCATGTGAACATTTTAGAGATCATTAGGTTGTGGAGACCTAAGGAACAAGTGGTGAATTTAGAACATGAGTAATAAGAGGTGGGAGTGGATCCTAGTTAATCTCATATTGACCTGGTAGTTATTAAATTTATATATGATAAGGGGAGCTTGTTGAATCCAAGATTTGGAAAGTAATATTTGTCAAATTTAGTCATATGGTCATGTTGGGTGAATATTTTGTCACCAGCTAACTAACGGTAAAATGGTTACATCAACCACAACATAAGGAGATTTATATGGCAAAGTGTGTAGGTTTACCACAACAAAATGAGATAAATCTCTCCTCTCATTAAGGTGAGGTTCCCTATAAGGCAGGGGAGGTTCCCTATAAACTACTATAACTAATATAAGCTAAAAATACACTCAGGGGTGGGATAACACCATCCATCTCTCTTTTTTTAGAGATGATGTTCACAAGGACAAGGAGAGATCCTGGGTAATTATTGAAGGCATTTCTCTTCTTTCAAAAATGATGTTCAGAAAACTAGAGGAAGACTTCCTGAGTAGTAACTATAACCATAAGAAACCCACAAAAGCACAAAGTCTTTCATTGCTCCTCCTATTAAAATAAGATGCAGTAACACAATAGAATGAAATGTAGCACAAAGTCTCCACCTCAACTACAACAAGATAAAAGGTTATGAAGGATAATGGGAGCTCAAAGTCTCTCCAATATCCTTTACACAAAACATAGACTTAAGACAATTATGGCAGCACATAGTCTCCCATAGTTGGCTTTAGGACATCTTTCAACTTATTTCCACTTGTTCTGCTTATTTAATTAAATGGACAAGACTATATTTAGGAAATATACATAAGACTAATTTCCTAGATAACACAAGCTATTTCAACACAAAGTCTGAAAGGTCACTTGCTTTCTCATTCAAATGACAAAATATGATTAACAGTCTGAGCTCAAAGTCTCAGGAATGCCTTTCAAATCAGGTAGAGTTTTGCTTCTAATAATAGAGATCTCCCTAAAAAAATAGGAGTTTACAATATATATAGCATTCCAAGAAAGACTTGGGCACTTGTTTTCATGAAAATGGCCCATGCTGAATTAAATGCCTTGAATATCTGTGAAAGGGCCATGCTAGAACAAGTAATCAGCTTTGACTTTGGCATTTTGAATCATCTCAAATGTCTCCTCTTAAGCATGGGTTATCTAGTCTTCTTTATGATGCTTACACATCTGTCCATTCACCTTTACTTAATACAAAAAAATAGGCTACACCTTTGAATGTTTGCGCTCTCTGATGTCCACCTGGTCGACTGTTTCACCTAATGGAAATAACTCTCCTACAAATATTTCTAAATTTCCTATAGTTTTTCTCTCTTTCCTTGCCACATTTTTTTTCCTTGGTGATCTAAGCTCTCAGGCTATCTTCTCACTTTCTGATGGCTCCTTCAGCTCCTTCTTTGGCTGGTCACTGAGTTTGTTCTTGGGTCTGCATCTTTAAAAATTAATAGATATTTCATTACCCTGAATTTGAAATCCATAGGGACATCATTGGTCACTTAGTCACTTAAACCACTTTGAACCTTAAACCTTGAACTCTTTTGGTTCAAAGGTTCAATGGTTCAATAGTTCATCGATTCAATGTTTTGTAAAGGGCCGCATTCACTCTCTTTTTCTTCTTCAGTTGAACCATTTTTTCAAACCTTTTAGTTGAACCATCTTGTTGAACTTCTTTCCAGAATATTTCACTTCCTTCATTCACTCGAAGCTTCCTTTTGAACTTTTAAACTCTTTGAACCTTTGAACCTGGAACCATTTCGATTCAAAGTTTAACAGTTCATTCTCTTTCTTTGAATCCTTTGAAGCTTCAAACTCTCTAGATCTTTTCATTTTCTAAGTCTATCAAAATTATTAAACTTGTTAAACATTTGAACCCTTGAACTCTTTTTGGTTCAAGGTTCAATGGTTCAACAGTTCAATCTTCACTCTTTGAAGCTTTCTTTTCTTTAAGTCCACCAAAGTCATAAAACCTTTGAACTTGTTGAACCTCTAAACCTTGCGGAGGTAGGGTTCAATGGTTCAACGGTTCAAAGTGGTTCATTCCAATTATTTGAAGCCCACTGTTAAGTCTTTTGATCAAACCTTTGCGTTGAACCATCCTCAAAACACTAAGGAAAAGCCTCAAGTGTTTTGAATTTCCTTTGAAGAAACCCCGCCTGTTGAACCTGCAACTTCCTTAACTAAAAAGGCTTGAATATTTAAAAAAATTAACTACTCAAAATATTTTTTAGAAATAAAAGAGAGAGTTTTGGTCTACAAGACCAAAATGGTCAGTATGTTGTCCACAAAAGCAAGTGACAGATTTTGGGAACAACAACAGGCTCCAGTTGGGGAACTTTCATCGATTGCAATTTTGAAATAATCAAAGGGAGTAGAGTCTAGAATCTCAGTGCCTTCATTTATGCTATTGGGCTATGGAGTCATGCTACCTAAAAATAAAGGCACCAAAAATCAAATGACACCAAAAACAAATGAAAAAAAAACAAAATAAAGAAAGACTATACAATTTTTTTACATATGTACAACTAGACTTATCTGATACTTCAAAGATTAAAGTGCTTCAGATGCTGCCCACTGTGAGGTAGAGCGAATGGCATTCCATCTTGATATTTAAATAAGAAACTTTTTTCATCATTTAAACGATGAATGAAAAATGGGCCTCTCCATAGGGAATCCAATTTTCCATGCATTCCTTTTAGTTCTCTCTTATTGTCCCACAACAAGACTTGATCTCCAATCTAAAAATCATAGATCTTTGCTTTTTGGTCGAAGAGTCTCTTCACCAGACTTTGATGCACAAAAATTTGGTCCACCACCATAGTTCATTGTGTTGTCCCCCAAAAATATCACTCATTTTTGGGACAACATTTGAACTATTTTGGTCCTACAGACCAAAATTGTCTCTTGTCTTGGGCATTCAAATTCCTCATTTTTCAAGCTTATCAAAAATTTAAGGACTCTACAAGATTAAATATATGGACTCTGTAGGAAGCTAAAATCTATAGACTCTACAAGAAGCTAAAATCTATAGACTCTGCAGGCTTAAATCTATGGAATCTACAGGCAAGTTCATTTCTACAGGGTCAAAGGCTTCTACAGGTGGGTTTAACCAAAAGAATTAGTTTCTAACACTTGGTCATTTTTAGGATTGGTTCAGTGTCTTGGTTCAATCAAAAATGTCTATCAGCAAGCATTCAAGCAAAAGAGGCTTGAACCACTGAACCATTGAACCACTTTGGTTCAAAGGTTCAATGAGTTCAAGGTTTAATCGGTTTAACAATTTTGGTTTAATCAGTTCATCCACTTTGTTTCAATGTTTTGGTTCATCCTTTGGTTTAATAAAATGGTTTGTTAGTCGGTTCAAGGCTTTATTTGAATCATTAAACTAAAACTTGGTTCAATGGTTGGTTCAACGTCTTTTGGTTCAATGGTTAGTTCATCACTTCAGTTCAATCAAATGAGCCATCGGCTTGAGCCATTTTGGTTCAAAGCTTTAGTTCAATGAAGAGGTTCAAAGCCTTGGTTCAATGAAGAAGTTCAATGTCTTGTGGTTCAATGGAGCGGTTCATCAACTTGGTTCATTCAATTGAACCATCGGCTTGAACCATTTTGGTTCAAAGCTTGGTTCATCAGCTTGGTTCAACATTTGGTTCAACCAAGCAGTTCAATGCCTTGGTTCAACAGAGTGGTTCAACAGCATGGTTCAAAGGAGCGATCCAATGTAAAAGTTTAAAGAGCCTCCCGAAGGACAAGTGCCCTTGCGGAGGGCACTTGGTCGACAAAATACCCTTCAGAAGGGTCATTTTTGAAGAAGGCCACAAAGGTAAATTCCTTCAAAGTTTTTGTTTAAGGCAGATAGTCATAATTATTTCAGACAAAAAGTCTAAAAGAATTAAAGAAGTAACTGCAGGCAAAAATCCCAAAGAAATAACCAAGGCAAAAGTGATAAGAACATTTTTTGCAGACTTTTTGTTCACGAGAAATTTCTACAGACTTTTTGTTTGTAGGAATTTGTTCAGGGAAAGTGCCCGCAAGAAAGCTGTGAAAGGCCACCGAAGGACCCTGAAGGGCAGGTGCCCTTATGGGGGACTCCCAGTTGCCGAATAGAAAGACACTTCCTCGAAGCTGAAGGGTCACCTTCCCTTCGGGAAGATGTAAAATAAGAAACCTGAAGGCCATTCAAAGATCATTTCTTAAGGCTCGAGAGGGTAATTTCTTTCCAAAAAAGTGCCAAATAGAAAAGTTGAAGAAGGACAAAGGGGTGACGCACCTGAAGATGTCAAATTCAAGACAACAAACTAGCCATTGAAAACATAGTGATGGGCATGTGAACATCAATTTTAAAGCTCATAAAATAGCTGTTGATCCTTTAAACCTACAGACCCGAATGCATTCACAGGATTTAAGGCCAAGGCCAGTAGAAAGTGACTAAAGGACAAAATAGCAAATTGAATCTAGGACCTAATTCAATTAACCACAAAAGGAGGAATGATGAAGATAAGATCAGATTGCCAGGTGGACATTGAAAGTTGTAAACTTTCAATAGCGTGACTTGTTTCTCTGCATTGATAAAATAAAATGGGTAAATGCCCCTAAGTTCTAACCTATCTTCTTAATATATTTCAATGCAACATGATGTGTTACTATTCCTAAGTCCTTGAAGAGGCTATATAAGGGACTCTCTTCTATTGTAAATGGATCTCTTTTTGACAATCAGAACGAAACTTTGCCCAAATTGAAAGACACTTCTGAGACTTTGAACTCAGTTTGTTTATCATATTTTGTTATTGAAATAAGAAAGCAAGTGGTTTTTTAGACTTTGTGCTGTAATATCTTTGTTGTTGAGGAAACTGTTATTATGTCTTTTTCTTCAATATATCTTCTGTTCCTTTGATTCAACAAGCAGAATTAGTGACAACAGTCAAGAAGGTGTCCTAAAGAGTCAACTATGGAGAGACTTTGTGCCCCCATAATTTCCTTTAGTGTGTTTTCTTTTCATTTCTGTGTAAAGGACCTTAGGGTGACTTTATGCCCTCATTGTCCTTCATATCTTACTCTTGAGCAATCCAGGTGAAGACTTTGTGCTGCATCTCAATTTGCTAGTTATTACATCCTTTGCTAGATTTTACTGTTACTACCAGGAGTATTTTTGTGGTTTGCTAAATAGTAATTTTGAAAGAAGAGGAGTGATGTCTATCATTTCCCTTGAGTTTTTCCTTTGATTTACACGCATCATCTCTGAAGAAAGAGAGATGGATGGTTTGTCCTACCCTTGAGTATTATATATATATATATATATATATATATATATATATATATATATATATATAGCATACCTACAAGAAACCTCCCCTTGATGTGAGGAGAGATCAGTGTCCTTCTGATGTGGTAAACCTACACATTTGGATGACTAATCTTCCTAGTTTGGCTAATCAGACCTATTTTGTTTATCAATACGCTGATTGAAAAAATATTCAACCAATAGAATCACAAATCTCCATAGGGAATCCAATTTTCCATGCATTCCTTTTAGTTCTCTCCTATTGTCCCACAACAAGACTTGATCTCTAATCTTAAAATCACAGATCTTTGATTTTTGGTTGAAAAGTCTCTTCACCAAACTTTGATGCACAAAAATTCGGTCCACCACCATAGTTCGTTGCTCATTAAGTTTAGTCAAGCACATGATCCTCTTTTCGATGGAACTTTCAGAAGTTTAATCTTCTACTGCCTTTGCCAAATTCAATACTGGTAATTCTAGGGTGATTGGTATCTCTGCATTGAGACCATACAAAATTTGGAATGGTGACATACCTATCACCCTCTTAGATGTAATTCTATCTACCCATAAGGCATCAAACAATGCTTTATGCTAGGTTCTCTGATTAACATCTACCAGCTTCCTGATAATGGTCACCAAGTTCTTGTTGCTTGATTCTACTTGACCATTTCCTTGTAGATAATAGTCAAAGGAGTGGGAGAGGGTAATCCTATAATTATAGCAAAACTGGGTAATCTCATGAGAAGAGAAACATGCTGCATTGTCTGTTACAATCTTGGTTGACACTCTAAAGCAGGAGATGATATTTTCCTTGAGAAAATTACATACCACTTTTGAAGTAGCATGCTTGGCTAGGATGGCTTCTACCCAATTGGTAAAGTAGTCTATGGCTGGAAGAACATAATCATGTCTAGCGCTCAAAGATGGGTTTATAACACTAATGAAATCAATACCCCACTATTGAAATGGCTCTTCAATTACTACTGGCTTGAGAGGTAATGTAGCCAATTTGGGTCTTCCAATAAACTATTGACATAGTTCACATCTACCTACCCATTTGTATGCATCTTGAAATAGAGTAATCCAATAGTACCTAGCTCACAAAATATTATGGGCAGTCACAGGTGCAATAAAATGTCCTCCATAAGCCAAATTGTAGAAGGACTCCAAAAGTTTGTTCTACTACTTTTTATCCATGCATCGAAGGAATACCCCATCAAGGTTCCTCTTATATAAACTGTTGTCCCACAGGACCAAATTGGTAGATTTCAACTTAACAGTCCTCTTTTTTTACAAGACAGGTGAGTAGGACACTCACCATAGGTAATAAAATGAGCAATATTTGAATATCACTCATTTGTAGTGGTGACAAAGAGAACTATTGGCATGTCTTCAACTTTTGTTTCTTCATGCCCTGTTTCTTTTGGTATGTTATCAACAATTAATTAGCAGAGACCCCTTCCCCGCACAAGCTTCATTAGTTTGATAACTAGATCAAACTCTTGGATTTTAGCAATCCAATTACCCTTTTTGGTTCTAAACTCCTACTGAGTTAGTATGGACTTGACTATTGTATGAGGAACCAGAGCAATAGTGTGTGAGTTCAAGATGTAAAAATAGAAGTGTTTTACTGCCTTTACCACAACATAAGCATGCTTCTCTATGTTTGAATACTTTAGCTCATGAGCTTTGAGAGGACAACTCATGAAGGATATGGGAGACTACATACCTTCTTTGTTCTACTGAACCAAAATGGCTGAAAGTATGTGTTCAGAAGCATAGCTATACATATTGAAGTCTTTAGTGTAATTAGGACAAACTAGAATTAGGGCATGGGTGATAGCTTCCTTGATGTCTTGAAATGTTGACTTGCCTTCTTTCATCCAGCTGAAAGTGGCTTTGCCTTTCATCATATTGACAATGTGGCAAGTCTTCTCTACAAATTCAAGGATGAATCTTCACAAAAAATTTACCTTTCCAAAGAAACAGTGAAATGTGGTCTTACTGGTAGGAATAGTAAGCTCTTAAATGGATTTGACCCTTTCTAGGTCAATCTTTATGCCTTCTCGGGATACAGTGTATCAGAGAAGTCTACCTTCTGCAACCCCAAAAATAGATTTCTTGGGATTAAGAGAAATACCATTCTACCTACATCACTCCAACACCTATTATAGATGATGTACATGATCAGGACGATGTTTAGAAAATATTGTCAAGCCATCGAGGTATACCACAATGAACTTCTCCATTTCATTGTTGAAGGCAAGATCCATGGCTCTCTAGAAGGTGACACTAGCATTGATCAAACCAAAAGGCATTCTATGATATGCAAAAGTGCCCCAAGGTGTTGTGAAAGTGGTCTTATGCTGGTCTACTTCACCAACTTCCACTTGATTATATCCCAAAAACCATCTAACATTGATAACATCTCAACACCAGTCACTATCTGTAGTAGCTGATCCATGATGGGTAGGGGATAGTTGTCCTTTAAAGATGACTAATTTAGATTTCTGAAATCAACACACAAGTGAATTTCTCCATTCTTTTTTCTTATAGGGAATATGTTCACAATCTTGGTGGAATGATGGATTGAGAAAATAACTCTTGAATTCAAAATTTTCTGTATCTCAAACAAAATCATGCCTGATATCTTGGTGTTATACTACTTTTGCTTCTGTTTGTGAGGTAATGACCCAATCTTAAGAGGAATTTCATGCTAGATTTCTTTAGGTCTGAGAGATTTTAGATCATCATAAGAGTATGCCAAAACATTAATGTAATGGTGAAGTAGAGTAGTGAATTTGAGTTTTTCATCAGGAGTGCAACACTTCCCAATGTTGACTATTTTTGGATTGTCTTCTGTACTCAAATTGATTTGATCAAAATCCTTGGAGGATTTTGAATCCATTTGCTATTCCTTGATAAACCTATCATGCTTGTCAAAAAATTTCTCAAGAAAATCTAATAATTTGAGAATTTTATTTACTTTGAGCTGAAGGAACTCTTCATCAGCTTTTGAATTCATTTCTAGAGCTGATTCCCATGGTGGAGATTCACTACCTTCAAAATAAAGCTTTTTTAAATCTGTCCATTTGTTCTAAAAAAGTAATGATTTGGTTATCGCCATTGAATACCTACCAATGGTTGGCATTATCAAACACACTTGGTCAAAAGACTAGTTCGATAGTGTACCTATTCTCTTTGAAATCAAAGTGAGGAACCATAAGGGTCACAAAAATAGCCAATAAATCTACTCGATCATTAAACTCTCTAGGCACTACAAAAATACTAAAAGTATCAAAACTTTTAATACAGTCCCATACCAGATTGTGATAATGTCACAATATTTCATTCTTGGTTTAATACAGGTTCCTCATCTAACAAACCACCAACTCAACATCTCCTTTGGCATGAAAAAGTCTGACACTTTTATCTTGAGCAACCTTTAAATTGAATAGCAGTGATTCATATTTAGTAGTGTTGTTAGTGTTGCTGAACTGCAACTTATATGCATAGGGGAAATTATTTCCTTTAAGTGATATTAAAACAACTCTAGCTCTAGAATTGGTAGAAGAATTGCTGCCATCAAATTTTAGAATCCAAACATCATTAGAATCTGATCTTCTTTCAAATTTTTTTCATCAAGAAGGGAAGATCCCTTTTCATGTGTACTACACCCTACTAATTCTTCTAATGTCTTATCTAAATTTTTTGGATTGTCACTTAGTAAACTTTCATCTGCTAAAATGGGAATGTCTTTAGTAGACAAAAAGTAATTACCCATGCCTGAAGACTCAAATAGAATTTGAGCTTTAGGGGCTGACATTTGGGTGACAATATACTTTTCCTCTTTATCAGGAAGTAGCCTTTGCATGATGCCCTTCATAGGTATCCTCACCTTAGATAGGTCCATGCTCAATTCTCCACCAACATCCTTTCAAAATTTTTGTCTAAGTAGAATGCCATAGGATGCTAGAACCTCAGCCACCAAGACTATCATTTCAATCCTCTTTTTTGGAAATGCTACAAATACAATTGGGCATCCTTGATTTGTCCTAGAAGTGGCACTTGTTTGTTTTCTATTGAGAAACATCTCTCAAAGGTCTTGGTCAGCATGTGACCAAGAGATTCTTCCACTTTAGTGGGCATGACATTGTTAGAGGTGCCAAAATCTATAATGCAATTGTTCAGTTGATGACCATTTATCAACAGAGAGACATAAAATGATTCTATCTTTCCAGAGGCAGCTAGAGGAGCAATCACAAGATTATTTTGGGTGGATGTGTTCTTGGGTGGACCAGGAGTTACTTTCAAAATTTCTTGTCTTACAGGGATGGTTTTATTTTTCACGCATTGAACTAACCTATCCAACTGCTCAGGGTTGGATTGCAAGAATTCAAACTTAGACATTTGAATTTTGGTCTTCTTAGCATGGTCAATTATATCAAATGACTGAAATGAATTTGAAATTGAGGAAAAAATTCCATAAATCTAGTTTTTACTGGATGTAGGACTGGTCTACAAATTTGAAGCATAAGGTGAAGGAATATTTGAGGTACTTACTTTTTTGTTGATCACTGAGTCCTTTGATTAAAAAGGCAGAGTGGTCCCACATTTAGCAATTGAAATTGCTAGTTGAGATTCTTCCCCTAATTTTCCCTTATCAGCTTGTTGAGTTGATTGGTTTTGGGACCTGGTAAATATAGCATATAATCCATCAAATGCTTCACCTTTACTTCTGGGTTCATCTTGGTAATTCAAGATACCAATGTTGGAGTCACTAGCTAATTCTTCTTGGTTCTCTATAAAGAGATTAGTGCCATCTTCTTGCTTCAACTTAGGTTAGAAAGAAAAATTGGATTCAGTTTCAAGATATCCAACTGCTAAGTTAGCTGGAGCTGCTTCAATGGCAAGCTTCCCTGGTGGGGAAGGAAGATGATTTGGCTACCCTTGATTCTTAGCAGCATTGCCTTGATATGACTAGTTAGGAAACATTATCCTTGGTATATCCCAATAAGGAGGAACAGACATCTCCTATGCCATTTTATTTTATTAGAGCTAGCAATTCATTTTCTAGCTATTGGACCATGGGATCAGTGGTTCCTGTAGAAGAATATTTAGAAGATGAAGAAGATTTACTTCTGTTAAGATCTCTTCTTATCTTTCTTGTTAAGATAAGATCATCTTCAAGCTTAGTGGCTAAAATTTGAGCTCCAACAAGGTCTATGTGGCCAGCTCACCTCAATAAGAAACTCACTTAAGGAAGCTACAAATTGATGAAGAAGCATTTGAGATTCTCAGGTGTTCACTGAGGAATCATAGGAATCCTATTCCTTAGCTTGTCTAACTTAGCTATGAAGTCTCTCATAGGTTCATGAGGCTCTTTCTTCATTTGTGTGAGCTGAGTCAATAGGGCATGTGCATCTTTTGTAGGCTTGAACCTTGCTTCAAACTTGGCTTTGAGGGTGTTCTAGTTAGTGACAGTCTAGGCCTACAGATGATAAAACTAGTCTAAAATAACACCTTGTAATGTTTCTACAAACAACTTGACTGCTATGTCCTCATACTCCACGCCTATCACACCACAGGCTATGTAAAAGGCTGCTACATGTTCATCAAGATGAACCTTCCCATCACCATAGAATTTGGGGAAATTCTTCCTTGAATTGCGAGGTAGTTCATGTAGAGGTGGAGTTAGATTTAGGGGACCAAAGATGTTACCCCAAGGGCCTTGAGCTACCATGATATGGCAATGAAAAGGAGGGATAACAAATATTGATGGAGTATGTATTGACAAAGCTCTACTAGCAGAGGAAAGAGAAGCTTTGCCTGGTATTGGAGACCTGATGTTGGTAGGAAGAAAACTCCTGGTTCATTGAAGGTGAGTTTGTGGAGGGGAAAGATCAAAATTATTTTGCCACACAAACTCAATTACAGGGTCAATAATACCTTGAGATTTTTGGCTTTGTGTATATCGTGGATCTACCAGAGTGTAAAATGGAAATGGAAAAGAACTAGAACTACTTCAATTTGAAGCTTAAGGCTTCAAACTATGCATTCTTCCCCAACGGAGTCACCAAAAAATTATTGGGTGAATATTTTGTCACCAACTAATTGATGAAAAAATGGTTACATCAACCACAACATAAGGATATTTATATGGCAAAGTGTGTAGGTTTACCACAACAAAATGAGATAAATCTCTCCTCTCATCAAGGAGAGGTTCCCTATAAGGCAGGGGAAGTTCCCTGTAAACTACTATAACTAATATAAGCTAAAAATATACTCAGGGGTGGGATAACACCATCCATCTCTCTTTTTTCAGAGATGATGTTTACAAGGACAAGGAGAGATCCATGGTAATTGATGAAGGCATTTATCTTCTTTCAAAAATGATGTTAAAAAAACTAGAAGAAGACTTTTTGGGTAGTAATTGTAACCACAATAAACCTATAAAAGCACAAAGTCTTTCGTTCCTCCTGCTACTGAAACAAGAAATAGTAACATAGTAGAATGAAGTGTAGCACAATTTCTCCACCTCAACTACAACAAGATAATAGGTTATAAAGGATAATGGGAGCTCAAAGTCTCTCTAATATCCTTTTCACAAAATACAGTCTAAAGACAATTATGGCATCACAAAGTCTCCCATAGTCGGCTTTAGGACGTCTTCTAGCTTATTTCCATTTGTTCTACTTATTTAATTAAATGGACAAGATTATATTTAGGAAACAAACATAAGAACAATTTTATAGATAACACAAGCTATTTCAATACAAAGTCTAAAAGGTCACTTGCTTTCTCATTCAAATGATAAAATATGATTAACAGTTTGAGCTCAAAGTCTCAAGAATGACTTTCAATTTGGGCAGAGTTTTGCTTCTAATAACGGAGAGATCTCTTTAAATAAAATGGGAGATTACAATAAATAAAGCATTCCAAGAAAGAATTGGGCACTTGTTTTTATGAAAATGGCCCATGCTGAATTGAATGCCTTGAATATCTATGAAAGGGCCATGATGGAATAGGTCATCAACCTTGACTTTGGTGTTTTGAATCATCTCAAATGTCTCTTCCTAAGCATGGGTTGTCTGGTCTTCTTTATGATGCTTACACAATTGTCCATTCACCTTTATTTAATGTAAAAAAAATAGGCCGTGCCTTTGAATGTTTGCGCTCTCTGATGTCCACCTGGTGGACTGTTCCACATACTGAAAATAACTCTCCTACAGATATTTCTAAATTTCTTATAGTTGTTCTCTCTTTTCTTATCACATTTTGTTCTTCCTTGGTGATCTGAGCTCTCAGGCTATCTTCTCACTTTATGATGGCTCCTTCAGCTCCTTTGGTTAGTCACTGAGTTTATTCCTAGGTCTACATCTTTGAAAATTAATGAATATTTAATTACACTAAATTTGATGTCTGTAGGGATGTCATTGGTCACTTGGTCG